>CM073732.1:90916246-92142913 GCA_037113605.1 Calophaca sinica | reverse complement strand
AATATCAGATAACTCTCACAGAGAGGATATACAATAAAAAACTTAAGCACAGTGAATAACTTTTAAACTGAAAGAGTAAAAACAATTAAGTGTTTTGTTCAATGTGATCTCAGATACTTTGAATGATTATTGGATGCTCACTGTGTTTCACAGCGTTAACTTACTTCAGTGGATGAAATAAGGTATATATAGCTAGGGTTGTAAATAGTGTCGTTGTGACCCAACAGCTCTTTTCAACAAAGGTCAAAGCTTCAGATCCCCTTTTTGTGGCTTTAGTAAGTCACGTCGCTTTTTACTCTGCTCAAAGCATACTGACACAGCAGACAAAATCAGAATGTTTATCGCTTGTGAGCTTTTTGAATGTTAGACCCTTTAAGAGCAAGTTTCCTGATGATTATATGCGTTGACATCCTCTTTAGCTTTTGATATCTCATACATTAAAATACTTCATCAATGAGGTCTTTTAAATACATGAAGTAGCCTTAAATGAACTTCAGTCTGTTTTCCTAACAGAGCGTATACTGTTCATCAGAGTGAGCTTGAAACAGAGGCGAGTTATTCAACATAGAATTAGTTGGCCCTTCATATCAGATAGTCATGAATAGATGAGCTGAGGCTTCCATAGTGCAGTCTAACCAAAGTCTGTTTATGCGTTGACTGAACACTAGAGCGTTGACCATAAACAGAGTGTGGTCTCACCAGAGCAAGGTCTGCCGGAGCGTTGACTGACACCAGAGTTGACCATATCTGAGCTTGTCTTACAAGAGCTTGGTTGACCAGAGCGTTGACTAATCAAACAGAGTTGACCAAGCCAGAGCGTAGTCTTGCCAATATTGATTACCAACAGAGTTGACCAAGTCAAAGTATGGTCTCAACAGAGCATTGACCATCATCAGAGTTGACCATTTCAGAGCAAGACATTCAAAGGATGACATCAGCATAATTTCAGAGGATCAATACCAGACTTAGATTCATGAGACTAAGTGTGAGATACATGGTTTCACTAAGTCTTCTGAGATCTCTTTTTCTGATGAATAATAGTTTCTGCACACTAAGAAACGCATCAAAGAATAAATTGTTCTATTGATTATTGGTTATCATCAAAACAATTAAGAGTCATTGTTTCTGAATCCACTTGTTTCCAACAGAAGTGTCTTACAAGGCTTGTGAAGGTTTGGGCCTATTTAAAAAAAATAATTGGGCCCTCTAGTTTCAAATATAAAAATTTTATTTTAAAATATATATATATATATATATATATATATATATATATATATATATATATACCAAGTAAAAAAAAATTTGGTGCCCCCTAAAATATGGGGACCCTGTGCAGTCGCACCACCAAAACTTGCTCAAGACCCCCACTGCTAGCAATATGCTAGTGGGCTCGTGGTCAAAATTGCTGACCATACCCCCTCCCTTGCTTATGTGTCCTAGTGGAATAGGCCTTGTTTGTCTATCACAAAAAATAAAAAATGTGTCTTTTTTATATGTGTTAGTTTTTTTAATACAATAATAATAATATATCATAAAGTAAAATATAATATATGCTAAATAAATAGATTGATTTGTTTTAAATAGGTGATTTGAATATCTTTAATTTTAGCATATTTTTAAAATAAATTGAATTGAATCTCCAAAATAAAATTAAGTTTTCAAATGAGATAAAGCCGAATGATTATTATTGAAATTTTCTATATCTCATCCCCAATCTCCCCCAAATCAAATCTCCATGACAAAATTATCCCAAGTCCCAACCTTAAATTTTTAAAAATTCTTCCATGACCATTGTAATCGAAGGAAACAATGATACTGAGTTTAACAAGCACAACCATGGTTGCAGTACCAGAAACGGTTATGATCCTGCTTGGTATGGAGACAAGATTTTGGAGCAACCAACCATAAACTATTTTAGTAATTAAAGAGGAATTGTGGTTAAACTGTTTTCTTATAAACTGTAAGCTGTTTTCTTAAGGTATAATATCTTCACAAACTGTTTCATATTTTACAAAAAAAAGGGACCGCATTGGTATATTTTTTGTAACATAAGGGACTAATTTGGAACAAAAAAAAGAGGGACCATATTGGTATCACTCTTATACATAAGGGACAAATTTAAAACTTTTAATACATAAGGGACTAAAACAAAAATTAAAATAAACATAAGGAACTAAAAGTATAATTTAGCCAAAATAAAACTATACCTCTAAATTAAGGGGTAAAATACATTTCACCCTTATTGTGCATAAATTATTAATTAGTGACATGTTGGCAACATACAATCTTAGTAAAATCCTTCTCTCAAAAAAGAGGTGACGACTTCGACCGCGTCAGAAGTGTTGGGTACCAGTATTGTAAGTGAGTTGGACTAATGAAAAATACTGTATCTACTTGAATTCAGTGGCAGACCTAGGACCCTATGCCAGGATTACAATTTTTTTTTTTAAAATTATACGTCATTATTGCTAAAAAATTAAGGGACTACTACAGCGATAACAAAAAGTAAAACCATAAGAACATTATCAAACGAAAAGTAAATTTGTGATGCGTGTCTTGAAAAACAAATTCATTATTTATATTACTTATATATCCTTATAATCATTTATATACATGTTATGCACGGTTATTTAAGTTATTTTATTTTAAGTGATTAAAGCTCCCCTCTGCTACCAAATCCCCAACATTGAATGTGAACAAAAATTAAATTAGAAGAGATTTTGCTCCCTTTCCCTCATAAATATTGAACCAACCATAAAAAATTTAAAATAATCCTCCCCTCCAACCAAACACTCTCTGAGTAATAGAGTTGAGAGATAAAAGTGTATGATCAGAGTGTCCAAAAATTTAAATTGAGTGGGGTCAAAAACATATATAAGGGTGTAAGTAAAATTTTTAAAATTTGAGAACGTGTCAAGTGTGAGTGGGTTTATAAATTTACTATTGACTAAAAATTATAAATTAATTAAGAATATTTTTATAAAAATATAATTAATACACTTAGTAATTTAAAAATAAAATAAAAGAGGGCTTATATTTAGTAAAATTCTTTTCATGACATTGAACGAATTGGAGCATCTTGAAGAAATAACCGTGAAAATATTAGTAATAATTTTATTTATTTATTTGTCTAAAAGTTTAGCGCGCACACGGATGCAACTAAAAACTTGAAGCAGCGTATGTACCCAAAAAAAAAAAAAAAATTGAAGCAGCGAGAGAGAGGGGCTACGATGAGACAACACGGAAGTCACATTGTGTCACTGTCATAAAAAGACTGTCACTGTCAGAAACGGTTTTTTTTCTATTGTGTCTCTTTGATTTCAAGAAAGTTTCTCTCTCTCTTCCGAAAACCGTTTCTCTCTCTCCCTCCTCTGTCTGTCTCTGCACCAGTTCTGAGGTATGAGTTTCTTGTTGGCTTTTTCTATCCACACCCCCCCATTTTCTAGCCACACCCCCTGGCAGCTTTTTGTTGATGAAAAGACTAAAATGCCCCTACCCTCAAACCTAATCTCCAGCCAAACTCCATCGTCCCTCACAGCCTCCATCCAGCCAAACTCCATCCTCATTCAGAAATTTGGTTTTTTAATCTCTCCCACCCTCTCTCTCACACTCTCTCCCATCCACTGTGACGATTCTCACCTCCACCATTTTCGTTGGTGGCGCAACCCACTCCTACGACGGTAGACGACGGTGAGCGGTCAGTTTTTTTTTTCTGCACCTGCGAATCGTCCGTAAATTCAATTCACGTACTCACACGTGAATTAAATTCACGTATAGTTGTTTTTTACTCACCTCACGTAAATTCAATTCACGGAAGAATATAATTTGTAAACTGTTACGCAAATTCAATTCACGGAACGTCCGTAAATTCAATTCACGGAACTTCCGTAAATTTAATTCACGGAAGAATATAATTTGTAAACTGTTACGTAAATTAAATTCACGGAACGTCCGTAAATTAGGTGGGGGTAGGGGCTTTTTCGTCTTTTCATCCACAAAAAGCTGACAGGGGGGTGTGGCTAGAAAATGTGGGGGTGTGGATAGAAAAAGCCTTTCTTGTTTTCTCTTTGTCGATCTCAATTCTTTGTTCTCTGAAATAATTTCTCGTCAATTCATTGATACACTTTTCATCTTGACCTAATATAGCAATGAGTGATACTGATTCTACCACCGACGGAGGACAATATAGTTTTGCTTTTGAAGAAGGAGGACAATATGGTTTTACCACGACTGGAGTATCCCAAATAAGCGCTAGTACTACAGAAGACCAAAATGCTGCTACCAGTGGAGCCCCAACAAGCACTGATACTACTATCGAAGGTGACGATGTAAGAATGTCTGCACGAATAAGAATCTGTGAAGGCTACATAGTGGATTTACATGTGGGCTATGGGTCAAGTCAAATGAGGAACGAGTGCCTCCACTAGACAACAACCACCATGTGTTTGGTGGGTATCGACTGGGACCCTTTAGGGTTCAAGTAGCCCTTTCCTTGGGTGATTCCAGGTGATTAATTGATTCATTCTATTTATGAATTGGTTTTACAAATTTGTAATTACACTTGTATTAATCTTTTTCATCAAGACAAGATCAAATTAAAAGAAAAAGAAATAGTGAAAACCCATTTTTATGCCCTTTTGAATTTCAGGCTGTTAAGTATTATTATTATTAGTTAGTAGTAAGGATATTTTAGTCTTTTTCAGTCTCTAGTATTTATTCCTTTTGTAAGCCAACACTATTATGCTTTGCTCATTGTTCCCTTATGAAACCCTAGCAAGGGCTCTTTCTCTCTTAGCCTTCCCATTCTTTATCTTCTTTATCCACTATGTTTTTATGTATGTTAACATGGTATCAAAGAGCTTTGGTTGATTCAGGGATCTACTGTAAAGTGGTCCATAACTAGGAAAAAAAAAATTCTGGCCGTTTTGCGATCCGGTACCGATTTCGACGTTCGGTTTTCCTTCTCCGTTTCTGATTCCGGCGCGCTCCTTCGTTTCTGTTTCCGGCGCGCTTCTCCTCCTCTGCTTCCGGCGGGATTCTGACACAGTTCTGCTCTTCTGTCTTCTAGGGTTTGGTTTCGACAGACAGGTTATCCCTAATTTCTTCTGTTCTCAGTGATTGTGTTCATCGTATTTTGTGATTGTTTGCTATGGCTGGTGTTAAGGATAATTCTTTGGAAGCTGTTAGTGTCCAACTCAATGGACTGAATTACTCTTATTGGAGTTATGTGATGAAAAAAAATTTGATTGGAAAAAATGTATGGAGTTATGTTGATGGAACTTCTATTAAGCCCACAGATAAAACGGATGTAGCCAAATACACTGCTGATTTGAATACTTGGATGGTTAATAATTCGAAAATCATTACTTGGATTAACAATTCTGTTGAAATGTCTATTGGTGTGCAACTAGCCAAGTATGATACGGCTAAAGAGGTTTGGGATCATTTGCAACGCCTATATGTTCAGTCTAATTTTGCAAGACGGTATTAGCTGGAAAGTGACATTAGGGCCCTTAAACAGAACAATATGACCATTCAGGCATTCTATTCGGCCATGACTAATTTGTGGGATCAATTGGCTCTTATGGAATCGATCAATTGAAAGTCGCCAAAGCATACATTGATCAATGAGAAGAGCAAATGTCTGGTTTGGTTTCGATGGCTCTTCGTGATGATTTTGAGGGCCTTCGTGGGGGTATTCTTCATCGCATTCTCTTCCTAATGTTGAATCGATGAGTCGCGAATTGTTGGTCAAGAAACCGGACTTAAGACCCACTCCATGCGTCTTGGGATAAGGGAATTCTCCTAATCCTCCATCTGCTTTTGCCGCCTCGCCAAAAAGGAAAACCTCGCGGAGGATTGGGCTTGGTAATGATGAATGTGCTTTCGCAAAGAAAAAGGTCATTGGAAAGCACAGTGTCCGAAATCGGGAGAGCAAATAAGAAGAACTTTAGGGTCCATCATCCAATCTTTGCTGGCCGCTCCTCCTCTTGTTGGCTCTAGTACTGTTCTCAGATACCCACATGAGGCGCTTCTCAAATAAATGATATTGCGGAACAACTTCAAAAGCTTCTTGCTACTCACCCACATGCCATGTCTCCGCCTCTTCTACAACAAAGTTTGAAGTCCTCTAGTCATCAGTATATCTCCTTCCATATGGATTCTTGATTCTGGAGCATCGCACCATATGTCATATGATAATAAATCTTTTGTGTCTGTGAGTCCTACCTCGTCTATGTCAGTTATGACTGCTGATGGCACTCCTATGCCATTAGCAGGCATTGGTTCTGTCTCCACGCCTAACTTGTCTTTTTCTGATGTTTATTATATTCCTAACCTCACTTTGAGTCTTGCTTCAGTTGGTCAATTGTGCGATTCCGGTTATTCAGTTAAGTTTTCTTCCACTTCTTGTTGTGTGCAGGATCAACATTCCTGAGGCCGATCGGGGACAGCCATGATGTGGGGACTTTATGTGTTGGATGATCCGAGAGTCCCGGATATTGCGACCTCAACATCCACCGAATTACTATCTAGTTTTCGTTTGAATTCTTCGTCTTCTAGTTTTTATTTATGGCATTCCCGCCTTGGACATGTTTCTCGCTTCTAGATTAAAGTATTTGGCTTCATCGAGCTTTAGGAAAGTTACAAACCAGTTGATATTTCAGATTGTTGTGGTTGTAAACTTGCTAAATTTTCAACTTTACCGCTTAGTAAAAGTGTTTCCACTTTCATATGCACCTTTTGATTTAGTTCACTCTGATGTTTGGGGTCCATCACCGGTTCCTACCAAAGGTGGATCTAGATATTATGTTTCATTTATTGATGATTACACTCGTTATTGTTGGGTTTATCTTATGAAACACCGTTCTGAATTTCTTGATATTTATCATATGTTTCGTGCTATGGTAAAGACTCAACACAACGCTGTCATAAAGTGTTTTCGTTGTGATTTAGGTGGTGAATATACCTCTAATAAATTTTCTGAATTACTTGCTTATGATGGCACCCTCCACCAGACATCTTGTACTGATACTCCTCAACAGAATGGAGTTGCTGAAAGGAAACACCGTCATATTATTGAGACTGCTCGTTCTCTTTTGTTGTCGGCTTCGGTTCCCAGTGAATTTTGGGGTGAGGCTGTTCTTACTGCTGTCCATGCTATTAACAGAATCCCGTCATCTGTCATAGCAGGTTTGTCTCCCTTTGAAAAATTGTATGCTTCTATCCCTGATTACTCTTCTTTAAAAGTCTTTGGCTCTACTTGTTTTGTTCTCCGTCCACAAGTAGAACGTAGTAAGTTGTCTTCTCGTTCTGCCATGTGTGTTTTCCTTGGTTATGGGGATGGTCAAAAGGGCTATCGTTGTTATGATCCTCATGCAAGAAAACTTTATGTCTCTCGTCATGTTGTTTTTCTTGAGCATATTCCATTCTACTACTTTTCTTCCGAGTCTTCGATTACTAACAGTTCAGAACTAACCCCTATTGATCTATTTGGTCCTAATGATAATACTTCTAGTGATTGTAATGTTGAGAATTGCAGGACAAATACTATTACTCCAGATGATGACATCACTCTTGCCCCCCCAACTGCCCAACCACCTCCTGCGATTGTTGATCCTTTGCCTCCTCCTTCGCCTCCTCGTTATCCCTCTCGTCACCGTAAGTCTACTCAATTGCCTGATTTTGTCTATTCCACTTACTCTGCTTCGTTTGCTTCTTTCTTAAGCTCTATTCACAGTTTGTCTGAGCCCTCTTCCTATAAAGAGGCTATTCTTGATCCTCTTTGGCAGCAGGCTATGGCAGAAGAATTTTTTGCATTGCGCAAAACAGATACTTGGGATTTAGTACCTCTTACTCTTGGAAAACGTGCTATTGGGTCTCGTTGGGTATACAAGATCAAAACTAAGTCTGATGGGTCAGTTGAGCGCTACAAAGCTCGTCTTGTTACTAAGGGATTCTCTCAGCAGTATGGTATGGATTATGAAGAAACTTTTGCTCCTGTGGCTAAGATGACAACTATTTGTACTCTTATTGCAGTTGCATCTATTCGTCAGTGGGAGGTTTCTCAAATTGATGTCAAAAATGCCTTTCTAAATGGTGAGCTTCATGAAGAAGTCTATATGGTACCTCCACAGGGTGTTTCTCATAATCAGGGGGAAGTGTGTAAGCTAATAAAGGCTCTCTATGGTCTTAAACAGGCTCCTCGAGCTTGGTTTGAGAAATTCTCCACTGTGATCACATCTCTTGGTTTTCGTTCTAGTGACCATGATTCTGCATTGTTTATCAGGTCCACCACTCACGGTCGCATTATACTTTCCTTGTATGTTGATGATATGATAATTACAGGTGATGATGTTAGTGGAATCAATAAGTTAAAAGCTCAGTTAGCCAAGCAGTTTGAGATGAAGGATTTAGGCACTCTTCGCTACTTCTTGGGGATTGAAGTTGCATACTCTCCTAAAGGCTATCTTCTCTCTCAATCCAAGTACATAGGCAACATTCTTGAACAAGCTCGTCTCTCTGATACTAGAGCAGCAGATACTCCACTTGAGTTGAATGTGAAATATGCTCCCTCTGATGGTGTGCCTCTACCAGATCCTACTTTATACCGTACTTTGATTGGCAGCCTGGTGTACCTTACAATTACCAGACCTGACATTGCTTATGCTGTTCATGTTGTCAGTCAGTTTGTTGTCTCTCCCACTACTGTTCATTGGGCAGCTGTTCTTCGTATTCTTCGTTATCTTCGGGGAACTCAATTTCAGAGCCTTCTCTTTCCCTCATCGTCCTCATTGGAGCTACGTGCTTATTCTGATGTTGATTGGGCTGGTGATCCTACAGATCGTAAGTCCACCACTGGGTTTTGTATCTTTCTTGGAGACTCTCTTATTTCTTGGAAGAGTAAGAAACAAGACATTGTTTCTCGCTCTTCTACGTCGAAATCAGTGCTATGGCATCCACCATCTTGAGATAGTTTGGTTGCGTTGGCTTTTATCCGATATGGGTATCTCTCTTTCGAGCCAACTCAGATGCACCGTGATAATAAGAGTGCTATTCAAATTGCTCATAACTCGGTCTTCCATGAACGCACTAAGCACATTGAGATCGATTGTCATTTTACTCGTCATCATCTTCAGCATGGAACAATTACTCTACCGTTTATCTCCTCCTCCTTGCAGATTGCAGACTTGGTCACGAACATGCATTCCATTAAACGTTTTCGTTTTCTGGTTGACAAACTCGATGCTCCTGTTAATGCATCGTGAGTTTGAGGAAGATGTTAAGTATTATTATTATTAGTTAGTAGTAAGGGTATTTTAGTCTTTCTCAGTCTACAGTATTTATTCCTTTGTAGCCAACACTATTACGCTTTGCTTCATTGTTCCTTATGAAACTTTGAGGGCTCTTTCTCTCTTAGTCTTCTCATTCTTTATTTTCTTTACCCACTATGTTTTTATGTATGTTAACACAGGCAACTGAGGGGGGTTGTGCCCATCACCGTTGCAGCAGCTTCCCTTCTTGTTTTCGGTCGTATGATCTGATCTGGGCTTTGTGCTCCACCAGCTCATAGATAGATGGAGGTGAATGAATACTGAATTCTTGGTTTCTGCTACTCGTTGTTCACTAAAATGTAAGTAACACGGTGTCAATAAAGTTTCGATTGTAGACAATTTTGGCTTTATGTTCACAAACTGCACAGGCGATTACAGTGATTGATTTTTTTTTTTCTAAAATTTTTTGGGATGGTTTTTCTGGGTATCCGTATCCCCATTTTATGACATTGTTGCGGGGAGTTGTAGTAGCTTTGTGTTCTTTACAAGGCATCACAGAACTATGTGTACGGAGAGATTGATTTGATTTGATACGAAGTGGTATTCCACTAAATGCGTGTAATACAATTGCCAAATGAAACAGAGATACTTCTTTTGTTTTTTTTATGCATATATGTTAATCCCTAAATCGATTACAGAGGGAGAAAAACTGCAAGCAAATATTTTTTTGATTTTAAACTTTTTTTCACCATAAAAGAAGATGGGCCGCCGGGATTTTATGTAAAGTTCTTCATAAAGTAATATTTGATATTAGTAATTGTCTTTGTCCATGCACTATCCAATAAATTTTGGTAGTTATGTGTTTTTTTTGGAGCTATTGCTAGCTGTTGGTTTCATTTCATTTACTCCTATCAATTTTAAATTTTATAAGAAGCAATTAATGTAAGTAGACTATACTATAGTCAATGTATATGTGGGCCCCATTCCTAGGCAATACCTTCTCCACGTTCTTTACTATAGTCATCATTACAAATTTCCCCATATCCATGAAATTGGTACATGCTACCCTTAGCAGTATCATCTCTACCTGCATGCATCAATGATATGATGACATTAATTTAGGGAGAAATGAATCATCATTACAAATTTCCCCATATCCATGAAATTGGTACATGCTACCCTTAGCAGTATCATCTCTACCTGCATGCATCAATGGTATGATGACATTAATTTAGGGAGAAATGAATATGGTTACTTTATTATTATTATTATTATTATTATTATTATTATAGCAGTTTTTGCAAGATCGATGCACTAGTTTGGCTACATAAGCTTCTAAACATTGCTCAACTTCACTTGTTTTGTTTACCTTAATTACATCCCTTTTCATGAAGGGAGATCTCAATTTGTGTGTGTGAGTTAATCTGATTTGGAGCAAGTATCCATGACATGAGGTCCTCTTTTTTGTCCTTTTAGCTTGTTCTGCTTAATTTGTGTGGTTAACTAGATAACTAACAATATATAATATGGTCCCCTGAGTTCAGTTACACATTGGTGTCCCAAAAATCCCTCTCATAATGACATGGACAAAAACAAAATCTGAAAACACCTTCAAATTTATCGACCGTTTATGCTATGCAATATCTTGCAGTTGTGAAATTATCATCATCATTTAAGGGTTACATTAATCTTTTATCGACTGTTTTCAGGCTACTTTATAGAGCCGATGTAATTATGATGTATATGGGTTAAAGTAACCCTTGTACTCTCGTTTAATATAATTTTGCTTATAAAAAAAAATCATCATCATTGTATTTGCTGCACTTTTTATGAATAGAGGGGAAGAACTCGTGCAAATTGGGTACTATAATTTATTTATGTATGATCATGTGCATCGATACATTAATTCGTTATTCGTTATATTATACAAATAGTAAAACGAACAGAACTAGTGCAGATGTCATAAGAGTTCTGCTATATGTCGCGAAACAATTTCATCGCGAATACTACGAACATTTTTCTTTCCTAAAAAACTATTAAAAATAGAAAAGAAAAATAGAAAAGTTGTTGCTTGATTTACGGCTGGACACTCTCCACTGTTTACTCCAACCTTATCTCCTTTCTCTTGCCTACCCCATTTCAATTTCATGGTATCAATAACAATTGGCTCACTTTCTCAGTCCACAAACAAGTAACCCCATTTGCTCTCAAGTCTCAAAGGGGTTCTCCATTCTCCCAATGGTATGCCACTAACCAGTTCTTGTTGGTGGTGATTTTTCACAAAGGATGAGAAAATGAGTATTTGACAGATGATTTGTCCTTGGCCTCTGCAATCTTTGTTCCCATCTTATGCTGGTCTTGACATGATCTTGTTTGGAAGAAAATGTGGGGTAGATATCCATTCCTTGTTTAGCAAATGGCCATTTGATACGGATTGGTATGGAGGCGAGTTTGGTATGGTTCCAGAGAGCATCTAGAGTCTCTGTCACTGGGTTACATTTTTTCAGCGATGGTGGCCGCCATGAAATCAACGCCGGCGGTGAAGTTGTCGAACGTGGAAGACGAGAGGTAACTGGACTGGGTGATTGGATCTAATTTAGAAATTAGAGAGAAATCAATTTTATCAACAGCAAAAAATTGAAATAAAATAGGATGTCACGTCACTCGTGAAATATCACGAGCCACTAATTCGTGATAATTAGCATTTCTCATGTCATAAATATCAATTTCATAAATGGCAAAACATACGGCATGAGTGAAAGCCAATTATATATCAAGCAAACTTGGAGAACATTTTGTTAATTTCTTTTGTATATGTGGGCCACGATTTTTTATGAAGACACAACACACGTGATGTTTTTGAAAATCCAATCCCTACAAATACAAATTAATTAGAAAAGCTCGTATCTTTCCCTTGTATGTAGAGCTACGGGTTCCTCTTGTTGCAACTTATAGTAGAGTTCAAGTTAGCCGCATCAGTAAACATGTGCACGCAAGATCGATCTTAATTATAAATCACAATTTAACATGAAAACTATATTTCGAAAAAAGAAATATATTGCGACTATATTTTGTCTTACATAGCTTTTTTGTTTTCTCCTTTAACGGTTTGAGTGGTATGTGTGAAATATGGAACTCTTGTTTGGTTTCAAAAGAAATACTACTAGCAAAGAGAGAGAAAAAAATCATGGGACCCACAACTTTTTGAACGAAGAAAGGGCAAAAAAAATGGTGTCTTGTTTTTTCATCTTTCATCTTTGCCCTTGTGTGCTTCCCTTGTCTGGTTTATTTTCCATTAGTGTTTTCACCGTTGAAAGGAGAAAGAATAGATGTTTTAGATTTCAGGTTTTGCACAAGAATTAAGAAGTATAATTAATGTTTTAGATTTCATAAAAAGTATTCTGTGATTTTCTAATATACCCTTCATCTCTTTATCATTTACGAGAATTGAAAAAGAAAAAACACGTTGATCAAAAAACACGTTAATAATGGCTAATGGTATAATAAAAAAAATATTTAATACTTATAAAATGACAATCAAAATAGGACAAAACTATCTTGCTAAAACTATAAACAAAATAGGACGGAGGGAGTATCATAAGACAAACTTCATTAAGATCGCATGCGGGATTTGTGCCGGCGGCATGCACCACCCCTTCGACGATGATAACTGTAAGCAACTTGACTTGTTGTGATTAATTTGCCGGAGAATGTATATGGCGGGGTTGGAGAATGCGTGATGCGCTGGTGGGATTTTGGGATCCACACACGTTGAGGTTGGAGGAGTGTAGAAGTACACGTGGGGTTGGGGAAATTTCAATAAGATTGATATTTCAATTAAACTTAAATAATCTAAATATAAAAAAGATTAATTAATTTAATTAGATTAAAATTAATAATTTATTGATATTAAATTAATTTAATAAACTAAATTAATACAAATAATTTAATCGATTTCAGTTAATTTAAATAATGTAATGATTTGAATTAATTAAATTAATTAAATTTACATAAATTAAAATAACAAAAGTTAAGTAACTTAATTACTTGATTAAAATAAAAATTTTAAAAAATTATGATAGGAAATGCATTACATATTGCTTTTTTTATATAAAGTATTTTTGTCCTTTTAAAAATTAAACACACTCCTCCCTTTTTCTCTTGTCTTTCTTTTAAAACAAATAATATTTCAAATCTGCTTTATTTCTCGTATTTTTCTCCCTTCTCACCTCTTTCTCTTTTATTAATTTTTTCTCGTAACCAACAAGAGTGTAAGTCTTTGCATTACTTATTCCCAGAAGTTGGAATATCCCAAAAATATATAAAAAATAATGACACAAATAATAGTGGTGGGGCACGGTGGTACGCCGTGGAAAGAGAAAGAGAGAGAGAGAGAGAGGGAGGGAGAGACCGAACAAAGAGGGAGAAGAGAGGGAGTCATGGAGAAGAGAAAGAAAAGAGGAAAAAGGAGAGTGCGAAGAAGGTGAGACTTGGATAAAGCTTTTTGGGAGAGAAGCCTAGGAGCAAAGCGGAGCTTGACCCAAGCTTCAATGGAGGATAAGCCCCTAGAAATTGGGGATTTCATCACCAAGCATTTAAGGAGCAAGAGGTGACATAGAATTCCCAATTAAAACCTTTCACTAGTGCTGAATACACCTACTACGCCGGTTAAAATGGACTTTTTACGTCGATTTTTCATCCGGCGTGTATTCTCTCGGCGTAATATGATTGGACTTATTACGTCGGTTTTTAAACCAGCATAAAACATCCCTTTTCACATCGGTTATACAGAAAAACAGCAGTAAAAAATAGTTTAAATAGGAAATAACAATATTTTTTATGGCGATTTTTGCCTAAAACCGCCATAAAAGAGTGGATTTTTCGCGCCAATTTTATGCAAAAACCACCATAAAAAGGGGACTTCAAAAACAAACAAAAAAACTGGACTTACTACGGCGATTTTACTAACAACCAGCGTTAAATGTATAGTTTTTTTTAAATTCCTTTACCCGCTGTATGCATACAAAGCTTATAAAAAATTCACAAACTAAAGGCCACAATTCAGAAACACAACACAAACATATTCAAAAACAACATTTTATATACAACTTTTAACATTTATTCATAAACAATTCATAATATACAAACTTATAAAGTTCTAACAAAAAGGCTTAGAACTGAGACATGATATGTTGACAATGTCTTTCCCTTCACCTCAGACATAATATGTTGACAATGTCTTTCCACCTTTCACCAGCGTTCTACATAACCTGCGTACCAATCCACAATTCAAGTATCAGAACCAACTGAAGTAACAGAAATAGAAACATAACATGCATTCAATCCACAATTCAAGGTCCAAATTCATTCAATACAATACCAAATTCAAAATTCATTCAATACCAAATACCAAATTTATTCAAAACCAATTTATTCAAATTCTAAACCCATCAGTACCAAATTCATTCAATACCAAATACCAAACTCATTCAATATCAAATTCATCAATACCAAATAGAACCAGAAACAGAACCAAATGAAGAACCAAAAACGAGAAATATAACATGTGTTCAATCCACAATTCAAGGTCCAAATTCATTCAATACAATACCAAATTCCAAATTTATTCAAAACCAATTTATTCAAATTCTAAATTCATCAATACTAAATTCCTTCAATCCCAAATACCAAACTCATTCAATATGCAATCATTCAGGCATGCGTGTATTTTCTTATACTCCACACCCATCGGACATAATATCTTCTTCACTTCATAATTACGATTCGGCAATTTGTTACCTTCCGGAAGCATGTCATTCAACCGTTTAAGCAATTCAGTGAAGCTCTTATCTGTCCACCTATATATCGCCTTCAGATTGAACAATTTCAACACCGCTGACAACCGTAAGAAATTTCTGCAGCCCGGATACAAAGGCTCTTCCTTGTCGTTGCATAGAGTTTCATACACATGTGCTCGCTAAAAAGACTCTTGTCCAATATCACGAATCATGTCCTCTAGTCGGTCGTCTATATCTACATCAACTTCCTCTCTTTTGAACACACTTAGATTGTCTAACACTTCACCATCCCAGGTCCATGCCATATATCTTTGGCAAATCCCATTAACACGAAGATGATTCCGTATCTCCTTAACATTTCATTTTGGCCCATTCAAACACTTGACACAAGGACAATAAAAAGTTGTTTGATTAGGAAGTTTGCTTGGGAAAATTTTAAGAACTCTTCGACCTCGTTCTTATACTCATCACACAAGCGATTTTTTGCATCATACTATGATACATAACTGTGTTCTGACATTGACAAGATAATTCTCATGTTCAAAATATGCAAACACAAGTGTAAACCAAACCTTTTGAAAACTTAAAGAACTTCATAAACTCCACGTCAAAATAAGAGGGAAGCAAAACAGAAGAACCAAAATAAGAGGGGTGATCATTTTCCTTCCATCCTTTGTCATTTTCATTCAATATATGGTCAAAATGAAATAATACACTACAGCAGATACAATTTACAACTTACTCTTTTCATCACCGATTTCAAGTATCCAACCCAAACCGATTTCAAGTATCCAATTTAAATGACATAGTGCAGAATTTTTGTAAAGGTTTTACATATCCAATACCAATCCAAATAGGCACACCAATTTATCACACAATGCAGAATTTTAGCATGAGTTGTTGTATATCAAAGAGCACTTAAAATAGACATTCAATTTACAACACTGTAGAATTTTTGACAAAGGTTCTTCATACTAAATATCAATTACACTAAGCGTTCATATTATTAACCTTAGTGCAGAATTTTGTTACTATAATCATGTTCAAAAGCCACTCCAATTTAAGCATTTAGACATACTCAATTGTGCAGAATTTTTAACTACCAATTGCATGCATTTGCTACTCAAATTAGGCTTTCAAACATCAACAGTGCAGAATTTTCCATAAGAGTTCTCAAGTAAAACCTACTCCAATTTCATAGATAAAGTACAAAACTTCACCACTACTAATCGCACACAATTACTGCCTATTTTAAGCATTCAATTCTAGCATTAAGGTGCAGAATTTTCTATTCATTCCACATACCATTTCTAAACAAAACATAACATGGTATTAGGTAAGCATAGTGCAGAATTTTCAGCACATGAAAGCATACAATTTTACTTCAATTCAAGTAATCCAACAAGTGATACAAGTGCAGAATTTTACTTCCAAGTTGATATATGACACTTAAGCAAGCATCCAAACTTTAGCACAAGTGTGGAGTTTTTAACTAAAATTCATACTCAAAATCTAATCCTAACCACCTTACCAAACACCACTAGAGCAGAATTTTTCACCCCTCTAACATCCACACTTCACATAATCCTTTCTAATCCATTTTTCTAGCTTACTAACACATTCTATCAAACACTTTTTATGCAGAATTTTTAGCATTCAAAATCTCACATATCTATAAACATCAACAACTCTTATATCACCAAAAAGGTATAGATTCACATGCAGAACCAACAACTCATTCATACAAATCAACTAAGTCCATCACACTCAAAGTAAGGAAAATTGCTATTCACAAATATTATCATGCTTTCACCCATATTCAACAAAATACACTATACATATAGAAGAGGAACATAAGCTGAAGTAGGAACAAGAAGGGGACTCACAAATCAAAACGGAATCACACAGCAGAGCAGAAATGCGAATCGGATCCACAGAGGTACAGAGCTTGGAAATAGAGCGTGGTGGTCAAGCCTGGTTTCACGGATTCGTGGCCACTTGCTAGTCACAGATATTGTGCCAATGTCGTTGTGGTGGTCGAAGTAGGGGCAGTAGTCCAGTGGTTCGTGTGGTGGTCGGTGTTCGAGAAGTCCACGTTCGAGATCGGAGCCGGAGCTTCGAGAAACAAAAACGCAAACAACAATGACACCAACGATGGGGAATCGCATGAAGCAGTTAACCAAAACAGCGAGCATCCGGCGCCGAAATCGCTTCGGCCGAGGGGTTTTGCTGATACGCAATGTGTGGAGAAGAAGGGGGAAAGGAAATTATGGATCGCTTTGTCAAGGGAAGAGATTGAAGAGGAAATTCTGGATTGCTCTGTCCAGGGAAGAAGAAAAAGATTAACAAGTGCTCGAGGGAAGAAGAGATTAGAGAAGAAATTCTGAGTGTTTCGTGTTGAGCAAATTTTGTGGTGGTTAATAGTGAACAAAGGTTTTAACGCCAGTTATGCTACAAAACCGGAGTAATAGACATTTCACCACTGTTATCAATAAACCGGCGTGAAAACCTTCCAATTTTTAACCGCAATTTTCTTTAGAAACCGGCGTTTCTGGGATCACACTTATAATGCCGGTTTTGAAAATAACCGGTGTGATAACTACCCTAAAATTTAAAATAGAGCCACCAATATTTATTATAGGAAATATTGGAAAACCTATCTTTTGAATGCCTTTGAATTTAACAATTAAAAAAGTCTTTGAACCAGATTTTGAACCCGGGAGTTGATTACACATAGGGAAGGTATTAGCACCCCTAAAACGCCCATAAAAAAATGGTACCTTTAATAGTCTAAAAAAAGTTGTTTGCCTTAAAGAATTAATTCCCTAAAATATTTAAAAAGAAAACCACAAAAGGATATAAGCATGCTGATAACATTTTAACTATGTGTATGTATTAAGAAATATTGAATAATAACATGTTTGTTCAGTTAAACAGAAACACTAACTACTTAATCCTAACACTTTTTTTTAATCCAAAACCTTGATTTTAATTGCCTTTTTATTTCGAAAATCAGAGAAGAAATAAAAAAAGAACCTCTTTAATAATAATAATAATAATAATAATAATAATAATACTTAAGTAATTCAATTTACCCTTGGATTTAGCCCCTTTGGAAAGCCAAATCCCATGACCCTGGATTCAGTAGCGCAAGGCAGAAAAGACAGAGAAGAGGTCAAGTCAGTCAGAGGCTAATAACAACAATCACACATATGTTGAAAGAGTAGAACATAAGGGAAAAAGAAAATCATGTCAACACATATTGCAAGATTTAATTCAAAGTCCAGAATATGATTACATACAACGAGAATGAAGCAAAAGGGTGCTGAGAGTTTATACAGAGGGATAAGAGATGTAAAGAGAAACCTGGATTACACAACTCTCAATCCAAAAAGGAGATGAATCTAAGAAGAATCCTAAAATTCTAATAGTGTTTAGAAAGAGAAAAGAAAATTTCATGTGACTCTTTGTGCCTTGCTTTTGCTTCTTTGAATCCCCAAGCTTCTTGCTCTCACTCTCGCTCTCCCTTTTCTATTCAGCTTGCATCTCCTTTTATAGGCTTCAATCTTCGTTATCATCTGTGAAATAGAAGGGGTATCAAGTCAGTTAAATGCAACAAATAAAAATAATAATAAAAAAAGAGATAAATCTTCCCTTGTAATCCAAAATCAAGTTTGAATAATGGGGGAAGGCTCGCATCTTTCCTTCTTCTTCTGTATGGATCTGGCTGGAAGGATTTTGATAAGATGAGGTTAGGGTTTGGTTTGTTGGAAGGGAAGGAGATAAGGAAGGGGCAAAGGCGAGATTGAGGGATAGATAGGATGGAGACCGCAAATGGGGGAGAGATAGGGGATGTAGCCGCGGCTGAGAGAGGGAGAGTGGGAAGAAGAAATTAGGGTTAGGGTTGGAGATAAGATGAGGATGATGAGAGAGAGAGAGAGAGAGCAAAAATGGGGGAAGCATCGTTTCTGTTGAGGGAAGGGAGGAGAATGGATTTTTAGTGATTAGGGTTATCAGGTAGTGAGGTTTAGGATGGGCCTGAGTGCTAGGCCGCGTAGGAATGTGGGGAAGGAGCGCAGGGGCGTTGCCAGTAAACAAGGAAGTGTGCGTAGTGAACAGAGAGATGGGAGGTGCGGACTGGATTGGGCCACCAGCCCCTTTAGTTGATTGCTATTGACACCCCTAAGATTGCAATATGCAACCGCTTTTCAATAATTTTTATTTGCTTTCCTTTTTCTTTCTTTCTCTTTTTTTTTTCCACTTTATTCATTTTTTGCCTTCTTCTTTTTATTATGAAACCAAAAATATTATTTATTATTATTACTACTACCAATTTAAAAAAGTTAAAATAAATAATAAAATAAAAAATAAAAAGGCTGGACAAAATTAGGGTACTACAACCGGCGTAAAAGGTGATGCGTTAATTTCAAAAATGTTACCGCGTCACTTTTTATGCCGGTTATTGCCAAACCTGGCTTTATAAGTCTATTTTTTATGTGTATTCTATACTAGTGTTTCTTTAGGATGTGCCTAGGTTTTTATGTAATTTACATGCTTTGGTGAAAATCTCCATGTTTATGATCATTTTATATGTGTTAGAATGCTTGCAAGGTGTTGAGATTGGTTCTATGGGAAGTGTTGTGTGCTAGAACTTCTTTAGACTGTATAAATAGATTTGGAAGAAATGATAATGTACATGCCAATTTATGATTAATTGTATAGGATATGTGATTTACATAATTGCTAAAAATTGTTGTGACTTTGAATGAAATTTTGGAATTTTATAGGGGCTAATTAAGCTATAACTTGCTTTGATTATGTTTAATATTATGTGTATGAAGTATACATTATGTTGTTTTAGCTTTGGTGGTGTATAACTTGTGATATTTGATTGAAATTGGCTAAGGGTTAGATGTTGTCCCCAAACCCACTTGTACATCTGTGTAATGTTAATGTTTGTTTCATAGTGATCTTCTTAGAGGTCTTATTGAGATGATCCCTAGTTATTTGAAATCTAGACTCATTTTCCTTCGGTTTGAGCACAAATTTATTTGAATTTGACTAAGTATAGATATTTTAAAACGTGTTACAAAATGGTAAAAAAATGTGTTGTTTTGTTTTGGACCTCAGTGGTCTTTTTGGTAAAACTGTACTAATTGGACAATTATATTCTAAAATAAAAATTAGATTCATAAACTAGACACCCTAATATTTCCAACCAATGGTCATTTGTCAAAATCCGACATCGTTTGGTATTTTAATAAAATCACCCAAGTTGATGTAAATCTACAGAAAATTGCCCCCTTTTCTGGACCAAATTTGCTCAGGAAAAATCTTCAGGCTAAGCGAATTTGGGGCAGAATAAAAAGATTTGAGTTTTCTAAAATTCATGTGGGAGGAGACCACTTGTAAACTCGTCATAGGCTATTCTTGAGTCTTGTCATGGATATATACATAAGCACATTGAGTTTTAAATTATGAAAATGTATGCTTAGTTGCGATTGCTAGAATTGTTCTCATGCTTGGAGTGTTACCCTTTGTTGAGGCTGGTAATATACTTGCATTATCTCATCAATTAGGTGTATTATTGTAATAATATACCCAGTTGATTAATGTCCATGTTTGTATCTCTATTGAGAGGAGTTTTCCATAATTAGCACACGAAGTATGGCTTAAAACAACAATAAAGTGTTTTATGATTTAAGTTTATGTTACTGAGTTTTATAACTCACATGTTGGGGCCTTAATTTTAGGTACTTAGCATTTGGAGAAGCCGAGAGCATGTCAGACTGCTTGGTCTTCCCTTTATACGAGTCTTTCTTATATCTCGAAGTCGGATCACTAGTTGAATCGTATTTATTATGAGGCTTTTGTACTACCTTGAATTTTGTTGTAATTTCTTGATAAAATCTTTTATTAGTGAACTTGTTTCATAATGCCTTTAGGTGTTCAAATATTTCATTAAGCCAAGTATTGTATTTCAAAAGTTTTATCTTCTATTGTTTAGTATTTCAAATTGAAAATTTTGCTACCTTTAATCTAATTTTTGCTAATTTCGTAAGTAATGCTCTGATTAGAGTCGGGGCATTACAGAAATAAAAGAAGAAAAGGGAGTTATAAGGGAAGGAGAACCGTAGAAGAAAAGAAGAAAGCAAGAGAAGAAATAAGAAGAAAGGAAGAAAGAAAGAAGAAGAGGGAGAAGTTCCATGGAAGAAAACTCAAGAGAAGATCAAAGGAAGAAGGAAGAATGAAACCATAGAGGAAGAAGATTAACAAGTGGGAAAATCAAGTGGAGATGGCTTACACGAAGGAGAAGAAGAGAAGGGTTTAACCTCCATGGATGATTTCAAGAAACAAGTTTGGGGAATTATGGATTTTCACCATCTTCTCCTAGAAATTTTAAGGTAACATAGAATTCCCCTAAAAACATCTCTTTTGGGGTGTGCTAGGGTTATGATGTTTAATTACTTGCAATGATGAAACCTTCCATGGTTGTGAAGTGTTTGAGTAAAATTCTAAGAGAAATAAGTTGTCTAATAATCTATGTGAAAAATTCTTTTTGTAAATATTACACTACAAGAAAAATCACGCATACCGACGGCCTATTACCGACGGCCATAGCTCGTCGCCAAAAACGCACACCGATAGCTAAAACCATCGGAAAGGGCGCGTTTTTGGTGACGGGCTATGGCCATCAGTATGTGCGCGACAACATTTTAGATTCCCATTTGTTTTTTGAATACCGACGGTCTTACCCGTCGTATTTGAAATTTACTCGTCAGTAACCCCGTGGAGCGTAACGACGGGCTTGAGTTGTCGGTATATAGATGTGGTCGTCGATATGCTTCGTTATGAAGCAGAACACATCCTTCTCTCCCCTTCACTGTTGATGAACCTTTGCGCTCTCTCATCTCTTTCTCTCTCTGTGGAACGCATTTTCGGCCACCACACCACCGCCACCACACGTCCACCGCCATGATGCTTGTCCCTGTCTCTCTCTGATCGTCTCGCCCACCGTCGCTTTCTATCTCTCACTGTCTTTTGTGTCCACGACCACAACCACACCTTCTCCTTCTCCCTTTGTCCGCCGCGGCCACCGCCGCCCCACTACCAACAACTTTGTCACTGTGCTCCTCATCGCATTCATTATTCACCAGGCATAAACACTTTCCCTTGTCATCATCTCTTCACTAGAAAAGGGAAAGTGTTTGAGTGGGAGGACTTTGAGCACGATCTTGCGAGATTGGCGCGTTTCTCTTCTGCACTCAACGAAGCTAAGAAGGAGAAGTGAAGCCTTCAGCAGAAGCTCGACGGCCTCATCCAGATAGGGTTTTAGTGCTTGCTAAATGAGAACTGTGTGTTTATGTTTCTAGAAATTCGGGAATTGCCGAATTACATCTGTGTTGTTGATGAGTTAACTGTAAATTGAAGATAAATTAAAATTTTAAAAGCAAGAGGAAAATTCCCCTTAGGTCTTATAGAGAATATGAACTCGTTTGGGGCCTGATACCTCAGCTGTAGAAACTGTCTCTACTACTCATTCTGCGTCTGCTCATAAGGACAATGAAGGTGTAGTGAGAAAGAAATTTGGTGAATGAGGGAATATTCAATTCTGGTGGACCATTGACCATTTTGACTATTTTAATTTTGTATTCAAATTGATTGTAGCAAATAAGAACAAATTTCTGATATCATATTTCTTGTTATAATCTTTGTAGTAGTCTCTATAGAATGTTTCAACTTTCATGCTTCAATTCAACTAGAGTTTCTTATTATAGTTTTTTGGGGACCATATATATTAAATGCCAAAAGCCGCAGAATGGTGATTAATTAATAATAGTATTATAATTGGACATTACATAACAAATTAGGAGTCCTTAATTTTTCCCAAAAATTGGACTTGCACGAGCTATTAGCTATTGAATTCCTTGTAATTTTTATTTAGTAACATAAAGTGGCTCTGCAAAGCATTTTAATGAAATGTTGAACTTTGAAAGATTAAAAGGTCTTCTTAACCTTTTAGCAAAATTTGTATGTTTGTTGCTGTTTCGGCTGTTTTGTGAGGTATTATTGATTCTTATTGTGATAGCAAATTGGCAATATTGTGTCGTGTTGTGGGTTATTATTGTTCAATTTTGTGTGTGTGTGTGTGTGTGTTTGGAGTTTGACTTGTTGGTGGATTATTGCTTAAAATGGAGTTTCATTGATTTGTTGGTGGATTGTTGTTCAAACGGTTTTAATTTGCTTCAGGGAATTAGTGTCCTTAGATTTTCTTTCTGCATTGTCTCAAAATTTGATGTTTGATTAATTTTGGCACTTGGGCTTGGTTGTTTTTAGTGAGAATTAATGAGAGTTTGTAGCTTTGTAACTCCAATTGTGAGGGCTTCAATTTTGAGGTCAACTGCAGATGATGTGATTGTGAATATTGTTGTTTCTGGTAGTTTACCAATGGGGCTGCGATCATTGCATGAGAGTGGGATGAATTTGATGTATTTTTAGCTGTGAATGATATTGGTTGCTGATAAATGGAGTAGCTATAATGTTTAGGAGGTTATTATCAGCTTTTGCATGTCAACCTTTATTGTTCTTATGTAGTTATGAGTTTAATTTGGTTTTTCAATCTTGTCTGCACAGTCTGAGCTTTAGTAAGCGCTCGGTTCTTAGCTCCCTCTTCGATTCACAATCCCACCGGCACTGCACTGTTTGGGTAATGATTTTATTTTTCTGTTTCTAGTTGCTTTTTATTGTTCTTCTGTAGTTCTTCTGGTGTGGTTTTGATATTCTTGTTTGTAGCTTATTAGCTTCTGCTAACAGAAGAAGCTTTGTTTCATAGGCCTCTAAGACCGCCACCTCCACCACTCCACCGCACCACCAGAGCAGCCACCACTGCTCGTGCCTCTACCACTACTCTGCGATTATGGTATACACTCTAACGAAATGTCGGTTCCTTATGGGTGGAAAAGAGTTGTTTGTTGACCCCCACACCGACATTTTTCTTTGATTTCCTTCTTAGTTCTCTCCACAGAGGGAATTTTAAAGTGATGTATGCTTTGGCTAACAAATATATGTGAGTGAGTACTTTTGTATTTCTTGAATATTGTCCCTTGCTCCTGTTATAAAGTGACTGCTCAGCATTATGATTAATGAAATTGACCAAACATATCACAAAATTAAAAAAATATGCAAGCTTGAATTTCATCCATTTCAAAAATAGATAGCAATCATATATATGGAGCCAACAAATGTTGTGGCAACTTAGATTTTAAATAATCTAATTTGCAAATGAGCCTACAACCAAGAACCAATTTCTCTATTATGCTCTCATGCATTTGATAGTCCAGGAAGTGTGAGCAGAGGGAAAATAATAAAAAGAAATAAAGATTAGAATAAAAAAGAAATAGAAACATCTTGTTTTTTCCTGCAAACATTGATGAAATAGAAGAAATTAGAACAGAATAGAAAATAGAAGAATTAGAAAGTAGAGAAACAGAAAAAACAGATCTAATGTACTTCTTTCCCTTGCCACTTCTGCTTGCCTAATTATATCCTTTAAGAGGATGTCAACTTCCAACCTGTTGCTTTTTAAATGACCAAGTCGATTTTCTACTTTTATCATCATTCAAATAGTTTAACTCATCTAACTTGAGAAATTTAAAAGTCTCCAAGTATAGCATTATTTAGACCATGAATACAACACAAGCTACCCCATTGCAGACTTCTGATTTTTTTGTTATGTTAGTTATTGATGAAATGGATGTTTGATTATTGTTATTAGTATCGGAGAAAAGTCATAGCTTCCCGTTTGAGGTTCAATATATTATTGAATACATGTACTCTTTTAGGGTACCACGTGTTCATTGTATATTGAACCTTGAATTGTCCAAGTCGGACAGTTTGGGAAAAAACTTTTTTTGCTCATATAATAGTTGTTGCTTAATTCTCTTATCTTTATATTTGATGAAATTTCGGTTCGTTTCATTTCCTTTTGTCCTCTGGGTGCATACTTGATCGCGATATTCATAACTACGATCATTTAGTGTACTCAGAGACCAATGGGAAATGCTGTTTAAATTCTGTCAAATATAAGATATGAGAATTAAGGAATGACTATTATACGAGTTCTGAAAAAGTTTTTCCTCGAATAGGTAGGGTCATACCATTTAAAGAAAGAGAGCGATTGTAAGAACGCCGTGCTGCTAAAATTGTCTTTTTTTTTTAACATGCAAAAGATGGAGTTTTTTCCTTCGAGTCGTAGTTGGATGTACGATAGGTTGTATCTGGGAAGAGGTGGTTTGAAACCAGATTTTTGCGCTGGGGTTGAATACTTTGTCCAAGCCGCAATGGCACATGAAGATTTCAAAACTAATAGAGGGATTAGATGTTCGTGCCTTAATTGCGATTACAGAAGGATTAAGAGTCCAAGTGAAGTCATGCACCACCTGTATTCAGTTGGATTTAGGCCTAATTACTAGATTTGGACTAGACATGGTGAAAAGTTGCCTCAGATTGATTTAGGGGTTGGCGATAATTGTGTAGGTGCTACAAGCAGTTGCGTAGATTCGGGATATGGTGAGCATATTGAATTGATGCAAGATATGGTTTGTGATGCCTTGGGGTCAACGTATCATTTGAGGAGCAACAATATGCTGACACAAATGAACTACTAAATGAGACAGCACAAAAATTTTATAATCTATTGTTAGAAACAAATAAGCCGTTGTTTGAAGGGTATGTAGACTCTAAGTTATCAATGTGTGTGAGACTTTTAGCTCTTAAGTCCAACTGTGGTGCTACCGATGTGTGCTTGGATCTCGTAACAAAAATGATGTTGGACTCGTCACCTATCAGAGACGGTTTGCCAAAAAGTTATTACAGGGCTAAAAGCTTAGTGTCCAAGTTGGGGTTGGAATCTAAAAGGATTGATTGTTGTATGAAAGGGTGTATGTTATATTACGACAATGAATTCGGTAAAAACGATGGCGCGCTGGTTGAATGCAAATTTTGTGGTGAGCCAATGTATATTTCACAGACTGATAATGGGAAGGGTAGACAAAAACTAGTTTCAGTGAAGACAATGTTTTATTTGCCAATTATTCCAAGGTTGCAGAGACTATTTGCATCAACACAGACTGCAGGCAAAATGACGTGGCACTATGAGAATAGAAGCACTTCGGGCATGTTGCGCCTCCCATTTGATGGTAAAGCTTGGAAGCACTTTGATCGTGTGCATCCCGATTTTGCAGAAGATCCACGTAATGTATGACTTAGCTTATGCTCTGATGGTTTTACCCCGTATGTTCAATCCACGGCGAAACCTTACTCTTGCTGGCCAGTTATTGTTATCCCATACAATCTTCCTCTCGAAATGTGTATGTCTAAGCCTTATATGTTCTTGACTTGTATTATACCGGGTCCAGATAATCCAAAAGATAGTATTGACATCTGTTTAGAGCCTTTCATTGGCAATCTCAAAAGGTTGTGGAATGATGTTTTGACGTACGATACTGCACGAAAGAAGAATTTTACAATGAGGGCAGCTCTAATGTGGACCATTAATGACTTTCCTGCATATGGCATGTTGTCTGGTTAGGGTACTCATGGTAAAATGACATGTCCACATTGCATGGAGCATATAAAGGCCTTTACCTTGAAATTCGGGGGGAAGAGTTCTTGGTTTGACTCACTTCGTAGGTTTTTACCCGGTGATCATCCATTTAGACGAAATAAGAATGCCTTCAAGAAGGGAGAAGTTGAATTAGATGGCCCACCTCCAAGGTTGACATCAGAACAGATCTGGAGCAGAGTTATGGAACTGCTAAAAATCACATATTATGGTGAATTGGATCGATTTGAAGGATATGGATAATGGCATAATTGGACAAAAAAAGTATTTTTTGGGATCTGCCATATTGGAAAGATAATTTATTGAGACATAACCTTGATGTTATGCACATTGAGAAGAACTTTTTTTAACAATGTTTTTCTCACAGTGATGAACGTCAGAGGAAAAATGAAAGACAATGAGAAGGCTAGACTAGACTTACCACTTTACTGTAGGCAAAAAGACTTGCACTTGACGACTTGGTCGGATGGGAAAACCCTGAAACCCAAAACCTGCTACTCTTTAACTGCTGAGGAAGCGTCAATCTATCGGTGGATAAAAGAACTTCGGATGCCAGACAGTTATTCTTCTAATTTAGCAAGATGTGCTGATGTGAGCAAAGGAACCATGATTGGGATGAAAAGCCATGATTGTCATGTATTCATGGAGTGTTTACTTCCTATTGCATTAAGTTCCTTGCCATCAATTGTTTTAAATCCACTTACTAAACTCAACCAATTTTTTAAAGATTTGTGTTCTACGACATTGAGAGAGGATGATCTTATAAAGATGGAGCAGAACATACCAGTCATTCTTTGTAAGTTGGAGAGAATATTTCCCCCTGGTTTCTTGGACTCTATGGAGCATCTTCCATGCATCTTGCACATGAAGCTAGGCTTGGTGGACTGGTTCAATACAGATAGATGTATCCATTCGAAAGGTAATATAATCAAATATTCTTTAATATAAATATTCATTTGAAGGGTTAAATGTATCAATTTTTATCACCAACCTTGTTATTTGTAGATTTATGGGTGACTCAAAACGGTCGGTGAAAAATAAAGCCAAGGTTGAAGGATATATTTGTGCAACTTACTTACACCGTGAGACAATTCATTTCTATTCCCATTATTTTACGAACTTCATGTTGATACTAGCAAATAATAGGAATGAAAAAGAAATTGAAAGTGAAACGCACCTACTAGCCTTATTAATATTTGGCCTTCCCGGTCGTCATGCTGGAAAGGAATTGACTCACTGGTTAACGGGAGAAGAGTGGAAGTCAGCCCACGTTCACGTGTTGATCAACTATGCCGAAGTATCACCATATCTTACGTATGTATCATTTTGACCACTTTCAATTTCTTTTATCCATAACTGCTCGTTATCATTTGTTTGATAATGACTTGATCAGGGCATTCTTGTTAACTAAGCCCACAAGCGAACAAAACTCTTCTGCCTATATTCATGAATATTTTCCAACGTGGTTTATGAATCAGGTATGTATTTTTAGTCCTATTTGAACTATTTATTGTTTGAAAATACAAAAGATTGTTTGAAAAAAGGAACCATCATTTGTTTGCACATGGTGTATACACAGGTGTACAGTGAGGCAGAATCCCTTAAAATCCAACACTTGAAAAATTTATCTCATGGTCCTAAATCATGTGTAAAAGAAAGGCACCCATTCTTCGTAAACGGATACAAATTTCAAACCCCGTCAAAAACAAAGAGGAAAAAAATAATTAACAGCGGAGTTTATGTAAAAGGTGCCACAGATAGAGGTAAAGACGACTTCTACGGCATGATTCAACATATATATAAACTGACATACAATACTTTAGACTATACTAAAAGAATAGTGTTATTTTATTATAATTGGTTTGATTCGTCAAATAGAGGCACAAGAGTGGATCGAAAATATAACACTGTGGAGATTTGCATGAGTAGAAGATACCAAATGTTTGATCTGTTTATCATGGCACGACATGTAAGAAAAGTGTATTATGTCCCTTATCCATCAAATCGAAGGGACAAACAAGGTTGGTGTGTCGCGATAAAGACAAAACTAAGGGGTCGCATTGAAGCAAATGATACACAGGAAGAAGTGGTTTACCAAGTGGATGAGATGTCTCATGTCAATATAGTAAATGAAGTGGAACCCATTTCTCGATTACGTGACAATCCAATCACATATGAAGATGTAGATGGAGATGAGGAATCAAATGAAGAAGTGGCAAAACCATCAAGATCTGAAGACGATGCCGAAATTGATGGGCAGAATGGGTAGATTGAAATTGTTTAACATTTTACAATTTGAGAAATTAATGTGTAACAATATATTTTAATTTGTCAGTTATTTTCATAACTTGTTGTTTGTTTTTATAGAATTCATTTTTAACATTTTTATGTTTAAATATAATATTTCATGACTGTTATTGTTGAATTGCTCTATAAACATATATGGCATCAGGAGGATCCGGATCCGACCACCCCATACCACCCACTGGTGGTAAATGGAAGGAGAAGGGCATTGTTATCGACCCCCCCGTCGTAAGAGGCCGAACATTATTAGACTTGGCCCTACTGGGTTTTTGACATTGTCATCTACACAGCGTCCCCGTACATCTACGCCGACATAGCCTCCTACACCTCCTGTACCTACACAGCCTCCTGTACCTTCTGCACCAGCTACACAGCTTCCAGCATGTTCGGCCCCGACACCCCCTATGCCTCACATTCACATGATCCCCAACCCAGGATCCAGTAGACACATGGCACTTCGAGTTCCCATGTTGTGGCTAATCTGGTGCCCGATGCTCATCAGTCCGACCATGAGTATAGTACGGGCCATACACTTGATCAGACGGATGTTGAGCAGGACGGGGAGGAGCAGGAGGTTGAGCAGGAGGACGTCGTTGAGGATCTTCATATGCTGCATGATGGTCAACTTGTTATCAGGCCAGTTGGTAAAGGATAAGTATTTACATTTTTTTGTCGAGTTATTAATAATTTACATGTGTGTGTGTGTGTGTGTGTGTGTGTGTGTGTGTGTGTATATATATATATATATTTAACATGTTTTTATTGGTCAGGTTCCTTCCCTCAAAGCCAGCTGCGAAGGCTATCACAACAACCATTGAGGAGAATTACCAGGCGTATTGGCCCACTTGGGGTAAGCTGAAGGAGGAGGAGCAAAACCATATGTTTAAATCTTGGAGTAAGTTGCCATTTTTATTTTATTTTATATTATTTTTTAATTTCATAAATTTCAATTATGTTTAATAATGTCTTACATTAATACAGGAGAAGGTTGCTTGGGCTGAAGAGGATGAGGACTGGATCGAGAAGAACTTTCATATGAAGGCCTCCCACCGCCTCTCTGATATGCTTAGATATGCCCGCATCAGGAGACAGCCCCATTGGATAGAGGATCAACTCTGGCAGCAGCTGGTAGCACACTGGAACACCCCTGAGTAAAACGCGGCCTGCGAGAAGGCCAAGAAGAATAGAGCCTCTGAGAAGGGTGGGAGCCTGCACATCGGAGGTTTAGTCAGTCAGGCGCAACACGCAGCTCGACTTGTACATGTTATATAATTGTTGTTGTTGTTTTTATTTAAGGTTTTTTATTAATATAATCACAGACGAGGAGGTTAGGGAGAGAGATTCACTTGCACGAGCTCCATCTCGCAACTCATATGAGGAGGTGTGCTAGTGATTTCGTGGATGATCGTTCGAGGCGGACCTAGATAATTATAAAATATAATGAATCTTTTTTTAATAATGTTTATATTGTTTTCTTACAAAAAAATAAAATTTGACTTGTTTGTTTGTTTGTTTGACAGGAGGAGTTTGAGATGATGATGTCTCAGATTAGATCTCAGAGCTCATTATGTTCCTTGTCCCAGAGCCCTGAGGATCCATCTGCACCGCTGAGGATTTGGGCAGATGTGGTTGGCAGCAAAAAGAAGGGTCGGCTATACGGTGCTGGAGACCTTGCCAACAACTACAGGAAAGGAACCCGCCGCCTCCACATCGGAGAGTCATCGAGTAGTGGTGGTGCCCGTCGTCACTCTAAGGCTGATGATCCGGAGTTAGCTATTCTAAGGCAGAGAGTGGCCGCTTCCGAGGAGGAGAGCAGTCAGACGAAAGCAATCTTGGCTCAGGTGCTAGAGCGACAGGAGCAGATGTACCAGTTGCTAGCTCGCTAGCAGCCTCAGCCTCAGCCTTATCATCCTCCACCTCCGCCGCCTCCACCTTCTGGTACTGATCATGTCGATGATGTGGATGGTTTAGAGCATATCGATCATGATCAGGATTACTAGGATTATTAGTCATGTTTGTACTTATTTTTTTTGATATTTTTTATATTGTTCGGATATTTTTTATGTTTGTTCTGATTTTTTTTTTTTATGACTTTTTTTCCTTTGTTTTTTAGTTTACGTTATCACATTTATCAAATTAATAATTAAATAAGTAAATAAATAATTAATAATTAAATGAAGAAGTGAACAATTAAATTAAATTAATTAAAAAATTAATTATATTAAAAAATAAATAAATTATATATAAAAAATTAACCAATTAATTATAATTTATTATTTAAAAATTTTATTAAAAAAATTTAACAATACCGACGGGTTTAACTGTCGGTAATTGCTGCCAGTAAATCACCGTCTGTAATTACCGACGGTCTTAGCCGTCGAAAACATAGAGACGGTCCAACCCGTCAGAAATTACCGGGAAAAGGCTGTTGGCAATCATTTACGAAAAGCCTATCGGTAATCCGTCGGAAAATTTGTATTACGGATGGCTTTTTTTCATTACCGACGGCCAAATGCGAGGCTACCGACGGCCGTCGGTAGCCTCGCATTTTCTTGTAGTATTATGCTTATGAAACAAGGAAAATACTTCTGCAGAATTTTAATTTCTTCTTTCCCCTAATTTAGTTTAAAACACTTGATTGTTTTGCTTACTTTTCTTTAAAGTGATAAGTAATGCTCTGGTAGGAATCAAGACGTCACAAAAAGACAAAAATACTTTAGAGGTTGATTTTGAAAATTGATGCCGAAAGATATGGATAGGGTAATTTATTTGAATGAAGATTTGAATCAAAAATTGAAAATATTATACTCATTAATAGTAATTAGGGTTAAATATGTTTTTAGTTCCTATAAAATTACGACTTTTCAAGTTTAGACCCTGAAAAAAAAATTATTCATTTTTAGTCCCTGTTTTGAAAAAATTTTTACAAAAAATTGGTGTTTTTAGTCCCTCTCGGGACTAAAAATAGTTCCTATAAAAATAATTTGTTCATTTTTAATCCCCATTTAAGATACAAATGCCAAATGTAATGTTAGCTTTGATAAATAAGGAAAGAAGAATGCTAGCGTCACACTCTCTGACACACTCCTTTGAATACATTCTCAACTATTGGGCCACGTCGCACTTTTTTTTTTCAAAATCAATCATTGGATTGAAAGTTACTATCATATAGATCATATCTGTAAATTTTAACATTAATTTATGATCATTTGCTTTGTTATCAAGATGCGTCAAGATTAACGTTATTTGTAATTACACCATTGACGTTAATCTTGACGCATCTTGATGACATAGCAAATGATCATAGATTAAAGTTAAAATTTACAGATATGATCTATATGATAGTTACTTTCAATCTAACGATTGATTTTGAAAAGAAAAAAAAGTGTGACGTGGCCCAATTGTTGAGAATGTGTTCAAAGGAGTGTGTCAGAGAGTGTGACGCTAACCTTCCTCATAAGAAAATAAGGTAATTAGTTACGAGATTGCAGATTTACTGGCTTTGAATGCACATTTGAATTGTAAATATTGTGGCATTTATTAATAATTGAATGATGCCTTTTTTTTGACAAAATTACCTGAATGTGCTGAACAACAACAACAAAAAACAAAATATTATGGAGATTTGATGCTGAATATGAAGGGAACACTTTCTCCTTAATTTTGTGTGTGCTTTCCACGTGCATGAACTCCATTAAATGCAGATTTGTATTCAAAATACTATTAAGATTCGATGGCAATTAAGATTGTGTCAATTGTAGGCTTGTTCGGAAGAACATCAATGTTTTTTATGCGGAAATATCGCACGCAATTTTGGAAGATTTATCTTGAATTGAATAATTATAACAAATATAATAATAATCATAATAATAATAATAATACTAATAATAATTTACGGGAATAATAATAATAATAAATAGATTTATGGAGATATTTGTAGATTTATGGTGATATTTGTATAGTTTATGCACTATCTTGAAATACAAGTTTTCTTATTTTGCCATGACGTGTGTCTATATAAGGGGGCATATTCTAGTTATGACACTTAATTTCACCACTCTCTGACTTGCATAACCTCAGGTATTATCCACCATTCTCAACATAATTATCAATGATTCTTCCCTGCATTGATAAACTCACCCAGGAGTTTACCTGCAAAGTAAGAAGATCCTTGTGATATTTTTAACTAATCTCGCATCATATTTTGTTGGGACATAATGCTGATTTTTATTTATTTTTGCAGTTTTGTTTGAAGATACTCTTTGAGCCATGCACGGCTCCTTGTGGTCACAAGTGCGTAACAAATCATGAGACAAATACAACACTCGTCTTAATTTTATAAATGTCCAATTAAAATTCTGTTACAAATTTTTCATACTCAACTTAGTTTTTAATGCATCAATTCCTAAATTGCTGATTGAATCTACAATTTCGTAGTTTTTGCAGAAAATGTTTGCAATCTAAAAAACGTACGTATTGCCAAAACTGCCCTATATGTAGGCAATGGCTAAGGTATTTATAAAATAATTGATTTTACAAAATCACATATTCTATACAGCTTTTGTTCCATGAATCTCATGTTGTTGTGTTCACAAATCTTTATGATTTTTTTTTGCAGAATTCGATATTCTTGCACTGTGAACACAGTTCTTTGGAACACAATACAACTCTTGTTTCCCAAGGAAGTTGAAGCAAGGATAGCAATCGATGCCTTAAACAGTCCAAGGTATTTAAGTGCACAACCATGTGGAGGGTCAACCCGTGGTTTGATTTCATTAGAAGATTGCATGGACTCTGTGGTTGTCGGGACGCTTATAGGTTCGGGGTTGTGCGTATTACTTGCGATATTGTAAAAAACAATGTGATTGGTTGAATGGTTCGTCACGAGCGCAGACTCTATAGTGTTAAGAGCATTTAGTTTTTATTACCCGTACCGCTACTGGGCAAGAGGATATCAAATTACAAATTTTGTGTTGATACAACATCCATTTTTATTAATACCAGTAAGTTACATGTGCCTTTACACTTGTCTAAATTAAGTCAAACTTAATTACTTAGGACAATTTAAGATTAATTAAGTCAAAATTAATTAATAACCATTCAGGTAATTAGATAAAACGTGATAAACTAGAATCTGTTTAAAAAGAAAATCCTTTAACTTAAAATAAAGTGCACATTTCAAAATTTAAATACATTAATTACAAAGTTTCCCCGAAGGGTTTTTCCACAAATAATTACAATAGAGTTAACTAAAGAAAAACCCAGACCCCGACTCTATCTGTGATCCGATATTGAGACATCAGAGAGTCCCAGGTAACTATAATGTCGAGCATCCAAAAGAGCTCTCTAATCCTCCGATCAATGAGTACACCAAAACAACGCGCAAACATAGTGAGTTATCACAACTCAAGAACATAGACTTTCATAAAAATCTTTACCGATGTTTTCACTATACGTGGTGTGGCACGTATAGAAAACTTCTCCCAGACAAGCTCAATCACTGAGATCTATGTCAGACCATAATACTACATTCAATAGTAAAAGATTAGACATGCATGTTACAATTCCTAACAATACAAACATTATAACTTCATAATAAAGAAATCTATAATGTTATCACAATCCAATAAGCATTTAAAATGCACAATGAATCCAAGAAAGTACCCAAGTAACTCTCAATGGAATTCTTGATTAAGCGATTACACAATGAATCCAGGGGAGTATAACATAGACTCACAGTGGAATTCTTCCCATAAATCATACACAATGAGTCCAGGAAAGTATAGCAGTGACTTTCCATGGAGCTCTTCAATAAACAATACCCAATGAGTCCAGGAAAGTATAGCAGTGACTTCCCATAGAGCTCTTCAATAAACAATATACAATGAACCTTAACACATTATTAAGTTTATTCATGTCCAATCTTATCCATTAATATAGGCATTCCAAGGGCATTCAATCAAGAAACAAATGGATTTAACACAACATCTTAACATGCATTCAAATCAAATGTTTCAAAGGTCCTTTTAAAGTGTATGAACACATTTTAAACCATCTCCACGAGATACTCCCAAAGACTCAAAAACCAAACATTAATAATAACAAGATTAAGAACTATTTCATTAGACGTTAAAACCACAACACAACCTGATGCTAAGGTCATAACTCATCAATACATCAACTATAATCAATTCCCAAAATCATAGGAATATGGAACTAATTTTAAGGAGACATAAAGCCCTCCATTAATTCAGACTCAATTTATCAAATGACCACTCTAAACCAAACATTCCCAATTGAAGCTCAGTGGAACTCACAATTGAGTAACAATCATACATTGATTTAGGGGGATTGGGGACAGAATCCAACCCTATTTCAGTCAAACCCCATACAAGATCGTAATAATCTATACAATAACTATCTACTTCTAGAATTAGACAATAATTCCTAGCACACCCTAATTGGGAGTTTGAGAGGGAAATCTATGTTACCTTTGAGCTTCCAAAACCCTTTGGGTGAAAACCCCCAAGATTGAACCCTAGGTTTCCTCCATTGAAGCTCAAAGCAAGCTTTCCCATCTCCATTTTCGAGCTCCAAGACCAAGTCCCAGCTCCTTCTTCTTCCTCTTCTTCGAGCTTCTTCTTCCTCTTCTCTCCTAGGGATGTTCCAACTCTCAAATCAAGGAACCAACACTGGGAAAGATTGATTCAAGCTAAGATTGAAGGTAAATCTAGCATGAATCCATAATTTTCCCTTAAAATGATGAAATCCTTGGTTTCTCTCTTCTCTTATGTGCTGAAAATGGCAGAGAAAGTGAGAGAAAATCAGACAAGTGACGTTTTAACTAAAAGCAGATCCGCAGAGGCTCGCTTAGCGAGACGGATTCGCTTTAAGCGAATGGGACAGCGACAACGTTATTCTGGAAAGCTGGAACTTCATTGGCGAGCTCTCGCTTAAGCGAATCTGGGACGGCGAGCCCATTATTGCGGAAGCTGGAACTTCGCCTTGAGCTCTCGCTTAAGCGAATCTCCTGCCGATAACTCATGCTTTTCTCATTCTAATTCATCCAATCTTAACTCCTTTCAACCCAATCTAACTTCAATTAATTCCTAACCAATACATTCAATCATTTCTAGGATTAAATCCCACTTAATTCTCAACTTAAAATCAATGACTTACACACCAAAACTCTATGTAATTATATTCACTTCATTCTTGGATTCAAGTTAAAGTTAAAAATAATCACACAACTTCCCACCTCTTAAACTCAACTAGGCTTAACACTTAGTATAATTAATTACTAAGCTTAAGAAAGTTGGGATGTTACATTACTACCCACCTTTTTATGAATTTTGTCCCCAAAATTCGATATACCTTCTAACCTCAACCTTAGGTAGGATCTATTCTCTGAGCTCCCGCTACTAACTCGGATTCTACGCCATTCCAAACGGGTAGACTCCTTACTCCTTCTTATGCTTAAAGCATCCTAGTTCCACCCAAAGGCTTTTCCGAAGCTGTAACGGATAGGGTTCCTTCGACTAGAGGTCTCCCACTGTCTCGTCATTCAAAGAACACGTTATGTTGTAACGGCCTGGGTCCTCTGCTAAGCTATAATTAGGCCACTGAACCCGGCTACCCGCACTGTTACACATAGGGTGTACTCCCCTCTTGAGGGTGCAAAACTCTTGCAAGATCGTCACCTTGAATAAACTTATGACACTTTTCGAAGAATTGTCATTTACAACGCTCCTTCAGGCGTTATAAATGGAAATTTCTCGACAAGCACGTTTCCTTAAACTAAGGGAATTGGCACGTCACTCTTGTCCCCTTATACTAAGTCTTAGTTAAAACTTGGTTTAGCGAACAAAAACTCTAAAGTTACTTAACTTCTAAAAGACGTTCATCGATTAGACTGATCCGATTCACACTAATCGGTTATAGACTAGGCTTCAACCAATCAAACCACACCCATAATCTTACGCTTCCGATTGGAGTTTCTTACCTACTCTCTGCAACTTGATAGATTTATTCCCCTATTTGGTTCAACTGGATTTCAAATCGGGAACCCAAGCCGCCATGACTGATAACAGCATGGGTCGACTTGTTTATCGCCGGGTCTAATAACTAATTGACCAACAATCATTTAAAAAGATAATTTCTTAAAATTCTTGGGAATAATCTATCTCATTGACCTTGAACTACCTTTACGGACCTTTCTAAATTATTGGGAATCCAAACAAAGATTAATATCTACAAATGAGCTACTTGCCCAGAGAATTTGGTGATTCCATTAACCGATCACAGACTAGGCCTCTTTCCAAATAAGATTCTTATTCTGTTAAAAGCAATTTGTAATTGGTCAAGCGAAATCACTTCATGCACTAGTCAATTGAATCTAATATAGACATTAACAACTTTGGGTTTCATTGGTTTAGTATGCTTAAAACTCTTATAGTCCGAAGACTATAGTCTATTACTCTTCCTTAGGCTAGTAATACCACTAAGGTCACTACACCTAAAAGACTTAGGGTTTCTCTCTACCTCACTAGGTCTTAATCCCCGTTGAGGTTTTCCTATTATAACTTAGGCGTTAGAAAATCCGGCCTATCACCATCCCTTTTTATTTCAAGAAACACTAAGGTGGCCCGAATCAGAAGTCCTATCAGTCCTTTTAGATGGCTTCAAAGTTCTCAATCAATCTAAGATCCACTCATAATGGTTAGGCCAAACAAACCTGATTGATTAACAAGAGTTGGAAACCTAATCGATCATAAATGCTCATCACAATGGACTAAAACCACACCACTAAGAACCCTCACTTATCAACCTTTATTGTCATTAAACTAAAGAGTCACAACAATGAATTGATAATGAGTGCTAGGTCACACTAGACTCAATATATCCAAAGTGACCTTCACATTTTCCTGCTTTAGAAGTACCACACAACCAAGCTTCACCCTATAAGGTTTAGAACACACAAAAAAAATATTCAACATATATACAAGTTTAAGAGTAACTTAAGACATATTAAATACACAACAAATCATACTTCAATACATTACAAAATCATCGAAGTGATTATGTCTCAAGGTACCTAAATCCCTTCTCAAGCATTTTTCCTAACCCACATTTGAATCAAGCAAAGCACACATCCACACAGAGGAATTGGAAACCCTAAACTCAACTCAAGCTAAATTGACAACAAGTAAGGATTCAAGACAGAGACCGATTACAAGATAATTATAAGAACGACGTATTCCATATAATATCATGAATCTAGACATTAATTTAACATCTTAACAAACTTATATTTTCCAAACCAAGCAAAATAATACTAAGGCTTAGGAATTAAGGATCAACATTGTGAATGAAAGATCAACATACTGAACTTATGAATTTAAACAATTAGGTGGTTTAACTCCACTAAACTCATTCAAATTCATCTAGCAAACGAACAATATACGTCAACTCAATTTAACGCAACTAGGGCCTCAAATAAAACATTCCAACGTGAAATGGTGAGGATCAATCTTAATTTCCTTCAAACCATAACCATGGGCTTGATTAAGGGTCACAAAACATTTTCTTCAAAGAACTACATAACCATCGAGGCAATCACTCATGCAAGTAGAGGTCACTTACCTACACTTAAGCTTAACATCATTTAAATCCAAAGACTACAAAATCAAGTATCATAACAATTATTATGCTGACACTTCTTGTTTCCAATCCACAAGCAAGCACAAAATCGGTTCATGCGAGGAATGGAAACAACCAATGGAAAAGTCCAAAGTGAAGGAAATTCATTTGCGTTTGTGAAATCACAAATATCGCAATGACTTTCTAACTTTGTATTTTCAAAACTTAAACTCTTATACTATAAAAAGAAAGATCAACAATCAAACATAACATAGAGTATTTAAATTTTTGCAGGCATTCACCAAATCCTTTCCCAAGGACACGCATATATGGGTACAATACTTTAAGGAACGAACAAGGCACTGCACATGAATCGTCCACACACATAAACTTAAGCCAAACAACAATGGCAAGGTTCTAGCACATTCATCACTGAGCTCAATCAACAAATAACATATTAGGGCTAACCATATATGGGTTATAATTTTGGGGAAGAAACCCGAAAGTCTTCATTCACATGAACGACATGGTTTCCGTTTCCTTCTTCTAACAGTTAAATATATGTATATACCCCTACGTATGAGTATTTACACATATTAAAGAATCTCAGATATCGAGACAACAACTATGCTAACATCTGCTCATCTTTCATTTTTTGCATTCTTCAGACGAATCCCTGAGGTGGCCTACCTCAATAATTCACCGAAAGAAATTAGAAAATTTGGATTCACAGTCACAACTGACACTTCCCTAAACTGGATCACTTATAGACACATAACTCACAGTCCGATAAGATCGAACTACTCTGATACCATAATGTAACACTCTGACTCTAATCAGAGTATTACTTACGACAATTTAAGATTAATTAAGTCAAAATTAATTAATAACCATTTAGGTAATTAGATAAAACGTGATAAACTAGAATCTGTTTAAAAAGAAAATCCTTTAACTTAAAATAAAGTGCACATTTCAAAATTTAAATACATTAATTACAAAGTTTCCCCGAAGGGTTTTTCCACAAATAATTACAATAGAGTTAACTAAAGAAAAACCCAGACCCCGACTCTATCTGTGATCCGATATTGAGACATTAGAGAGTCCCAGGTAACTATAATGTCGAGCATCCAAAAGAGCTCTCTAATCCTCCGATCAATGAGTACTGAAAACAACGCCCAAACATAGTGAGTTATCACAACTCAAGAATAGACTTTCATAAAAATCTTTACCGATGTTTTCAGCTATACGTGGTGTGCTACGTATAGAAAACTTCTCCCAGAAAAGCACAATCACTGACATCTATGTCAGACCATAATACTACATTCAATAGTAAAAGATTAGACATGCATGTTACAATTCCTAACAATACAAACATTATAACTTCATAATAAAGAAATCTATAATGTTATCACAATCCAATAAGCATTTAAAATGCACAATGAATCCAAGAAAGTACCCAAGTAACTCTCAATGGAATTCTTCGGTAAACAGTACACAATGAATCCAGGGGAGTATAACATAGACTCACAGTGGAATTCTTCCCATAAATCATACACAATGAGTCCAGGAAAGTATAGCAGTGACTTTCCATGGAGCTCTTCAATAAACAATACCCAATGAGTACCGGAAAGTATAGCAGTGACTTCCCATGGAGCTCTTCAATACACAATATACAATGAACCTTAACACATTATTAAGTTTATTCATGTCCAATCTTATCCATTAATATAGGCATTCCAAGGGCATTCAATCAAGAAACAAATGGATTTAACACAACATCTTAACATGCATTCAAATCAAATGTTTCAAAGGTCCTTTTAAAGTGTATGAACACATTTTAAACCATCTCCACGAGATACTCCCAAAGACTCAAAAACCAAACATTAATAATAACAAGATTAAGAACTATTTCATTAGACGTTAAAACCACAACACAACCTGATGCTAAGGTCATAACTCATCAATACATCAACTATAATCAATTCCCAAAATCATAGGAATATGGAACTAATTTTAAGGAGACATAAAACCCTCCATTAATTCAGACTCAATTTATCAAATGACCACTCTAAACCAAACAATCCCAATCAAGCTCAGTGGAACTCACAATTGAGTAACAATCATACATTGATTTAGGGGATTGGGACGTAATCCAACCCTATTTCACCAAACCCCATACAAGATCGTAATAATCTATACAATAACTATCTACTTCTAGAATTAGACAATAATTCCTAGCACACCCTAATTGGGAGTTTGAGAGGGAAATCTATGTTACCTTTGAGCTTCCAAAACCCTTTGGGTGAAAACCCCCAAGATTGAACCCTAGGTTTCCTCCATTGAAGCTCAAAGCAAGCTTTCCCATCTCCATTTTCGAGCTCCAAGACCAAGTCCCAGCTCCTTCTTCTTCCTCTTCTTCGAGCTTCTTCTTCCTCTTCTCTCCTAGGGATGTTCCAACTCTCAAATCAAGGAACCAACACTCCCAAACATGGATTCAAGCTAAGATTGAAGGTAAATCTAGCATGAATCCATGATTTTCCCTTGAAATGATGAAACCCTAGGTTTCTCTCCTCTCCTAGGTCGTGAAAATGGGAGAGAAAGTGAGAGAAAATGAGAGAACTCACGTTTTAAGTAAAACAGATCCGCAGAGGCTCGCTTAAGCGAGACGGATTCGCTTAAGCGAATCTGGGACAGCAGCAAACGCTGTTGCAGAAGCTGGAACTCGCTGAGCGCGAGCTCCTCGCTTAAGCGAATCTGGGACAGCAGCAAGCGCTGTTGCAGAAGCTGGAACTCGCTGAGCGCGAGCTCCTCGCTTAAGCGAATCTCCTGCAGTAACTCATGCTTTTCTCATTCTAATTCATCCAATCTTAACTCCTTTCAACCCAATCTAACTTCAATTAATTCCTAACCAATACTTTCAATCATTTCTAGGATTAAATCCCACTTAATTCTCAACTTAAAATCAATGACTTACACACCAAAACTCTATGTAATTATATTCACTTCATTCTTGGATTCAAGTTAAAGTTAAAAATAATCACACAACTTCCCACCTCTTAAACTCAACTAGGCTTAACACTTAGTATAATTAATTACTAAGCTTAAGAAAGTTGGGATGTTACACTTGGAAACCGACAGTATTAAGTATTATTGACACATAATTGTTGATATGCACATGTATGTGCTTAGATTATTATCTTTACAGTTTTTATATAATACAGTTCTTTTGTTCTTCCTGGACCAAAATGAAAGCTTTGCAAAACACTTGATTGTTGCCTCTTGTAATGGGGGGAAAAAAAAAACCTTCATTGAGAAGATTGCAGAGGAGACTTTGCCCCCTCTCTGAAAAAATAAAAAGGTTAAATTACTCAATATTCAGTCCCTATAGTTTCACTCCGAACTCAATTTAGTCCCTGCAGTCATAGATATAGCTAAATGGGTTGAAACTTTAAAATTGCTAACAATTGATAGTCTCCAAAAGGGAACACATTAATATTATCAAGTGTGGTCCTCGTTGAGAGGTAGAATACATTCTGTTACCAAAGTCAGACACTTCAATCCTAGCCAAAAAATATGAAGCAATAAGACTCATAAGAAAGATATAATCTTGAAAGCAATACCAAACTAATCAATTTATCAACCAATAATACAACTTAAAACTACTTAACTTAACTTCATATAATTATCAACATAGTAATTAAATTGTGACAGAGGAAGGGGTTTAGCACCGAATGACGAAACGTGGCAGCGCTAACATCTTAAACGAAAGCGATGAGATGTGGAGGCGCATCCGTTTAGGGACGACAAATGGGCTGCTTGAACAGAGGCAGTGGCGACGACACAAAAGAGTCCCAACGCTACAGTGCTGTGGCATGTCATGGTAGTGCACGGTGGTTCTCACAGAACCAGTGGCGGCACGACGGAGATCCACAGAGATCGAGAAGATAATCGTGCGCGAGAGAAAGGATCCCGACCAGGATGATGGGTGGGTTGCATGGCGAGATGGCCATGGCTGGCGTGGAAAGAACATAATCACGAAATAGGGGCGATTTTCGAACAGAAACCAAACAGTGGGAGTCAAATCTTGGAGAGGGAAGTCTGAATCAACCATTAACTCCCCAGTGCGAGGCCTACTATGGTCGGAGTTGCGCCTGAGGGGCTGCGACGCTGCTGTCTTCACAGAGAGAGAATGGTTCCGCGAGAGAGCGAGAGAGAGAGAGAGCGCTCGCGGTTGGGAGTTTTCTGGTGGGGTTTTTCGTCGCGGTTGGGCGGCGGTCTGGGTGGTTCATGGTGGTCTCATGGTGGCGCCTGGTAGGCTGCCACCGTTGGAGGAGAGGGATGAAGAAAAGAGGGGTTAGGGTTTTAGAAACCCCTTTCACGGCGCTGCTTCTTCTGCTTCTTCTTTTTTTTTTTTGTGAGGAAGAAGGGAACATGGGTTGGGCCGTGTAGTCTAAGGGGGGTGCACGCAGAAGTTTTATGGGGCGCAGATAGTAAATCAGCCCAAATTCATATTTATATATTTTTTAAAACCTTTTAACCCCTCAAATTTATTTTAACATCTTTTTAACCCAAAATATTTTCCCCAAATAAATGACATCTCAAATACTAATAATTTAGAAAAATAAAGTAATAAAATAATGTATTTCTACTATTTTCTAAAAATACAAATAAATACGAGTCAAACATTTTTCAATCATTCAAACACACATAGGGGATCAGAATCACTAACTTTACAAATCATAATAATTATGAAATAAAAACATTTTTAAAAATATAAAATGTACGAAAAATGCGGGGTGTTACATATTACATTAGTATTCAATGAAAAGAACCATGACAAGTTAGACGCTTTCTCATTGCCTTTGTATCACAATCTGATGAATAAGAAGGGTAACAAAAGTGAACATAGCAAAACTGATACACCCGATTCATCGTAATATCATCATCATCTCAACCTTCTTTTACTATGATCAGAAGCAATTCTACTAAAGTTTCTAGTATGTTCCGCAATTGTATTGGTTGTGAGACTGTGGAAACAAATGATGCAGCCCTGGTTATGATGAATCCAGCTAACAGAATTATTTCCAAAGAGCCTAACAATATGCCTGGAAAAAAAAAGGCTGAGATTTGTAAAGGAGACAAATTGAGAGGATCAACAAGGTGTTTTGGGACTCCTTGGTAACACCACAACCATAATGAATATGGGGCCAGTTAGTTATATCATAAATTAAGCTTAGGGTACTCAAAATAATGATAAAAAAGGTTACTCTTTGGTTGTGTGCTTTGAAGTTTTTTTGGTTAATTGCATTTTTTTGTTCCTTCAACTTTATTAATTTGGTGATTTTAATTTCTCTATTTTATTTTTGGCAATTTTAGTCCCCAATTTTTTCAATTTGATGATGTTGGTCTCATACTTGTTAATTACACTTCAGGTCCTTCAAAATCATGGATTTTTTGCATTTTTGTTCCCCGAAAATTTTGGATTTTGAGAAATTAGGGGACCAAAAATGCACAATCTACGATTTTTGAGACTAAAAGTGCAAATAAAAGAACATATGAACCAAAATCGCCAAATTGAAAAAGTTAAGGGATCAAAATCGCAAAAAAATAAAATAAAGGGACTAAAATTGCCAAATTAAAAAAACTTAGGGACCAAAAATGCAATTAAACCAAAATTTTTTCCCTTTTCCTTTATATAGGAAAAGCTAAGCAAACTCACGAATCAAACTCCTTATAAACCATTTGGTGAAATATTAGGCAAACTATGGAACAATTAGCGTGCAGTGCAAGTATAAAATTAACATGAACCAAAATACCTCAACGAAACACACCATGTTATCATGTAAGTTCTGTATTTCTGTTACGGACCGGTCCCCGAGGCGAGTTCCAGTATATCTACCAAACCGAGCCGGCCCGGCTCGATTCCGACCTTCTCCGAGCTCGACGAGCTACGTCCGACCCGGGACGCGCCAAACCCGCCCTCCGATACAATCGCCCCAGTGATAACACCGAGCAGGTCAGGGGCGAGCTGACTCATGACTCTCGAACCTTCTAGAAAGGAATGCGCCTGGAGACGATGCTTAGAGCCGTTGCCACTCCGAAGATTGAGGATCACGTAGCCAGTACGTGACGGACTTGGCAGGTGCGAGATATTAGGAAGAGATGAGCTGACCCCTGAAGCGTGAAGGGGGAGTTACCGCGCGCAGAATCCGGATCGGTGGTTATCCTCCTTCGGCATGACTCCACTATATAAAGGGGGCTTGACGACCTAGGTTTGCATACACTCTACTCACTCTGAAACCCTAAACACTTAACTCACTCTCTCTTCTCCAACGGCCCTATCTAACTTAGGCATCAGAGTGTTTTTTGCAGGCGCCCCCCATCCGTATCAGAAGGAGAGGAGACGCTGCTCCGAGGAGAAGGCGAGCCCCACCATTTTGTGCATTAACATTGGCGCCCACCGTGGGGCCCGGTAAAACTAGCCTGGGCCTCAAGGATACCACCGAGCAAGGATGGTACGCACGAGAAGTACGGTGAATCGCAAGTCACCACCGCCAAGCCACAACTCGGTCAGTCAAGACGAACGCCCGCCTCCCGACCCGGTCGTGGAGCTTCTAAGGGCTGAAAACCAAGAATTAAGACGCAAGATCGAGGAAGACCTTGATCGGGAGAGGAGGATGGGCCGCGAAACGCCCTCCAGAACACGCCAGGAGACAAAGTGCGATGATGAGGGAGACTCATCGAGAACAGATCGGTCGAGCCGAACGGAAAGCCCCAAGCGCCGGCGCGCACACCACCACAAAGACCAACCCTCGGAAGTCGGGCTAACGCTGCTCCCCTTCAGCGAGGAGATCATGTCCGATCCAATTCCCAAGCATTTCCAAATCCCCAACATGGACGCTTACGAGAGCAAAACCGACCCCGAGGAACACCTCACCGCGTTCAATGCTCGGATGCTGCTAGTGGGGGCCTCGGAGGGTTTGAAATGCAGGACTTTCCCTTGCACCTTAAAGAGATCCGCCATGATGTGGTTTTCTAACCTCCCCCAGCACTCAATCCGTTCCTTTAGCCAGCTCACGGAACAGTTCGTGGCCAGGTTCACCACGAGCCGAGCATTCAAGAAAAATTCGACATGCCTGGTCGGGCTCAAGCAGAGATCTGACGAGACCCTCAAGTCATTCATAGAGCGCTTCAACAACGAAACGGCCCAAGTCAGAAACCTCAGCACCGACGTGGCGCTCCACGCCATAGTGTCAGCACTAAAACCAGGGCCTTTCTCGGACTCCCTCGCTCGCCGCCCCGCCGAGTACTTGGACGAGTTAAGACACCGCGCTGTGGGATACATCAACATGGAAGAAGTTGCCGCAGCCAAAAAGGAAACTCAAGGCCAACAAGACAAAAGCAGAGAGCCAACCAGAGACCAAAATGACAGAAGGAATAACCGCCGAGGACGGTAGGACTATAGAGGACAGTTCACCCCCTTGACAGTGGGAAGGGACCGAGTGTTGAAGGAAGCCTACACAGGTAACCTCATTACCCTGCCTCCTTGGAGGGACTCCCCGCTGGACGCGGACCGTCAAAGGTACTGCGAGTACTACCGGGTGTACGGGCACACCACCAACGAATGCCAGGCACTAAAAGTAAAAATCGAGAAGCTCATACAAGCTGGACACCTGACAAAATACGTGGACAAAGGGTCAGCAGCAACCCCTAAGGGAAGTAACGGAAACCGCAGGAAATCTCGTACACCCGAGCGTAGGCGCGACAGATCGCCAGCTCGGAGAGGGAGAGAGAGGCGTTCACCTACTCGACAGCGTAGTCAAGGGCCCGACGAAGGTACTCCTTCACTTAACTTGATTGCAGGTGGTTTTGCAGGTGGAGGCGAGTCGAGCAGCAGCCGACGAAGGCACTTGAGGTCCGTCAACAGCTCGAGCTCAACGATTGCCCCTCCCGCTGTCCTACCACCATTTCCTTCTCGGAAAAGGATTACCAAGGGATAGATCGACACCAGGACGACCCCATGGTAATCACTATTCACCTCGCTGGGTTCAACGTAAGGAGAGTGCTGGTCGACCAAGGTAGCTCGGCAGACATCATCTACAAGGAAGCCTTTGATCGGCTTAAGCTTCCAAGCTCTATAATCAGGCCCTACCGAGGTACGTTGTTTGGTTTTTCAGGTGCTAAAGCCCGGGTGACAAGGTATTTTGACGTCCTGCTCACCTTCAAAGCAGACATAGGAGATAAAACAATCGAAGCACACTTACTGGTAGTAGAAGCCGAGTCCGCCGCTGACACTGCCTACAACATAATCATCGGAAGAATAGTCATCAATGGGATCGGAGGCATAGTATCCACCCCTCATTTGGCGATGAAGTTCCCATTGCCCGATGGACAGATTGCCACAGTACACGCCGACCAGAAAGAAGCCAGGCAGTGCTATGTCAACAGTCTGAGAGACAGCAAGAGCAGCGACCGCCCTAAATCAGGCTACATGATCCAGCTGGACCCCAGGGGCGAGAGTGACTTTCGACCAGTACCAGTGGACGACATCAAGAGCATTGAGCTGAGGGGACCAGGAAAGAGCGTACGAGTCGGGACCCAATCGCCTCAAAGAAAGCGAACAATCCTCGAAGGTCCCCAGACGCTAACGCTGATCGCATGGGGCCCCGAAGACATGCCTGGGATAGATTTAAAAGTGGCTTGCCATAAACTCGCCATCGAGCCAGGAGCTCGCCCCGTCGCCCAGCGCAAAAGGAAGATCGCAGGAGAAAAGAAGCAAGCAGTCCGGGAAGAAACCTCCAAACTCCTGAAAGCAGGATTCATAAAGGAGATCAAATACCCTACTTGGCTTTCTAACGTGGTACTGGTGAAGAAAAGCAATGGTAAATGGAGGATGTACACTGACTTCACCGACCTAAACAAGGTCTGCCCTAAGGACCCCTATCCACTCCCGAGCATAGACGCCTTGGTGGACGGCACGTCAGGGTACCAAGTGCTGAGTTTCATGGACGCATACTCCGGATACAATCAAATAAGAATGCACCCACTCGACGCCCCGAAGACAACCTTCATGACAGAAACCTCCAACTTCTATAACATCACTATGCCCTTTGGGTTGAAGAACACTGGCTCCACATATCAGAGAATGATGGACGAAGTCTTTGCCGACCAGATCAGGAAGACGATCGAGGTTTACATGGACGACATGGTCGTAAAAACCCCCAGTTTCGACGCACACCATAGAGACCTTCAAGAGATATTCGACATCGCCAGGGCGTATATCATCAGGCTCAATCCCGAGAAATGCTCCTTTGGGGTACTCGGGGGAAAGTTCCTGGGGTACATGATCACCCACAGGGGCATCGAGGCCAACCCCGATAAGTGCCGAGCTGTGATGGAAATGCGGAGCCTAAGCCCCGTCAAAGAGGTGCAACGACTGGCTGGTCGGATAGCAGCCCTCTCCCAATTCGTAACCCGGGTTGCCGACAAATCCTTTCCTTTCTACCAGGTACTCAGGAAGCCAGCTCGATTTGAGTGGACCGAAGAGTATGAAACGGCAGTTCAACGACTTAAGGAGTTCTTGGCGTCGCCACCAGTCCTTACTCGCCCTACTAAGGGAGCCTCCTTGCTCCTTTACCTGGCAGCAACTGACAGCTCGATTAGCTCGGCCATGGTCGAAGAAAGAAATTCCGAACAGCACCCAGTATACTTCGTGAGCAAAGTCCTTCACGGGGCAGAACTCAGGTACAAAAGGTGGAGAAATTGGCACTCTCGATAGTGGTCTCTACAAGAAGATTAAGGCCCTACTTTCACGCCCATCCGATGATAGCCAAAACCGACTATCCCATCAAGAGAATCCTGCAGAAACCCGAGCTGTCTGGTCGGATGGTGGCCTGGTCAGTAGAGCTTTCCGAGTCTCAAATCAGGTACGAGCCCAGAGGACCCATTAAGTCACAAATTTTAGCTGACTTTATTGCAGAACTAACACCGACCCCCGAGGTCGAATACTGGACGCTCTACATGGACGGTTCCTCCAATTCCAGAGGCAGCGGAGCAGGTATCATTGTAGAAAGCCCTGCGGGAATCTGTGTCGAGCAAGCACTCAGGTTTCTGTTCAAAGCCAGTAACAACCAAGCCGAAAACGAGGCATTACTGATCGGTCTCAAGCTCGAATGAGAGCTAGGCGCCCAAACACTTCGAGTCAAAAGTGACTCCCAGCTCATGGTCAACCAAGTTAAGGGCGAATATCAGTGCCGAGACGATGTCCTAGCTCGGTACGCCCAGAAGGCAGCTGCCATGATCCAAAATTTCCAAGAAGTCCAGCTCGAACACATCCCTCGAGAGCAGAACAACAAAGATGACCTGCTAGCGAAACTAGCCAGCATGAAGACCGAGGGACAGTTACACACAATCGTTATTCAAACTTTGACGTCACTGTAGCGACCGAAAAATCCGGAGGGATATGTTCGAGTTTAATGGAGCCGCCACCAATAATTTATTTTCGAAGGAAAAATATTGGAAAAAACCTTTTTTGAAGAAAAATGGTCCTTAAGACCGGATCTGGGTTCGGGAGTCGATTATGCGTAGGGAAGGTATTAGCACCCCACGACATCCTTTCGAAAAAGGTTACCTCTAATTGATTGTGCAAAATTTATTAACTTCTAACAAATATTTATTTCCCTTTTATTAAAAGAAAAAGACAAGGATTTACAATGATGAAATAAATAAAAAAGAGGGCTTAATAAAAGTTGTTTACTTTTGTGTTTGACAGGAGTATGCTCCTGCTCCTACGTATCTCCGGGTGCAGTGGAGAAATCAAAGGCTACGTAGTTCTTGGGTAGAAAATGGTTGTGTGTTGGTTGATTTTAATTGTATATTTTTTATGGAAAAAAAGTAGGTTTTGTAGGGACCAAACAAGAAGCAATCAAGAGTGGTCCTTACTAACAACCTATTTTGTTTAGAAAATTAACGGTGTTCGTAATGATCAAATGAGAAGCAATCTCGAGTGATTATTACTAGTAAAAAAAAGATTGATTTTTTTTTATAAAGAAGATAGGTTTTCATGGGGACCAAACAAGAAGCAATCAAGAATGGTCCTCACTAATAACCCATTTTTGTTTTGAAAATTAAGATATTTGCAATGACTAAACGGGAAGCAATCTCGAGTAATCATTACTAGTAAATTAATTTTCATGATTTTTATCATGTGATTTTCAAGAAAAATAGGGTCTCAAAATTTGTATGTGAAATTTAGTTGAGTGAAAATGTACTTGTTGGGCTAGTAAAAAATGTGTTCATGTTTATTAAATAGATAAAAAAACAAAATTAAAATTGACAAATGGACATATAAATTGATCTAGAAGAACAAGACAAAAGGAAAGACAAAATAAACACGTTCAGCTTGGCAAATGGCAAATAGGCTACGAGCCCAACAACACAATATCACACCAAATGAAAACAAAAGAGAGACCTAGAAATTTCTATTAGGTGGGAAAAGAATTAGGGGAGGCGAGCAGCAGAGCTAAAAAGAAAGCAAGGCAAAAAAGAAAAAGAAAAAAAAAATCAAAATGGGTCAATAAAAACAAATGGGATACGAGCCCACAAAGCAAATGACAAGGAGCAGGTCTAGAATCTTCTGCCAAGTTGAAATGAAAGAAAAAAAAAGAAAACAGGGAAAGAGAAAGATGAGGCGCAGAGGGAGAAAGAGAGTTGATGAGAGAGAAAGAGAGAGGGGAAGGCGAGAAGAAGAAGGGGAAAGGGAGGCGATGCTGGCCAAGTTACCATTGCACACAAGGATCGAGAAAGAGAGGGGAAGAGGAAGTGAGAGAAATCGAGGGAGAGGGAGGGAGATCGTGGTGGAGAGAGAGAGAGAAAGGGAGAGGGATGGAGAGTGAAAGGGAGAGGGGAGGATCTGCGTGGCCAGACAGAGAAAGCAAACCGGAGAGGGAGGTTGCGAGCTGAGGAGACACAAGCGACGGTCCCAGTGTGGCGGTGAATGGCGTTTCGTGGTGGTACTCGTGACGAGGCACGCCTACAGGTTCCAAAAACTCTCTTCTTCTCTCATTTTCATTCTCTGCCCATTTCAGTTTCTTCTCTTCTCTCAATTTTCTCTCTAAATTCTTTCCATCTCTCAGTATTTTATTTCACTGGATTTAAGAAAATTGTTGCTACTATTCTTGTGCTAAAAATCTGATTTTGAATGCTTATACATCATTTGTTTTAAAAGAAGCAAAAAGCGACCTGGATTTGTGACTCTGATGAAGACCTTTGGTTGCCACTGCCTTGTTTCTTTTCTCTCAATTGTGCGCTCCTTTTCTTTTCTCTGCTTGAATTAAGTGAATTAAGACCTAATGTATAGTCTCTAATTCTTTGTTTCGGTGATGAAATTCTCATCCCCCTGCTATTGTGTTTTTAACGCGTTTTATAGAGGATTCAGAATCAGTTATCGTGTTTTTTTTTCATGAGAATGACGTCTTTTTCTTTTTCTCGATGAGCCTTATTCAAAGAATGTTGCCTTTTCCCATTTTTTCACTATTTGGTGCTCTAATACTGATCAAGAGCATTTGTTTTCCCAATCATCTGCAGCTTCAGATTCTAGGTCGCTTAGCCTTGTTTGACTCTTTTCTTCCGACATCGCTTATGCGTTGTTGTGCGCTTAAATAGAGGTAGGGAGACAAAGTGATGGTAATGGTGCCAAAATAAATTGCATGATCTTAGTAGGAGAGTCTAGTCTTGAAGAAGGGTAATTTGGTTTCAATCCCAAACAAAGTAATGTGCGTAACGTGGCCATGACTACTTTTATGAGTTTGTTCTTTGTGTGTATATATACATATATATTTTGTGTTGTAAGTGAGCATTGCTATATAATAGAGCCAAAGAGAAAGGTGCCAAAGTTGTCGTGGTTGATGTTGTGCAAATGTGAGGAGATTTGCACCATTTTTGCGTGATGAAAGACTGTGCCGGGAGGATGGATTTGGTTTCCTTGCCAAAAGAGGAGTGCAATGTGTCCTTTATGCCTTCTTTATTATTTTCGATTCCTTGTACTTGTATTCTTTTCATTTTTGTATTTGCTTTATCTGTGTATTAATGAGCAAGCAAGATGGAGATGATTTTTTAGATTTTTGATTTATTGATTTTTGTTTTACTTTTTAATGGAAAATAAATAAATAAATAAATAAATAAATAAATAAATAAAATAAAATAAAATAAAAAATAAATAAAAAATAAAATAAAAAATTGTAATAATAATAATAAAAAAAAGACGGACAAAATTGGGGTATAACAGCTGCCCCTCTTTAGTTATATTTTATTAGAAAATGTGAACAACAAAAGTTTTCATATTTTCATCGTAAAATAGAAGTAAAGATAAAGACACTAATTTTGTCCCGAACCAGGATAGGCAAAGGATAACAACGAGGGATTGAGGCTCGGTGCGTTTAATCGAAAAGCAATAAAGAAGGATCACTGCCAGGTCGGGTACTGACGCGGTGATTGGAAAGCAATAATGAGGGTTCGACGCCAAATAAGGTATTGACGCGTCGATGGGAAGCAATAAAGAAGGATTACCGCCAGGTCGGGTACTGACGCGGTGATCGGAAGGTTCGACGCCAAGTAGGGTATTGACGCGTCGATGGAAAGTAATAAAGAAGGATCAACATCATGTCCGGAACTGATATGTTGGTCAAAAAGCAATAATGAGGGACTACCGCCAGGTCGGGTACTGACGCGGTAATCTTAAAGCAATAAAAAGGGGTGATGCTCGGCGCATTTATCAGAAAACTATAAAGAAGGATCTCCGCCAGGTTGAGTACTGACGCGGTGATCAGAAAGCAATAAAGAGTGAGAGATACTTGGCGTGTCGCTTAGAAAGCAAAATAAAGGACCAATGCTAGGCGCATTGTTTGTAAACGAGAGTGAAGGATCAAAATTTGGTGCACGGACCAGGTGTAACAAAACGGCTAAAAGGTGGTGATATGAAGATGATGCACGAATATATGGTATGTGATGCACGTATGCAATGCGATTATTATTTTTGCTGATTCCTCGTCCCGTATGATCTCTAGTGCTTAAAGATTGGGACGGACTGAGATTCATCGGATTTAGTCATGCTATGCCTTCGACTGGGAGGGAGCGCGAGTTATCGATGCAGCGCTAGTTACTTTTTAAAGGTAATCCCTTTGCCCTTTTTGAAACTTATTTGTTGAGATTTGGCGTTTTCTCGTGATTCTTAAGATGTATATAATAACCGTAATGCTTTCTCATATCATCACATGCTTCACAATTCAGTGCCTGATAAGTTAGAAATAAGTTAGAATTTATCTAGTTTTTTACCTTGCTTTAATAGGTTTTATTAGTGGTTTATCTTTATTTATGTTTTGTTTTTATTACCTTTTGGTTTATATTTTGATTTGTAGGAAAAGGAGTTGAAGAGTTGATGAATTTGATACAAACAGAGAGAATTACGGCCCCCCAGTGTTGAAGAACATGGCCATAATTCGTGGGAAGCAGTTGGAAGGTCAAGTGAAGAAACAGAGAGAATTACGGCCCCCCAGTGTTTTCCAACATGGCCGTAATTCGTGGTTACGTGAGCTGAAAAGTCACAGTTTGAAGATTATGGCCCTCAAAGTTATGCATTACACACCATGTTTATGGCGTAATTTTGTAACACCAACTTAAGTGTCAAAACTGGCTGAGCGCTTTTAGAGGGTCTTAAAGGGGATATAATGACACTTGATTGGGGTAGAATTAGGCTATAAATGGAGGCTTTCAGAGCACGGAATGGTATCATCTTCCTCTCCATTTTTCTTAGCTAAACTTGTGTTCTTTTGTGTTTTTTCTTCATGTATGTTCAAGCAACTTTTCTATGGCTTTAAGTTTTGAATGAATTTCAGTTTCTATTACCTTCTAATCTTCATCTTTTACTTATTCAAGTTCTGAATGTTTAATTTACATTGTCTTATTTACATTCCAATCATGTGTGAGTAGTTTCTTTTATCTTGGGATTGATTATATTCCAATGATGAATTATTGTTAAGTCTAATTTTCTTTCCTTAGATGTTATGAGCATTGTTCCATTCTTAATTTAATCTTGAATTTTACTTTCTCTGCAATCATAACTAATATGATTGTATGAATCCTAAATATCTTATTACGCACTGAAAGGTGAAAATTTGATATTGGAATTACAAGATTAAACAAGGGGATCAATTCATGAAAATAGAATTGGTTTCCTTGAGGCTTAGAAATAATTATTCTTAATGAGTTTTATCATTCTTTCTATCATGAAAATAGGTAGATTTTATGGTCTAAAACATGTTATTGTACTTTGAAAGAAGACAATAATCACATTTGATTATTTGGCCTTTAAGAATCCATTGTTCATACTCATAGGAAAGTGATGAAGAATTGGCTTAAGAGTAATTTTCATTGGAAGAACATCAATCCCAAGAGCCTTTTATTTTCTAAATTAAACTCATTTTATTTTTCAGCAACAACAATACTATTCTAATTTATTCCTTTAGCTAATCATCTTAGTGAGAGAAATTGGTACTCAATTCTAAGTCCTTGTGGGAACGATATTTTACTACGCGATAAAACCGTGCACTTGCGGGCCTATCAAGTTTTTGGCGCCGTTGCCGGGGACTTATGTTATTGATATTGATTTCCTTTCACAATTCCGGTTAGACTAATTTTTTTTGTTATTATTATTTTCCTTGTTATTTGCACCGTATGATGAATACACATGAATTTATATTTTCCAAGGTGGAATGGGAATCCTTTTTGTCAACTTTGCCACCACCACCACCGTGCTTACAAGTGATATCCAAAGAGCCTCACGAAACACAATTTGAGAAAAATATTATTGCAGGGATAGATCCAAATGATGATGAAGTGGTAGTGGAAGGTGTGTCACAAGAAAAAGAACAAGAAACGGAGAGAAAAGAAGCACTATTTTCTGCAAATCCTTGGGAAAAAACAAGTGAGAAGGCAAGTCATGTGGAAAACACTTACCTCACCATACTAACTAAGAATTGTGAAAACTTTGAAATGGATAAGTGTATTGCTTTACAAGCATCTGTGGATGCTACAAAGTTAGCCCCTTCATCTTGTTTCTCACTTTTCTTTGTGAAAATACCGTTTGGTCCAGGCGGATTTGAGGGTAGACTTATACTATTTCCGCGATTGCCATTCTTTAAGCAATGGGATCCGGGAATAAGCTTGCATTCTTCATGTGTCACTTGGCCTTTATCCTTCAAGAAATGAGACCCTGGTAAAAATTTATCAATTTTTATGCTTCTTCATATCCCAGAAAATAAGGATGCTACTGATGGTGGCCTAAAAAATAAGGGGAGTATTGTTTTACTTTGTTTTGTTTTGTTTCTTTTAGTCCTGTATTTTTTTTTCTTCCTATGTTAGTTGTAGTTTTCTGACTTGGTTCATTCTTCCCATGTGAACTTTTTGAGATGTCTTTCTTTGAAATCCTTATTTTCATTACACTGCTTATTTGATTAAATGGTATTCAATGAGCATGATTATGAATGTCATATTTTTACTGTCTGTTGGGACCATACACACACAACTTAAATGGGTTTTGGCATTAGGATAATTGGGGAGGACCTTCAAAATGTCTAATAAAATTTAAAAATTAGGTTCTCTTGGTGACACTCAATGCATGTTGGTTACTGGAGAAATGTCTGTGTTGAGTTGTTATAAAAAAAAAATAAGGCAAGAAATTAGATATTTGAAAGAAAAAAAAGGTTTAGTAAAAGAAAAAAATAAAGAAAGAAAAGAATAGAAAAATTAGCTCAACACCCCTTTGAGGTCATAGGTTACTAGGGAAATACTCTTTGTACCCTTTTGAGACTGATTGGCTACTGGGAAACAAAGGCACTCCTTTGAGACCAAGTGTGGTAATTGCATTGTTTGCATATGAGTGGAGGACCCAAGCAAAGTTGTTGGGAACCTATGCCTAAAAGCGAAAAGACAAGAATTGATGTCATACTCAATGTTCTGATGCCTTAAACCATCTTATCTGCACCAGGTTCCAATAGGTAAGCATATGAATGTCATTGGATACCATCAAGCAAATTTAAATTTGTGTTGTTGAAATAAGGAGTTTCCAAGTTAGGCTAATTGCTTTGTCATAATTTGTTGTGATTTGCTTGAGGACAAGCAAAGATTTAAGCATGGGAGAGTTTAATAAGTTAGAAATAAGTTAGAATTTATCTAGTTTTTTACCTTGCTTTAATAGGTTTTATTAGTGGTTTATCTTTATTTATGTTTTGTTTTTATTACCTTTTGGTTTATATTTTGATTTGTAGGAAAAGGAGTTGAAGAGTTGATGAATTTGATGCAAACAGAGAGAATTACGGCCCCCCAGTGTTGAAGAACATGGCCATAATTCGTGGGAAGCAGTTGGAAGGTCAAGTGAAGAAACAGAGAGAATTACGGCCCCCCAGTGTTTTCCAACATGGCCGTAATTCGTGGTTACGTGAGCTGAAAAGTCACAGTTTGAAGATTATGGCCCCCCAGTGTTGCGCATTATGGCCATGTTTATGGCAGAATTTTGTAACAGCTCAACTTAAGTGCTGAAACTGTTGAGCAGTTTTAGAGGGGTCTTAAAGGGGATATAATGACACTTGATTGGGGTAGAATTAGGCTATAAATGGAGGCTTTCAGAGCACGGAATGGTATCATCTTCCTCTCCATTTTTCTTAGCTAAACTTGTGTTCTTTTGTGTTTTTTCTTCATGTATGTTCAAGCAACTTTTCTATGGCTTTAAGTTTTGAATGAATTTCAGTTTCTATTACCTTCTAATCTTCATCTTTTACTTATTCAAGTTCTGAATGTTTAATTTACATTGTCTTATTTACATTCCAATCATGTGTGAGTAGTTTCTTTTATCTTGGGATTGATTATATTCCAATGATGAATTATTGTTAAGTCTAATTTTCTTTCCTTAGATGTTATGAGCATTGTTCCATTCTTAATTTAATCTTGAATTTTACTTTCTCTACAATCATAACTAATATGATTGTATGAATCCTAAATATCTTATTACGCACTGAAAGGTGAAAATTTGATATTGGAATTACAAGATTAAACAAGGGGATCAATTCATGAAAATAGAATTGGTTTCCTTGAGGCTTAGAAATAATTGTTCTTAATGAGTTTTATCATTCTTTCTATCATGAAAATAGGTAGATTTTATGGTCTAAAACATGTTATTGTACTTTGAAAGAAGACAATAATCACATTTGATTATTTGGCCTTTAAGAATCCATTGTTCATACTCATAGGAAAGTGATGAAGAATTGGCTTAAGAGTAATTTTCATTGGAAGAACATCAATCCCAAGAGCCTTTTATTTTCTAAATTAAACTCATTTTATTTTCCAGCAACAACAATACTATTCTAATTTATTCCTTTAGCTAATCATCTTAGTGAGAGAAATTGGTACTCAATTCTAAGTCCTTGTGGGAACGATATTTTACTACGCGATAAAACCGCACTCATGCCTATCAAGTTTTTGGCGCCGTTGCCGGGGACTTATGCTATTGATATTGATTTTCTTTCACTATTCCGGTTAGACTAATTTTTTTCCTATTATTATTTTCCTTGTTATTTGCACCATATGATGAATAAGCATGTATTTATATTCTCTAAGGAAGAATGGGAATCATTTTTGTCATCTTTGCCACCACCACCACCGTGCTTACAAGTAATCTCCAAAGAGCCAAAACCTTTGGGAATAGCTCTAGCGCAATATGCACAAGAGTTATCCAACTCTGAGGCCAAAGCAAAATCCAGGTGTGATCATATTGAAATTGTGATGCAAAATTTCAAAACGCAAATTGAGAAAATTTGTAAACAGTTAGTACAAGAGCCACATGAAGCACAATTTGAGAAAAATACGGTTGTGGAGATGGACCAAAATAAAGATGAGGTGGTAGTAGAAGATGAGTCGCAAGGAAAAGAACATGAAATGGAGAACAAAAATGTACCATCTTCCACAAATCCTTGGGAAAGAACAAGAGGAATAAAGGGTAGATTCATATTGTTTATACAATTGTCATTCTTCAAGTTCTGGGATCCAGGGATAAGCTTTCATTCTTTGTGTGTCTCTTGGCCTTTATCCTTCAAGAAATGGGATCCTAGTAAAAATTTATCAACCTTTTATGCTTCTTGATATCCTAGAGCAAGATGAACAAATGAGGACGCTACTGATGGTGGCCTCAAAAATTAGGGGAGTATTGTTTTACTTTGTTTTGTTTTGTTTTGTTTTGTTTCTTTTAGTCCTGTGTTTTTTTTCTTTTTGCTTTTGTTAGTGTTAGTTTTCTAGCTTTTATCTTTCTTCCCATGTGAAATCTTTGTTGTGAAAATTTTCTTGAATTGGTCTCTTTGGAAATCCTTGTTTTTGTGGCACTACTTGGTTAATTGATTGGTATTCAGTGAGCACATTGTGAATCTTGAAAGCTTTACTGCTTGTTGGGGCCACACACACACAACTTAGATGGGTTTTGGCATTAGGATAATTGGGAAAAATCTTGCTTTGATATCTAATTATTGGTTCCCTTGGTGACACTCACTGCATATTGGTTACTGGAGAAATGTCTGTGTTGAGCTAGAAAAAAGAAAAAGAAAAAAAAAGAGTGGGGTTAGTTAAAAAGAAAAGAATAAATCTTTGAAAAAAAAGAATAGAAAAATTAGCTCAACACCCCTTTGAGGTCATAGGTTACTAGGGAAATACTCTTTGTACCCTTTTGAGACTGATTGGCTACTGGGAAACAAAGGCACTCCTTTGAGACCAAGTGTGGCAATTGCTTTGTTTGCATAGGAGTGGAGGACCCAAGCAACAGTGCTGGGAATCTAAGCTTAAAAATGAAAAGATCAGAATAATAATTTAGGTCTTACTCAAAGTTCTGATGCCTTGAACCATCTGATAATGCTATGCACTAGGTTCCAATAAGTGGTGTGTTGAAATTGTGCAAATTGTGTCATTGGATATCATCAAAGAACTTTGATATGGTGTGGTTGAAACAAGGCATTTCCAAGTCTGGCCATTTGTTGGGATTTGCTTGAGGACAAGCAAAGATCTAAGCATGGGGGAGTTTGATAAGTTAGAATTTATCTAGTTTTTTACCTTGCTTTAATAGGTTTTATTAGTGGTTTATCTTTATTTATGTTTTATTTTTATTACCTTTTGGTTTATATTTTGATTTGTAGGAAAAGGAGTTGAAGAGTTGATGAATTTGATGCAAACAGAGAGAATTACGGCCCCCCAGTGTTGAAGAACATGGCCATAATTCGTGGGAAGCAGTTGGAAGGTCAAGTGAAGAAACAGAGAGAATTACGGCCCCCCAGTGTTTTCCAACATGGCCGTAATTCGTGGTTACGTGAGCTGAAAAGTCACAGTTTGAAGATTAGGGCCCTCAATGTTGTTACAGACATGGCCATGTTTATGGCAGAATTTTGTAACAGCTCAATTTAAGTGCTAAAACTGTTGAGCTGTTTTAGAGGAGTCTTAAAGGGGATATAATGGCACTTGATTGGGGTATAATTGGGCTATAAATTGAGGCTTTCAGAGCACAAAATGGTATCCTCTTTCTCTCCATTTTTCTTAGCTAAATTAGTGTTCTTTTGTGCTTTTTCTTCGTGTATGTTCAAGCAACTTTTCTATGGCTTTAAGTTTTGAATAAATTTCAGTTTCTATTACCTTCTAATCTTCATCTTTTACTTATTCAAGTTCTGAATGTTTAATTTACATTGTCTTATTTACATTTCAATCATGTGTGAGTAGTTTCTTTTTATCTTGGGATTGATTATATTCCAATGATGAATTATTGTTTAGTCTAATTTTCTTTCCTTAGATGTTATGAGCATTGTTTCATTCTTAATTTAATCTTGAGTTTTACTTTCTCTGCAATCATACCTAATATGATTGTATGAATCCTAAATATCTTATTAAGCACTGAAAGGTGAAAATTCGATATTGGAATTACAAGATTAAACAAGGGGATCAATTCATGAAAATAGAATTGGTTTTCTTGAGGCTTAGAAATAATTGTTCTTAATGAGTTTTATCATTATTTCTATCATGAAAATAGGTAGATTTTATGGTCTAAAACATGTTATTGTACTTTGAAAGAAGACAATAATCACATTTAATTATTTGGCCTTTAAGAATCCATTGTTCATACTCATAGGAAAGTGATGAAGAATTGGCTTAAGAGTAATTTTCATTGGAAGAACATCAATCCCAAGAGCCTTTTATTTTCTAAATTAAACTCATTTTATTTTCCAGCAACAACAATATCATTCTAATTTATTCCTTTAGCTAATCATCTTAGTGAGAGAAATTGGTACTCAATTCTAAGTCCTTGTGGGAACGATATTTTACTACGCGATAAAACCGTGCACTTGCGGGCCTATCAGTGCCTATTATCATAAAACAACATTTTGAAATACGAGAACAGAGGTGTTTGGTATTCAAAAAAGAGTTATGTGTACAAGGACTAAAGTTACACAGACTTGAAGATACATCAAGAAAGATGCAGGAAGAAGAAAAAAAAAGAAAGACAATAACTAGGCAGATATTTTATAGTTCGTGTCTTTGTAGGAACAAATGCCAACTTCCCATATCCATAACTTTAATTACTCATTACTCTACTACAGCACTACCCCAATTGGGTAAGAGCCTCTTGACGCACCAGCCTTCTTCAATGTCCGATTTTAGACCCTAACTTCTGCTTGGATTGCTCTTTCAAGTTTTCAATCCAACGGGTCGCTCTAATTTTTGCTTAAGTTGCCCTTTCAGGTTTTCAACCTAGCGAGTCTACTTTTGCTTGGCTTTTCATGTTTTTCTTTTTTAAGCATAATATTTTTTGACTGCATCAGAGTTTACTGGGAGCGGGAGATCTTCACCGTCCATCCTTGTGAGGATTAAGGCTCCTCCAGAAAAAGCCTTTTTCACAACATACGGGCCTTCATAATTCGGAGTCCATTTTCCACGAGAATCCTTTTGGATGGGCAAAATCTTCTTGAGTACTAGGTCTCCTTCTTGGAATTCCCAAGGGCGAACTTTCTTTTCGTAAGCCCTCTTCATCCTGTGCTGATATAGTTGTCCATGACATAAGGCCATCACTCTCTTTTCTTCAATGAGATTCAATTGATCTAGTCGAGCCTGAACCCATTCTGCCTCTTCTAGTTTTGTCTCCATCAATACCCTTAACGAGGGGATCTCAACTTCAATGGGAAGCACTGCTTCCATTCCGTACACCAGCGAGAAAGGGGTTGCCCCTGTTGAGGTGCGAGCCGAAGTTCGATAACCGTGTAAGGTAAAAGGGAGCATTTCATGCTAGTCTCTAAATGTTACCACCATCTTTTGGACAATCTTCTTGATGTTCTTATTTGCAGCTTCAACTGCCCCATTCATCTTTGGGCGGTACGGTGAGGAATTATGATGTTGGATCTTGAAGTCATTACACAGCTCCTTCATCATCTTGTTGTTCAAATTAGTCCCGTTATCAGTGATGATCTTATTTGGCAAACCATAGCGGCAGATCAAATCTCTCTTGATGAATTTGACAACCACATTTTTTGTCACACTCACATATGAAGCCGCTTCAACCCATTTAGTGAAATAGTCGATTGCGACAAGAATGAAACGATGTCCATTGGATGCCTTAGGTTTAATGGGTCCAATGACATCCAATCCCCACATTGAGAAAGGCCATGGTGCCGTTAATATGTTCAAAGAGACTGGTGGCACATGGATATTATCGGCGTAAATCTGACACTTGTGGCATTTCTTCACATAACCAAAACAATCAGTCTCCATAGACAACCAATAGTAGCCAGCCCTCAAGATTTTTCTTGCCATTGCATGCCCATTTGCGTGAGTCCCAAAGGAACCTTCATGAACCTCTCACATAATCTTTTCCGCCTCAGTCTTATCAACACACCTGAGAAGTACCATGTCATGGTTTCTCTTTTAAAGCACTTCGCCGTTTAGAAAAAATCCCATTGCCAACCGCCTTAATGCCCTTTTATCATTTTTTGAGACATTAGGAGGATATTCTCTACTTGTGATGTATTGTTTGATGTCGTAATACCAGGGTTTGCCATCAGGCTATCCTTCTATTGCTAGGCAAAGCAGTGTCACGGCCGTGATTCTCAGATTTTTATGAGCGGTAGGCTCTCCCTGTTACTGATTTTGAGCATTGATGATAGAGTAGCTAAGGCGTCAGCTAGCTGATTATCTTCACGTGGAATGTGATGGAAGGTGACTTCCTCAAACTGTTCCATCAATTCTTTGATGTGATCGTGGTAAGGAACTAATTTGGAACCCCTCGTTTCTCATTCGCCTTTTAACTGATGGATAACCAAAGCCGAGTCTCCATATACTTCGAGAACTTTGACCTTCGATTCAATGGCCGCCTGAATGCCGATGGCACATGCCTCATACTCTGCCATATTGTTTGTACAATCGAAACACAATCTCGCAGTAAATGGGATGAAATGATTTTCTGGGGAAATCAGCACAGCTCCAATCCCATGTCCCAATGCATTAGAGGCACCGTCAAACAACAAGATCCATTTTTCACCATCAGGGGTTTCTTTTCCTTCAAATAGAGCCATTATGTCTTCGTCTAGGAAATCACACTGCATGGACTGATAGTCTTCCACAGGTTGATGAGCCAAGTATTCAGCTAAGGTACTGCCTTAATTGCCTTTTGGGTGACATACACAATATCATACTCAGATAACAACATTTACCAACGAGCAATTCTTCCTGTGAGAGCAGGCTTTTCAAAAATGTACTTGATCGGATCCATTTTGGACACCAAACAGGTTGTATGGGATAGCATATATTGTCTCAAACGATGGGCGGCCCAGGTTAACGCGCAACACGTTCGTTCTAACAATGAATACCTCGCCTCGCAGCTAGTGAATTTCTTGCTCAAGTAGTAAATGGCATGCTCCTTCTTACCAGATTCATCATGTTGTCCCAGTACACAACCCATTGATTCGTCCAATACTGTTAAGTACATGATGAGGGGCCTCCCTGGCACAGGGGGTACCAAAACCGGTGGATCTTGTAAGTACTGTTTGATTTTCTCGAAAGCTTTTTGGCAATTGTCGTTCCATTTGGCTTCCTGATTCTTACAGAGCAGCTTGAAAATTGGCTCACAAGTAGCAGTTAGCTGGGATATAAACCTGGCGATGTAGTTCAATCTTCCCAAGAATCCACGAACTTCTTTTTCGGTGCGAGGAGTCGACATTTCCAGGATTGCTTTTACTTTGGCCGGATCAACTTCTATTCCTTTCTGGCTGACTATAAACCCCAAGAGCTTGCCTGACCTTACACCAAAGCTACACTTAGCTGGGTTTAACCGGAGTTTATACTTCCTCAGTCGCTCAAAAAGCTTTTGTAGGTTAATAGCATAACCTTCCTCTGTTTTGGACTTTACAATCATGTCATCCACATAGACTTCTATCTCTTTGTGCATCATGTCGTGGAACAAAGCCACCATTGCTCTTTGGTATGTTGCCCTAGCATTTCTTAATCCAAACGGCATTACTTTGTAACAGAAAGTTCCCCATAAAGTGATAAATGTGGTTTTCTCCATATCCTCGGGAGCCATCTTGATTTCATTATAGCCAGAATATCCATCCATGAAAGAGAAGACAGAGTGTTGAGCTGTGCTATCTACCAAGACATCAATATGTGGCAAAGGGAAGTCATCCTTAGGGTCGGCCTCGCTTAGATCTCTATAGTCAACACACATTCTGACCTTTTCGCCTTTCTTTGGGACTGGACAATATTAGCCACCCATTGAGGGTATTTTGCTACAAACGGAAAACCAAATCGAACTGCTTTTTCACCTCATCTCTAATCTTGAGTGACATCTCCGCTTCATTCTTCTCAACTTCGCTTGACCGTGGGCACTCGGTTTTAATGGCAATTTGTGCTCGACTATGCTATTATCTAATCCAGGCATATCTCGGTATGTCCACGCGAAAACATCCGCATATTCAAATAGGAGTTTAACCAATTTTTCTCGCTCACTGCTTTTCATTGTGGTGCCAATCTTAACTTCTTTCTTGTCGTTTTCGGTGCCCAGATTGATTGTTTCCGTATCTTCCTCGTGGGGTTGAATCACTTTAGCTTCTTGTTCCACCAACTTCATTAATTCAGGGGGGTATCCCAATTGTCCTCATTATCTTCCTCAGTATGATTAATGGGGTATTCAAAATTATAGTATGAGTTACTGGCATCGTTATTTTCAAAGACAATGTTTTTGGATCTGCATTAGTTAAAAAAAATGACGAAATGAAAAGCGGAAAAAGATGAAGAGAGATGGAAAAGATGGAAAAGGAAAGAAAAGAGAAATGGTTGGAAAATTCAAAGTGCACTTTATTGATAATGATACTGAAATAAAAACATGTGCGCCCTTTTGACAATAAATTATTCTAGAGCCTTGGGCAGAGCAATAGAATTTGCATTACATAATTACTTTGAATCAAAGATCACGGGAAACTCAACAATCTCCCAATTTCCAAGTTCTTCATTTGGCGAGCAAGGGTGGACAAGGTTGACGTTGTCGTTTTCTGCATTGCGATCGTCCTTGATAGCTGCTATCTGATTCGGATTCAACATTCTCAGATTCAAAGCTTTGCACGATGTCACAGATGGGGATACTCTCATCTTTTGGCTTCCGCCTTCCACTAGCTATCCTCTTTTCTTTTCTTTCTTTGGCAATTCTTTTTGTCAAATCAAGGTTTGTATCCCAACCCATATCTGCTTCGTTATCCTGGAAGTTCTACCAAAGATCACGATCCCTTGTTCATATCTTCCCAATCCACATCCGACTGATACCCTCCTTTCATCATAACTTTAGCGATCATCATGGAGGTTTCGCATAACTTTGGTTTCTTCATTAGGACTCCTTCTCCCGCGAAAGTGGCATTCGCAATCTCCAACGCTTGAAAAGACGCCTCAAGAGCTTCTTCAGAGCCTCAATATAGCGCGTGGAGGACTGGCTTGCTTACTAGCATCTCTTCTTCACCAGAGACAATACCAACTTATTATCCATTGAAAATTTCAACTTTTGGTGTAAGGTCAAGGCACAACTCCAAATGAATGGATCCATGGTCTTCCAAGGAGGCAAATTATATCCGCACGATTTCCATCACCTGAAAGACTACCTCGAATGTGCGAGGGCCGACTTGTATAGGTAGCTCGATTTCTCCAATAACCTCTCCTCTAGACCCATCGAAGGCTCTTACCACCATGGTACTGGGCTTCATATATGATCCATCAACAGACAACTTTGCCAAGGTAGATTTTGGCATAACATTTAGAGATGACCCATTATCGACGAGTACCCTAGCAAGGATATAGTCTCCACACTTCACAGAGATGTGCAATACTTTGTTATGCCCCATTCCTTCAACTGGAATTTCTTCATCAGTGAAGGTAAGGTAATTACTAGCAACAATATTACCCACAACCCTGTCGAATTGGTTTACCGTGATGTCATGGGTGACATGAGCTTCATTTAGCACTTTCATCAATGATTCCCTATGGCGCTCAGAATTCAGCAGCAGTGATAACATAGATATTTTTGCAGGAGTATGATTCAATTGATCCACCACCTTGTATTCACTCTGCCTCATAAATTTCAGGAATTCACAAACCTCTTCTTCAGACACTACTTTCTTGTTTCCTTCTTCTTTCTTTGCCTTAATACCCATATCTTTATCAATGGATTCTTCTTCTTTATCTTTTCCCTTGCGAGCTTTGTCCATGGGTCCGAAAGGGGTATAAATTCGTCCACTTCGGGTCATCTCACCGATTCCTGAGATGTTAGTGATAGCAGGATTGCCAGATCCAGATGCCGTTTTTAACTGGACATCCCCTAAATTGTCCACAAAGACCTTCATATTGTAATTCCATGGCACTGCATTAACGTTCTTGAAAGGGAAGGGATTTGGTACATGAATAGTTATTGGTTTAGGCACGCCTCGGACTGGCTTTAGATTTCCTTTGTTGTAGCAAATCTCCAATGGTTTTGGGAAAGTCATGTTTTTATCCTCACTTGACTGAAGGGTTAGTATGCTTTCATCTTTCTTCACACAACCTACCTGTATCAAGTGTCTGTCTAACAATTCTTGGAGAATTTGCTCAGATTCCTCGCATTCCTCTATGCAATGATTGTCATCAGGATGCAAGCTACACAAGTCCCTCTCATCGTATTTCATCCCAATTATACCGAACTTGCAGAGTTTGGCATAAATGACCCTTAAGGGAGTACGAATATCCTCCACTTTCATTGTCAAGAGCTGATTTCTAAACTCTTCAATAATGGCGTTGACTGCTGAACCTCCATGACCTGGAAGGGGATTATTACCCACATTAGGTCCATCCTCCTTAAAACTCAACCATTTGGCATTGATCAGATCTTGAACCACGTACTTCAAAGCCTTGCAATTTTCAGTTGTGTGACCTATTGCCCCTGCATGAAACTCACACTTGGCATTTGGGTCATATCCTCTTGGGAAGGGAGGTTAGAGTGGTTTCATTGAGCGTGGAGAGACCAAGGAGTTGCTGATGAGGTGCTGGAACAAATCTGTATAGGTCATGGGGATAGGATCAAATTGGACTGCTTTCTTTTCTTGGTCATTTGGTTGTTTCTGGTTTTGGCTTGGTTGGGTGGGAGCAACTGGCTGTGCTTGTGTTTGGATGGGGGGAGGTGGTCGAAAGGGCATCATTGGTTGGTTTGGCCGGGGGGAGGATTATGAGAGGCGGCGACAATGTATGGAGGTGGGAAGTAGGGGTATGGAAAAGGATGTGGGAAATTGGTAAAGAATTGGGGTGGTTTTCTTTGTGCTTGTCCTCCCGGGCTCGTCATCACAGCACTGGTTTCCCCTTCTTTCTTCTTTACGAAGTTTGTTGGGGGTCTCTTGATATTACTAGTTCTAGCAAAACTTTGGGCAATCTTTCCATTCTTCATTCCTCCTTCAACTCTTTCCCCTACGATGACCATATCTGAAAAGTTTGATGATACACTTCCGATCATTTTGTCATAAAAGGGTGATTGAAGAGTATCCATGAACATGGCCACCATTTCTTTTTCAATCAGAGGCGGTTCCACTTGGGCTGCCAGTCCTTTCCATCGTTGGGCATATTCCTTGAAGGTCTCATTGTCTCTTTTTGCCATGTTTTGCAACTGCATTCTATCAGGAGCCATATCAATGTTATACTTATACTGCTTCAAAAAGGCATCCGCCAAATCTTTCCAAAGAAATAATATGAGATCGCTCAAGGTGTGTATACCAACTCGACGCTGCCCTCGTTAAACTATCTTGGAAAAAGTGAATCGGTTTATCATCATGTGCATAGGACGCCATCTTCCTACAGTACATGGTCAAGTGGCTTTTTGGGCAAGTTGTCCCTTTATACTTGTCAAAGTCTGGCACCTTGAACTTTGGCGGTACAACCACATCCGGTACGAGACAAAGATCCGAAGTGATACTTGAACCGAGATAGCTTATTCCTTCTACAGCTCTTAGCCTATCTTCGAGGATTTGCAACTTCGTATTAGACCACTGATTCTCACCTGGGATGCTCAGATTGGGTCCCCCCATAGCCGGAGACCAGGCAATGCGGTTAGTTTGGGGATTCAATGGATTTCCTTGAATGTAATAGGGGTAACCAAATGGTCGGGGATTCACCACGGGGGCCACTATAGGCGTACTGACTCCTTGAGTATTCCCGAGATGGGATGGCGCATAACCAGGTGGAAAGGTGTATGTCGCGAAGCCAGGAGTTGAGCTTTGAACTGGTATGGTTTCAGTACCGGAGCCAGATCCTTGAGCTACATCTTGCACAACAAGTGCTTGGGAATCAGTTTCTGCAGAGTTATTGTTAGCACCTGACGGTGTGTAACCGGGCGAGAGACCAAATAGTGGGAACTGTTATGCCTGTGGGTCTTGGGGGTTATGGTTTGCTGTATCATCATTGGCCATAGGTGGTGTGTAACCAGGCGGGAGTCCGTAAATGGGAACTGTGGTACTTGATTCTGAGGGTTGCTAACTGGTGAGTGTGTAGGACCCTGCGGATAAATTGCAAAAGGTACCATCATCCCTTGAGTATTGAGACCATATTGCAACTGCATAGGACCAAAGCCAGGTGGGTGGGAAGGTGTCGCTTGACTTTCATCATTCACTGCTGGAGATACCCCATCTGCAGCCTTGTCTTTGTTTAGGGATTGCAGAAGCTCCAAAACTTTGCTCATCTGTTCCTTCAGCTGATTGACGTCCTCTTTCATCTCTTGGTCATCCATGATCCTTGATTGAGAGCGAGTTCGATAAGGGTGTCGAGGAACCAGTTTGTTTGATTATTTTCTGAGTGATTAAAAAAAATGATATGAGTATGTAAGAGAAAGAAAAAAAATGAATGAATGGATGTGGATGTATGAGTCTATTCATTTTGTACCAGGGAACCATAGGCGTCATTGCTTTGTTGTAATTATTTGTTTATTATTATTATTATTATTTTTTTTTAAAAAGACGTTAAGTAATTTGGAGAATAAAATGGGATCAATAAGCAAAATGACAAATCCTTTGTTGATGAGAAACACAAATAGTACAATTCACTCAAACTAAAGCCTCATCAATTAGCCGTCCTTTTTTCTTCTTCATAGGACAACCGGCCTTTTCTCTCAATTCTTCTATCAAACTTTTACAAAATTCAATAAACTTGTAAACATTGACTAGAGTATTCAGTGGGTGCATCGCCGCATCAGCCTCCTCTAGACGCCTTGGGATATCTATGATTGCTTGATTGGCCAAACTTGCCAACTTTGAAAAACAGTCCCTCCAATGCATGCCTTCGTTCCTCAGTTCATTAAAGAGCGCTTGATTTTCTATCTGACTGACCAGTTTTGTAAAACGATTCTCCCAATACATGCTTTCATTTTTTAGGTCGTCATAGATCTTCTCTTGATATGCAATATAGTTCCGCAACTCATTTGCATCCTCTTGTTCTTTTTTCAGCGCATCTTGATATTTCACAAGCATCTCTTCTATTTCTTCCTTGTATTGCTTCTCCTTTTGGGCTCGGTTCTCATACCCAGCTACCACCTTCTCAAGATGTCGCTTTAAACCTTCAAGCTCCTCTTGCAAGTTCTTCTCGGTAACCGAGGACTTTTTCCACAATCCTTTCCATATATAGGCGTTTTCTATAGCCTTATCCCTCTCTTGATTACGCAACTCTAGCTCTTCATTTGCCCCTCTCAGACAAAGTTGTACATCATGCTTACTCTTTTCCTCTACTTTTGCCCTTTTGTTGCTTCTCTCGATGAACTTCCCTTTTAGGATATTTTCCGACTGTAAGTACTTGTTCTCTTGAAGTGCCTTTTCTAACCTTGCTTGTAATTCTTCCTTTTCCTCATTAGATTTTGACAAAGCCACTTTAAGCTCTTCCATCTCTTTACTCGTAATAGGGATAGATTCCAGTGCTTCTGGTTCCGGTGGGGGTGTACCATGGAACGGCAATTTGATTTCTCGAACCCTACTTTTGATCCATTGGTGGTAACTATCCGTAGCACCAATGCTTCTTTTTCCGAGAACTTTCCCTTTCCGAGTGACTTGGTCCCACGCATGTCGGACCTTTCTAAGCATTCCGCCGTTTCCTTGATCGAACTCATATACCACAAAGGGGGTCGTCATCTGATCTGACAGTGGATTCATCATAGAATAACCAAGTTGTCTTAGCAGTAGAGAAGGATTGTAATTAATACATCCTCTTGTTCCTATAAGTGGAACATTAGGGAAATTCCCGCACTGATAGATCACTTCATGTATATCCAACCACCCTGGGTACCATCGGACCGTCTTTTCATCAAGATCTGCCAGAGTCACAGCCCACCGATCTCCATCTCTGACCCCTACATCACATGTGTTGAAGTCTGCAAAAGGGCATGACATTTTCCTATTTTCGAATACGTGGGTGACAAGCCACACATAGAGAGTGGATAAGCAGCATGATAGCTTCTTCCCTTTTTTCATGACAGTGAGTGAGGGCACAATAAGTATCCGCAAGAATGGCTGACACTGGGCTCTCTTTCCCTTTTTTAAAGGCTAGGAATACATCAATCGAGGCCAAGTCTATATAGCCATCAATGCGTGGAAATAACATGATGCCAAAAATTGTAAGACCCAACACTTCCATGAAAGACGCCCAATCTTGAACACTAGCCAAATGCCTCATCTTTTCTTCAAAATACTCTAGCGAAAACCCCTCGACACCATTTCGGTTTAACTTTCTTTTCTTTAATTCATCCTCCTTGTCTTTCGTAATTATAGCAACCTCTTGTAGGAGATTAAAATCTCTAAAAGCGTTGGTAGGGCTTCATGTTTTCAATGAGTATCCTAAAATCCGAGCAAATTCTTCCAAAGGTGGGAGCCATTTGGAAATTCTTGAAAGTGAAGCACCTCATGGGAGAATCATAGAATTGGATAAGTGCAGAAATGGCATTTACTTGCACATCCACCTCTAGCAACTTGAGAATATTCCCATACTTTCCAATGAAGGTTATCTGTTTGAATGCTCGTCGTCATTAAATTGGCACACTTCTTCAGGCTTTCTATTTCAGGCTTTTTTATTCTCGGATGTATGTGCCTCTTCAAAGGGACAGTTTCGCCGCTTGATCCCATATTATCTCACAAAATACTTGCAGCCAAACTTTGAGTTCCTATGCTTCCCTGGCACCCAAAATGAGATGAGAATGAATGACATTTTTTTGAAAAAAAATTCAACATGTTTTTTTTGGAAGTATGAATGCATGGAGATATAATGTTGAGCGATGATGATGACTATTCATGTAGCACGCAAAAAAATATGTGATTTAGTAGACCCTTTTTTATGCATGGACGTGATATAACAGATTTTTGGTGGAAGAACAAAAATGATATGATGCCCCTTGTGTCTTAAATGGGTTAAACCTAAAATTAGAGATTTTCTAACCTAAGGGGTCTATAGTCTTGTATTGAGTGATAGATCTCATGGTGGCTCTAATCATATTCTCACCAAAGGCCTCTAGAGCTAAAGTCTCCTCTTGAATATTAACCACAACGATAGATAACTATCCGGTGCGGAATACTCAGAGGGAGCACACTCTAGATGAAGTTCTCGCAATAGCCAGAAGGAAAGCAAATTCCAATTGACCATCACCGAACCTCCACTCAACTTAAGCTTTGCTCTGACCCGGGTATAGGGCCTTACTCACATGTGTGTGCGAACGTGTAGGTGCGGTGTGTGAGAGGGGCAACACCCTAACACTACCCAAGCTGCAAAACAAATGAAATATACAAAATATGGTCTTCTATCCTAAGGTTCAATATATGCATAATATTCACAACAAATATTCACAAAAGAACAATAAATAAATAAATAAATGAATAAATAAATAAGTAAATAAACAAATGAATAAGTAAATAAATAAATAAATAAATGAATGAATAAATAAATAAAAACAAGGGAAATTAAACATAAAAGTTAACTATTTAGCACAATCAGTTATTTAGGCTTGACTCTCTAAAAAAATGTCCCCAGTGGAGTCGCCAGCTGTAGCGACCGAAAAATCCGGAGGGATATGTTCGAGTTTAATGGAGCCGCCACCAATAATTTATTTTCGAAGAAAAAATATTGGAAAAACCTTTTTTGAAGAAAAATGGTCCTTGAGACCGGATCTGGGTTCGGGAGTCGATTATGCGTAGGGAAGGTATTAGCACCCCACGACATCCTTTCGAAAAAGGTTACCTCTAATTGATTGTGCAAAATTTATTAACTTCTAAAAAATATTTATTTCTCTTTTATTAAAAGAAAAAGACAAGGATTTACAATGATGAAATAAATAAAAAAGAGGGCTTAATAAAAGTTGTCTACTTTTGTGCTTGACAGGAGTATGCTCCTGCTCCTACGTATCTCCGGGTGCAGTGGAGAAATCAAAGGCTACGTAGTTCTTGGGTAGAAAATGGTTGTGTGTTGGTTGATTTTAATTGTATATTTTTTATGGAAAAAAAGTAGGTTTTGTAGGGACCAAACAAGAAGCAATCAAGAGTGGTCCTTACTAACTACCTATTTTGTTTAAAAAATTAACGGTGTTCGTAATGATCAAATGAGAAGCAATCTCGAGTGATTATTACTAGTAAAAAAAAGATTGATTTTTTTTTATAAAGAAGATAGGTTTTCATGGGGACCAAACAAGAAGCAATCAAGAATGGTCCTCACTAATAACCCATTTTTGTTTTGAAAATTAAGATATTTGCAATGACTAAACGGGAAGCAATCTCGAGTAATCATTACTAGTAAATTAATTTTCATGATTTTTATCATGTGATTTTCAAGAAAAATAGGGTCTCAAAATTTGTATGTGAAATTTAGTTGAGTGAAAATGTACTTGTTGGGCTAGTAAGAAATGTGTTCATGTTTATTAAATAGATAAAAAAACAAAATTAAAATTGACAAATGGACATATAAATTGATCTAGAAGAACAAGACAAAAGGAAAGACAAAATAAACACGTTCAGCTTGGCAAATGGCAAATAGGCTACGAGCCCAACAACACAATATCACACCAAATGAAAACAAAAGAGAGACCTAGAAATTTCTATTAGGTGGGAAAAGAATTAGGGGAGGCGAGCAGCAGAGCTAAAAAGAAAGCAAGGCAAAAAAGAAAAAGAAAAAAAAATCAAAATGGGTCAGTAAAAACAAATGGGCTACGAGCCCACAAAGCAAATGACAAGGAGCAGGTCTAGAATCTTCTGCCAAGTTGAAATGAAAGAAAAAAAAAAAAGAAAACAGGGAAAGAGAGTTGATGAGAGAGAGAGAGAGAGGGGGAAGGCGAGAAGAAGAAGGGGAAAGAGAGGGCGCGGTCATGTGTTGACCGATATTGGCATGTAGCTGTGATCGAATGAGAGGGGAGGAGAAAGTGAGAGAAATCAAGGGAGAGGGAGGGAGATCGTGGTGGAGAGAGAGAGAGAGAGAAAGGGAGAGAGATGGAGACTGAAAGGGAGAGGGGAGGATCTGCGTGGCCAGACAGAGAAAGCAAACCGGAGAGGGAGGTCGCGAGCTGAGGAGACACAAGCGACGGTCCCAGTGTGGCGGCGAATGGCGTTTCGTGGTGGTACTCGTGACGAGGCACGCCTACAGGTTCCAAAAACTCTCTTCTTCTCTCATTTTCATTCTCTGCCCATTTCAGTTTCTTCTCTTCTCTCAATTTTCTCTCTAAATTCTTTCCATCTCTCAGTATTTTATTTCACTGGATTTAAGAAAATTGTTGCTACTATTCTTGTGCTAAAAATCTGATTTTGAATGCTTATACATCATTTGTTTTAAAAGAAGCAAAAAGCGACCTGGATTTGTGACTCTGATGAAGACCTTTGGTTGCCACTGCCTTGTTTCTTTTCTCTCAATCGTGCGCTCCTTTTCTTTTCTCTGCTTGAATTAAGTGAATTAAGACCTAATGTATAGTCTCTAATTCTTTGTTTCGGTGATGAAATTCTCATCCCCCTGCTATTGTGTTTTTAACGCGTTTTATAGAGGATTCAAAACTGTGTTACTGTGTTTTTTTTTTCATGAGAATGACGTCTTTTTTTCTTTTTCTGATAAGCCTTATTCAGCAATGTTGCCTTTTCCCATTTTTTCACTATTTGGTGCTCTAATACTCTGATCAAGAGCATTTGTTTTCCCAATCATCTGCAGCCTTCAGATTCTAGGTCATTGACCTTGTTTGACTCTTTTCTTCCGAAACCTTTGCTGCGTTGTTGTGCGATTAAATAGAGGTAGGGAGGCAAGTGATGGTAATGGTGCCAAAATAAATTGCATGATCTTAGTAGGAGAGTCTAGTCTTGAAGAAGGGTAATTTGGTTTCAATCCCAAACAAAGCGAATGTGCGAGCGTGGCCATGACTACTTTTATGAGTTTGTTCTTTGTGTGTATATATACATATATATTTTGTGTTGTAAGTGAGCATTGCTGTATAATAGAGCCAAAGAGAAAGGTGCCAAAGTTGTCAGGGTTGATGTTGTGCAGCGTGAGGAGATTTGCACCATTTTTGCGTGATGAAAGACTGTGTCGGGAGGATGGATTTGGTTTCCTTGCCAAAAGAGGAGTGCAATGTGTCCTTTATGCCTTCTTTATTATTTTCGATTCCTTGTACTTGTATTCTTTTCATTTTTGTATTTGCTTTATCTGTGTATTAATGAGCAAGCAAGATGGAGATGATTTTTTAGATTTTTGATTTATTGATTTTTGTTTTACTTTTTAATGGAAAAAATAAATAAATAAATAAATAAAATAAAATAAAATAAAATAAAAAATAAAATAAAAAATTGTAATAATAATAAAAAAAAGACGGACAAAATTGGGGTATAACAGTCACCAAGCGTAGAAACGGCAGAAACCAACTCGATGAATCAATCAGAATCTTGGATGACAGATATCATAAAGTATTTACAGCGGGGACGGCTACCCGATGACCCTGTAGAGGCACGAAGGGTCCAAAGACGATCCACACATTACACTTTGATCGGGGACAGGCTCTACTGGAGGGGCTTCTCGCAGCCGCTACTCGTATGCGTGGACAAGTCAGACTCCGAGTATATCATGAGAGAATTACATGAAGGCATATGTGGGAACCATTGTGGAACTCGGACGTTAGCTGCGAAGGTCCTCCGAGCTGGATATTACTGGCCAACAATCAGATCGGACTGCCTGGAATTCATAAAAAAATGCGATAACTGCCAACGGTACGTAAAGCGGACCACCTCCCCCCTGAAGTCCTTCACGGAGTCATCGCCCCCTGGCCCTTTAATACCTGGGGGCTCGACATACTCGGCCCTTTTCCCCTCGCACCTGGCCAGCTCAAGTTCATTGTGGTCGCCATATACTACTTCTCCAAGTGGATAGAGGCAGATCCACTAGCAACTATCACATCCGAGAGGGTCAAGAAATTTGTCTGGAAAAACATAGTCTGCTGCCACGGCCTACCCCACACCATCATCACGGATAATGGCACGCAGTTCACCAGCTCGGTATTCAGAGACTTCTGCAAAGGCCTCGGTATCCAGGTCACCTATGCCTCAGTGGAACATCCACAAACCAACGGTCAGGTCGAAGCTGCAAACAAAGTCATCCTAAGCGGCCTGCGCAAACGCCTAGACCAAGCCAAGGGAAATTGGGCAGAAGAGCTCTGTGGGGTGCTATGGGCATACCACACCACCCCACAGTCAGCAACAAACGAAACGCCTTTCCGGTTAACATACGGTATGGATGCTATGGTACCAGTGGAGCTCAGCTTGACCTCAGCCAGGAGAGAGCACATGCAGTCGCTGGCACAGAAAGAAGCTAGAATAGAACTCGACCTACTAGAAGAAACTCGAGAGCTCTCCCGGATACAAGACTTTCAACTAAGCAGCGCGTGGCAAAACACTACAACTCCAAGATCCGACTAAATGGATTCAGAGCAGGGGACTTAGTCCTCCGAAAGGTTGAGTTAGCGCGAAAAGATAAAAGGCAGGGAAAGCTCGGGCCAACTTGGGAAGGACCATACCGCATTAGATCAGAACATCGCCACGGATCTTACAAGCTGGAAGAACTGTCCGGAAGGGAGATACCGAGGACGTGGAATGCCACGCACCTTAAGCTTTACTTCAGTTGACAACATATGTAAACGGATGGCGTACTCTTTTTCCTTTGCAGACCTTTTTTCCCACTGGGTTGTTGGTTTGTGAAGGTTTTAACGAGGCACATCTTTATTTCCCTTTTCCACATCTAATAAAATTCTTCCCCAATTGCATTTAGAACATCATCCATGTACATTACCGAGCTCGCTCGTGGCTCGGAAGGTCTTACTCGACCTAAATGACCCATGTGGTCCCAAACCCAAGTTAGCATAAAAACTTGGCGAGCTCGCTCGTGGCTCGGAAGGTCTTACTCGACCTAAATGACCCCTGTGGTCCCAAACCCAAGTTAGCATAAAAACTTGGCGAGCTCGCTTGTGGCTCGGAAGGTCTTACTCGACCGAAATGACCCCTGTGGTCCCAAACCCAAGTTAGCATAAAAACTTGGCGAGCTCGCTCGTGGCTCGGAAGGTCTTACTCGACCTAAATGACCCCTGTGGTCCCAAACCCAAGTTAGCATAAAAACTTGGCGAGCTCGCTCGTGGCTCGGAAGGTCTTACTCGACCTAAATGACCCCTGTGGTCCCAAACCCAAGTTAGCATAAAAACTTGGCGAGCTCGCTCGTGGCTCGGAAGGTCTTACTCGACCCAAATGACCCCTGTGGTCCCAAACCCAAGTTAGCATAAAAACTCGGCGAGCTCGTTAGTAGGTCCGAAAGTCATTATCCGACCTAAAGGTTTCGTAAGAAAACTCGTACTCGGCCTGGACCGGTGTGAGGAGAAAATGTCAACTTCAGTTGACACAAGTTTTTTTCGGGGGAAGCCACCCGGGGACTACCGTAGTCGAGTAGCAGCTACCCGAGGACCACCCCATCTGAGTACGGTAACCAACAAATTACTAAAGTGAAAAACAAAGCAGATTTAAACCAACAATGTTTAAACTTAGTCAATTTCATTAACTTGAGACGAAAATACAAAAGAGCAGCTCGTAGAAGAGCGAGTACATCATCAAGACAGAGCAAAGTAAGCCAAAAAACAAATTACGCAAGGGCATCCCCTTGGTCTTCAACTCGGGCCCCGACGACCTCCTCGGCCGCAACACTTTGACCAACAGCCTCCAAGTCAAGCCCAACTCCGGCCTCCTCGCCCCCAGGCTCCTCCTGATTGGCACAGCCTTCTTCCTCGTCCTCCTCTTCCACAATCTTCCCTTCTTTTACCACCTTGGTGAAATCGAGCTCGGAGATGTCCAGGTCAGGGGCGATCACCTTCAGCTGCGCAACGACATTATCAAACCCTTCCTTATACTGAAGAGCGCTATACTCATGATACTCCTCAACCCGAGCAGCTTCGGACGAGGACTTCTCCTTCTCTTCCCGCAGTTGACGCAACAGAAGTCATTTTGGGCCTGGAGTTCCTCCCGCTGCGCCAGCAGAGAGGTGTTGCTCTTGTTCAAAGCATCCCTTGCCTCTGAGAGTCGAGCATAGTCCTCCTCCAACTTACCCATCTTCTCCTCGAGCTCACCAAGTGCGGTGGCCTTGCTTTGATACTTCCTCCTCGCCAACTCGGCTTCGGTGGCCCGTGCCCTTATCCGATCAGAAAGGAACTGGGCCATAGCAGAAGTACGGAGCCTATAAAGGCCCAGCGCCTTGCATAAACCCAGCTCGCCCCGCCTCGGCCATGCACCTATCATCGGATCGACGCATGATCTGGTCGATCTGGTCAGAACAGTCGATCCCGACATTCCAAAGGGAATCCTCGGCGTTCTCGCTTCGATCAGCAAATTCTCCGAGGTGGAGAAACCACTCGGAACCATCAAGGATATTCAAAGGAATCCCCCCATGAGGCCCCCTCGGCTCCTTCACGGTGTCGAGCAGGAGGCGGGGAAAAGCGCGGTCGCTTTTAGCGACCTTGGCGAGGTAAGGAAAGCTGCGGCATCGAGAGGCAGGCCAGGGCTTGGGCGACCTTCTTTCTTTGAGCTCTCTTGAGGAGCTCGACCATCTCTTTCTTGGTCATCTTCGGAGCCATCGTACCTGAAAATAAAGTGAAAATTAGTACCCATGTTCGGGATGAGAATCATGCTAAAGGATGATAACAAAACTTACTTAAGTAATCCCTCCACTGGGGCGGGTCCTTTAGAGCTCGGGTGAGGAGAGGACCACAATGCAATGTGGGCAAACGAGCGAGAAAATTCACTATCGTCTGGTTGGTGACCGACAATGAATTGAAATCCACCTCTTTTATGGGGCGAGGACTGGGACTCCAGTAAAAATGAAATAAAGGCTCGTTTTGAGCAGAAAAGAAAAAGGGATCCCCCCTCCGTACCCGGATCTTGAAGAAATCAGATTTCCAGTTCTTATAAGACTGGTCGAAAAGCTCGAGAATATAAAAGCCAGGTATTTTATTGAGCTAACACCACTTAAGTTGCTTGCCAAGCCTAAGTTGGAAGAAACTGAAGAAGAGAGCAGCAGAGGGGGTAACCCCAAAGTACTCGGACATGAGCTTGAAAGCTCGGATAAAAGCCCAGCTGTTGGGGTGCAATTGCGAAGGGGCCGCATCCAACCATTGGAGGACCTCGCACTCAAACCCACCTAGGGGAAACCGAAGGCCAACTCACATAAAGAAAGTTTTATAGAAGAAACAGAAGTCTGATGAACTAGACTCACCCTTGTTAAAGCATACTCGGTCATCGGGAGAGTAAGGAAGGCAAGTTACCTCCTCGTCTCGATCCCGGTTCGGCGTAAATGACACACTAGACCGAAGGGCGGCCACGCCAGTGTCTGAAAAAATGTTGGAGGCCACCTGAGTACATCGGGGTGCACCCAGGCGTAAGGAACTTATCATCTCCCACTCGGCGCTCGCCCCCTTGTGAAGTGAGTACGAGGGAACAGATACGGCGGGGGGAGAAGCTGAAACCCAGGAAGTGGGAGGAACCACCTGGAGAGGCACTGGGTCACAACCACCGAGGCCACCGTCGGAAGGGAACTCCTTGTGGCCAGAGCCTCCGGCGTAGGGTGGCGTGGAAAGGTCAAAGGACGTGCTCGTCGTTTCAGACGACGAACCGCCCCCAGAACTCAAAGGTATGGGGGAGGGGGCGACGAGAAGAAGAGGAAGAAGCCATTAATGAAGAGTAGTAACGAGACTTACCAGGAAATGCGAAGGAATGGAATAAAACGGCCGCTCGGAATACAAACGCAGAGAAAGGTGGCAGAAGAAGCATCCAGGGGTAATGGAAGGAAGAAGAAGGGAGAAGGAAGGAGAAGGGGTGGCTTTATAACCCCCGCGGAAGGGAAGTGAAAGGGCGAACCAATCCGAGCCCTCCATTTTCAAAACCAGATGTAGATCTAGCGGTCCAGGCCGTATCAGATGATCGACGGTGGGAAGAGAAACGGCTGGGTAGATGTCCCATCCGAGTCCCATCATGTGGCAGAACACCGAGTAAAGGTGCGACACGTAGGGCGTGACGCCCCAGACAAATAAGCTTCTGGGATACGCCCCCGACCTCAATAACTCAACTCGGATACCGACCCAAGAGCAATATGTAGACCCTTTGCCCTTTCGTGCAAAGAGTCTAGGGGGCTTGTATTACGGACTGGTCCCCAAGGCGAGTTCCAGTATATCCACCAAACCGAGCCGGCCCGGCTCGGTTCCGACCTTCTCCGAACTCGACGAGCTACGTCCGACTCGGGACGCGCCAAACCCGCCCTCCGGTACAATCGCCCCAGTGATAACACCGAGCAGGTCAGAGGCGAGCTGACTCATGACTCTCGAACCTTCTAGAAAGGGATGCGCCTAGAGACGATGCTTAGAGCTGTTGCCACTCCGAAGATTGAGGATCACGTAGCCAGTACGTGACGGACTAGGCAGGTGCGAGATATTAGGAAGAGATGAGCTGATCCCTGAAGCGTGAAGGGGGAGTTACCGCGCGCAGAATCCGGATCGGTGGTTATCCTCCTTCGGCGTGACTCCACTATATAAATGGGGCTTGACCTCCTAGGTTTGCATACATTCTACTCACTCTGAAACCCTAAACACTTAACTCACTCACTCTCTCTTCTCCAACAGCCCTATCTGACTTAGGCATTGGAGTGTCTTTTGCAAGCGCCCCCCCATCCGTATCAGAAGGAGAGGAGACGCTGCTCCGAGGAGAAGGCGAGCCCCACCATTTTGTGCATTAACAATTTCCTACCAATTTGTTGCTGCGCTGCTTCCATGTGTTTCCAAGTCCAAGCATGACTCCTTAGTTCTCACATCACTCTCTGCCAAATGGGCCTTGTTGTGCTGCTAATGAATTATTATTATTTTATAAAAGACAAATCTACACTGAAGGAGAAAAATGAAAAGGGAATTAACTAAAAACCCTCTCAAGAAATATTTAGAAACAAAAGAAAATTAGAATATTCATAAGAATTGACCGAAAATAATTAAGTTGGTTGACTTTGTTATATGAACAAGCGTTGACATGAAAGGCATAATCACCACAAACCCAAACTTACATCCTAACTCGATCTCTCTTGCTGATTAACATGGCCGAGTCATTTGCCTTCGATATTGCTGATTCACTGTTGGGGAAGCTTGCTTCTTATGCATATGAAGAAGCTTCTCAAGCCTGTGGTGTGTATGAAGATCTGCAAGGGATCAGAGACACTTTATCAATTGTCAAAGGTGTGCTTCTGGATGCTGAGGAGAAGAAGGACAAAAAGCATGGGTTGCGTGAATGGCTAAGGCAGATTCGAAAAATCTGCCGCATTGCTGAAGATGTATTGGATGAAGTTGAGTGTCACAATTCGAGAAACCAACTTGTCAAAGCTTCTGGCAGCAAAAGAAGGAAGTTAGGTCACGTCATTTTTTCGCCCTTTTTTCGTTTTAAGATTGCTCATCAAATAAAAAATATTAGGAATTGTTTGGATAAGGTAGTAGCTGATGGGGTCAAGTTTGGTCTTGAGAGAATTGATGTTGTTGGTGTGCAAAGGAGAGAAATGACTTATTCCCATGTTGATGCTTTAGATGTGATAGGAAGGGAGAATGATAAGGAAAAAATTATCCAGCTTTTGATGCAACCCTATCCTCACGGTGATAAAAGTCTATGTGTTATTCCCATAGTGGGAATTGGTGGCTTGGGGAAGACCACACTTGCAAAGTTGGTTTTCAATGATAAGAGAATGGTTGAACTTTTCCAATTGAAGATGTGGGTGTGTGTTTCATATGATTTTGACATTAGGCATATAATTATTAAAATCATCAACTCAGCTTCGGCTTCATCTTCAGCTTCAGCTTCAGCTTCAGTTTCTGCTCTTGATCACCAAGAAAACATTAGCCACTTTGATGTTGAACAGCTAGTGAGTCGTCTTAGATATAAGCTTTCTGGTCAAAAGTTTTTACTTGTCTTGGATGATATATGGAATGATGATCGTGCAAAATGGATTCAGTTGAAAGTTTTGTTAAAAGTTGGTGCATTAGGAAGCAAAATTTTGGTGACGACACGAAGTAACTCAATTGCTTCAATGATGGGCACTGTTCCCATGTACATTTTAGAAGGCATTTCTTTGGAGAATTGTTTATCTCTGTTTGTCAAATGGGCATTTAACGAAGGTGAAGAAAAAAAAGTATTCAAATCTACTGGAGATTGGAAAAGAGATTGTCAAAAAATGCCGAGGGATTCCACTAGCTGTGAGAACGTTAGGAAGTTCACTGTTCTCAAAATATGATTTAGATAAGTGGGAGTTTGTAAGAGACTCTGAGATATGGAATTTAAGACAAAACAAAGAGGACATTTTACCTGTTCTTAAGTTAAGCTATGATCAAATGCCATCCTATTTGAGACATTGTTTTGCTTATTTTTCCCTTTATCCCAAAGATTACCTCTTCACTTGTGATGAAATTTTTAATCTCTGGGTGGTATTTGGATTAGTTCAATCCCCAAATGGAAGCCAAAAGCTAGAGACTATTGCAAGAGAATATATAGATGAGTTACATTCAAGATCATTTCTTCAGGATTTTGAAGACTTTGGCCACACGTGCTTTTTCAAAGTACACGATTTGGTACATGATCTTGCATTGTATGTTGCGAACGAGGAGTTTGTAGTGGTAACCTCTCATATTCAGAATATACCTGAGCAAGCAAGACATTTATCAATTGTTGAAAATGATTCACTTGGCCATGCTTTGTTCCTCAATTCCAAAAGTGTGAGAACTATATTGTTTCCCATCCAAGGAGTGGGTGTTGATGGTGAAAATCTCTTGCATATATGGATATCAAGATACAAATACTTGCGTTATTTAGATTTAAGTGATTCTTCACTTGAGGCTTTGCCAGATTCAATTTCTAAATTAGAACACCTCCGAGTTCTCATTCTTTCTCATAACAACAAAATGCAAAGACTTCCCCATTCTATATGTGAACTCCAAAATCTGCAAGTTTTGTCGATCAGAGGATGCACGGAGCTCGAAGCATTGCCTAAAGGATTAGCAAAGTTGATCAACCTTCGACAACTATTTATAACCACAAAACAATCTGTTTTGTCTTTGGATGAATTAGCAAGCCTGAACCATCTTAGAACTTTGGGTTTTCATTATTGTGACAATTTGAAGTTTTTGTTCAACAGGGAACAACAACTCACTTCCCTTGAAACATTGTTCATTCAATCATGTGGGAGCCTAGAGTCCTTACCTCTTCATATTTTTCCTAAATTACAAACTCTTTTAATTGCAGACTGCAAGATGTTAAACCTGTCCTTGTACAATGAAAGCCCAATCGCAAACTCTCAGATGGAAAGCCTGATGAGGCATCTGTATCTTGGGGATTTTCCAAGGCTTCTAACATTTCCTCATTGGATTATAGGTGTCGCAGACACGTTACATTCCTTGGTAATTAAAAATTTTCCAAATCTGAAGATGCTCCCTGAGTGTTTAACAACAATGCGTCGTCTTAAGCGGCTCCATATTATTGACTGCCCTCAAGTGTTGAGGCTTCCAAGTGACATGCATCACCTCACTGCCCTTGAAGATTTGGGCATAGATGGATGTCCTGAATTGTGTAAAAAATGTGAGCCGCAATTTGGTGAGTACTGGCCCATGATTGCTCATGTCAAACACATTTTCATTGGAGAACCAAAAGGAGAGGAGAAGTGAAGTCATCCACTTTCAAGGTAAACATATTATTTTGTCTCTTTCCTTTCTTAGGCTAGATGAGTTTGGTCTACTTGAACTTGGTTGACTTTTGATGTGTTCCGGGTTAAGCTTTGCAAACATAAATAAATTTTGATGACTTGTAACTTAATTCATTGGCCTTTATTTTAGAAAACTAGAGGATAAAATAAACAATTTTGGAAGTGTGGATTGGTAGCCAAAATCATGACATAAATTTGAGACTTAGAGGACACACATTAAGAGTTAAAATGAAGTGAATTAGGAATTTTCATGTTATTAGGCAAGGTTTTGTTTTTGTAGCTGCCATTTTCGGCATAATTTTGATTCGTGTACTGCACATGACTTGTTTTTGGATAAACTAGACTGATATTTAAGGCTCTAAAGTAACTGCATAGGAATTTGGTATCATTTGGTGCAGGTTGACATTTCAAAGATAAGTTACCAAGTTAGCTAATGTGCTTTAACTGTATTGCTGCACAAATTCTATTTTGTGCAGATTGACTGACATAAGTTTTGGTGTAATATACTGTTAGACAAAGCCTTTAAGAGTAGGAGTTAGCCTCTTAAGGTTTGAACATGGTTGAGCTAAGATTTAGAGCAAGAAAAGTGACAAAAACTCAAATTTTGATTGTTGAATCTAGCCAATTGAGAAGTCTGCAAAAGTTTGATTTCTAACAAAATTTTTACGTCAAATTTAGTCTCAACAAGGTTTAAATACCTAAATAAACTTTGGTACAAAATTTGGGAACAAGCTAACATGATTTGCACGGTTTGAGTAGTCTATACCCAATTAGATGCTTGAGTGAATGCATGTGAATGATGCTTTGAAAAAGTTGTGGTTCTGTTATAGTTTTTGTACTAAATTTTGGATACTCTACCCGAGTTTGTAGATTTAGTGAAGATTTATGATACTCACTTGCATTTAGACCTCAATTCTGTTTTAACGAGTAATGCAATATGCATAATTGAGTTTTTCAAGTGATATTACTATTAGACTTATGATAAACAAGGAAGTGCAGTTTTGAAGTTGAACCATAATCCAGTTGTAGTAAGCCACAAATAGAGATGTGAGCACCATAAGAACTAGGAATGTGATTTTCTGCATAAAAAAAGTTCTGTTTGCTGCATAATGCAGCTGAGTTACATACTCACTTGCATCTAGACCTCAATTCTGTTTTAACGAGTAATGCAATATGCATAATTGAGTTTTTCAAGTGATATTACTATTAGACTTATGATAAACAAGGAAGTGCAGTTTTGAAGTTGAACCATAATCCAGTTGTAATAATTACTAATTACAAATTATGAAGCCACAAATAGAGATGTGAGCACCATAAGAATTAGGAATGTGATTTTCTGCATAAAAAAAGTTCTGTTTGCTGCATAATGCAGCTGAGTTACATACTCACTTGCATCTAGACCTCAATTCTGTTTTAACGAGTAATGCAATATGCATAATTGAGTTTTTCAAGTGATATTACTATTAGACTTATGATAAACAAGGAAGTGCAGTTTTGAAGTTGAACCATAATCCAGTTGTAGTAATTACTAATTACAAATTATGAAGCCACAAATAGAGATGTGAGCACCATGAGAACTAGGAATGTGATTTTCTGCATAAAAAAAGTTCTGTTTGCTGCATAATGCAGCTGAGTTACATACTCACTTGCATCTAGACCTCAATTCTGTTTTAACGAGTAATGCAATATGCATAATTGAGTTTTTCAAGTTGTTCAAAATAAGATAGGATGTATGTATTTATTGTATAGGCAAATCATATCATGTAATTAGGAATAGGATATCTTGTAATTAATTGTTTTGATTTCTCTTTAAGCCTATATAAAGAACCTCCGTTGTGTAGTTGAAACACACGGTATTCAGCATATGTCTCTCGCTTTCTCTCTATTTTAACATGGTATCTAGAGCCTAAAGAGAGACAACCCTAAAACCGTGCTTACCCGGTGGACCCACTGTCCTTCGGTGACAAAATTTTTTGGCAAACCGTGTTTCAACTCCGGGTTGCCCCTTCTCCACTGCCGTGACCCATTCCGGCACCATTTTCCGGCCTAAAACCGCCACCACCGTCAGTCGTTAGCCGTCGGTAGTCATGTCGACCACCGTCATCTCGACGACGCTTTTCCGGCCAGGCCGAATCCGATCCTCGCCTCAGTGAGGCAGGCCCCATCCACGAAATTTCAGCTCCAGGCAGTCCCCAGCCGCTTCTCCGTCGCGACCCATCTCCCTCAGTGGCCGTCGCCGCGCGCTGGAAGCACGTCGCGACTCCTCCGGCTCATTGCGATTTCATCCCGGCGTCGCCCCACCACCCCTGGCCCTCGATCTGCTATTAGTTTTTCGTTTGATTTTACGGTTGACCACGTTCGGTCTGAAACAACCACTGTTTTCTCTCTGGGCGTGTTTTTCTCTCTGTGATCAAAAATGGGGTCCTCTGCCGATGCTTCAAGTCTGCGTTCACCAACTTTGTCACTTCTCCTCTCTACAGAAGTTGGGCCAGTTCAACTATGAAACTTGGGCTTGAGACATTCAGTTATGGCTTATTGGTCAGGGGTATAAAGACCATCTCACCAAAAAGGCCGAATCTGTGCTAGACCCGGCTGAACGTACGAAATGGGAGAAGATTGATGCTCAGTTGTGCAGTCTCATCAAGTCCATACTTCATCCCACTATCAAATCGATTTTCTATCCTCATCTCACGTGTGAATCGGTTTGGAGTCAGGCTAAGGCACTCTACACCAATGACATTCGGCGTCTACATAGTGTGGTGCATGATGTGGGAACCCTCATTGGACCAAAGAAGTTGGATGGCCCTATGTCCGCTTATCTCTGGCCGTGTTCATGCCGCACTACATCAATTTAATGAGCTCTACCTCATTTGCATCTGTGCAGATGAAGAAGAAGGAACTTGAGCAATAAGCACATTCTTTATGCTCCTTGGCCTTTATGGCTTACCTCAGAGTACACCGCCATCCGTGATCAGATTTTGGGATCAACTGTTATTCCCACCATGTCTGCCGCTTTTCCGCCTTCTTGGGTCCCTTTGAAGTCTACCTCGAAGCCTTCTGTTGCTCCCTGGCGCTGGTGACACTGGCCGCTTCAGATCTCAAAGACAACAATCGGCGTCTGCGAGGTTCCACATCCAACAATAAGAATCGTCCCAAATGTGATCGTTGTAACCGTATGGGACACACTATCGATCGATGCTGGAAACTACATGGGCGCCCTCCACGTCCGGTAAATTCAGCTCAGACCACTATGCCTGACACACATCAGAACTCGGCTCAGCCTAAGCCAACTCCATCCGACTATGAAGAATTTCTCCAATGGTTTGAGAATCGCGAACTCCGGATCCATCGCTTGCTGCACACACCGTAATTCATTTGCTTGCATCTCTCACCATTCCCTGCCCTGGGTCTCGACTCTGGTGCATCCGACCACATCAATGGTAATAAAGCTCTTTATCCTCTCTTTCTACATCCGTTACTTACCTAGTATGACTTGACCCGGTATCAAACCAAATCCCGAGGGATTGCATCGCCAAACTCCTCCCTTCCCCGCCGCTAATTACGAACTTTACGTTCTGAGTGCCCATTTAATTTGCTTTCAATCGATCGTTTGACCGTTCTCATAAGCGTGATGTTACCTTTACTAATAACAATGTTACCTTGCGGGGCCAGAAATGCGGGACCAGGCGATTGGAATCGGATGTGAGTCTAATGGCCTCTACTATCTATCCTCATCCAGGGTGTGCTCGCCACGCATTCTCCTCTTACTATCCATGCTCGGTTGGGTCATCCAAGTCTTCACAAGCTTGGTGGTGCCTAGTCTCTCGAGTTATCTAGTTTAAATTGTGAGTCGTGTCGATTAGGAAACACATTCGTAGTCACTTTCCTGATAGAGTCAATAAACGGGCTTCGTCCCCTTTTGCTTTAGTTCACTCCGATGTTTGGGGTCCGTCTCGCACTAGTACTACTTTTGGGTCTAAATATTTTGTAACTTTCATTGATGATTTCTCGCGTTGTACTTGGTTATTTTTAATGAAAAACAGGTCTGAGTTGTTCTCTATTTTTAAGCAATTTTATCAAGAAATTAAAACTCAGTTTGGTGTTTACATTAAGCTCTTTCTTAGTAACAATGCCCGTGAATACTTGTCCCAACAATTTCAAAATTTTATGGCATCTAACGGCATTCTTCACCAAACATTCTGTGCTCACACACCTCAACAAAATGGGGTAGCTAAATGCAAAAATCGGCACCTCATTGAAACCACTCGGACTCTGCTCCTCCATAGTAATGTCCCAACTCGTTTTTGGGGGGATGCTGTTCTAACAGCTTGTTACCTCACAAACCGCATGCCTTCTTCTGTGCTTGATGATCGAGTGCCACACTCGGTACTCTTTCCACATATCCCTCTCCATTCAGTTCCGCCTCGTGTCTTCGGGTCCACATGTTTTGTCCACAATCTCACTCCTGGTCTTGACAAACTCTCACCTCGTTCACTCAAATGTGTCTTTCTTGGTTACCATCGGTCCCAAAAAGGTTATCGTTGTTATTCACCTACTCTTCAACGTTACCTTATATCGGCTGATGTTACCTTCTTCGAGTCTGTGCCTTACTTTGAGTCGACTCCCTTGTCTCCCGAGCCTCTTTCTGCAGTCCTCCCCGTTCCTCCTGCGATTGAGCTTCCTGAGATTGTTACTCTAGATACTCCATCTGTGGACCCACCAGCTGTGCGACCAATACAGACTTATCATCGTCGCCAGCGACCTACCGAGGTACATATCCCCTGTTCTCGCCTCGCTCTCGATCATCGAGGCCATGCCAGACTCACCACCGGCGCCATCTCCTTTCTGAACCGCCGCCACCGAAGTTTGACCTTCCCATTGCCGCCGTAAAGGTATCTGTTGTACTCGTAACCCGTCCCCTCATTACATTGCTTTGAGTTATCATCGTCTTTCTCCTCCACATTACACTTGTTTGTCTTCTTTGTCTTACGCCTCTATTCCTAACACTCCAGGTGAAGCTTTATCCCACCGGAATGGCGTGACAATGATTGACGAGATGTGTGCTCTTCAAAGCAAAGGTACCTGAACCGGTCTCTACCTCCTGGAAAGTCTGTGGTTGGGTGTCGTTGGCTTTACACCGCCAAGGTTGGGCACGATGGTAAGATTGATCGATATAAGGCGGTTGGTGGCCAAAGGTTACACTCAAATATTTGGGCGGGATTACGGTGACACCTTTTCACTTGTGGCTAAAATGGCGTCAGATTAGGCTCCTCCTCTCCATCGCCGCCATCCGTCGTTGGCCACTTCACCAACTTGATATTAAAAATGCTTTCTGCATGGTGATCTCAAAGAAAGTCTATATGGAGCAACCACCGGGTTTATTGCTTAGGGAGTCCTCTAACATGGTTTGCTCGCTCCACAGTCTCTATGGTCTTAAGCAGTCTCCACGAGCTTGGTTTGGCGGTCAGTTCTATAGTGCGGCGATTTGGTATGATTCGATGTAACAATGATCACTGCTTTCTATCGCCATTCATTTCGAGGATGTGTTTATCTGGTTGTGTATGTGGGCGATATTGTGATAACCGGTAGTGATCGGCAGGTATAATCCAGCTTGAAGCGATATCTCTCTCACAAGTTTCGCACTAAGGACCTTGGCAAACTACGTTATTTTTTGGGTATCGAGGTAGCGCAATCCAAGGATGGTCCGTGATTTCACAGAGGAAATATGCTATGGATATTCTTGAGGAAACAGGTTTATTGAATGGCAAGCGGTTGATACTCCTATGGACCCAAATGTCAAACTTACGCCTGTCGGGGAGCCCTCTCGAGATCCAGGAGGTACAGAGATTGGTTGGTAAATTAAACTACCTCACGATCACCCGTCCAGATATTTCCTTTGCGATTAGTGTGGTAAGTCAATTCTTAAATTCCTTGTCGGGATCATTGGGATCTTTATGTCGCATCCTGAAATATATTAAAAGTGCTCCAGAAAAGGTCTTATTTATGAGGATAAAGGTCATACTCGAGTAGTTGGTTACTCGAGATGTCGATTAGGCGAGCTCACCCATTGATAGGCGATCCACTACCGGTATTGTGTACTAGTTGGAGGAAACTTGATATCCTGGAAAAGCAAGAAGCGAGAATGTTGTAGCAAGATCTAGTCTTGAGTGAATCTGAGCCATGTCATTAGTGACTCAAGAGCTCGTGTGGTTGCAATCACTTCTCAAAGAACTCAAGTTTGGAGAGAATATGCCAATGACAGTGATATGTGATAATCAAGCGGCATTGCATATTGCCTCCAATCCGTATTTCATGAGAGGACTAAGCATATTGAGGTGGATTGTCATTATACCAGAGAGAAGATCGAATCGGGGGACATCACCACTAGCTTCGTCAATTCCAATGACCAATTGGCAGATGTCTTCACTAAATCTCTAAGAGGTCCTCGAATCAGTTATATATGTAACAAGCTTGGTGCATACGATTTATATGCTCCAGCTTGAGGGGGAGTGTTGAAAATAAGATAGGATCTATGTATTTATTGTATAGGCAAATCATATCATGTAATTAGGAATAGGATATCTTGTAATTAATTGTTTTGATTTCTCTTTAAGCCTATATAAAGAACCTCCGTTGTGCAGTTGAAACACACGGTATTCAGCATATGTCTCTCGCTTTCTCTCTATTTTAACACAAGTGATATTACTATTAGACTTATGATAAACAAGGAAGTGCAGTTTTGAAGTTGAACCATAATCCAGTTGTAGTAATTACTAATTACAAATTATGAAGCCACAAATAGAGATGTGAGCACCATGAGAACTAGGAATGTGATTTTCTGCATAAAAAAAGTTCTGTTTGCTGCATAATGCAGCTGAGTTACATACTCACTTGCATCTAGACCTCAATTCTGTTTTAACGAGTAATGCAATATGCATAATTGAGTTTTTCAAGTGATATTACTATTAGACTTATGATAAACAAGGAAGTGCAGTTTTGAAGTTGAACCATAATCCAGTTGTAGTAAGCCACAAATAGAGATGTGAGCACCATAAGAACTAGGAATGTGATTTTCTGCATAAAAAAAGTTCTGTTTGCTGCATAATGCAGCTGAGTTACATACTCACTTGCATCTAGGCCTCAATTCTGTTTTAACGAGTAATGCAATATGCATAATTGAGTTTTTCAAGTGATATTACTATTAGACTTATGATAAACAAGGAAGTGCAGTTTTGAAGTTGAACCATAATCCAGTTGTAGTGATTACTAATTACAAATTATGAAGCCACAAATAGAGATGTGAGCACCATAAGAATTAGGAATGTGATTTTCTGCATAAAAAAAGTTCTGTTTGCTGATGATAAACAAGGAAGTGCAGTTTTGAAGTTGAACCATTATCCAGTTGTAGTAATTACTAATTACAAATTATGAAGCCACAAATAGAGATGTGAGCACCATGAGAACTAGGAATGTGATTTTCTGCATAAAAAGTTCTGTTTGCTGCATAATGCAGCTGAGTTACATACTCACTTGCATCTAGACCTCAATTCTGTTTTAACGAGTAATGCAATATGCATAATTGAGTTTTTCAAGTGATATTACTATTAGACTTATGATAAACAAGGAAGTGCAGTTTTGAAGTTGAACCATAATCCAGTTGTAGTAATTACTAATTACAAATTATGAAGCCACAAATAGAGATGTGAGCACCATGAGAACTAGGAATGTGATTTTCTGCATAAAAAAAGTTCTGTTTGCTGCATAATGCAGCTGAGTTACATACTCACTTGCATCTAGACCTCAATTCTGTTTTAACGAGTAATGCAATATGCATAATTGAGTTTTTCAAGTGATATTACTATTAGACTTATGATAAACAAGGAAGTGCAGTTTTGAAGTTGAACCATAATCCAGTTGTAGTAAGCCACAAATAGAGATGTGAGCACCATAAGAACTAGGAATGTGATTTTCTGCATAAAAAAAGTTCTGTTTGCTGCATAATGCAGCTGAGTTACATACTCACTTGCATCTAGGCCTCAATTCTGTTTTAACGAGTAATGCAATATGCATAATTGAGTTTTTCAAGTGATATTACTATTAGACTTATGATAAACAAGGAAGTGCAGTTTTGAAGTTGAACCATAATCCAGTTGTAGTGATTACTAATTACAAATTATGAAGCCACAAATAGAGATGTGAGCACCATAAGAATTAGGAATGTGATTTTCTGCATAAAAAAAGTTCTGTTTGCTGATGATAAACAAGGAAGTGCAGTTTTGAAGTTGAACCATTATCCAGTTGTAGTAATTACTAATTACAAATTATGAAGCCACAAATAGAGATGTGAGCACCATGAGAACTAGGAATGTGATTTTCTGCATAAAAAAAGTTCTGTTTGCTGCATAATGCAGCTGAGTTACATACTCACTTGCATCTAGACCTCAATTCTGTTTTAACGAGTAATGCAATATGCATAATTGAGTTTTTCAAGTGATATTACTATTAGACTTATGATAAACAAGGAAGTGCAGTTTTGAAGTTGAACCATAATCCAGTTGTAGTAATTACTAATTACAAATTATGAAGCCACAAATAGAGATGTGAGCACCATGAGAACTAGGAATGTGATTTTCTGCATAAAAAAAGTTCTGTTTGCTGCATAATGCAGCTGAGTTACATACTCACTTGCATCTAGACCTCAATTCTGTTTTAACGAGTAATGCAATATGCATAATTGAGTTTTTCAAGTGATATTACTATTAGACTTATGATAAACAAGGAAGTTCAGTTTTGAAGTTGAACCATAATCCAGTTGTAGTAATTACTAATTACAAATTATGAAGCCACAAATAGAGATGTGAGCACCATGAGAACTAGGAATGTGATTTTCTGCATAAAAAAAAGTTCTGTTTGCTGCATAATGCAGCTGAGTTACTCGAATTCAAGGGATTTAAAATGAAGTTTAAAGGGTGTAATGAACACCATTGATCAACTGATAAGATACACGCAACTTGGTCCTCCAAAGACACACTATGTCACTAAGTAGTCAAAATAAGCAAAAGGATATGCGTTGAGGTAGCATGCGTTATGCAGAAAAATTCTGCAGAATTTTTTAAGCAATTAGCCTTGAGTTGTCCCTAACATTTATAGGATTAGATCACCATCATAGGTATCAAAATCGACAAATGTGAACAAATGGTCCTCCTCTAATAATTATGCCCGAGTGACTATGGCCTAGATAAAGCTCGCTTGAGGGGCAAAAATGTTTAATTCTATTCTACTGCACCACTAATATTTCTAAGGATTGAGACAAAATTGGGTACTGACAATTGAACCTAAGAAAGAGTATTGGCAGCAGGAAAATGGATATAAGAAAATTTGACTAGTCGAAGACAAGCTAGAACTAGTAAAGTGAACTAATAGTTTATTGGAGGTAAGGTAACTCAAATTTAGTTTGTTGCATAATTGGAACCCTAACAATCTTGAAACACACCTGCTATCTCAAAATAGGACCCAAGTGAACTATTGGTGCCTACTGCCTGCCTTCTATGTAGCTAAAACTGATTTTTGCTGCATGATGAATGTTTTTATGACTTTGAGACATGATAAATTGCTAAAATTGAAGTTGAAGATGTTGGGATACCGAGGGTTGCATGTCTCCACATTGGTATGATATTAAGCCCTTATGGTTTTGCTTTTGGACAATCCCCAAAAGGCCTCATACCAATGGAGACATTTTCTTACTTATAAACTCATGTTCTTATCCTTGTTTATCCTATGTGTGACTTTGTTTGTTCCTCAACAATCCTCCCCTTAAATAAAGGACCATGGTTCATCCTCCCCTCCAGCGGAAGCCTCCGAGTATTTAACATGTTTTTATACTTGTAACACCGACTAACAGGACACGCCGCCTGCTCACCACACCGCCGGGATACGCTGCCTGATCACCACACCGCCAGGAAGACTTTTGACACAAGGATCTTTGACTTAGATCCCAATAACTATTCCAATACTCGTCCAAGCCGACATCATCGGCTCTGATACCACTTGTTGGGGAGTCTGGGGAGCACCTGAGAACAACAACAGGCTAAGGACCAGGACCACTAAGAGACCCTGACACCATATCTCTATCCAAAACCTCAAGGCATCGGGTATATGAGTCACCTCTCTTATATATCTTTTACTTAGCTCAATCCTAGCTAATGTGGGACTAACCATTCACACTTGAATTCTAACAATCTCCCCCAAGTGTAAGTCTCCCCCATTTGAGAAAATTGGCAGGATCCACTCTTGCTCCCCCATCAGGCCAAACCACGGTTCTGATACCACTTGTTGGGGTATCGAGAGGTCTTGCATGTCTCCACATTTGGTATGATGTTGTCCACTATGTGGGACTTTGTTTACTCCTCAACAGAAGACTGGTAATAGCAGTTACTAATAGACTAGTACAGGATTGACTGGTTTGCATTTGAATCAATAGTTGAAAAGAAGCTAACTAGTAAGGTTTCAAGATTTTAACCCATGAACTTGGGTTATTATTCAAATCTGCATATTTTTTTCCAAATTTTTGGTGTTATGCTAATCTAGAATGAAAAGTTTAAGGTTAATTCACTAAAACATGAGTTAAACATGTTAGTCTTAAGTTTAACACATAATTGAAGGTAATTGGCATTGAATGATTGTGTTTTTGCATAAAAGTTTAACTTGTTACAAAGAGAGTAAGATTGGTATTATTAAATCTGCATAACATGCTTAAAAATGACCTAAAGATGGGAGTAAACAAGGCAAGTGAAGTCAGAGCTTAAGGGTCTGTTTGGGAGGTGGGTTTAGGAGGGGAGAGGAGGGAAAGGGAGGGCTTGTGAGGAGCCCCTCCCTTGTTTGGGAACTTTTAAAAAATGGGGGAAAGGTTTTGGGATATTTTTAAAACCCTTCTAAACCTTCATCTGGTCATATTTTTGAGTTCCCCCAAAATGGGGGGTTTCAGGGGTAAAATGATATACATTTACAAATTTGCCCTCGTTATAATTGAAAAATTCCAAAGTTGGACATCTCATGAGATCCCTAATTTCAGTTTTCATTCTCTTTCTCTCGTGTGAATTCTCTCTCACTGCTCTCTTGATCTCTCATTGCTCTCTCACTCTCTCGAGAATCTCTCTCGACGGTCTCTCTCCTAAGTCTCAATCGATCTCTCTCTCAGTGTCTCACTTGACGATATCTCTCTCAGTCCCTATCCCAGTTTCGATCTTGATTTCTCTCTCTATCTCTCTTGGTTCGTGATTTCTTCTTCTTCCATATTTATCTTCTGATTTGCTACATTTTCAGTTGAAATTGATTAATTAATTTTCTGTTTCTATGTAAATCTAGGTTAGGGAAGCTTGCTTGAGTGAAGACTTGAACCAGTGGGAGGTGCTTGCTAAACCAATACAGAGGTGTGTTTATGCTTCTGGTTTTACTTGATTAATTATCTGGTTTTATGCTTGAGTGAAGACTTAGGTTTTGGTTTGGTTTTGGTAGATTTTGCTTAATTTAATTTTTCTTTTTTGCTTTCTTTTTCTAATGGATATCGATACTGTAACATCCATTTTAGCAATGTGATTAGTCAACTTTTATTCTTCTAGAATGAAGGTTTTTGATATAATGATGCCTTTTGTTGATTTTGCTTGTGTCTAGAAGAATGTCATTGTTTGGTACTTTCTTGGCTTAACTGCAGTTTTGGTCCCCATGTTTTCACCAATCCGTAATTTTGGTCCCCTATTTTTTAATTTCTCAATTTTGGTCCCCTAATTTTTAAAATTTCTGACATTTTGCCCACAAGTAAAATTGGGTCAGAAAATTGGTGATGTGACAAGTGAGATTGTGATGAACTGTACAGGTGGACTGTACAGGTGGCCTATTTAGTTGCCAAGTTATTTAATCCATTTAAAATTGAGGTCCAATTATCAACAATTTGAATTTGAAATTCAAATTTCAATCCTAATGACAATATTGCCCTAGTTTAGGCGGGAAGTTTCTTACTTCAGACATTATAGTTTTTTATATATTATATTATAAGATAAGATAAGTGTAGAAAATATATCTGAATAATATTGTATTGACTTGAAAAAGTATACACACACTAATCGATGTTATATAGACTATGCTAGACTTAAACCTAATGGGCCTGAGTAATGAGCCAGATATATAAACTAGGTTACAATACAAAAGGTGAATATTTACTATTTACTCTAATTATTTACAATACTCCTCCTCAAGCTGGTGAGTGGATATCAATCATTCCTAGCTTGCAAGTAAGTTGGCGGAATCGTTCTGTAGATAGCCCTTTTGTAAGCATATCTGCCAGTTAGTGTCCAGTAGGAATGTAGGACGTTGTTATCAGTCCACAATCTAACTTCTCCTTTATAAAGTGCCTGTCTATCTCAATGTGTTTGGTCCTGTCATGTTGTACAGGATTATGAGCAATGATGATTGCTGATTTATTGTCACAAAACAACTTCATTGAGCCTTCATAATTCACCTTCAAATCATCAAGTATAATCTTCATCCACAATAGCTCACAAATTCCATGTGCCATTGCTCTGAATTCTGCCTCGGCACTTGATCTGGCCACTACATTTTGCTTTTTGCTCCTCCATGTAACAAGATTACTACAAAAGAATGTGCAGTAGCCAGAAGTGGACCTTCTATCACTCACTGAGCCTGCATAATCTGCATCAATATAGGCTTCCAACGTCAGTCTTCCACCTCTTTTGAACAAGAGACCTCTTCCTGGAATAGCTTTAAGATATTGCAAAATTTGCTCTTCCGCCTGCAAGTGCCTCATCCTCGGATCATGCATAAACTGACTGACTACGCTTACTGCATAAGCTAAGTCAGGTCTAGTGTGTGCCAAGTAAATTAGCTTCCCCACTGTGACAACCACCTTAAAAATTAAATGGAGCCGCCACCAATATTTTATTTTTATAGGAAACATTGGAAACCTATTTTTAAATATTTTTGAATTTAATGAAAAAAGAAGGTCTTTGTACCAGATTCGGGTTCAGGAGTTGGTTATGCGCAAGGAAGGATTAGCACCCATACGCGCCCATTTAAAAAATGGTACCCGTTAATTGTTTATAAAAAATTGTTTGCCCTTTAAGAAAATTAATTCCCTTTATCAAATTTATTAAATATTAAGAGAAAGAACCCAACAAAAAATTATTAAAAAAAGAAAACCTTTTTGATTGTATTTATTATTATTTCATTTCCTTTTAATAAAACAGAAGTACAAACTGTTTTACACATCTTTCAGAACACAGAACGCAGTAAATCAACAAGAAGCAATAATCAACAAGAGGATGAAATCACATTTTGTGCAATTCACTGGTTCAGATTGAAATTCAGATCAAACCAAAATACATAAACAGAATACTCTGAATTTACAGAGAAGAGGAAGAAAGAAAAAATGAACCTGAACTCACAGCTTTGGATCCAGAAAAGGGATGAAATTCAGAACCCTAGAATTTTAATAGTGTTTAAGAAAAAAAAGAAAAAATTTAGAACTCTCCCTCACGCCTTGCTTGACTTCTTGAGAGATCCAAGCCTTTCTCTGCGTACTCTCCTCTTTTTTGCTCTCGATCCTCTCTGTTTCTCTATATCTCGGGTTCTCTCCTCTCCCTTTATGCGTGCTTCCCTTTTATAGGCACAACATCTCGCAAAGATCAACAAATAAATCAGTTCAAAATCAAATAGATAAAGATAAGGAGATAAGAAAAATGGAAAACGAAAACCCCCTTTTTGCATCCGATTTTGTGATTCGATGGTAGCTTCAATCCGATTTTACGGGTGAAGAAGATAAAGTAGAAAGCGAGGGAGAGAGATGAGGTTGAGATAGATGGAGAGGATGAGGAGATAGAGAAGAAGATAGGGTTTGAAGAGATGAGGTTGAGAGGGATGAGGCTTTGGCCGGCTAGGGTTAGTGTGAGGAAGAGATTGAATGGAGGAAGGAGATAGGGATTAGGGGGTAGCGTGAATGGTGGAGGAGAAGATGAAGTTGATGATGAGGAGGAGGATGTGGTGGTAGCCTTGGCTGGGGTATGAGGGAAAGGAGAGAGGAGGCGTGGAAGAAGGATCTTTGCGTAGGGAAGAATGAAGGGAATGAAATTAGGTTTAGGGTTAAAAGGAGATGGGCTGGGTTGGCTGCGTGGTTTTAGTTGGGCCAAGTGGGTGTGTGATGCGTGCGTGAGGAAGAGGGAGACGCAGGGGGTGTGAAAATAGAAAGACAGGATGCATGAAGTAAAAGAGGGAGTGGGCTGGAATTGGGTTGGACTTGGGTTGTGCTGCTATATGCACCACCCATATTTATTTTTTGCACACCCTTTCTCAAAAAAATATCCTCTTTTCTTTTTCTTCTCTTTTTTAAAATCCCTTTTATTATAAAACCAAAAATATTATTTTATTTATTATTACTACCACTACTAATTTAAAATAAATAATAAAATAAAACAAAATAAAAAAAAGGCCGGACAAAATTAGGGTACTACAGCTGCCCCTCCTTAATTACATTTTACTCGAAGGTCTTCGTGCATTCGTTGTAAAAGGTAATTAAGGATAAAGGACTCTGATTTGGTCCGAAGTAGGTGATTTGAGATTGCGAGATTGGCTCCCGTCTTTGGTGGTTTGGGATTGCGGGATTGGCTCCTGACTTTGTTTTGGGATTCTAGGTCTGATTCCTAGTGAATTCCCGGTACGACATAGGTTTTAGCTTCTAACTCTTATGAAATTGGTAAGAGATTCTAGGTTCGATTCCTAATGAATTCTTGGTAAGGCATAGGTTTGGTTCCTAGCTCTTACAAAATTAATGTGAGATTCTAGGTTTGATTCCTAGTGAATTCTCTGTAGCGCAGTCGATTCCTAGCTCTTACAAAATTAATGAGAGATTCTAGGTTTGATTCCTAGTGAATTCTCGAAGGCATTAGGTCCGATTCTAACCCTCACATCTTTGGTATTGATTACTTTCCTACTTAGGAGAAGTTTGGGGTGCGAGCTTCTTCACACTCGACACAAGTTTTGGGTCGATTCCCAACAAGGGTAAGTCGATTCTTAACGCTTGTTAAAGGTGCGGATTGATTACCTTACTTTAAGGAATGTCCGTGGTATGAGCTCTCTGTCACTCAATATGGATTGAATTGATTCAGGCAAGGTATAGGTCAGATTCCTAACTCTTACTAAAGTATGGACTGGTTTTCCTATTGCAGGTGAACGTCCAGTGTACGAGCTTCTCTGTCACTCGACACAGTTCGGGTCAGTTTCCCGACTAAAAGCTTGGGTCAGATTCCCAAGGTGATAGGTCAATTTTCATAACTGAGGAAGATCCGGGACGCGGGTCAGGTTCCCGAGTAAAGGCTTGGGTCAGATTCCCAAGGTGGTGGGTCAGATTCCCAGCAAGGTATAGGACAGGTTCCTAATTCTTGCTAATAAAGAGATTGGGTAGGCTGAGTACTAGTTCTTACTGAGTAACAATAGGCCAACTGTATATAATATTTGAGAGGATGGGTCAATGGACCCAAAAACTTTGATAGTCATGCAGGATGCAATGAATGGTATGCCATGCATGAAATGAATTTTTATTTTTTAGAGGAATGATTTTGAAAGTGGGTCTGAGGCCCAGAAGTATTAATGATCATCCAAAATGCAATGAATGGCATGCTATGCACGAATATTATTATTGTTTTGAAATTTTTTGATTTCCCTGAATTCCTTTGAGGCTCGCCCTAGACTCATGGGATGGTAACTTTACTCCAGTTGATTGTCTGAATGGTTGACTTTGTACTGCACCAGGTTTGCGTATTTGCCGCTTGACAAATCATTTTGTGGATCTTCAAATTTCCACCTTCATGCTTGGATGCCTTGGGAAGGATTAGATTGACAACTTTGATCCATAGAGACTTTTCAATGTCCCTTTGGCCTTCGTTCAGCCATGATGGGAAAGATCTATGTTGAGAGATGATTATCTTGTGTAGTTACGAAATTGGAATGAAATCTTGAATCTGAAGCTTGTAGATGATGGGCACGACTTTTGCCCTAGCTTCTTGGTTTATATCTGTGAAGTCAATCTGGGTGGACATGTTTGTAAATTTGACCCTAACTTTTGCCTAGGCCGCTCTTTGAAGTTTTCAACCTAGCGGGTCGCTCTAACTTTTGACTAGACCGCTTTTCGGGTTTTCACCTAGCGAGCATTTTATTTTATATTCTTCCTTTTTAGGTAAAGTAAGCGCCGAGGAGTTTATATGGATCTCCTCCTTCAAAAATAAAGTTTTGAGAAAATATGAGCAATTTGACTTCGATCTGAATGGACTTTATTAGGGTTGTAATGTGGCCAGGGGTTGAGGGTTATGAAAGAAAGGATATTTCAGGCCCAAAAAGTGTTTAAGGGTTTATAAAAATAAATATCAAAAACGTGTCAAAGACACTTGCGAAGATTAAAAAGGAAACCGCAAAGGTGAAACAAATGTGCTAGCAAAAATAAAGTGCATCTTTACACTAAAGATGCACTTTATTTTTGCTAGCACATTTGTTTCACCTTTGCGGTTTCCTTTTTAATCTTCGCAAGTGGCTTTCACACCTCTTTGATATTTCTTTGAATTGCCTTTGATACTTTATTGCTTACTTTGCTCTTCTTCTTTCTGAGAGGACAAAGTTGATTGAAGACTTGTGCTATTCTTTATTGTATGAACGATCCTCATTCAAGGTATTTGAAAGAAAATTTCGTTTTAGGCTCAAAAGGGGTAGCAATGGATAAGTACCTTTTGTATTTGTGGATAGAGAAAGACGGCCAAACCTCATCTCAAAATCTCATTGCTCACATCTTCACAAAACTTAACTTTTGATAACTTGTGCACTTGCTTTACCATTAAAAAAAGAAAAATTCAAATTGCAGTTTTATTGATGAAAAGATGAGAACATAATGAGCCCTTTACAAGATATGCCCCAGGGCTTTGGGCAAAGCGTAAAAAATAAATGAAGGTTGCTTAAACAGGGCTATTCCTTGAAGTTTTATCACTTGGCGTTGATCAAAGCCCAACAATTCTTAACGGGATGGCCCACTGCCTCAGTACATGTCGTGATGAGCATCACTTGTTTCTTCTTCCATCTCTTGGCTCATACTGCGCGATGGTTGTTGAATGTTGTGGTTGCCAATCCTTCCGCTTATTATCCCTGCTTCCACTCTTTCCCCAACAATGACTAAGCGTAAAAAATAAATGAAGGTTGCTTAAACAGGGCTATTCCTTGAAGTTTTATCACTTGGCGTTTATCAAAGCCCAACAATTCTTAACGGGATGGCCCACTGCCTCAGTACATGTCGTGATGAGCATCACTTGTTTCTTCTTCCATCTCTTGGCTCATACTGCGCGATGGTTGTTGAATGTTGTGGTTGCCAATCCTTCCGCTTATTATCCCTGCTTCCACTCTTTCCCCAACAATGACTAAGTCTGAGAAGCTTGAAGAGACATTTCTCATCATCAGATCATAGAAGGGTTGTTGAAGTGTGTCAATGAACATGGTAACCATCTTTTTCTCAGATAGCGGAGGTTCCACTTGGGCTGCAATCCCTCTCCATCTTTGGGCATACTCTTTGAAGCTTTCATTGCCCCCTTTTACCATAGTTTGCAACTGGGAGCGGCCAGGAGCCATGTCCATATTGTACTTATACTGATTGATGAAAGCTTTGGCCAAATCATTCCAGGAGTTGATTTTGCCCTGCTCTAACTGCATATACCAGCGTAGGGATGCCCCTGTAAGACTCTCTTGGAAAAAGTGGATTAAGAGCTTATCATTACTGGAGCAGGATGCCATCTTCCGGCAGTACATGATGAGGTGGCTTTTTGGACAAGTTAAGCCTTCATACTTGACAAACTCAGGAACTTTGAATTTTGGAGGAATCACCACGTCTGGGACCAAACATACTTCTGAAGCTTTGAACCCAATATGATTTGCCCCTTCAATGGCTTTCAGCCTATTTTCCATAATTTGGAATCTCTTACGATCTAGTGGAGTCTCTGATGGGCCATTGGAAGCCTCTCGATACTCATTAGTCTTTGATGGAATGGTTCTTCTCGGTGGTCAATTTTGGATCCAAGTTACGTAGAAGGTCAAATAATTTGTCTATCTTACCATTGATTTGGTCAAGCTCTTCTCTCATCTTCTTTGATTCTGTTCCAACAAATCCATGAGTCTAGATTGGGCTCGAGTCCGGTAGGGATGCAGGGAAAGCTTATTTGTATCTATTTTCTGTAGTGGAAAAAAAAAATGAGTTATGTTATGTAGATGTCATGATTAGGCATGTCATGAATGTGTTTTTTTTTTATGTACATTTTATGCAAAATAATATGATGGATAATGGAGAAACATTTTTTATTTATTTATTTATTCTACAAAATTAAAGTGAATGCAACGATGTTGTTAAAAAAGAGAAAATGCTTTTTTTTTTGAAAATTTGTTTTTTTATTTAGAGGGAAAAAGGGAATGAGAAAGGATTTTTTTTTACTGTGTTTTTTTTTACAAAGAAGAATAACAAATAATATTTTTTGGGAGAAAATATCATTTATTATTTTTCACAATTTTTGAAATGTGAATGAAAAATAAATGGATGATGGAAAAACAGGTAGAGTGTGCCCCTTGTGATGTAGGCCGGTATTTCCTAAGATCTTAGGTCATACGACTTTTGGTCACGTGGAAGATGGGAAAATGAGACAAGGTATGCTCCTTTTGTGATATGGGCCGGTAACTCCTTAAAAGGATCTAGGGTTTATATTAAGTGCCTTTCCATTGGGTGGATTTAAGATACTCATCTAAAAAGGTCCCTAGAGCCAAGGGTCCCATTTGAAAATGTTACCACCAATAATAAGTATATTATTAAAGGATGGTTTTTTTTTCAAATGAGCCAAACTCTAGGTGAGGCCTTCATAGGAACCTACTGGCCGTACGTCCAGCAGAGCACCCATTACACAGCCTCTCCTAACTTAAGGTTCACTCAGGCCCGGGTATAGGGCACCCACTCAAAATGTGTGTAAACAAAGTGTATAAAGTGTAGTGTGTGAAGGAGCAAACTTAAAACTACCCGCTGCAAAATAAAAAATACAATATATATACATGTCTTCTACCCTAAGGTTTCAAATACATAAACATACATAATATTTACAAGGAAAGAACAAATGAAAAAGAATAAATCACAAACAAAAATAATTTTTTTTTTTTATGCAAGTTTTCTATCCTAGGATTCACGTATACAAACATATATACAAATGAACAAATAAAAAACAAAAAGGGAATAATTCATTGAATAAGGCAAACAAATCATATGAACAACCATAGGGCCTAACTCTCTAAAGTCCCCAGTGGAGTCGCCAGCTGTGATAACCACCTTAAAAATTAAATGGAGCCGCCACCAATATTTTATTTTTATAGGAAACATTGGAAACCTATTTTTAAATATTTTTGAATTTAATGAAAAAAGAAGGTCTTTGTACCAGATTCGGGTTCGGGAGTTGGTTACGCGCAAGGAAGGATTAGCACCCATACGCGCCCATTTAAAAAATGGTACCCGTTAATTGTTTATAAAAAATTGTTTGCCCTTTAAGAAAATTAATTCCCTTTATCAAATTTATTAAATATTAAGAAAAAGAACCCAACAAAAAATTATTAAAAAAGAAAACCTTTTTGATTGTATTTATTATTATTTCATTTCCTTTTAATAAAACAGAAGTACAAACTGATTTATATTGACTTTGTGAAATAAAAAGAATAAATTGCAACTAAGTCCCTGACTTGGGGTTTGGTCCCATTGGAAGACCAATCCCTAAAACATGTTTATATAGAACGAAAAAAACCTATTTTTGCATCTACGCCCCTATTAATTACATATTTACAAATTGACCCCTATTTAGGATTTGGCCCCATTGGAAGACCAAATCTTAAAACGCATATGAACAGAAAATGAAAAAAAAAAAAGACTTTTTAATTTCTTTGCTTTCAAACCCCTTTTACCACATATTTACAGTCCAGTCCTCATTTATCATATATTTGCAATTTAGTCCTTATACCCGGATTTAGCCCCTTTGGAAGGCCAAATCCGTAACCCTAATTTACACATCTTTCAGAACACAGAACGCAGTAAATCAACGAGAAGCAATAATCAACAAGAGGATGAAATCACATTTTGTGCAATTCACTGGTTCAGATTGAAATTCAGATCAAACCAAAATACATAAACAGAATACTCTGAATTTACAGAGAAGAGGAAGAAAGAAAAAATGAACCTGAACTCACAGCTTTGGATCCAGAAAAGGGATGAAATTCAGAACCCTAGAATTTTAATAGTGTTTAAGAAAAAAAAGAAAAAATTTAGAACTCTCCCTCACGCCTTGCTTCAGCTTCTTCAGAGATCCAAGCCTTTCTCTGCGTACTCTCCTCTTTTTTTTGCTCTCAGTCCTCTCTGTTTCTCTATATCTCGGGTTCTCTCCTCTCCCCTTTGCGTGCTTCCCTTTTATAGGCACAACATCTGCAAAAGATCAACAAATAAATCAGTTCAAAATCAAATAGATAAAGATAAGGAGATAAGAAAAATGGAAAACGAAAAACCCTTTTTGCATCCGATTTTGTGATTCGATGGTAGCTTCAATCCGATTTTCTGGGTGAAGAAGATAAGGCCTAGAAACGAGGGAGAGAGATGAGGTTGAGATAGATGGAGAGGATGAGGAGATAGAGAAGAAGATAGGGTTTGAAGAGATGAGGTTGAGAGGGATGAGGCTTTGGCCGGCTAGGGTTAGTGTGAGGAAGAGATTGAATGGAGGAAGGAGATAGGGATTAGGGGGGTAGCGTGAATGGTGGAGGAGAAGATGAAGTTGATGATGAGGGAGGATGTGGTGGTAGTGCCGCGGCTAGGGTATGAGGGAAAGGAGAGAGGAGGCGTGGAAGAAGGATGCTGCGTAGGGAAGAATGAAGGGAATGAAATTAGGTTTAGGGTTAAAAGGAGATGGGCTGGGTTGGCTGCGTGGTTTTAGTTGGGCCAAGTGGGTGTGTGATGCGTGCGTGAGGAAGAGGGAGACGCAGGGGGTGTGAAAATAGAAAGACAGGGTGCATGAAGTAAAAGAGGGAGTGGGCTGGAATTGGGTTGGACTTGGGTTGTGCTGCTATATGCACCACCCATATTTATTTTTTGCACACCCTTTCTCAAAAAAATATCCTCTTTTCTTTTTCTTCTCTTTTTTTAAATCCCTTTTATTATAAAACCAAAAATATTATTTTATTTATTATTACTACCACTACTAATTTAAAATAAATAATAAAATAAAACAAAATAAAAAAAAGGCCGGACAAAATTAGGGTACTACAGCTGCCCCTCCTTAATTACATTTTACTCGAAGGTCTTCGTGCATTCGTTGTAAAAGGTAATTAAGGATAAAGGACTCTGATTTGGTCCGAAGTAGGTGATTTGAGATTGCGAGATTGGCTCCCGTCTTTGGTGGTTTGGGATTGAGGATTGGCTCGACTTTGTTTTGGGATTCTAGGTGTGATTCCTAGTGAATTCCCGGTACGACATAGGTTTTAGCTTCTAACTCTTATGAAATTGGTAAGAGATTCTAGGTTCGATTCCTAATGAATTCTTGGTAAGGCATAGGTTTGGTTCCTAGCTCTTACAAAATTAATGTGAGATTCTAGGTTTGATTCCTAGTGAATTCTCCTAAAGCGCAGTGCGATTCTAGCTCTTACAAAATTAATGAGAGATTCTAGGTTTGATTCCTAGTGAATTCTCAAGAAGGCATTAGGTCTGATTCCTAACCTCACATCTTTGGTATTGATTACTTTCCTACTTAGGAGAAGTTTGGGGTGCGAGCTTCTTCGTCACTCGACACAAGTTTTGGGTCGATTCCCAACAAGCGTAAGTCGATTCTTAACGCTTGTTAAAGGTCTTGATTGATTACCTTACTTTAAGGAATGTCCGTGGTATGAGCTTCTGTCACTCAATATGGATTGAATTGATTCGACAAGGTATAGGTCGATTCCTAACTCTTACTAAAGTATGGTGGTTTTCCTATTGCGGGTGAGCGTCCGATGTACGAGCTTCTCGTCACTCGACCACGTTCGGTCGGTTCGACTAAAAGCTTGGGTCGATTCCCGAGGTGATAGGTCAATTTTCATAAGCGAGGAAGATCAGGGACGCGGTCAGGTTCGAGTAAAGGCTTGGGTCGATTCCCAATGTGGTGGGTCGATTCGGCAAAGGTATAGGACGGGTTCCTAATTCTTGCTAATAAAGAGATTGGGTAGGTGAGTACTAGTTCTTCTTGAGTAACAATAGGCCAATCATATATAATATTTGAGAGGATGGGTCAATGGACCCAAAAACTTTGATAGTCATGCAGATGCAATGAATGGTATGCCATGCATGAAATGAATTTTTATTTTTAGAGGAATGATTTTGAAAGTGGAGTCCGAGGCCCGTAGTATTAATGATCATCCAAAATGCAATGAATGGCATGCTATGCACGAATATTATTATTGTTTTGAAATTTTTGATTTCCGAATTCCTTTGAGGGCTCGCCCCTAGACTCATGGGATGGTAACTTTCATCCATTGATTATGCGAATGGTTGACTTTATCTTGCACCAGGTTTGCGTGTTGCCCTTGACAAATCATTTTGTGGATCTTCAAATTTCCACCTTCATGCTTGGATGCCTTGGGAAGGATTAGATTGACAACTTTGATCCATAGAGACTTTTCGGTGTCCACTTTGGCCTTCGTTCGACCATGATGGGAAAGATCTATGTTGAGAGACAGATTATCTTGTGTAGTTCTGAAATTGGAATGAAATCTTGAATGCGAAGCTTGTAGATGATGGGCACAGCTTTTGCCCCTAGCTTCTTGGTTTATATCTGTGAAGTCCAATCTGGGTGGACATGTTTGTAAATTTGACCCTAACTTTTGCCTAGGCCGCTCTTTGCGAGTTTTCAACCTAGCGGGTCGCTCTAACTTTTGACTAGACCGCCTTTTCGGGTTTTCAGCCTAGCGAGCATTTTATTTTATATTCTTCCTTTTTTAGGTAAAGTAACTGCACTGAGGAGTTTATATGGATCTCCTCCTTCAAAAATAAAGTTTTGAGAAAATATGAGCAATTTGACTTCGATCTGAATGGACTTTATTAGGGTTGTAATGTGGCCAGGGGTTGAGGGTTATGAAAGAAAGGATATTTCAGGCCCAAAAAGTGTTTAAGGGTTTATAAAAATAAATATCAAAAACGTGTCAAAGACACTTGCGAAGATTAAAAAGGAAACCGCAAAGGTGAAACAAATGTGCTAGCAAAAATAAAGTGCATCTTTACACTAAAGATGCACTTTATTTTTGCTAGCACATTTGTTTCACCTTTATGTTTCCTTTAATCTTCGCAAGTGTCTTTGACACGCTTTGATATTTCTTTGAATTGCCTTTGATACTTTATTGCTTACTTTGCTCTTCTTCTTTCTGAGAGGACAAAGTTGATTGAAGACTTGTGCTATTCTTTATTGTATGAACGATTCTCATTCAAGGTATTTGAAAGAAAATTTCGTTTTAGGCTCAAAAGGGGTAGCAATGGATAAGTACCTTTTGTATTTGTGGATAGAGAAAGACGGCCAAACCTCATCTCAAAATCTCATTGCTCACATCTTCACAAAACTTAACTTTTGATAACTTGTGCACTTGCTTTACCATTAAAAAAAGAAAAATTCAAATTGCAGTTTTATTGATGAAAAGATGAGAACATAATGAGCCCTTTACAAGATATGCCCCAGGGCTTTGGGCAAAGCGTAAAAAATAAATGAAGGTTGCTTAAACAGGGCTATTCCTTGAAGTTTTATCACTTGGCGTTGATCAAAGCCCAACAATTCTTAACGGGATGGCCCACTGCCTCAGTACATGTCGTGATGAGCATCACTTGTTTCTTCTTCCATCTCTTGGCTCATACTGCGCGATGGTTGTTGAATGTTGTGGTTGCCAATCCTTCCGCTTATTATCCCTGCTTCCACTCTTTCCCCAACAATGACTAAGCGTAAAAAATAAATGAAGGTTGCTTAAACAGGGCTATTCCTTGAAGTTTTATCACTTGGCGTTGATCAAAGCCCAACAATTCTTAACGGGATGGCCCACTGCCTCAGTACATGTCGTGATGAGCATCACTTGTTTCTTCTTCCATCTCTTGGCTCATACTGCGCGATGGTTTTTGAATGTTGTGGTTGCCAATCCTTCCGCTTATTATCCTCGCTTCCACTCTTTCCCAACAATGACTAAGTCTGAGAAGCTTGAAGAGACATTTCTCATCATCAGATCATAGAAGGGTTGTTGAAGTGTGTCAATGAACATGGTAACCATCTCTTTCTCAGATAGCGGAGGTTCCACTTGGGCTGCAATCCCTCTCCATCTTTGGGCATACTCTTTGAAGCTTTCATTGCCCCCTTTTACCATAGTTTGCAACTGGGAGCGGCCAGGAGCCATGTCCATATTGTACTTATACTGATTGATGAAAGCTTTGGCCAAATCATTCCAGGAGTTGATTTTGCCCTGCTCTAACTGCATATACCAGCGTAGGGATGCCCCTGTAAGACTCTCTTGGAAAAAGTGGATTAAGAGCTTATCATTACTGGAGCAGGATGCCATCTTCCGGCAGTACATGATGAGGTGGCTTTTTGGACAAGTTAAGCCTTCATACTTGACAAACTCAGGAACTTTGAATTTTGGAGGAATCACCACGTCTGGGACCAAACATACTTCTGAAGCTTTGAACCCAATATGATTTGCCCCTTCAATGGCTTTCAGCCTATCTTCCATAATTTGGAATCTCTTCTGATCTAGGGAGTCTCCTGATGGGCCATTGGAAGCCTCTCGATACTCATTAGTGCTGATGGAATGGTTCTTCTCAGTGGTCAATTTTGGATCCAAGTTCTGTAGAAGGTCAAATAATTTGTCTATCTTACCATTGATTTGGTCAAGCTCTTCTCTCATCGCTTGCTGATTCTGTTCCAACAAATCCATGAGTCTAGATTGGGCTCGAGTCCGGTAGGGATGCAGGGAAAGCTTATTTGTATCTATTTTCTGTAGTGGAAAAAAAAATGAGTTATGTTATGTAGATGTCATGATTAGGCATGTCATGAATGTGTTTTTTTTTTTATGTACATTTTATGCAAAATAATATGATGGATAATGGAGAAACATTTTTTATTTATTTATTTATTCTACAAAATTAAAGTGAATGCAACGATGTTGTTAAAAAAGAGAAAATGCTTTTTTTTTTTGAAAATTTGTTTTTTTATTTAGAGGGAAAAAGGGAATGAGAAAGGATTTTTTTTTACTGTGTTTTTTTTTACAAAGAAGAATAACAAATAATATTTTTTGGGAGAAAATATCATTTATTATTTTTCACAATTTTTGAAATGTGAATGAAAAATAAATGGATGATGGAAAAACAGGTAGAGTGTGCCCCTTGTGATGTAGGCCGGTATTTCCTAAGATCTTAGGTCATACGACTTTTGGTCACGTGGAAGATGGGAAAATGAGACAAGGTATGCTCCTTTTGTGATATGGGCCGGTAACTCCTTAAAAGGATCTAGGGTTTATATTAAGTGCCTTTCCATTGGGTGGATTTAAGATACTCATCTAAAAAGGTCCCTAGAGCCAAGGGTCCCATTTGAAAATGTTACCACCAATAATAAGTATATTATTAAAGGATGGTTTTTTTTTCAAATGAGCCAAACTCTAGGTGAGGCCTTCATAGGAACCTACTGGCCGTACGTCCAGCAGAGCACCCATTACACAGCCTCTCCTAACTTAAGGTTCACTCAGTTCTGTATAGGGCCCCCACTCAAAATGTGTGTAAACAAAGTGTATAAAGTGTAGTGTGTGAAGGAGCAAACTTAAAACTACCCGCTGCAAAATAAAAAATACAATATATATACATGTCTTCTACCCTAAGGTTTCAAATACATAAACATACATAATATTTACAAGGAAAGAACAAATGAAAAAGAATAAATCACAAACAAAAATAATTTTTTTTTTTTATGCAAGTTTTCTATCCTAGGATTCACGTATACAAACATATATACAAATGAACAAATAAAAAACAAAAAGGGAATAATTCATTGAATAAGGCAAACAAATCATATGAACAACCATAGGGCCTAACTCTCTAAAGTCCCCAGTGGAGTCGCCAGCTGTGATAACCACCTTAAAAATTAAATGGAGCCGCCACCAATATTTTATGTTTATAGGAAACATTGGAAACCTATTTTTAAATATTTTTGAATTTAATGAAAAAAGAAGGTCTTTGTACCAGATTCGGGTTCGGGAGTTGGTTACGCGCAAGGAAGGATTAGCACCCATACGCGCCCATTTAAAAAATGGTACCGTTAATTGTTTATAAAAAATTGTTTGCCCTTTAAGAAAATTAATTCCCTTTATCAAATTTATTAAATATTAAGAAAAAGAACCCAACAAAAAATTATTAAAAAAGAAAACCTTTTTGATTGTATTTATTATTATTTCATTTCCTTTTAATAAAACAGAAGTACAAACTGATTTATATTGACTTTGTGAAATAAAAAGAATAAATTGCAACTAAGTCCACGACTTGGGGTTTGGTCCCATTGGAAGACCAATCCCTAAAACATGTTTATATAGAAACTAAAAACCTATTTTTGCATCTACGCCCCTATTAATTACATATTTACAAATTGACCCCTATTTAGGATTTGGCCCCATTGGAAGACCAAATCTTAAAACGCATATGAACAGAAAATGAAAAAAAAAAAAAAGACTTTTTAATTTCTTTGCTTTCAAACCCCTTTTACCACATATTTACAGTCCAGTCCTCATTTATCATATATTTGCAATTTAGTCCTTGTACCCGGATTTAGCCCCTTTGGAAGGCCAAATCCGTAACCCTAATTTACACATCTTTCAGAACACAGAACGCAGTAAATCAACAAGAAGCAATAATCAACAAGAGGATGAAATCACATTTTGTGCAATTCAGTTCAGATTGAAATTCAGATCAAACCAAAATACATAAATGTAATACTCAATTTACAGAGAAGAGGAAGAAAGAAAAAATGAACCTGAACTCACAGCTTTGGATCCAGAAAAGGGATGAAATTCAGAACCCTAGAATTTTAATAGTGTTTAAGAAAAAACAGAAAAAATTTAGAACTCTCCCTCACGCCTTGCTTCAGCTTCTTCAGAGATCCAAGCCTTTCTCTGCGTACTCTCGTCTTTTTTTTGCTCTCAGTCCTCTCTGTTTCTCTATATCTCGGGTTCTCTCCTCTCCCCTTTGCGTGCTTCCCTTTTATAGGCACAACATCTGCAAAAGATCAACAAATAAATCAGTTCAAAATCAAATAGATAAAGATAAGGAGATAAGAAAAATGGAAAACGAAAACCCCCTTTTTTGCATCCGATTTTGTGATTCGATGGTAGCTTCAATCCGATTTTCTGGGTGAAGAAGATAAGGCCGAGAAACGAGGGAGAGAGATGAGGTTGAGATAGATGGAGAGGATGAGGAGATAGAGAAGAAGATAGGGTTTGAAGAGATGAGGTTGAGAGGGATGAGGCTTTGGCCGCGGCTAGGGTTAGTGTGAGGAAGAGATTGAATGGAGGAAGGAGATAGGGATTAGGGGGGTAGCGTGAATGGTGGAGGAGAAGATGAAGTTGATGATGAGGGAGGATGTGGTGGTAGCGCCGCTGGCCAGTGGTATGAGGGAAAGGAGAGAGAGGCGTGGAAGAAGGATCTTTGCGTAGGGAAGAATGAAGGGAATGAAATTAGGTTTAGGGTTAAAGGAGATGGGGTTGGTCGCTGCGTGGTTTTAGTTGGGCCAAGTGGGTGTGTGATGCGTGCGTGAGGAAGAGGAGACGCAGGGGGTGTGAAAATAGAAAGACAGGTGCATGAAGTAAAACAGGGAGTGGGCTGGAATTGGGTTGGACTTGGGTTGTGCTGCTATATGCACCACCCATATTTATTTTTTGCACACCCTTTCTCAAAAAAATATCCTCTTTTCTTTTTCTTCTCTTTTTTTAAATCCCTTTTATTATAAAACCAAAAATATTATTTTATTTATTATTACTACCACTACTAATTTAAAATAAATAATAAAATAAAACAAAATAAAAAAAAGGCCGGACAAAATTAGGGTACTACAGCTGCCCCTCCTTAATTACATTTTACTCGAAGGTCTTCGTGCATTCGTTGTAAAAGGTAATTAAGGATAAAGGACTCGATTTGGTCCAAGTAGGTGATTTGAGATTGCGAGATTGGCTCCGCCTTTGGTGGTTTGGGATTGCGGGATTGGCTCGACTTTGTTTTGGGATTCTAGGTCCGATTCCTAGTGAATTCCCTGCATTTACATAGGTTTTAGCTTCTAACTCTTATGAAATTGGTAAGAGATTCTAGGTTCGATTCCTAATGAATTCTTGGTAAGGCATAGGTTTGGTTCCTAGCTCTTACAAAATTAATGTGAGATTCTAGGTTTGATTCCTAGTGAATTCTCTGTAAGGCGCAGGTCTGATTCCTAGCTCTTACAAAATTAATGAGAGATTCTAGGTTTGATTCCTAGTGAATTCTCAGTAAGGCATTAGGTCTGATTCCTAACCCTCACATCTTTGGTATTGATTACTTTCCTACTTAGGAGAAGTTTAGGGTGCGAGCTTCTTCGTCACTCGACACAAGTTTTGGGTCAGATTCCCAACAAGGGTAAGTCAGATTCTTAACGCTTGTTAAAAGGTGCGGATTGATTACCTTACTTTAAGGAATGTCCGTGGTATGAGCTTCTCTGTCACTCAATATGGATTCGGGTCAGATTCCCGGCAAGGTATAGGTCAGATTCCTAACTCTTACTAAAGTATGGACTGGTTTTCCTATTGCAGGTGAACGTCCGATTATGCGAGCTTCTCTGTCTCGACACGCTTGGTCAGTTTCCCGACTAAAAGCTTGGGTCAGATTCCCAAGGTGATAGGTCAATTTTCATAACTGAGGAAGATCCGGGACGCGGGTCAGGTTCCCGAGTAAAGGCTTGGGTCAGATTCCCAAGGTGGTGGGTCAGATTCCCAGCAAGGTATAGGACAGGTTCCTAATTCTTGCTAATAAAGAGATTGGGTAGGCTGAGTACTAGTTCTTACTGAGTAACAATAGGCCAACTGTATATAATATTTGAGAGGATGGGTCAATGGACCCAAAAACTTTGATAGTCATGCAGGATGCAATGAATGGTATGCCATGCATGAAATGAATTTTTATTTTTTAGAGGAATGATTTTGAAAGTGGGTCTGAGGCCCAGAAGTATTAATGATCATCCAAAATGCAATGAATGGCATGCTATGCACGAATATTATTATTGTTTTGAAATTTTTTGATTTCCCTGAATTCCTTTGAGAGCTCTGCCCCTAGACTCATGGGATGGTAACTTTCTGTCAGATTGATTGTCTGAATGGTTGACTTTGTACTGCACCAGGTTTGCGTATTTGCCCCTTGACAAATCATTTTGTGGATCTTCAAATTTCCACCTTCATGCTTGGATGCCTTGGGAAGGATTAGATTGACAACTTTGATCCATAGAGACTTTTCAGTGTCCCTTTGGCCTTCGTTCAGCCATGATGGGAAAGATCTATGTTGAGAGACAGATTATCTTGTGTAGTTCTGAAATTGGAATGAAATCTTGAATGCGAAGCTTGTAGATGATGGGCACAGCTTTTGCCCCTAGCTTCTTGGTTTATATCTGTGAAGTCCAATCTGGGTGGACATGTTTGTAAATTTGACCCTAACTTTTGCCTAGGCCGCTCTTTGCGAGTTTTCAACCTAGCGGGTCGCTCTAACTTTTGACTAGACCGCCTTTTCGGGTTTTCAGCCTAGCGAGCATTTTATTTTATATTCTTCCTTTTTTAGGTAAAGTAACTGCACTGAGGAGTTTATATGGATCTCCTCCTTCAAAAATAAAGTTTTGAGAAAATATGAGCAATTTGACTTCAATCTGAATGGACTTTATTAGGGTTGTAATGTGGCCAGGGGTTGAGGGTTATGAAAGAAAGGATATTTCAGGCCCAAAAAGTGTTTAAGGGTTTATAAAAATAAATATAAAAAACGTGTCAAAGACACTTGCGAAGATTAAAAAGGAAACCGCAAAGGTGAAACAAATGTGCTAGCAAAAATAAAGTGCATCTTTAGTAAAGATGCACTTTATTTTTGCTAGCACATTTGTTTCACCTTTGCGGTTTCCTTTTTAATCTTCGCAAGTGTCTTTGACACGTTTTTGATATTTCTTTGAATTGCCTTTGATACTTTATTGCTTACTTTGCTCTTCTTCTTTCTGAGAGGACAAAGTTGATTGAAGACTTGTGCTATTCTTTATTGTATGAACGATTCTCATTCAAGGTATTTGAAAGAAAATTTCGTTTTAGGCTCAAAAGGGGTAGCAATGGATAAGTACCTTTTGTATTTGTGGATAGAGAAAGACGGCCAAACCTCATCTCAAAATCTCATTGCTCACATCTTCACAAAACTTAACTTTTGATAACTTGTGCACTTGCTTTACCATTAAAAAAAGAAAAATTCAAATTGCAGTTTTATTGATGAAAAGATGAGAACATAATGAGCCCTTTACAAGATATGCCCCAGGGCTTTGGGCAAAGCGTAAAAAATAAATGAAGGTTGCTTAAACAGGGCTATTCCTTGAAGTTTTATCACTTGGCGTTGATCAAAGCCCAACAATTCTTAACGGGATGGCCCACTGCCTCAGTACATGTCGTGATGAGCATCACTTGTTTCTTCTTCCATCTCTTGGCTCATACTGCGCGATGGTTGTTGAATGTTGTGGTTGCCAATCCTTCCGCTTATTATCCCTGCTTCCACTCTTTCCCCAACAATGACTAAGCGTAAAAAATAAATGAAGGTTGCTTAAACAGGGCTATTCCTTGAAGTTTTATCACTTGGCGTTGATCAAAGCCCAACAATTCTTAACGGGATGGCCCACTGCCTCAGTACATGTCGTGATGAGCATCACTTGTTTCTTCTTCCATCTCTTGGCTCATACTGCGCGATGGTTGTTGAATGTTGTGGTTGCCAATCCTTCCGCTTATTATCCCTGCTTCCACTCTTTCCCCAACAATGACTAAGTCTGAGAAGCTTGAAGAGACATTTCTCATCATCAGATCATAGAAGGGTTGTTGAAGTGTGTCAATGAACATGGTAACCATCTCTTTCTCAGATAGCGGAGGTTCCACTTGGGCTGCATCCCACTCCATCTTTGGGCATACTCTTTGAAGCTTTCATTCCCCCCTTTTACCATAGTTTGCAACTGGGGGCGGCCAGGAGCCATGTCCATATTGTACTTATACTGATTGATGAAAGCTTTGGCCAAATCATTCCAGGAGTTGATTTTGCCCTGCTCTAACTGCATATACCAAATAGGGATGCCCCTGTAAGACTCTCTTGGAAAAAGTGGATTAAGAGTTTATCATTCTTTGAGCAGATGCCATCTTCCTAAGAAGACATGATGAGGTGGCTTTTTGGACAAGTTAAGCCTTCATACTTGACAAACTCAGAACTTTGAATTTTGGAGGAATCACCACGCCTGGGACCAAACATACTCAAGCTTTGAACCCAATATGATTTGCCCTTCAATGGCTTTCACCTATCTTCCATAATTTGGAATCTCTTCTGATCTAGGGAGTCTCCTGATGGGCCATTGGAAGCCTCTCGATACTCATTAGTGCTGATGGAATGGTTCTTCTCAGTGGTCAATTTTGAATCCAAGTTCTGTAGAAGGTCAAATAATTTGTCTATCTTACCATTGATTTGGTCAAGCTCTTCTCTCATCGCTTCGATTACATTCCAACAAATCCATGAGTCTAGATTGGGCTCGAGTCCGGTAGGGATGCAGGGAAAGCTTATTTGTATCTATTTTCTGTAGTGGAAAAAAAAATGAGTTATGTTATGTAGATGTCATGATTAGGCATGTCATGAATGTGTTTTTTTTTTTATGTACATTTTATGCAAAATAATATGATGGATAATGGAGAAACATTTTTTATTTATTTATTTATTCTACAAAATTAAAGTGAATGCAACGATGTTGTTAAAAAAGAGAAAATGCTTTTTTTTTGAAAATTTGTTTTTTTATTTAGAGGGAAAAAGGGAATGAGAAAGGATTTTTTTTTACTGTGTTTTTTTTTACAAAGAAGAATAACAAATAATATTTTTTGGGAGAAAATATCATTTATTATTTTTCACAATTTTTGAAATGTGAATGAAAAATAAATGGATGATGGAAAAACAGGTAGAGTGTGCCCCTTGTGATGTAGGCCGGTATTTCCTAAGATCTTAGGTCATACGACTTTTGGTCACGTGGAAGATGGGAAAATGAGACAAGGTATGCTCCTTTTGTGATATGGGCCGGTAACTCCTTAAAAGGATCTAGGGTTTATATTAAGTGCCTTTCCATTGGGTGGATTTAAGATACTCATCTAAAAAGGTCCCTAGAGCCAAGGGTCCCATTTGAAAATGTTACCACCAATAATAAGTATATTATTAAAGGATGGTTTTTTTTTTCAAATGAGCCAAACTCTAGGTGAGGCCTTCATAGGAACCATCGTCAGATTGGCCCAAAAGAGAGCACCCATTACACACCTCTCCTAACTTAAGGTTCACTCAGTCGGGTATAGGGCACCCACTCAAAATGTGTGTAAACAAAGTGTATAAAGTGTAGTGTGTGAAGGAGCAAACTTAAAACTACCCGCTGCAAAATAAAAAATACAATATATATACATGTCTTCTACCCTAAGGTTTCAAATACATAAACATACATAATATTTACAAGGAAAGAACAAATGAAAAAGAATAAATCACAAACAAAAATAATTTTTTTTTTATGCAAGTTTTCTATCCTAGGATTCACGTATACAAACATATATATAAATGAACAAATAAAAAACAAAAAGGGAATAATTCATTGAATAAGGCAAACAAATCATATGAACAACCATAGGGCCTAACTCTCTAAAGTCCCCAGTGGAGTCGCCAGCTGTGATAACCACCTTAAAAATTAAATGGAGCCGCCACCAATATTTTATTTTTATAGGAAACATTGGAAACCTATTTTTAAATATTTTTGAATTTAATGAAAAAAGAAGGTCTTTGTACCAGATTTGGGTTCGGGAGTTGGTTACGCGCAAGGAAGGATTAGCACCCATACGCGCCCATTTAAAAAATGGTACCCGTTAATTGTTTATAAAAAATTGTTTGCCCTTTAAGAAAATTAATTCCCTTTATCAAATTTATTAAATATTAAGAAAAAGAACCCAACAAAAAATTATTAAAAAAGAAAACCTTTTTGATTGTATTTATTATTATTTCATTTCCTTTTAATAAAACAGAAGTACAAACTGATTTATATTGACTTTGTGAAATAAAAAGAATAAATTGCAACTAAGTCCCTGACTTGGGGTTTGGTCCCATTGGAAGACCAATCCCTAAAACATGTTTATATAGAACGAAAAAAACCTATTTTTGCATCTACGCCCCTATTAATTACATATTTACAAATTGACCCCTATTTAGGATTTGGCCCCATTGGAAGACCAAATCTTAAAACGCATATGAACAGAAAATGAAAAAAAAAAGACTTTTTAATTTCTTTGCTTTCAAACCCCTTTTACCACATATTTACAGTCCAGTCCTCATTTATCATATATTTGCAATTTAGTCCTTGTACCCGGATTTAGCCCCTTTGGAAGGCCAAATCCGTAACCCTAATTTACACATCTTTCAGAACACAGAACGCAGTAAATCAACAAGAAGCAATAATCAACAAGAGGATGAAATCACATTTTGTGCAATTCACTGGTTCAGATTGAAATTCAGATCAAACCAAAATACATAAACAGAATACTCTGAATTTACAGAGAAGAGGAAGAAAGAAAAAATGAACCTGAACTCACAGCTTTGGATCCAGAAAAGGGATGAAATTCAGAACCCTAGAATTTTAATAGTGTTTAAGAAAAAAAAGAAAAAATTTAGAACTCTCCCTCACGCCTTGCTTCAGCTTCTTCAGAGATCCAAGCCTTTCTCTGCGTACTCTCCTCTTTTTTTTGCTCTCAGTCCTCTCTGTTTCTCTATATCTCGGGTTCTCTCCTCTCCCCTTTGCGTGCTTCCCTTTTATAGGCACAACATCTGCAAAAGATCAACAAATAAATCAGTTCAAAATCAAATAGATAAAGATAAGGAGATAAGAAAAATGGAAAACGAAAACCCCCTTTTTTGCATCCGATTTTGTGATTCGATGGTAGCTTCAATCCGATTTTCTGGGTGAAGAAGATAAGGCCGAGAAACGAGGGAGAGAGATGAGGTTGAGATAGATGGAGAGGATGAGGAGATAGAGAAGAAGATAGGGTTTGAAGAGATGAGGTTGAGAGGGATGAGGCTTTGGCCGCGGCTAGGGTTAGTGTGAGGAAGAGATTGAATGGAGGAAGGAGATAGGGATTAGGGGGGTAGCGTGAATGGTGGAGGAGAAGATGAAGTTGATGATGAGGGAGGATGTGGTGGTAGCGCCGCGGCTAGGGTATGAGGGAAAGGAGAGAGGAGGCGTGGAAGAAGGATGCTGCGTAGGGAAGAATGAAGGGAATGAAATTAGGTTTAGGGTTAAAAGGAGATGGGCTGGGTTGGCTGCGTGGTTTTAGTTGGGCCAAGTGGGTGTGTGATGCGTGCGTGAGGAAGAGGGAGACGCAGGGGGTGTGAAAATAGAAAGACAGGGTGCATGAAGTAAAAGAGGGAGTGGGCTGGAATTGGGTTGGACTTGGGTTGTGCTGCTATATGCACCACCCATATTTATTTTTTGCACACCCTTTCTCAAAAAAATATCCTCTTTTCTTTTTCTTCTCTTTTTTTAAATCCCTTTTATTATAAAACCAAAAATATTATTTTATTTATTATTACTACCACTACTAATTTAAAATAAATAATAAAATAAAACAAAATAAAAAAAAGGCCGGACAAAATTAGGGTACTACAGCTGCCCCTCCTTAATTACATTTTACTCGAAGGTCTTCGTGCATTCGTTGTAAAAGGTAATTAAGGATAAAGGACTCTGATTTGGTCCGAAGTAGGTGATTTGAGATTGCGAGATTGGCTCCCGTCTTTGGTGGTTTGGGATTGCGGGATTGGCTCCTGACTTTGTTTTGGGATTCTAGGTCTGATTCCTAGTGAATTCCCGGTACGACATAGGTTTTAGCTTCTAACTCTTATGAAATTGGTAAGAGATTCTAGGTTCGATTCCTAATGAATTCTTGGTAAGGCATAGGTTTGGTTCCTAGCTCTTACAAAATTAATGTGAGATTCTAGGTTTGATTCCTAGTGAATTCTCTGTAAGGCGCAGGTCTGATTCCTAGCTCTTACAAAATTAATGAGAGATTCTAGGTTTGATTCCTAGTGAATTCTCAGTAAGGCATTAGGTCTGATTCCTAACCCTCACATCTTTGGTATTGATTACTTTCCTACTTAGGAGAAGTTTAGGGTGCGAGCTTCTTCGTCACTCGACACAAGTTTTGGGTCAGATTCCCAACAAGGGTAAGTCAGATTCTTAACGCTTGTTAAAAGGTGCGGATTGATTACCTTACTTTAAGGAATGTCCGTGGTATGAGCTTCTCTGTCACTCAATATGGATTCGGGTCAGATTCCCGGCAAGGTATAGGTCAGATTCCTAACTCTTACTAAAGTATGGACTGGTTTTCCTATTGCAGGTGAACGTCCAGTGTACGAGCTTCTCTGTCACTCGACACAGTTCGGGTCAGTTTCCCGACTAAAAGCTTGGGTCAGATTCCCAAGGTGATAGGTCAATTTTCATAACTGAGGAAGATCAGGACGCCGGGTCGCTTCTGAGTAAAGGCTTGGGTCGATTCCCAAGGTGGTGGGTCAGATTCCCAGCAAGGTATAGGACAGGTTCCTAATTCTTGCTAATAAAGAGATTGGGTAGGCTGAGTACTAGTTCTTACTGAGTAACAATAGGCCAACTGTATATAATATTTGAGAGGATGGGTCAATGGACCCAAAAACTTTGATAGTCATGCAGGATGCAATGAATGGTATGCCATGCATGAAATGAATTTTTATTTTTTAGAGGAATGATTTTGAAAGTGGGTCTGAGGCCCAGAAGTATTAATGATCATCCAAAATGCAATGAATGGCATGCTATGCACGAATATTATTATTGTTTTGAAATTTTTTGATTTCCCTGAATTCCTTTGAGGGCTCTGCCCCTAGACTCATGGGATGGTAACTTTCTGTCAGATTGATTGTCTGAATGGTTGACTTTGTACTGCACCAGGTTTGCGTATTTGCCCCTTGACAAATCATTTTGTGGATCTTCAAATTTCCACCTTCATGCTTGGATGCCTTGGGAAGGATTAGATTGACAACTTTGATCCATAGAGACTTTTCAGTGTCCCTTTGGCCTTCGTTCAGCCATGATGGGAAAGATCTATGTTGAGAGACAGATTATCTTGTGTAGTTCTGAAATTGGAATGAAATCTTGAATGCGAAGCTTGTAGATGATAGACACGACTTTTGCCCTAGCTTCTTGGTTTATATTTGTGAAGTCCAATCTGGGTGGACATGTTTGTAAATTTGACCCTAACTTTTGCCTAGGCCGCTCTTTGCGAGTTTTCAACCTAGCGGGTCGCTCTAACTTTTGACTAGACCGCCTTTTCGGGTTTTCAGCCTAGCGAGCATTTTATTTTATATTCTTCCTTTTTTAGGTAAAGTAACTGCACTGAGGAGTTTATATGGATCTCCTCCTTCAAAAATAAAGTTTTGAGAAAATATGAGCAATTTGACTTCGATCTGAATGGACTTTATTAGGGTTGTAATGTGGCCAGGGGTTGAGGGTTATGAAAGAAAGGATATTTCAGGCCCAAAAAGTGTTTAAGGGTTTATAAAAATAAATATCAAAAACGTGTCAAAGACACTTGCGAAGATTAAAAAGGAAACCGCAAAGGTGAAACAAATGTGCTAGCAAAAATAAAGTGCATCTTTACACTAAAGATGCACTTTATTTTTGCTAGCACATTTGTTTCACCTTTGCGGTTTCCTTTTTAATCTTCGCAAGTGTCTTTGACACGTTTTTGATATTTCTTTGAATTGCCTTTGATACTTTATTGCTTACTTTGCTCTTCTTCTTTCTGAGAGGACAAAGTTGATTGAAGACTTGTGCTATTCTTTATTGTATGAACGATTCTCATTCAAGGTATTTGAAAGAAAATTTCGTTTTAGGCTCAAAAGGGGTAGCAATGGATAAGTACCTTTTGTATTTGTGGATAGAGAAAGACGGCCAAACCTCATCTCAAAATCTCATTGCTCACATCTTCACAAAACTTAACTTTTGATAACTTGTGCACTTGCTTTACCATTAAAAAAAGAAAAATTCAAATTGCAGTTTTATTGATGAAAAGATGAGAACATAATGAGCCCTTTACAAGATATGCCCCAGGGCTTTGGGCAAAGCGTAAAAAATAAATGAAGGTTGCTTAAACAGGGCTATTCCTTGAAGTTTTATCACTTGGCGTTGATCAAAGCCCACCATTTCTTACCGGGATGGCCCCCTGCCTCAGTCCATGTCGTGATGAGCATCACTTGTTTCTTCTTCCATCTCTTGGCTCATACTGCGCGATGGTTGTTGAATGTTGTGGTTGCCAATCCTTCCGCTTATTATCCCTGCTTCCACTCTTTCCCCAACAATGACTAAGCGTAAAAAATAAATGAAGGTTGCTTAAACAGGGCTATTCCTTGAAGTTTTATCACTTGGCGTTGATCAAAGCCCAACAATTCTTAACGGGATGGCCCACTGCCTCAGTACATGTCGTGATGAGCATCACTTGTTTCTTCTTCCATCTCTTGGCTCATACTGCGCGATGGTTGTTGAATGTTGTGGTTGCCAATCCTTCCGCTTATTATCCCTGCTTCCACTCTTTCCCCAACAATGACTAAGTCTGAGAAGCTTGAAGAGACATTTCTCATCATCAGATCATAGAAGGGTTGTTGAAGTGTGTCAATGAACATGGTAACCATCTCTTTCTCAGATAGCGGAGGTTCCACTTGGGCTGCAATCCCTCTCCATCTTTGGGCATACTCTTTGAAGCTTTCATTGCCCCCTTTTACCATAGTTTGCAACTGGGAGCGGCCAGGAGCCATATCCATATTGTACTTATACTGATTGATGAAAGCTTTGGCCAAATCATTCCAGGAGTTGATTTTGCCTGCTCTGCTTGCATATATATACAGCGTAGGGATGCCCTGTAAGACTCTCTTGGAAAAAGTGGATTAAGAGCTTATCATTCTTTGGAGCGGGATGCCATCTTCCGTGATACATGATGAGGTGGCTTTTTGGACAAGTTAAGCCTTCATACTTGACAAACTCGGGAACTTTGAATTTTGGAGGAATCACCACGTCTGGGACCAAACATACTTCCGAAGCTTTGAACCCAATATGATTTGCCCCTTCAATGGCTTTCAGCCTATCTTCCATAATTTGGAATCTCTTCTGATCTAGGGAGTCTCCTGACGGGCCATTGGAAGCCTCTCGATACTCATTAGTCTTTGATGGAATGGTTCTTCTCGATTGGTCAATTTTGGATCCAAGTTACGTAGAAGGTCAAATAATTTGTCTATCTTACCATTGATTTGGTCAAGCTCTTCTCTCATCGCTTGCTGATTCTGTTCCAACAAATCCATGAGTCTAGATTGGGCTCGAGTCCGGTAGGGATGCAGGGAAAGCTTATTTGTATCTATTTTCTGTAGTGGAAAAAAAAATGAGTTATGTTATGTAGATGTCATGATTAGGCATGTCATGAATGTGTTTTTTTTTTTATGTACATTTTATGCAAAATAATATGATGGATAATGGAGAAACATTTTTTATTTATTTATTTATTCTACAAAATTAAAGTGAATGCAACGATGTTGTTAAAAAAGAGAAAATGCTTTTTTTTTGAAAATTTGTTTTTTTATTTAGAGGGAAAAAGGGAATGAGAAAGGATTTTTTTGTGTGTTTTTACAAAGAAGAATAACAAATAATATTTTTTGGGAGAAAATATCATTTATTATTTTTCACAATTTTTGAAATGTGAATGAAAAATAAATGGATGATGGAAAAACAGGTAGAGTGTGCCCCTTGTGATGTAGGCCGGTATTTCCTAAGATCTTAGGTCATACGACTTTTGGTCACGTGGAAGATGGGAAAATGAGACAAGGTATGCTCCTTTTGTGATATGGGCCGGTAACTCCTTAAAAGGATCTAGGGTTTATATTAAGTGCCTTTCCATTGGGTGGATTTAAGATACTCATCTAAAAAGGTCCCTAGAGCCAAGGGTCCCATTTGAAAATGTTACCACCAATAATAAGTATATTATTAAAGGATGGTTTTTTTTTCAAATGAGCCAAACTCTAGGTGAGGCCTTCATAGGAACCCTCTGTCAGACGTCCAGCAGAGCACCCATTACACAGCCTCTCCTAACTTAAGGTTCACTCAGGCCCGGGTATAGGGCACCCACTCAAAATGTGTGTAAACAAAGTGTATAAAGTGTAGTGTGTGAAGGAGCAAACTTAAAACTACCCGCTGCAAAATAAAAAATACAATATATATACATGTCTTCTACCCTAAGGTTTCAAATACATAAACATACATAATATTTACAAGGAAAGAACAAATGAAAAAGAATAAATCACAAACAAAAATAATTTTTTTTTTATGCAAGTTTTCTATCCTAGGATTCACGTATACAAACATATATATAAATGAACAAATAAAAAACAAAAAGGGAATAATTCATTGAATAAGGCAAACAAATCATATGAACAACCATAGGGCCTAACTCTCTAAAGTCCCCAGTGGAGTCGCCAGCTGTGATAACCACCTTAAAAATTAAATGGAGCCGCCACCAATATTTTATTTTTATAGGAAACATTGGAAACCTATTTTTAAATATTTTTGAATTTAATGAAAAAAGAAGGTCTTTGTACCAGATTCGGGTTCGGGAGTTAGTTACGCGCAAGGAAGGATTAGCACCCATACGCGCCCATTTAATGGTACCCGTTAATTGTTTATAAAAAATTGTTTGCCCTTTAAGAAAATTAATTCCCTTTATCAAATTTATTAAATATTAAGAAAAAGAACCCAACAAAAAATTATTAAAAAAAGAAAACCTTTTTGATTGTATTTATTATTATTTCATTTCCTTTTAATAAAACAGAAGTACAAACTGATTTATATTGACTTTGTGAAATAAAAAGAATAAATTGCAACTAAGTCCCTGACTTGGGGTTTGGTCCCATTGGAAGACCAATCCCTAAAACATGTTTATATAGAACGAAAAAAACCTATTTTTGCATCTACGCCTATTAATTACATATTTACAAATTGACCTATTTAGGATTTGGCCCCATTGGAAGACCAAATCTTAAACGCATATGAGCAGAAAATGAAAAAAAAGACTTTTTAATTTCTTTGCTTTCAAACCCTTTTTACCACATATTCTGATCCAGTCCTCATTTATCATATATTTGCAATTTAGTCCTTGTACCGGATTTAGCCCCTTTGGAAGGCCAAATCCAGTAACCTAATTTACACATCTTTCAGAACCACGTAAGCAGATAAATCAACAAGAAGCAATAATCAACAAGAGGATGAAATCACATTTTGTGCAATTCACTGGTTCAGATTGAAATTCAGATCAAACCAAAATACATAAACAGAATACTCTGAATTTACAGAGAAGAGGAAGAAAGAAAAAATGAACCTGAACTCACAGCTTTGGATCCAGAAAAGGGATGAAATTCAGAACCCTAGAATTTTAATAGTGTTTAAGAAAAAACAGAAAAAATTTAGAACTCTCCCTCACGCCTTGCTTCAGCTTCTTCAGAGATCCAAGCCTTTCTCTGCGTACTCTCCTCTTTTTTTTGCTCTCAGTCCTCTCTGTTTCTCTATATCTCGGGTTCTCTCCTCTCCCCTTTGCGTGCTTCCCTTTTATAGGCACAACATCTGCAAAAGATCAACAAATAAATCAGTTCAAAATCAAATAGATAAAGATAAGGAGATAAGAAAAATGGAAAACGAAAACCCCCTTTTTTGCATCCGATTTTGTGATTCGATGGTAGCTTCAATCCGATTTTTACGGGTGAAGAAGATAAAGTAGAAAGCGAGGGAGAGAGATGAGGTTGATAGAGATGCAGCGGATGAGGCGATAGAGAACAAGATAGGCTTTGAAGACATGAGGTTGAGAGCGATGAGGCTTTGGCCGCGGCTAGGGTTAGGGTGAGGAAGAGATTGAATGGAGGAAGGAGATAGGGATTAGGGGGTAGCGTGAATGGTGGAGGAGAAGATGAAGTTGATGATGAGGGAGGATGTGGTGGTAGCCTTGCGGCTGGGGTATGAGGGAAAGGAGAGAGGCGTGGAAGAAGGATCTTTGCGTAGGGAAGAATGAAGGGAATGAAATTAGGTTTAGGGTTAAAGGAGATGGGTGGGTTGGGCTGCGTGGTTTTAGTTGGGCCAAGTGGGTGTGTGATGCGTGCGTGAGGAAAAGGGAGGCAGGGGTGTGAAAATAGAAAGGCAGGTGCATGAAGTAAAAGAGGGAGTGGGCTGGAATTGGGTTGGACTTGGGTTGTGCTGCTATATGCACCACCCATATTTATTTTTTGCACACCCTTTCTCAAAAAAATATCCTCTTTTCTTTTTCTTCTCTTTTTTTAAATCCCTTTTATTATAAAACCAAAAATATTATTTTATTTATTATTACTACCACTACTAATTTAAAATAAATAATAAAATAAAACAAAATAAAAAAAAGGCCGGACAAAATTAGGGTACTACACCCACTAATATCTGATATTGAGACTTGTCAACTCTAGCTCTCTCATCTTCAGTGCTCATTTTATGATTTTGCTCTATGGGAACACCTGCAGGTTTACACCCAAGCTTGCCAGTTTCATACAGAAGGTCAAGAACATATTTTCTCTGAGAGATAAAGATTCGTTATTTTGAGTAAGCTACCTCAATCCCAAGGAAATACTTGAGAGTTTCCAGATCTTTCATTTTGAATTCTGCAGACAATTTCTTCTTGAGGAGTTGTCTCTTAACCAAGTCATTTCCTGTAATAATAATATCATTAACATAAACAAGAAGTACTGTTAGTTTTCCTCCCTGTGAATGTATGAAGAAGAGGGTATGATCTCCTTGACTCTGCTTGTAACCAAGAGCCAACATAGCCTTTGTAAATCTTCCAAACCATGCTTGGGGAGACTGCTTTAGCCCATACAAGGTCTTTTTCAATCTACACACCTTATTTCTCCCATTGGTTGGATCAAATCCCGGTGGGATCTCCATATACACATCCTCCTCTAAATTTCCATGCAAGAATGCATTTTTAACATCAAACTGGTTAGGTTCCCACCCAGAATGAGCAGCAAGAGAAAGTAAGATACGGATAGTGTTCATCTTTGCTACCGGTGCAAATGTCTCCTCTTAATCAATGCCATAAGTCTGGATGTACCCCTTTGCTACTAGTCTGGCCTTATATTGATCAAAACTGTCATCTGATTTGTGCTTGACAGTATAAATCCACCTGTAACTAACTGGCTTCTTGCCTCTTAGCATCTCAACCATCACCCAAGTTCTATTCTTTTCGAGAGCTTTCATTTCCTCATTCATGGCTTTGATCCAATTTTCATCTTTAAGTGCTTCCTTAACAGATGCAAGGATTCTTACAAAGTCAATTGCTGTCATAAAAATCTTATGCTGCGGGAAAACACGATTAGATGAAACAAATTGAGAAATAGGGTATTTGGCACAAGACCTTTTCCCTTTCCTCAAGGCAATAGGTAGGTCAACTGGATCAAGATCAAGTGTATCGGGAATAGAAGAATCAAAAGCAAAAGGGTTAATTTCAGTACTTACCTCCGGCTCAGACGGTTGGGGTTGTTTCTGGACCAGATCGGGTTTTCCTTTCCTCTGATATGTCAAGGTTGGCTCACTAGCCTTTGTCTTTGCTGGTGCTGAAGGTGCTGCTGTTTCCTACAAAATAGAAGGTAAAGGAGGAACAATAACGGGTGACTCAGGAGACTCAGGAGGATCAGGAGACTCAGGACCAGGAGACTCTGAAACAACAGGAGACTCAGGAGGATCGACTGGTGACTCAAGAAGCCAAGGACCAAGGAGAAGAAACTCGGAATCAAATTCTAAATCACTACTATTCTCCCCCTGAAGCTGAGGACGAGTGAAGAAAGGGACCTGTTCATGAAAGGTGACATCCATAGAGACATAATGTTTACGACTTGAAGGATGATAACACTTGTACCCCCGTTTATTAGGGGCATAACCCAAGAAGATGCATCTGACAGCACAAGAATCCAACTTATTGCGGTGCTGCTTGTGGACATGATCAAATGCAACACAGCCGAATATGCGAGACTCTAGACTCTGCATGATAGGAACATATGGGTAAAAAGACAACATAGATTGAAAGGACTGAAATTACCTAGAACTCGGGATGGAATCCGATTGATGAGATAGGCAGCAGTCAAAACTGCTTCTCCCCAATATGAGTTTGGAACTGATGTTTGGAAGAGAAGGGCGCGAGCAACCTCAAGTAAGTGACGGTTTTTTCTTTCTGCAACTCCATTTTGTTGTGGAGTATCAACACACGTTAGTTCATGAAGGATACCATTTTGACTAATAAATGAAGAAAGACATTGATTAACATATTCTCGACCATTATCAGACCGTAGTCTTTTAATACACTTGCCAAATTGAGTTTTTATCATATGATAAAATTGAATGAACAACTGAGATACTTCAAATTTATCTTTCATTAAGAATAGCCAACTAACGCGAGTACAATCATCAATAAAAGTAACAAACCATCGCGCACCCGAAATATTAAAAATAGGGGCAGGCCCCCAAACATCAGAATGAATAAGATCAAAAGGTTCAACACTTCTATTACAATTAGAAGGAAAAGACACACGTTTGTGTTTGGAAAATTGACAAACATCACACTTAAAAGACTCAACAGACTCTTGAAAAAACAAAGCAGGAAATATAGTTTTAAGTAAGGAAAATGGAGGATGTCTTAGACGCTTATGCTGAAGCCAGACTTGAGAGAAAGTATGTTGAGACTGGACGGAGGAAGACAACACCTTCAGACCATTTTCTTCAGCAGATAGAAAGTATAACCCTCCCTGTTCCTTAGCAACTCCAATTGTAACACCCCGCCTAATTTAATTATTTAGTTAAATTAGTTTAGGCTTTAATATGCTCTAAATTGGTTGATTAAGTGATTAAATTGGGGAAAACAATATTAAGTATTGGGGGTGTAAGTAGTAAGGCTAGAGTGTAAATAAAATATTAAAGGAAGGGTAATTTAGTAAAAACCACTTTTCCCTTTTCCCCTTTCCTTCTCACCCACGACCCTCAGCCCTCATTTTCCACTCTCTCTTAAATTTTTGAGGAAGAAAAGAAGAGGAAGAAGATGGAGGCCTAGGGTTGCGATTTTGAGGAGGAAGAAGAGGGATAATGGTGCTTCTTTTCATTTCTTCTTGATTCTGAACTCTGGGGTTGAACATTTGGGGTTGTATTGAAGCTTTGAAGCTGCCCTAAACTGAGAAGCAAGAGGGATTTCGAAAATAGGAAGAAGAGGAATAGGAGAAACTTCAAGTGTCTTGCCTTTCTCTTTGATTGTGGTGAGTTCTCCTCACTTAGAATTTGGGCAACCAATAAGACCCAACATTTAGGGTTTTTTTCCTTTCCTTTTGCATGATGGTTCTGATTTCAAGCATGATTAGTGGTTGCATGATTGATTTGGAAGCATGAAATGTGGATTGAAACGTATGATTGAGTGTGGGTTGCACAAAAATGAGTTTTGCAATGTTTGACTTGAATGCATGTTGATATGTTTGTGATAGATCAATTTGATTCTTGTTTGAATGCCATTTGGTTGTTTTTGATGTTTAAAATCCTGTCAAATTCGCTAAGTCACGGATTTTCGCTAAGCGACTTTCAGCGTTCATGTCAGGGGTCGAATCCGTCCCATTTTAGCTTAAGCGAAAATGCCTGGCTGAGCAAAAATTGAGCTAAGCGACCGAATTTAGCTTAAGCGAATCTGGGTCAGAATTTCCTTAAAATTTTGAAATTCATTTTCTCTTCTAATTAAGCCTTGTATATTGTTATAGCCTTATGGAAGATTGTTTACATGATTGAGCTATTAAAATGCTTGTAGGAATGGTTCAAGTTTGATATGATTGAACTTAATGATGTTTTATAATTCATTAAGTATTGTTTATTGAAGAATTTCATGGAAATTCACTGCTATACTTTCTTGGATTTATTGTGTATTGTTTACTGAAGAATTCCATGGAAAGTCACTGTTATACCTTCTTGGATTCATTGTAATCGTTATTGAAGAATTCCATTGAGGGTCAATTATATACTCTGTTGGATTCATTGTGCATTTGTGAATGCTTATTGGACTGTGATAACATTATGAATTTTCTTGACTATGAAATTGTAATGTTGTATTGGGAACCGAGTTGGTAAGAGGTCCGTGGAGGACTCACTGAGATTTTTATCTCACTCCTTTCTGTTGTTTTTCAGCTATACATGATTCGAAAGGCGACCAGGCAACCTAGAAGCTTGAAATCCGCTTAGTCTAATTGTGTAGTTTTGGAATGGTAGAAACCTATCTATCATTTTGGATATTTGGGAGCTTTGTCATTGTATTTTGTATTCCAAGTACTTAACATTTGGAAAGTTGTAATCTAAATTTTAGATTATTGACTATGTTTGGAGTTTGAACTTGTAATTTTATCATCAAGTTTAAATTATTAGTAACTCTTGTGCCACTTTTGTAAATTGTCGTAATTTCAAGTAATATTGGATTATGGGCGTTACACCAATCGTCCTCCCCGTGGCAAGATCCTAAAAAAACAATGAGTAGGAAAAAGGTTACTGTGCAGTTCAGATCCTGAGTAAGTTTGCGAATAGAAATTAAGTTATTTGAGAGTCCAGGAGCTTGAAGTACACTTCTCAAATAGAAAGGGGTGTGGAGATTAATATCTCCAAAACCTACAACAGGAGTGTGAGAACCATCTGCAACAGTAACATAGGGAATGCTTGAATGAGGGCTATAGGTGGAAAACAGTTTAGAGTCGAAGGTCGTATAATTGATGTAGCAGAGTCTAGACTCCATGTATCTTTAGGAATAGTACCCAGGCGATGCTTGATCGAGAACATAAAACCTTACCAGTCATTGTCAGGGAACTAGAACTAGAAGGCTTACGCAAGGAGTCGAGGAGGTTCTGCAAGCGGTCTAAGTCTTCAGCTCCCAAGGGAGAAGGCGTAGTTGGACCGGATGGAGAAGCTGCAGGTGTGGGAGTAGATGCTACCACATGTGCTTGAGTACCTTTGAAACCTCCAATACGGGTAAGGACATTGCCTTTCCCATGAAGTTTAAAACATCTGTCCTTTGTGTGCCCTGGCTTCTTGCAGTTTTCGCAGTAGCGATCCTCCCTCCCAGGCTTGGATGATCCTTGTCTGCCTGTCTTGCTGGCAACTAATGCAGATCCTTCAAAAGGTTTGATACCTAGCATGACACCCCGACGACTCTCTTCACCCCGCACAATGTAGAACACTTCATCAAGAGAAGGAAGACAGTCATTGCCCCAAATCTACAGTCGAATAGGGTCAAACTCACTGTTCAACCCAGCCAAGAACTCAAAAATCCAATCAGTTTCAATACAAGTATTCAAAGCAAGCGTGTCATTGGGGGTCTCCATCTTGAGAGTCTGATATTGATCCAACTCAATCCAGAACCCTTTCATAATGGCAAAGTAATGTCGAGAGACATACTTCCTGTTTAGTATTGAAGATTACGCTCTTCAAATCAAAGCGAGCGAGAGATCCTTTTTCTTGAAGTAAGTCTTCTTTGAGACTATCCCAAATCTCCTGGCGATGTGCAAGAAACATATAATTCCCGCTGATCTCTGGAATCATATTGTTTCACATCCATGACATAATGAGAGAGTCTTCATTGTCCCAAGTAGGGAATCCAGGATCAGTGGCAGGACGAGGAGTCTTTTTAATATGGTTCAATTTGCCACGACCCTTCAGATTCGTGCGCATGAATTGAGCCAAATTGAAGTAATTCTTCCCATTGAGACGATAGATGGGGTGCAACGTTGGCAAAGCATTAGAATTCATCAAGTTTGACGACTCCACAAGAGGAGGAGGAGGAGGAGGCGGTTGAGGATTGTGTGGAGGATTCTGAACAACTCCATCTGTCTTCCATAACAACAGATCAGATGTAATAATCTGAAAAAACAACGAACGAACAAATGTTAAAGAACCCACAAAAATAAAAGTTTTCGGATCGGAGAGTGGACCCGCAAAACGAAAAGAGAAGGTGTCGATCTACAATCTGGGAAAGTTTGGTGGAAAACGGAGCAGGGGACGGCGGCGCGTGGGTTACACGCGCCGGAAGGTGGCCGAGGAAGTGGAGGCGCGTGAGAGCGCGTCTGGCTGAGGGTGGCGGCTAGGTTTCTTGGGTCTGGCTCAGTTTTTCAGGGCGAGGCTGATTGTATGGGTGGTGAGATCAAACTGTCAAAAAATAGGGGTGTTTGGCTCGGTTTCGTGGATGCACACCAAACAAAAAGGGAGGGGTTGCAATGAAGGCAGCAAAGGTGTTGTGAGAGGGGCTGCAATGAAGGCAGCAAAGGTGTTGTGCCACAATGAAGGTGGTTAGGGTTTATGCGGAAGCGAGGCCCTCAAGAACGAGAGCTCGTGATACCATGTAGAAAATATATCTGAATAATATTGTATTGACTTGAAAAAGTATACACACACTAATCGATGTTATATAGACTATGCTAGACTTAAACCTAATGGGCCTGAGTAACGGGTCAGATAAATAAACTAGGTTACAATATAAAAGGTGAATATTTACTATTTACTCTAATTATTTACAATAGTAAGATACGACTTGTACTATCCTCTGAGTTGGCAACGGCTGTGGCAGGCCCGTCCGTACCTTCCAAGTCAGAGGTTGACGAGACTGGCTAAAATGAAGGCATTGTTGCTGCTGATCAAGAAATTATCACTAGTAGCCTTTGTTGTGTAATATAATTATTGTATATTATTAGGAGATATGTGCCATAATTAGGATTGATTTGGTTCTGATTTGTACAGATTTATATTTCCTTATTTAGGTGATAGTCAGTCTATATAATTGGGGTTTGTACATGTTTATTTTTATCAATGAAATTCTGTTTCTTACAATCTGGTATCATGAGCCAGTACTAGGTTTAGCCGTCATTCCCAGGCAGCCTTCATTGCTGCATTGTTTTTCTCCCTCAGGCAGCCTTCATTGCTGCGTTACCTTCTTTCTCACTCAGGCAGCCTTCATTGCTGCGTTTTCACTCAAGACCAGCCTGGTTTGATCGAGTTCGACCACCAGCACCGTTCGCCGCAGCCAGAACCGCCGTCTGCCGCCGCCGACGAGTTTTTCTGGCGAAACCACCTTCACCAGGAGCAACTCCTGCCGATCTGACGTTCCCCAAAATTTCCGACCCGTCTGAGATCACACGCGCCGTTACCGCATCTCTGAGTTTCGAGTGCGTGTAACCCACGCGCCGCCCTCCCGACCTCCGTTCGCTGCGCTGTTTGTTCCATCTGGTTCACCGGCTCCTCCTGGTTCCATATCAGGGGTCATCAGCTGTGTTTGGCACCTCGACCTTGGGCTTACAGTGAAGCCCCTCTTCTTCAACCTTTAAAGACACGTTTTTTATTTGTTTTTTTTCCTTTTTTAACCATGGCAGGTGACAAACCTGTTTCTGGAGAAAAAGCAATTTGCGATCGGACACTAAGCCATTACGACTTCACAGGTGCTTAACGGTACATACCGGCTTGATGGGCGTAACTATATGCAATGGGCCCAATTTGTTCGCACAACTCTCAAGAGTTGTAAGAGGCTGAAACATATCGAGGGAAAGGCACCAGCCAAAACTGATCCTATGTTCGAAGCTTGGGATGAAGACGACTCACCTATCATGACTTAGTTTTGGCACTCTATGGTTCCGGAGATTAGTCGGAACTGCATGTTCTTCTCTACTGCTAAGGAGATTTGGGACAATTTATCTCAAACTTATTCCATGAAACAGAATATTTCAGCTTGTTATGAGTTGGAGAATAAGATATTTAGCACCAAGTAGGGGACTTTTTCTGTAACCGACTATTATGGGACATTCAATGGTTTGTGGATTGAATTGGATCAATATCAAAATTTGAAGATGAAGTGCACTGATGATTCTGCCACACTGACTACATTTATTGAGAAATCAAGGATCTTGAGTTTCTCTCGCCTGATTACGAATTTGCTCCTATTCGGGTTCAAGTTTTAGGCAAAGAGAAACTCCCCTCTCTCTCGGAGGTGTTTTACACTGTTCGTAGTGAAGAAAGTCGCAGGGCAGTAATGTTGGAAGATAAACCCATTGAAAGTTCAGCCTTAACTTCCGTGAAGGGTCCCATAAAGGAATCCTCCTCTTCTGGAAAGCCTCATGCTAAATCTAATCATGAAGATCGTTGGTGCTCTCACTGTAGGAGGACGGGCCACACCAAGGAGACATGTTTTAAACTACATGGAAAGGAGAAGGTTCTGGAGCGTGTTGAGGGATTTAAGGGTCCCTTTCAGAGGCGCGCTAACCAAGCAATCACTGATTCAGACACCTTAGTTGAAGACTCACCAACCACTCAACTGAAAAAGGAGGTCCCTGCTCTTAGCAAAGATGAGTTGGAACGTCTGCGGGCCCTTATGAGTTCCCTTAGTAAACCTTCCTCTTCCACTTGGTCCCTCACCATGACTGGTAAGAGTTCTAGTTTCTTATCCTTTAATGCTTCTGGTACTGAGAATATCTGGATTATTGACTCTGGTGCTACAGATCACATGACACCCCATACTTCTTATTTTTCATCCTACACCACTTTACCTAGTAGTCAACACATCACTGTATGACTAATCTTCAGAGTCGAGTCATTGGATGTTCTGCCTTTGTCCATGTTCACAGTCCTCATCGGCAAAAATTAGATCCTCGTGCCATCAAATGTATCTTCATAGGGTATGCCCCAAACAAAAAGGGGTACAAGTGTTATCACCCTGAAACTCGTCGTGTCTATGTCTCCATGGATGTCACCTTTCATGAATCAACTTCCTTCTTCCCTAGTCCTCAGCTTTAGGGGGGAGAATGGTCTAGAAGCTGAGTCCCTTCTAGAGTCAGAGTCAGAGTCTGAGTTTGAGTCCCTTAAGCTGTCTTTTTCTTTACAGGATGTCACGGATGACAAAGAGGAGGATGCAGTGCAAGATAATAATGGTAAATTTGGGAAGCAATATTACCGGAAAAGATACAAGCAGAAACCCGACCTGGTCCAACAGCAACTTCAATCGTCCGAACCAGAGGTAAGTACTCATAACCCTGAAGATACTTTAAATGTCTCTTGTGAACCTAACCCATATGATTTACCAATTGCCTTGAGAAAAGAAAAAAGATCTTGGGCTAAATACCCTATATCCCAATTTGTGTCTACTAAAAACCTTTCTGTGCAACACCAAAGCTTTATTTCAGCTATTGATTCTATCAGAATCCCTAGTTCAGTACAGGAAGCCTTAAAGGATAAGAATTGGGTTCGAGCCATGAATGAGGAAATGGGTGCATTGAAAAGGAATGAGACTTGAGAAATTGTAGAGAGACCAAAGAACAAGAAGGCAGTTGGTTGTAGATGGATATACACTGTTAAAAATCAGTCAGATGGCACACTAGACCGATACAAGGCGAGACTGGTTGCAAAGGGTTACACCCAAACCTATGGGGTCGATTATGAGGAGACATTTGCTCCAGTAGCAAAGATGAATACAGTGAGAATTATACTTTCCTTGGCAGCACACTTTGGTTGGGAACTGCACCAATTCGATGTTAAAATGCTTTCTTACACGGAAGCTTAGAAGAGGAAGTATATATGGAAATTCCACCTGGATATGGTGTCACTAAAGGGGGGAATAAAGTTTGTAGACTCAAGAAGGCATTATATGGTTTGAAGCAGTCTCCTCGCGCTTGGTTTGGAAGGTTTACTCAAGTTATGATATCCTTGGGGTACAAGCAAAGCCAAGGTGACCATACCCTCTTTATAAAACATTCTTGGTATGGAAAACTTACAGTTCTTTTGGTCTATGTAGATGATATGATTATTGCAGGTGATGATGAGCTTGAGAAACAATCTCTAAGAGAGAGGTTGACTACTCAATTTGAGATGAAAGACCTCGGGAAGCTAAAGTACTTCCTGGGAATAGAGGTTGCTTACTCTAAACAAGGTATCTTAATCTCTCAAAGGAAGTATATCCTTGATCTTCTTAAAAAAACTGGTAAGCTAGGTTGTAAGACTACTGGAGTACCTATAGAGCAGAATCACAGGATTGGGAATGACTTGGAAAGCCCAAAGGTGGAGAAGGCACAATATCAGAGACTTGTGGGAAAACTCATCTATTTATCTCACACTAGACCCGACATAGCTTACGCGGTCAGTGTAGTGAGTCAATTCATGCATGATCCAAGAGAAAGACATTTGCAGGCAGTGAATAGAATTCGTCAGTACTTGAAGGCCTCTCCAGGGAAAGGACTACTGTTCAAAAAGGAAGGGAATTTATCGGTGGAAGTATATATTGATGCAGATTATGCAGGGTCAATTGTTGATAGGAGATCCACCACTGGATATTGCATGTTCTTGGGAGGAAACTTGGTGACATGGAGGAGTAAAAAACAAAATGTGGTTGCAAGATCAAGTGCCGAGGAAGAATTTAGAGCTATGGCTCAAGGGATTTGTGAGTTGTTATGGATGAAGATTATACTTCATGACCTCAAAATAAAGTATGAAGCTCCTATGAGATTGTTTTGTGATAATAAGTCCGCCATAAGCATTGCACACAACCCAGTTCAGCATGATCGGACAAAGCATATAGAGGTAGATCGCCACTTCATTAAAGAGAAATTAGAGAGTGGTCTCATATCCACGGAGTATGTTTCTTCACGACATCAATTGACAGATATGTTGACCAAGAGACTTCCCATCGAGCAGTTTCAGGACTTTATTTGCAAGCTGGGATTGATAGACATACATTCACCAGCTTGAGGGGGAGTGTTGTGTAATATAATTATTGTATATTATTAGGAGATATGTGTCATAATTAGGATTGATTTGGTTCTGATTTGTACAGATTTATATTTCTTTATTTAGGTGATAGTCAGTCTATATAATTGGGGTTTGTACATGTTTATTTTTATCAATGAAATTCTGTTTCTTACAATTGCCTTGTTTGAATAATTTCTTCTTTGGTTTACTTTCGAGAAAGAGAAATGTTCGCCCTACTTTTTCTAGCACACTGTTTATTGTTGAGAGAAATTTATTTCAGTCCCATCAAATCATGTAAGTTTCGCTCCTTATTTGGTAGGGAACCACTCCTTATTTAGTGTGACCCATGTGAATTTCATCCAGAATTAAAGATTGCTTGTAACTGTCACAATTCAGTAATTAGGGAACTATTGCATTGGCATAATTCTTTGGAAAGTAATGCTAACTGTGAAAAGTTTGTGTGTGGGCAAACACATGATTATTCCAGGAAACTTGTAGTCAGGATCCTAATGGGTTGTAGGATGACAATTAAATCAGATTCTTGCTACAGTGGTATCCTGATTGAAGCTGCAAAGGAACAAATAGGAGAGACCACAAAGAAAAGATGCCAACATTTATGTGATGGCTTTGAGACCATCAACCTTCCTCTTGGAGATTATACCCTTCTGAACTATAAAACTCTGTCGTCTTCAACTCATGTTTATATGTTCAAGCAGAAACTAGGGAAGATGCTAGCTTTGAGGTGAGGAACTTGGACCATACCTAAATTAAAGGAGACGGTGTAATTCTGATTTCTGGGATAGTGCATAAGCTGGTGGAGTCAATTTTTGGACCATGTAAGAGCAGTCTTCCGGATTGTGGAATTCTGTTGAGTGCATGCCAGAGTGACCAACAGGCTAGGAGGGATCATTTTCTCAGAATCCTGACAAAATATGTGGGGGTTTTATTAATTCCATACCATAAAAGATATAACTAAAGAGACTAGTGGTCAAGTTACAAATTGGGAGCTTGTTCTGAAGTGTTTATTTCATCATGGGTTTTTGAATGATGCTTCATGCTAAGCCCCGCCGGGTCAATTTGATTGTTATAATTTGTAATGTAAGGTGGGCATTTTTGTAACTACTGCCCATAGACTACATTTATTTTGGTTGTTGATGATTTCCCTACATTTCTTTCTTTTAATTAAGAATATGTTGATTTTCATTTGTTACCATTCATCTTAACGCCTTCTTAAGGAAAAAAATATTCTTCTTGGAAAGTATCTCTCTAAGAACTAGCAAGGAAGGTGTTTGGTCACCTACTTTATACAAAGTAGGGGACACTTACGACTATGATCTATCACTTTTTCAATAATTTTAACCGTTAGATAGGAATTTATCTACGCTACCAAATAAATACGTTGCTACTATATTCATTTTAACAAACATATTTTTGCAGGAAATTTTCAAGAAAAGAATATGCTGCTTCATTCTTCCAAAGTGGATCGCTTTTAAGTTTATGTACAATAGCCATCCATATTGGATAACATGACACTCAGCCTTGTTCCAAAAACTCAGCAATGGCGAGTTCTCTTACCAATTCCAAGAAAAAGAAAACCTCACTCATTGAAACCACATTTAAGTTTCCTGCTGATTTACCAGTTTGGCCACCACGTATGAAGAATTACATGATAGTGCATACACCTCTTCCCTTTTTCCTAGATACTCTTATTAGATAAACATGGTGGCTAATTCTGAATTATTTGGGTAGTGATAATTTTTGTGATGGTATTTTTTGTGTTGTCACGTTATTTGTAGGTGATGGATTTGCAAGTGGCATCATTGACCTTGGTGGTGGGTTGCTAGTTTCGCAAATTTCAACATTCAACAAAATTTGGATCACCTATGAAGGTGGACCAGATAATCTTGGGGCTACTTTTTTTGAACCAACAGGTCTCTCTGAAGGGTTCTATATGCTAGGATGCTATTGCCAACCCAACAACAAGCCTCTTCATGGTTGGGTTCTTGTGGGAAAAGACAACTCTTCTACCCCAAACAGAGCTTTAAGGAAAACACTTGGTTACAAATTGGTATGTAACATCATCAACTCTATAAAAATCAAGCAAGATGGACAATGCTATATTTGTTTACCAATAGCCCCTAATGGTTATAAAGTTCTTGGCCATGTTGTCACTACCTCACCAGAGAAGCCTCACTTGATAGAATAAGGTGTGTTAGATCAGACCTCACTGATGAATGTGTTAAATACAACTCAATGCAGCTTTGGAGAACAGAAAACAAGAGGTTCAGTGTTTATGATGTTAGACCAATCAAGAGAGGCATTGATGCTAAAGGTGTTCATGTAGGAGCCTTTCTAGCTCAAAGTGAAGGGACAAATTCTAAAACTTTGCCTATTGTTTGTTTGAAAAATACCAATACCAGCTTATCTTCTATGCCTAATTTACACCAAATTGAGACATTAATCAAAGCTTACTCTCCATATATGTACTTGCATCCTAAGGAAAAGTACCTACCTTCCTCAGTGAAATGGTTTTTCACCAATGGGGCATTGCTCTATGAGAAAAGAAAAGGTGTCATAAAGGAGAATTCAATAGAACCAACAGGATCTAACCTTCCCCAAGAAGATTCCAACGATGATGAAAATGTTACCTCTTGGCTGGACTTGCCTTTGGATGAGGCTAAAAGAGAAAGAATCAAGAAAGGAGATTTGCAAAGTTCACAAGCTTATGTTCATGTTAAACCAATGCTAGGAGGAACATTCACTGATATTGTCATGTGGGTTTTCTACCCATTTAATGGGGTTGCAAAAGCAAAAGTGGCATGGATCAACATTCCACTGAGGACAAAAGGTGAACATGTGGGGATTGGGAACATGTGACATTAAGGGTAAGCAACTTTAGTGGAGAATTATGGAGGGTTTATTTCTCACAACATAGCAAGGGTCAATGGGTGGATGCATGTGAGGTTGAGTTCCAACATGATAATAGGCCTGTGGCTTATTCTTCCTTGAATGGACATGCCTTGTTCCCTAGGCCTGGGCTTGTTATGCAAGGGATAAGAGGATTTGGTATAAGGAATGATGCAGCTAAAAGTGAGGTGGTTATGGATTTGGCAAAAGGGTTTGAAATTGTTGCTGCTGAATATTTGGGGTCAGCGATTAGAGAGCCACCGTGGCTTAACTATCGGATGAATTGGAGTCCAAAGGAAGGGCCCAAGGGTCCAAAACAAAAGGATTTTTGGAAACGGAGATGAACGGCAACTTTGTCCTATTTAATGTTCAAGACTTGATTGGTTGTGTATTTTTTTTTTTTTTTTTTGCTTCAATGATGTTATTTGTACGCCTATTGAAAGAGTTTACCGTAGTTTTTCAGTTAGATTAATGTTCTGGTTACTGTTAAGAACTGAAGATCCTATTCTTTGGAGATATTTACTTGGATTCAAATTGTTCTTATTTTTTATTACCACTTGCTTGTATTGTATCTTTGTTAGGGGTGGAAATAGGCTGGGTCGAGCTAGGCTTTGTATGGCCCAAGCTTGGCGTGATTAAAAAATTCAAGGCCTAAGTCTGGCCTGTTACCTGTTGTAGGCTTTTTTCTCAGGCCTGGTATGACCTGTTAGTTTATTTAAAGGTCTAACTGATATTAACGTCTTTGAATAAATCATCTGACTAATATTTAAATAGACTAACGGGTTGATGAGCCAATGAGATTAAGTTCTATTTATAATAAACTATAAAAAATAAATAATTTAAAATCACTGTTATTAAGAGACATGAGATATAGGAGTAGAAATAAATAAGACGAGCTAAGTTTTATAAGGTCTGATTCTGATTTATTCGTATGATACAAATCTTTTTTAAGGTCTAATCTGACCTTTTAGAGAATCTAATCATATATGATAGTCTATTTAAATTCTATTTTACAATAAGGTTTTTAAATATTTTAAAAATTTTTGTAAGCTAATACGCTTAAATTATCAAAAAAAAAAAAGTCAGCAATTAAATGATTTAATAGAATTTACAAAATCTAATATAATAATAATAATATAATAATAATAGTAATATAAATACATGTAATCGTGTATTGAATGACTAATTAAGTCAAAGTTATTGTTAATTAAACAAAGTCATTCAACTCTTCTTCATGTTTTCAGTATCATTTTAGATCGAAGTTCCGAACAATTTGGTATCAATAGCCACCATTAGGCCAAAAAAATCAAAGCGGCAGTCTTTGAAGCTCATGCAGCAACACACTGTAGCAGTCTTCCGAGCAATCATTCAGACAATTATCAGCATCATTCTCAAGAAGGATATTGCTAAAGAAATATGGGACACAATGAATAAAAAATTTGAAGGAAATTCAAGGGTCAACAGGCCTTATCTTCAAGCTTTTCGTAGAGAATTTGAAATTTTTAAGATGAGGCACTACCGCAAAATGTCTGTTTAGCTGCAATTATTTTAGCGACAATTACTTGATTGTCGGTAGTTACTTGTCTAATCTACAACTTTTGCATCCAGTCAATATTAGTCGCTAATGTTAATCAAACAACTACGATGTTACTCCAATCTTGGAGCTGAGCTATTTTCTCTGATTTGCTGATTCAGTTGGTACACATTCTCCCAATCTCTCTTGGTACACATTCTCCCAATCTCTCACTCTCATTTCTACAAGAGTCTCAGACTCACAGCGAATCCTATTACCTTTTTCACATCGATAAACCCTATTGATTGTTAGATCATTTGAAGCCTTCGATTTTGTTTGCAACTCCTTTCACAATTTGATTCTTGAACCCTATCTGATTTCTCTTGCAATCCAAGTGGAGATCTGGTTGTGTTTCAAAATGAAACGCACGCGCGTAACTGCTACTTGTTGTTCTACATTCGCACGAACATGGATGATGTCTATATCAGAGCCGGTAATTGCTCAAAACCTTAATTGTTTATGGATTTTCCTTTTGTCTTGTTTGTATCATAATTTGTGGTTTGTTTATCCTTCCCTCGCTCTGAATATGTTATAGAAATTGTTAATTATAAGTTCTATTACCACCTGTTTTATTAAAATTTATCTTCGAAATTATACTGATTGCTTAATTAGAAACTGTATTTGCTCAAAAATCATGTTTGAAATGACAAATCCGATACATTGTTGATGGTGTTGTACCTGCTCTGTTTTTTCATATTTTTGCTTGTCAAATTGGTATGTGCTGGGATCAGATTTAGATAAAGGCAAGTTTGCAGAATATCCTTCTCGATGATGATTTGCTCTATAAGTTTGTAGACTAAAAACGAAAAATTACAGGTTATACTTTACCAAAAGGATGCGAAGTTCTGTTTGGAACAAAAGTGTTCTGGTTATACTGTACTAAGATTGAATCTTCTGACTCTTACTCAAGTCTCCAATCATAGGTAGGTGTCTCAGTCTAATCTTCGGACAGGAAATATTATTTAGAATGCGGTTTAACTTTTGAAGTTATAATTTTTTTGAATGGTTGTGTATAACTTCACAATTCTCTGTGCCTTGCATTCTTTTCGTTTGTTTTCAGGTGTGCTTTTGATGGTCTCCGCTATGGTGCTACATTTATAGGATAAGTAATAGGTTATATCCATGCTTATTAGTTTTGAGAAGTAAATATCAATCATTTGAGATACTAGTGGTGTCAAATGTTGGAACTCTTACACAATTAAACAAAAATCACCATTGCAATCTGCCCTATATTAAAGTTGTTTCTCTTTGGAGTGATCAGTTTGTTTCAACAAGTGCATCTGCATTAAAATCAAGTCAAAGTCTCAAAACTATCATTATTTTGCATTTATTTAGATATCATGTTATTACTACTACCGTGTTTCATTTTGTCACTGATTACATTTCCTATGGCCTTGATATATGGTTTTGGGACTATTACTAAAGAAGGTCAGCTTCGCATATATCTTTGATCATGTACTCAAGTAATAGCTCCTATTATTATAGCTGCATATGTTTGGGTGAATTTTTTAGAATCTAAGCTAAGAGTTGGTAACTGGTGTAGCACTTATTTCCAATAATTGATTTGGCATGTGCTCCCTCACACATGGGGTATCTATTAATAAAATCATGTTCTTTATCTCACATTAATTTGATTAGTTTCTTTTGTAGATATTCTGGTTCCTTTGGACAACTATAATTCAAGAGGAGCTGCCTATTTGTATTCTTTCTAGCTTTTTATTGTTGTCTCTTATTTGTATGTCACATTCAAGAATGATTGGTATATAACTTTTTCTAGCATCATATGAGTATCTTGTTGATTTCATGTGATTTCAAATTTCCCTTTTTGAGATAGTTGCTGGTGGATTTGTACCCGACTCTGTTAGCTATGGAATATTACTTTGGAATGATATATTGTTTTAATATTTCAGGTCATACACTGATTGTCATAAATTTGGCTATGAAAGGCTACAGGTCACGGGCATAGTGATGGATTGCATGGTTATGTTCACTCTCTTGGTCATGTGGTTGCAAACACAGTAAGTATATTTCTGCTTTCTTCAATTTGTATTTATATAAGTTCTTATACTTTGAAATGTAAAAAACTATATGAATCAGTAGATTTTCTACCATTTTAAACATTGGGATTGAATTAGAGAAACAAGTTTAGTGTGAAGAGTTGAGATTCTTGTTAATCTCAGTTAACTTGCTAGTTTTTTCTTTCTTCACTTTTCTATTATTTTGACCAATTTCATTCCTTCAGGAATCTCTTAGGTGAGGGTTCGGGGGCTTGTTCCATTGATGAACTACAAAAGATAGAACAACAATTGGAGAGGAGTGTAAGCAATGCTCGAGCAAGAAAGGTTAGCTTGATAAAAATGTTAGTTTTCTACACTCCAGTTCCATGTATTTTGAGTTTCATTTTATTGATACTTTATAAAATGTGTTGCTTCACTGAAAACAGGGTGCTTTAACCGAATATTTTGAGTTTCTATTTGCTTTATGTTATTTATCTGTAACAGGGTGCTTTAACTCTTTTGAATCCTTTGACAGGCATGCACTTGCGATTGTTTTAGTCCTTGTTTGGTGTATTTTTCTTGCTAGTTCTTGTTTGGTATATTTTTCCAACTAGTTCTTCATTGTTCCAGCATAGCTACTATGTGAAACTGCTAGTTTTGAACATAATTATATGTTTATTAAGGGAGTAAAATAGCCAATTTGAAATGAAATCCATATTTTAATATATTTTATTCTAGAAAAAAGTCAAATATGTGACAAATGATATGAAAAAAATGTTCATGGCTTTTCCTGGCAATAGTTATTACTTTTCGTGGCCATAAGAATTACAGTTGAAAGCTCTCAATTTTACCGGCAATAGAAAGGGTCTTTACCAGCAGCAGTCACTGGATTGGCCGGGAAAGCTTTTAGCGACCCCAACAACAACGACTAGTATGCAATTGCTGGTGAAAGTTTTAGCAGCCATTTTTATTGCCGCTAAACGCATTTTTTATTGCCTCTTTGTAGTGAGGTCTAATGAAGTAATGACAAAACGCGAATTCATTGCTCTCTAGGGTCATGACAGTGGCCAACAAAACGCGAATTTATTGAGAAGACGCTCAAAATATTAAAGCAGTAGGAAAAAAAATTTCTTCCCTTTAATTGAAAAGTTTAACTGTATTATATTTTCTATTAAGGAGTCAAAGGACATTGATACTCTTACTATTGGTAAGTTACAAAGCTTATTATTAGTGCATGAATGGGAGTTTCAGAGAAGCAAGGGTAAGGAACACGTCTTGAAACTTGAAACTGACATCTAAAGGAAAATTCTATAGAACTTGAAGAAGAAGAAGAAGAAGAAGAAGAAAATTCTTTTGATTTCTTATGTGGAGTTATATGAGGCTAGAAGACAAGATGCGTTGTTCCTTGATTTAGGGTGTTCTAATTAAGTGTGCGGTGATCGAGCCATGTTCAGTGAACTCGATGAAAAATTCTGACATTTTCGTGAAATTCAAGAATAACACTGAGATGAATGTGATGGGAAAGGGAAGTATGGAGTTATTGTTAAATGCAACCAATCATGTTGTTGAGGTGTATTGTATTCCATAGTTACAAAATAGCCTCTTGATCATAGGATAGTTACACAATAGAGGTTTGGCTATTTTGATCAAGGAAGGGATGTGCAAGACGAACATTTCTTCCAAAATAGTCTCTTAATTGTTGGGACCAATTTAGGTACTTACTAAAAAAATTGTCAATACGCTATCCAGATGCGAAGGTTGTGATGCAATCCGGTGACAGCAAAAAGGGAAGTTAACAAAGAAACGTAATGCCTAAATATAGGCTTAAATACATTTTTAGTCCCTATAAATATAGCGTGTCTTGATTTTAGTCCTTGTAAAAAATTTTATTTGTTTTTAGTCCCTACAAAATAATTTATTTTGATTTTAATCCTTTTAGCCAAAATTCATAGGAAAATTGGCAGGAAAATGAAGTATTTTCTGCAGATTTTTCTATGAATTTTGGTCGAAATAATATATTTTAGTTCTTCGGATTAAAATTCACAAGAAGTCTAGCAGAAAAATGAAGTGTTTTCTACGAATTTTACCATGAATTTTGGTCAGAAGGACCAAAATCAAAATAATATATTTTGTAGGTATAGAAAACAAACAAAAAAATTTACAGGAACTAAATCAAAACACTCTATATTTGCAAGGATCAAAAACATATTTAAACCCTAAATATATTACTTTGGGGAAGTGTATAATTAAAGTGGGAAGTGGGGCACAATGTCGTAATGTTGATTCTTTTGGGGCAAAACGTTCAATTATTGATTTACCGGTTGAAACTGGCTAATGAAGGTAAAATGTGCATTTGCCTATGGTGGGAAAATCTATCTGTTTTCCCACGTAAAACGCCACCCGATTTACAAGGGTTTGAGAACATTGTTGTAGAAGTACATGGTATGTGGAATTCCTCAACTCTATGCCTGAAGTGTGACGTACACCTATTGCATCAAGGGGAAGTAACATTGTGAACCTATTCCAAAGAAGAGTACTTGGAGAGCACCTCAAAAGTTAACACTCATATATCTAGTAGCAGTAAGAGGTACATTCCATTATTCACGGATGATTATAGTAGAAAAGCATGAGTGTATTCTTTTTGGCCGAGAAGTCAAATGCTTTATATACTGTTAAATGCTTTGGGTCGGTTGAGGATGGGTCGACGGACGCGAAAACTTTAATAATCATGCAAGATGCAATGATATTTCATGCATGAATGTTGTTTTGCTTTTAGAGAAATGATGATTTTTGAAGGTGGGTCGAGGACCCATGAGTGTTGATAATCATGCAAGATGCAATGAATGATATGTCATGCGTGAATGTTTTTTTTAAAGGAATGATTTTTGTTTTTCTTTCTTTTTTTTTTGCTTTTCTCGAATCCCTTTGAGGACGCTGCCCCTAGGTTCATGGACTTCTTTTCTGGCTCGCGAGTCCAACTGGCTGATTTTACAGCACATCAGATTTACAGATTTCCCACTCGATGGGTCATCTTGCCTATCATTGCGGATTCTTGAATTTTCCTTCTATGCTTTGAATGCTCTTGTGAGGAATTGTATTGGCCAGTTATGATCCTCAAATTTTTCAGAATCCTTTTGGCTTTTGCCCAATCAGGTGAGAAATGATCTCACATTTTGATAGGCAATTAGAAAGTCTACCAAAGGCCCGTAATGGATTATCATGGTAGCAGAGACATCTATGTCAAGTGACAAGCCACTTTGTAGTTCTGAAACTAGAATGGAATCTTAGAGGCAAAGCTTATTAATGATGGCCACAACCTTTTCCTTAGCTTCTTGGTGAGGTATAATCCGGGTTGACCATTTTTGAATTTGACCCTAACTTTTGTCTAGGCTGCTCTTTGCGAGTTTTCAACCTAGCAGGTCGCTCTAACTTTTGCCTAGACCGCCCATTCGGGTTTTTAATCTAACGAGCTTTTCTTTTCTTTTATTCTTTTATTTTATTATATATATTTTTTTTCTCTTTTTTTTCGATAAAGCAAATGCACTGAAAAGATTATATGGATTTCCTCTTTTAAAAATCAAGTTCCAAGAAAACGTAAACAATTTAGTTTTGATTAGAATGGACTTTATTAGGTTTGTAACGTGGCTAGGGGTTAAAGATTTATGAAAGAAAGGGTATTTTAGGCCCAAAAAGTATTTAAGGTTTTTGTTTTTTTAACAATAATATTTAGTGTAAAGATGCTCTTCATTGGTCGCTAGCACACAGTTTTGTTTTGCCTTTGCATTTCCTTTGATTTTTGCGAGCGTGTTTGACTCGTCTTTGACATTTTTTTGAATTGCATTTGCTATTTTCTTGTTTGCTTGGCTTTGTTTTCTTTTCGAAACAACAAAGTTGATTGGAATATTGTGGTAGCCCTCAATGTATGGGCGATCTTTGTCCAGGGTATTTGGAATAAATTTTTTTTTAGCCTCAAAAGGGGAGTAACAAGGGATATATATTTTTCATTTTATTTTTTTGGATAGAGAAGAAGTGTCAAACTTCATATCAAAACCCCATTGCTCAAACTTTTACAAAAATCGATTTTTGATAAATTGTGTGTATTTGGCTTACCATTCTTATTTTTATTTTTATTTTTTGGGTCCCGGATTGACCATCATTCAAGAAGGCAAATTTGAAAAATTCAAATCACATTTTTATTGATAAACTGAAAAGATGTGAACAAAGTGGGCTTTTTACAAAAGATACCAGAAAGCTTCCGGAAAAGTAACCAAAGTGAGCATTCAAAAGAAGTATAGGAAAACTGTCTAAAGAGTCTCAGACATATCAACAATTTCCAATCGTCCTTGTGAGCAAAAACATATGCTCCCATTGTAGCTTCATTTTTCGAAAATCAAGATCACTGTATGGCTTCTAGCTCTTCCAGCGTAGCTTGCTAATTCTGCTCTATGAAGTCCACGAGTCTTATTTGGGCTCGAGTTTGGTAGAGATGCAGGGGAAGCTTGCTTGTGGCTATTTTCTTCTATAGAAAAAACCATGAATTATGCTATGAGTATGTTATGGTCATGCAAATCATGAATGCATTTTTTATGTACAATTTGCTTTTGTAAAAAAGAATATGATGGTGAAAGGGGAATGTTTTTTCTTTTATTTTTTTATTTTTTATTTTATTTTTTGTATTTTTGCAAAAATGAAAAGAATGTTGTGAGAAAGAGAAAATGTTGTTTTGGTTTATTTTTGAAAACTTATTTTTTATTTTGGCAAGAAAGAAGAGAATACGGTGAGAAAAGAAATTTTTTATTTTTTCCGAAAATCTTTTTTTTTTTTTTTAATTTTTGCATAAGAGAAAAACAAAAACTCTATTTGTTTTCCTTTAAAAAAATTGAAAAATAATGGAAAAAATAAACAGATGGAGTTAAAACGGGTAAAATGCCCCTTGTGAGTTAGGCCGATATCTCCTAAGAGGTTCTACGACTTTTATTCCGTGAAAAAAAAAGTGACAGGTAGGGTATGCTCCTTTTGTGATATAGGCCGGTAATTCCTTAAAAAGGGTTTGCGGTCCACATAAGTGTCTTTCTATGGGTGGATTAAGGTATTAATCTAAAATGACCCTAGAGCCAAGGGTCTCATTTTCCAATGTTACCGCTAGTAATAGGTAAACTATTAAAGGGTTGTTTTTTCTTAAATGAAGCCAAACTCGAGGCGAGGCCTTCACAAGAACCCAACTAGTCGTACGTCCAGTAGGCACTCACTATGCAGTCTCTCTTATTCCTAAATTTGTACTCAGGCTCGGGTATAGGCCCCCCACTCATAGTGTGTGAAAATAAAGTGTAGAGTGAGCTTTGCAAAGGAGCAAACCTAAAACTACCCGTTGCAAAACAGATACAAGAGAATATATATATATATATACAAGAATATCTTATACCCTAAGATTCATATATGCAGGCATATGAGCAAAATATATAATGAACAAATTAGAATAAATAAAATAAAAGGGAAATAAATCATGTAAGGCAAACAAATCAATACAAACAATTACTAGGTCTAACTCTCTAACTGTCCCCAATGGAGTCGCCAACTGTAGCAACCTAAAAAATTTATGGAGCCGCCACCTATGTTTTATTTAGTAGGTAAAGCCATTGGGGAAAACCTCTTTTAGAAAACAAAAGGAAAATGGTCTTAAGAACAAAATTTGGGTTCGGGAGATAATTACACATAGAGAAGATATTAGCACCGCTATGATGCCCATTTAAAATGGTACCCTTAATTGTTTGGAAAAAATGTTTGCCTTAAAGAATTAATTCCCTTAATGAAATTTGTTTATTTTACTTTTTAAAAAAAGGAGAGGCCCCAAAATAACCGAATCGCGTGAGTGGCATTTTGTGGGCTTCTATGGATTTGAGAAGTCGTTTTATTTTAATAAAAAAAAAACTAAAGAGATCTCATTTTATTTTCAAAAAAAAAAAGAAGTAGAATAAAAGAGCTCAAGATATTATTATTCCCTAAACAACTTTATTTACCAGAATATTATCATCGTTATTGTTAAAAAAAATTAAATATATAAAATGACAGATACATGTAATCTGTCTTATTTCATTCCAAGTTTTGATTTTTCTTATTATCAAAGATATCAATGATACAAAAATTTCAAAATATATAGAGAGATAGAAGAAGATTCAACAGTAAAAGCCTTAAAAAATATATATTGGGAGATGAGAGAAGAAGAACCTTGCTCTTGGTTCTCAGAGATCTCAAACCGAAATTACAGAAAAGAAAAGAAAAATCTAAAAAAGCTAATATTGTGTTTATTTTTCTTGTGTCTCTCTCTTGCTTTTGTCTTCTCGTATTCATCCTCCTTCAAATCTCCTTCCCTTTTTCTGATGGCATGCACCTATTTTTTATAGCCTTCAATCTCCCTATAAAAAAAGGAAATCAAATCAAAATCAATCAGCTTTATGAGATTTGGATCCTTGATGAGATTTGATTTGAGGGAGATTGAAGATGTGATATAGAAAATTCCAATCAGAATCAACCAACTTTCTCTCTTTTAAAAACTTGCCTTTATTTGGGAGATACAAATCAATTTATTTCAAAACTATGCTAAAATTAGAGATATCCAAATCAGCTTATTTAAAACAAATCAATCATAAGATCAATCTTTTTAGGCTTAAATACCATTTTAGTCCCTTAACTTATTTTTAAAATTCAATTTGGTCCTTTAACTATTTTTTGAGCCAAATAAGTCCTTTAAATTTTTAACTTGGGTCAAATAGGTCCTTTTTGGCTTTAAGTTTTTAAGTTGGGCCAAATAGGTCCCTTAAATTTTTAAGTTGGTCAAATAGGTCCTTTAAGTTTTCAAATTGGGCCAAATATGTCCTTTAAGTTTTTAAGTAGGGCCAAATGAGTCATTGTCACGTAGGACCTATTTGACCTAACTTAAAAACTTAAAGGACTTATTTGGCCCAACTTAAAAACTTAAGAGACTTATTTGGCCCAACTTAAAAACTTAAGGCCGAAAAAAACCTATTTGACCTAACTTAAAAACTTAAAGGACTTATTTGACCTAAAAAGGACCAAATTGAACCTAAAAAATAAGTTAAGGGACCTTTAAACCATCTTTTTATTTAGCATAATTTCTATTTTTTATTTTATGATATATTATTATTGTATTAAAAAATTAACATATAAAATAAAACACATTTTTTATTTTTTGTGGTACACAAACAAGGCCTTATAATTCTTCCACTGGGACACATAAGCAAGGGAGGGGTGTGGTTAGCAATTTTGACCACCAGCCCACTAGCATATTGCTAGTGGTGCTCCCTATCTAACTATTTGCACTCCTCTCTCATATTTTTCTTGTTTCTCCTTTTTCCTTTTCTTTTCTTTTTGTTTTATTATAAACTAATAAATATATAAATGAACTTAGAAGATGATAGTGAGGCAGGGGTGGAAAAGAAAAGGAAAAGGGTGTTACAGATAGTAAATGAAAGAAAACAAGAAATGGTGATGGATATGGATGATCATTTTTTAGAGATGGGTCCTGGGAATCAGGCCCACTAGGACCAATGATTGTCTTGAGCTGGAACTGCCGGGGTTTAGGTCACCCGAGAGCAGTTCTGTCATTACGAGACCTAGTCCGGTGTCACAAACTGGATGTGGTATTTTTGTGTGAAACTTTATGTCATGACAAGCGGGTGGAGGAAATCAGGAGGCTGATGATAGTTGGAGATTTCAATGATCTTCTATCCCATGAGGAGAAAAGAGGAAGAGTAGAACATCCTTCGTGGCTGATGAATGGTTTCAGGCAAGCGGTTAATGATTGTGGTCTTATTGATCTTCCATTTCAAGGGAACTCTTATAGGTGGTGGAGGAGTCTAGGGTCAAAGGATATAGTGGAAGAAAAGCTTGATAGAGCAATGGTTAGTTCATCGTGGCTTAGAGCTTTCCCTGATCGCAATCTAAGGAATCTGGTGGCGGCGATCTCAGATCACTCACCTCTATTGTTGGCTACTGAGACGAGTTACTATGTGTATAGAAAGAAGCAATTTTGTTTCAAAAACTCATGGTTAATGGAGCCAGAGCTTGAGCCTGTTGTTCAGGGGAGTTGGCAAAGGGGATCCAGTGAGCCACTTCTCATTAAACTGAGGCTTTGTACCGAGGATCTTGATTCCTGGGGTAGGGCCTTGAGAAGAAAATTCTGGGAGGAAATTGAAGCCTGTAAGACGAGAATAGAAGTGTTGCGTGGAAATGAGGGTGAGGAAGTTGTCAGGGAGCAAAGTAGTGTAAGAGACCGATTAGCAACTCTTTTGTTGCAAGAAGAAACTTTATGGAAACAAAGAGCCAAGGCATTTTCGATGAGAGATGGAGACATGAATTCCAAAATTTTCCATGTGGCAGCCACCGCTAGGCAGAGAAGAAATAAGATTATGAGGTTGTCAAATGAGGAAGGTGGGATAGTGAATGATCAGGCGGGTTTATGTGCGTCGGGCCGAGACTACTTTGAGGGCTTGTTTCGGGCTGTTGAGGGTGACTATGGCCCAGTTTTGGAAGCAGTGGACCGAAAATTAGGTGTGGAGGACAATAACTTGCTAATTGCACCTTTTAGAGAAGAGAAGTTTAAGGATGCAATTTTTCAAATACACTTGGATAAAGCTCTAGGTCCTGGTGGTCTTAATCCAGCTTTCTATAAGCGATTCTGGTCTCTTTGTGGTAAGGATGTTACTGAAGCTTGCACTAGATGGCTTCAGGAGGGTATCTTACCAAGTGATCTGGGAAAACAAATATTGTCCTTATTCCAAAATGCGAGTCCCCTAATTCTATAAAGGATTTGAGACCCATCTCATTATGCAATGTGGTGTATAAAATTTTGGCCAAAGCCCTTATTAATAGGCTCCAACAGGTTCTTTCTAAGTATATCTCTGAAGAGCAATCTGCTTTTGTAGCAGGTAGATCCACTGTGGATAATGTGTTGATTGCTTCTGAGATTATTCACTATTTGAAATGTAAGACGTCTGGTAAAAGAGGGGAGGCAGCCCTGAAGATTGATATTAGCAAGGCATATGATAGAGTGGACTGGGGATATCTCTTGGCTATTTTGGATCGTATGGGTTTTGATAAATAGTGGGCGACATGGATGAAGATGTGTATAACCTCAGTTACCTACACGATTAGTGTCAATGAGGACAGAGTGGGCCCTGTGTTTCCTAGTAGAGGCCTTCGCCAAGGGGATCTACTATCTCCTTACTTGTTCATTCTTTGTGCTGAGGGTCTTTCTACCCTGCAGAAAAGTACTGAGTGTCAGGGAGTCATTCATGGTGTGAAGGCGTGTAAAAGAGCTCCAGTTATTAGTTATTTACTTTTTGCAGATGATTGTTTTTTATTTTTTAGAGCGTATGATAACGAGGCTTTGGGGTTAAAAAATATTCTTAACACATATGCTAGAGCTTCTGGGCAGGACGTCAATCTCAGTAACTCAGAGATCTTTTTTAGTAGAAATGTGGTGGAATCCCAGAGGGCTTCTATTGTCAATACTCTGGAGGTGCGAGAAGGCTTGGGTACAGGCAAATACCTAAGACTTCCTTCTATGATTGGGCGGAGTAAAAATTTCGTGTTCAATTATATAAAGGATAGAGTGTGGAAGAGAATTTCGAGTTGGAGTAGCAAGATGCTTTCTCAAGCAGGGAGACAGGTTCTTGTTAAATCTGTTTTACAGGCTATTCCGAGCTATTGCATGAGTGTCTTTCTTTTACTTACTTCCGTTGAAAAGGAGAATGAACGTATGATGAATTCCTTCTGGTGGGGATTTTATAAGGGAGATAAAAGGGGCATTAATTGGCTTTGTTGGGAGAAATTGTCTGTGCGTAAGGAGTGGGGAGGCATTGGCTTTCGTCACTTACATGGTTTCAATCTTGCACTGTTTACGGAAACAAGGTTGGAAGTTTATGACCAACCCAGAGGCTATGGTATCACATATTTTCAAAGCTAAATACTTCCCACGGGGGGATTTTTTGGGGGCGTCCATTGGACACAATGGCATAGCATATGGAATTTCCTAATAGTGATAAAAGAGGGTTATCGGTGGAAGGTGGGTAATGGCTCTTTGATTAACATTTGGATTACTCCTTGGTTGCGCTGTATTGAGGAACCTAAGGTACGCACAATTCCAGCTTATCAAAGTCAATTTTCCAAAAGCTGGAATGATTCTCTGGTCCGGGAAATGTTTCAGCCAAGGGATGCGAGTGAGATTCTGAAAATCCCTTTGTTTGATTTATCGAAACCTGATAGTATGGTGTGGAGGTTTGATAAAAAAGGGTTTGTATACAGTGAGAAGTGCATATAGAATCAGTACGGAGATATTGGTGGAGTGGGAGCATCTGAAGAATGAGGGAGAATGGAGAATGATTTGGGCTTTGGCGGTTCCACCAAAGGTTCGCACGTTCCTCTGGCGAGTTGGCCGAAATTGCTTGCCATCCTGGACGAATTTAATGACTCGCGGTATGGATTGCTCAAGAATATGTGTTAATTGCAATGAAGGCAATGACAACTCTTGGCACTTGTTTCAGATGTGTCGAAATAGCATTTCTTGTTGGCAGCGGTCACTGCTTTGGCAGCTGATAGAACCGATTATGACACATTACGAGAGTTTTGTTGAATTTTTTATGCAGGTTTATAAAAGATTTGAAAAAGACCAACTCGAGCGCTTTGCAATGCTTCTCTGGAGTAGCTGGAAGAGCAGAAACATCCTTTACTGGGAAGGAATTTGCGAGACTCCGCAGCAGATCATTGCTCGAGGTGAGGAGCTACTTCGTTCTTGGCAGGTTGCGAGACGCCCTTCAAGGTCTTCTAACCAGCACCAATCTTCTTCTACACCATGGTCTCCGCCACCTGTGGGTACCCTGAAATGTAACTTGGATGCTGCTTTCTTCAAAGACAATGGACTGGGGGGTTTGGGCTTATGTGTGAGCAATGAAATGGGCCATTTTATTATGGCGCAGACAGACTGGATATAAGCACATCTATCTGTTGCAGAAGGAGAGGCTTGGGCCTTACTTCAGGCGCTTCACTGGGCCGCTGTGGCAGGACTGCATAGAGTAATTTTTGAGATGGATTGCAAAATAGTTGTAGATGATGTTCTCAATGCCAAATCTGATAGGTCCGAATATGGTTCCCTGATAAAGGAGTGAAGAGCCATTCTAGTAAATTACAACGATTTCCAAGTCGTTTTTTCTAGGCGAGATGCGAATGGTGTTGCTCATGCTCTAGCTAGAGCATCAATATCATATGCCCCTTGCAATGATTTCTATTATATTCCTGGTTGTATTCTTCAGACTATTTGCAATGAAATGAGATGATTTTGTTCTTGCCAAAATAAATATATCAATATATAATATAAATATTTATGTAAAATAAGCAAAAGCAAAAAAATAGAAAAATGACAAAATTAGGATATGACAGTCTCATTTAGTGTTTGTGTCATGGCCAACACTTTGTCTTTAGAGAATATATATCAAGTTGTTGTTTGTAACTTATAGTTTACAGGTTTTTGACCTCGGCTTATACCCTGAAATTGGTTTGTAAAGTTCTTTGAATAATAATGCATGAAATGAAAGTTTTAAAGATTTTGTACTCATTAATGTTACATTATACGATTAAGATATTTAAATAAGGTTGTGGTTAATGTGACATCTAAGGGTGTTAGACACTTGATAACGATGAACCAGTCGTAGGCGATGGGAGAAGTGTAGAGCTCAGGACACATATAGTTCTCTAAATACACTTTACCATCGGTTAATTGAAAGGTAGAAGGATTCAAAGTGAGGAAGTCCTGAGTAGTGTGGAAGTCTTGGACCATTTCAGTCGAAGCTAGAGGGGATAATGAACGACTAAGACTTGAGGAGGAAGATTCCTAATTGCCATAGTCATGGGATTTGTTTTAGGAGTGAGACCAGAAGACATCTTGGTGAGTAAGATAAGAAGATTTTGAAAGGTTAGAGAGTTCAGAAAGCTCAAGAATATTAAAGCAAGGAAGTAAAGTACCGCTCTAGTGTTTGATTGACTCTATTTATAGGAAAAAGATTGTTTGAATTTTCAAAAAAATGGTTAATATTTGATGAGAATGATCCAGAGGATCAGAACAGATTTCTCATTAATTTAATTAGTCGTTTGAAAAAAAAGAGTTATCAGTTAATAAGCCTAATCGATTGGTGTAGAGAGAGAAATTAATTGGCACAGTGCTCGAGAATTGGGATTTGGTTACATCACTTCAACATTCATGATGATTTGACTGAATGATGCAGAGGGAAATTGTTAATAACTAAAAATAATTAGCTAGTCACCGAACACAACCAATAATGATGAGTTGGGTTGGTCGGCAATGCTAGTCGAACTTGGATTAGCCAAATGACAATTGTTGGCAGCTGATCAGCCGAATGCTTAAGGTTATAAATTAGGCTAATATTATTGGGCTTGTAAATGCGTTCAATGGGCTTTGAAGAAAAAGAAGAAAATAAGAGAATTATCCTCTAAGCCTTGATTTTAGGAGAAAACGGTTCCGGCTAATATCTGAGGAAGGAAAGAGCTGTTGGAGCTAGATTTTCTTAGCATGAAGAAAGTACAAAGGTGTGTGCCTAAATTTTAGGGATTCATTGTTGGTGGACAACTGCCCCATTAGTCAAATTTCAACTTAGTTAGTTGCTACGCTTGTTAGCCACTTGTAGTTACGTTAAGTTATTGGAGAGCGTGGCAAATAGGGGTAGAATGTAATTTTGCACTATAAATAGGCATTGTACGTACGGTCCTATTGAGACACACTAGATCAATTATCTTTATTTTCTTTTGTCTTTACATTTCTATGCAAATTTAGTTTTAACTTCCATTATCACCTACTTAGCACTTTTTGGTGTAGTTATGAAAGTTATAGTTGAGAAAAGTCTCTTTCTCAGCATAATCGATTGATTTCGTGAGAATCATCATTGGTACATTAGTTGGTCATTCAACTAATTTTTTATCCACATAAACAAATGTATTTTGAATCATCGATTTAAATTTAATGGTTGTAATTAAATATTCTCATTTCTCACAATAAACAATTGATTTCATTTGATACTCTTCATACACACAAACATGAGATATAGAATGAATTAACACATGCCAAACTTTTAAACTTACCATTTAGGGACTATTTTGGAATGGCTTATGCACAGCTTATAGGAGCTTATCTACTAGTATAAGTACTTATGCGGGTGTTTGGAACAGCTTATAAAAGTAGCTTATAACTATCCCATAAGCTGCTTATACCATATTTTCATAGGTCCCGTTTGGATAAACAACTTATTTAAGCGCTTATGACATAAGAGCTTACATTAGATAAGCTGTTTGCATTTGGATATGTATGTATGTTGAAAAGTACTTATACAAAAAGCTGAACAGTTTGGATGCATAATTACATAAGCACTTATAGATTGTTTAATTTTTTTAAAAATTCAAATCATAATAAAAAATTTAAAAATTTATAAAAATACCATAATATATTACAAAATGGTTTTTTTATGGAACACAATGGTTATTAACAATTTACTAATCACCATAACACAATTATTATTATAAAAAATTGAAAAATTAGTATCATATATATATATATAAAATCAGAATTAAAATTAAAAAATTCACCATTGACTTGTATAATAATATAAGGATATAAAAATAGAAAATGATTAAATGTACTAAAAATTTAACAATCGTACATCAATGTTATGTAGTTATAATTGAGTATATGTCTTTTAAAAAAATATATAAATAATAATAACATGTAAAATAAAGCTAGATAGATCTAGGATAGGAATCATGCCTCTAATGTATAAGAAACTGCGAATTGAAGTCTCTCTTGTGTACTATTAGAGACATGATGCCTAGATCTATCTAGCTTTATTTTACATGTTATTATTGTTTATATATTTTTTTAAACACATATACTCAATTATAACTACATAACATTGATGCACGATTGTTAAATTTTTAGTACATTTAATCATTTTCTATTTTTATATACTTATATTATTATACAAGTCAATGGTGAAATTTTTTAATTTTAATTCTGATTTTATATATATATATATATATGATACTAATTTTTCATAATAATAATTGTGTTATGGTGATTAGTAAATTGTTAATAACCATTGTGTTCCGTAAAAAAACCATTTTGTAATATATTATGGTATTTTTATAAATTTTTAATATATTTATTATTATGATTTGAATTTTTAAAAAAATTAAACATTTTATAAGTGCTTATGTAATTATGGATCCAAACAGTTCAGCTTTTTGTATAAGTACTTTTCAACAAACATATCTAAACGCAAACAGCTTATCCAATGTAAGCGCTTATGGCATAAGCTCTCATACGATAAGCTCTTATGTCATAAGCGCTTAAATAAGCTGTTTATCCAAACGGGGCCTATGAAAATATGGTATAAGCAGCTTATGGGATAGTCATAAGCTATTTTTATAAGCTGTTCCAAACACCCGCATAAGTACTTATACTAATAGATAAGCTCCAATAAGCTATGCATAAGCCATTCCAAATAGGCCCTAAATGGTAAGTTTAAAAGTTTGGCATGTGTTAATTCATTCTATATCTCATGTCTATGTGTATGAAGAGTATCAAATGAAATCAATTGTTTATTGTGAGAAATGAGAATATTTAACTACAACCATTAAATTTAAATCGATGATTCAAAATACATTTGTTTATGTGGATAAAAAATTAGTTGAATGACCAACTAATGTACCAATGATGATTCTCACGAAATCAATCGATTATGCTGAGAAAGAGACTTTTCTCATCTATAACTTTCATAACTACACCAAAAAGTGCTAAGTAGGTGATAATGGAAGTTAAAACTAAATTTGCATAGAAATGTAAAGACAAAAGAAAATAAAGATAATTGATCTAGTGTGTCTCAATAGGATCGTACGTACAATGCCTATTTATAGTGCAAAATTGCATTCTACCCCTGTTTGCCACGCTCTCCAATAACTTAACGTAACTACAAGTGGCTAACAAGCGTAGCAACTAACTAAGTTGAAATTTGACTAATGGGGCATTTGTCCACCAACAACAAATCCCTAAAATTTAGGCACACGCCTTTGTACTTTCTTCATGCTAAGAAAATCTAGCTCCAATAGCTCTTTCCTTCCTCAGATATTAGCCGGAACCGTTTTCTCCTAACATCAAGGCTTAGAGGATAATTCTCTTATTTTCTTCTTTTTCTTCAAAGCCCATTGAACGCATCTACAAGCCCAATAATATTAGCCTAATTTATAATCTTAAGCATTTGGCTGATCAGCTGACAACAATTGTCATTTGGCTAATCCAAGTTCGACTAACATTGTCGACTAACCTAACTCATCATTATTGGTCGTGTTCGGTTACTAGCTAATTATTTTTAGTTGTTAACAATTTCCCTCTGCATCATTCAGTCAAATCATCATGAATGTTGAAGTGATGTAACCAAATCCCTATTCTCGAGCACTGTGCTAATTAATTTCTCTCTCTACACCAATCGATTATGCTTATTAACTGATAACTCTATTTTTTCAAACGACTAATTCAATTAATGAGAAATCCGTTCTGATCCTCTGGATCATTCTCATCAAATATTAACCATTTTTTTGAAAATTCAAACAACCTTTTTTCCTATAAATAGAGTCAATCAAACCCTAGAACGGTACTTTACTTCCTTGTGTTGGAATCAAGTGGATTCAGAAACAATAACCCTTAATTGTTTTGATGATAACAAATAGTTAATAGAACAATTTATCCTCTGATATGCCTGTTAGTGTGCAGAATTCACTATTCATCAGAAGGAATTATCTCAGAAGACTAAGCTAAAGTGTGCACTTCACTCTCAGTTTCATAAGTCTGAGTCTGGCACCGATCGTCTGAAAAGTGTTGTTGACGTCATCGTCTTGCAGCCTCGCTCTGAAAAAGGTCAATGCTCTAGTAGACCATGCTCTGTTGAGACCATGCTCTGTTATTGGTCAACGCTCTGTTTGCTGGTCAACTCTTAAATAGACTATGAATTGACTATGACTCTCTTATATGAAAGGCCAACAAATTATGTACTGAAGAACTTGCCTCTTCTTTAAGCTCACTCTGGTGAACAGAGTATCTCAGTAACAAGCATTGTCTGTTTGATAGACGCTCTGATTGGAAATCAGACTGAGCATTCATTAAAGGTTACTTTAGGTATTAAAGGGACCTCATTAATGAGTTTTTTAATGTACGAGGAATCAAAGGCCAAAGGGAATGTCAACGGATATAATCATTAGAAAACTTGCTCAAGAAATGTCTCATATTCAAAAAGCTCACAAGGGACAAGATCCTGATATTATTTGTTTGTGTCAGTGTACAAGCGCAGAATGGAAAGCGACGTGACTTGCTAAAAGCCACAAAAGGTGGATCTGAAGCTTTGTCCTTTGGTGCATAGAGCTGTTAGGTCACAACGGTACTGTTTACAACCCTAGCTATATATACCTCACTTCATTCACTGAAGTAGGTGAACGAAACCATTCAAAAATCTAAGATAGTGAGTAACCAAGAAATTATTACAAGTCTCTGAGATCACATTGAATAAGCACTTAAACATTTTATTCTTTCTGTTTGAAAGTTATTCTTTGTGCTTAAGTTTTCATTGTAAATCCTTTCTGCTGAGAGTTATTTGATTTTGTTTTAAACTACTTTTGAATACTGTATTTAGCCTAGTAGTGGTTGTATTCCTTAGAGGCTTGACTGCACTAAGTCATTCTAAGAAGTTGTGAGTATAGCCAGTTTGGCAATAGTATACTCTCAAGTATAATCAGGTTAATTATAGTGGAGAAATCCTTCAAGTGTGTGAAGGGACTAGACGTAACTATCAGGTGATAGTGAACTAGTATAAATCACTGTGTCATTATCTTCTCTTCTCTTTACTTATTTACTTTGCTATTATGTTAACAAGTTGTTTTTGAAAAGGTTTTCATAAACAACGTTTGCGAAAAGATTTCTAAAACCCAATTCAAAACCCCTTTTCTTGTGTTTTTGCCATGTTCAATTGGTACCCGAGCCTGGCCTCTTGGTTGAGCACTTAATAGTGTAAGAGGAAAAGATCTTATTCTTTATACATGGCAAGCAACGAAGCTGGTGGTCACGTTAACCGTCCTCCTTTGTTCACTGGAACAAACTATGACTACTAGAAAGATAAAGTGAAAACCTTCTTCGAGTCTCAACAACTCGAACTCTGGGATATGGTTCAAAAACAATATGCTGAACCAGATGATTCCAAGCTTAAACCTATTCCCAGGGATAAGTGGGAAGATCAACTGAATCAGAAGGCAAGATATTTTCTTATCTGTGCCATTTCTGAAAAAGAGTACGAGAAATGCGGGAAGAATGAAACTGCCAAAGAAATTTGGGACTCATTGGCCTTGGCCTATGAGGGTACTTCCCAGGTGCAAGAAACTAAGGCTAACATCTTGGATAGACAGTATGAACTCTTCAAGATGGAAGAGGGAGAAGACATTGAAACTATGTTTGGAAGATTTCAAACATTAGTTCATGGTCTAAAAGTTCTTAAGAAAAGCTACACCACTACTGATCACGTGAAGAAAATCTTAAGAAGCCTGCTAAAGAAGTGGAGACCTAAGGTCACGGCTATTCAAGAAGCCAAGGACCTGAATGCCTCGCGACTTGAAGATCTTTTGAGTTCCTTGAGAGCTCATGAGTTTGAGCTAAATGAAGAAGAACCTCGTAAGAAATCAAAGTCTATAGCTTTGAAATCTACTAGCAAAGCATCCACCTCCAAAGCTCTTCAAGCTGAACTTGAAACAGACGAAGCATCGTCTGATGAGAGTGGTGGAGACACAAATGAAGAAATTTCCTTGATATCAAGGAAAATTCAACGTATGTAGAAAAACAAAGGAAGGTTCAGGAAGCAGTTTCACAAAAAGGACTCAAGGGAAAGAAAAGACTTAAGGGATAAAAGAAGGATTACAAGGACAAAAGTCAAGTTATTTGCTATGAGTGCAAAAAGCCAGGACATTTCAAGTCTGAATGTCCACAACTCGAGAAAGAGAAACCAAGGAAAGGTGGTTTCAAAGGCAAAAAGAAGAAGGGTCTCATGGCAACATGGGATGATTCTGATTCATCATCGTCTGATGATGTTGAGGAACAAGCAAACATGGCTCTGATGGCTACCATAGGATCAGACAGTGAAGAAGAAGATGAAGAGGGAGTTTCTAACTCATCCTCTGATATTCAAATAGCTTTTGATGAGCTCTTAGATGAGTCTTCTAAGCTCAACATTGAGTATAGAGCTTTGAAAAAGAAATTCTCAAAACTTTCAAAAGAATTTTTAATACTCAATGAGGATAATGAGAAGCTTAAAGCTGAAAATCACCGTTTGGTGAATGACACCTCTAAGAATGAAGAAAAGATTGAATGTAACTCTTCAAAATATGAAGAGGGGTTTCAAAAATTTCTTGCTGAGTGTGTGACACGAAGCAAACAAGCATCTATGATTTGGGTGTAAGCCAAAATGGTAAGAAGGGTCTTGGTTACAAACCAAAGGAGCCCACCTTTCAAAACACAAATTTGAAATCCAAGGATACCAACAATCATAGTGACTGTTTGCTCTGTACCTTTTGCAATAAGAAAGGAAATATTAGAAGTACTTGTTATGAATTGAAAAATAAGAAGGACAAGCTTACTAACGAAAGAGGACCCAAAAAGATTTGGGTACCTAAGGACAAGATTGTATATGTTGCAGATTTGCTTAGCAACAGAGTTGAAGCACCAGTCCTGGTACTTGGACAGTGGGTGCTCACGTCACATGACGGGAGAAAGGCGTATGTTCCAAGACCACCAACTTAAAGAGAGTGGAACAGTAGGTTTTGGAGGAAACCAAAAAGGTAAAATTATTGGAAGTGGAAGAGTTAGTGTGAAATTTCTACCTTCTATTTATAATGTTCTACTTGTTAATGGCCTTAAGCATAACCTACTAAGCGTAAGTCAATTATGTGATAGTGGTTATGATGTTGGCTTTAGTGATAATGCCTATATAGTCAAGAGCAAGAATAATGGCTCCATTTTCTTTAAAGCAAAGAGAAAAAACATTATTTATAAAATAAAACTTTCTGAGTTGGCAAATCAAAATGTCAAATGTTTTTTGTCAATTGATGAAGAACAATGGACTTGGCACAAAAGATTGGGTCATGCCAGCTTGAGGTTAATCTCAAAACTTAACAAGAAGGAACTTGTTATAGGCTTATCAAATCTTAGGTATCAATCTGATGTCCTTTGTGAAGCATGTCAAAAAGGGGAACAAGCAAAATCTTCATTTGAATCTAAAAATATTGTTTCCACCTCAGGACCACTTGAGCTTTTGCATTTAGATTTATTTGGTCCAACCAGAACTGCATCTTTGTCTGGAAATAAATATGGTCTTGTTATTGTTGATGACTATACTAGATGGACATGGGTAAAATTTCCTGCTTACAAGGATGAGTCATTTACAATGTTTTCCGTTTTCTGCAAACAAGTGCAAAATGAAAAAGGTTTTTGTATTACAACGATTAGAAGTGATCATGGTGGAGAATTTGAAAATAAATTATTTCAAAACTTTTGTGAAGAGCATGGCATCTCTCACAATTTTTCGTCTCTTAGAATACTATAACAAAATGGTATTGTAGAAAGGAAAAATAGATCTCTTCAAGAGATGGCCAGAACCATTATTCATGAAACTAATGTTGCAAAGCACTTTTGGGCAGAAGCAGTAAACACTACATGTTATATTCAAAATAGAATCTATATTAAACCTATCTTGAATAAGACTCCATATGAATTGTGGAAAGGAAGAAAACCCAACATTTCTTATTTTCATCAATTTGGGTGTGACTGCTTTGTTCTCAATACAAAGGACAGTCTTGGAAAATTTGATTCAAAATCACACAAAGGTATCTTTTAGGGATATTCTGAACACTCTAAAGCTTACAGAGTATACAACAAAGAAACATTAACTGTTGATGAGTCAATGCATGTGAAATTTGATGATTAGAAGCCTGACAATGAAACATCAGAGCTAGATGAGATCTTTGCAGATATGCAGATAAGCAAAAGAACAGATGATGGTGTCACAAGTGCTGACTCTGATTCTGCATCTAGTGACAAGACTCAAGAAGAGACCATAACAGACTGGAAGTTCAAAACTCATCACTGAAAGGACCAGATCATTGGTGAACCAAGTGATAGAGTTAAAACAAGATCGTCTCTGAGGGAACACTCTGAATTTGCGTTGCTATCAGAAATAGTGCCTAAGACGATTGATGAAATACTAACAAACAATGGATGTATACTTGCTATGCAAGAAGAGCTCAATCAATTTCAGAGAAATGATGTTTAAAAGCTTGTGCCTCCACCAGAGGATAAGCAAGCCATTGGAACCAAGTGGGTTTTCAGAAATAAACTTGATGAAGATGACAAAGTGGTAAGAAATAAGGCTAGACTAGTTGCTCAAGGGTATTCACAAGAGGAAGGTATAGATTATACTGAAACCTTTGCCCCTGTAGCTAGACTTGAAGTAATTAGAATTTGGTCAAATTACCATTTTGATCCTCTAACTTATTTTCAAGGTTCATTTTGGTCCTTTAACTTTTAAAAGAGTCGTATTGGTCCTCTAACTTATCTCAATTACTCCAAGTTAGTCCTTCCATTAGATATAGACAGCAACGGTGTTAATTTGGTAGACGTGGCGCAAATGTGGCAAACGATTATCGGACGTGGCAATTTTCATTAATTTGTTTATCTGTTTATTATTTAAAATTACAATTATTATCATTTAATTATTTACAAATACTATCAGTATCAATAACACTAAAAGGGTTTAATGGTGGCAGAAGAAAAGCCAGAATGACCTAAGAATTAAACCAAACACCTTTAGTTACTGCTGAACGAATCGAATAGAGGAGTTGCTGCCGAACGAATCGAGGAACTGAAAATCAAAACAGAAGTGGAAGAAAACAGCGAATCGGATCTTAAATCAGATCTGAAACCAGGAATTGTCAAGAAATCAGATCTGAAATGAGTAACAAATTGGAACGATGATGAAACGCAGCAGAGAGAGAGCAGAAAAGGAATGCAGTGAACAGAGAAGAAGATAACCGCAATCTTGAAGTTTCTCTGGAAAAACAAAAGGAATGGAACCAGATCTAAATATGAGAACCAGCTTTGAACCAGATCTGAATGTGGAAAAAAAAAAGAATTTGAACCAAATTTGAACAAAGTTTGCTTCTGAATCAGCTCCCGATTACTTGTCCAGAACACCATGTGCGTTGCTGCCGGAAACAAAAACCCCATCTTTCAGACATGTAGCAATAAAATGTTTAAATGGTTGAGATTCAATTTCTTTAAATAAAGTTTTAAAACAAAAAATAAATAACATGGCAGATTAGTACAGAACCATCATCTTCATTTTAGACTAGGAATTAGTTTTCTGAGAGTTGCCAAGTTGTGCATTAATCATGTCCCTACGCGCTTTCGGAAACACTTGTAGCTCTTTGTTCTGCGCCCCTTTAATTGGTACATGCCATGAATGGAACACATCAAAATGTAGAGAGGCGGAGTCAAAGGCAAGAGGCAGCATTTGTGTTGGGGCGCTTAGAGGGCACGGTTTTTATGCGTTTCCATGGGGGTTCACGGCGGGCTTCTGGGTAGGGGATGACGGCGACTGGGCGGCAAGGTTAAGCTAGCTGTGGCTTGGGATCGCTGGTCTGACAGAGACTGAAATGTTTTCCTTAGTGGTGGTGGTTACTGTGATTTGATTAAAAATAATTAAATGAATAAAAATGTTTAATCAATATCATATATAATAATGATGCTGAGTCAGTTGCCACATCAATTAAAATGTTGATGTGGCATTAAAATAGTATATAATAACAATAATAATGTTGAGTCATCTAACAGAAGGACTAACTTGGAGTAACTGAGATAAGTTAGAGGACCAATATGACTCTTTTAAAAGTTAAAGGACTAAAAAGAACATTGAAAATAAAGTTAGAGGACCAAATTGGTAATATAACCTTAGAATTTTATTATTATTTGTTACACATCATTGCATTACTTTATATCAAATGGATGTAAATAGTGTATTTTTAAATGGTTTTATAAGTGAGGAAGTATTTGTAAAACAACCACCTGGATTTGAAGATATTGCTTATCCAGAAAGCATGTATTCAAACTTAGAAAGGCTCTCTATGGTCTTAAACAAACCCTAAGAGCTTGGTATGACAGACTGAATTTCTTTTTAATGTCGAATAGTTTTGAAAGAGGACAGGTAGATACTACACTCTTTAGAAAATTATCTAAAAAACATTTTGTTCAAATATACGTTGATGATATTATCTTTGGTGCTACTAATGAATCTCTTTGTGAGGAATTCTCTAAGCTTATGCAAAATGAATTTGAAATGAGTATGATAAGAGAATTGAAATTCTTCCTTGGTATTCAAATCAAGCAATGTCAAGAAGGAACCTATATCTATCAGACTAAATACGTGAAAGAACTTTTGAAGAAGTTCAAGCTTGAGGAAATCAAACCAATGAGCACACCGATGCATCTAACATGTGCTTTAAGCAAAGATGAATCTAGTAAAAAGGTAGACCAAAAGGTATATAGAGGTATGATCGGTTCACACCTTTATCTTACTGTCTCAAGGCTAGATATTATGTCTAGTGTGTGCTTATGTGCAATATTCTAATATGATCCTAGAGAATCTCACTTAACTGATGTTAAGAGAATCTTTAAGTATCTCAAAAGAACTACTAATTTTGGCTTGCTCTATAAGAATTCAGATAATTATAAGTTAGTAGGTTTCTGTGATGTGGACTTTGCTGGAGATAGAATTGAAAGAAAGAGCACAACTGGTGGCTGCCAATTTCTTGGAGCTAACCTTATCTCATGGTCCAGCAAAAGGCAAAGCACAATTGCACTATCCACAGCAGAAGCTGAGTACATTTCTGCAGCAAGTTGTAGCTCACAACTTCTATGGATGAAGTATCAGCTTGAGGATTATCAGATAAAAGAGAGTAACATTCCTATATACTGTGATAATACCTCTGCAATATGTTTGACTAAGAATCATGTTTTGCATTCACGTGCTAAACATATTGAAATTAAACATCACTTCATCAAAGACTATGTTCAAAAAGGTATACTTGAAATTAAATTTATTGATACCGACCATCAATGGGCAGATATCTTTACAAAACCTCTTGCTGAATATAGATTCAACTTTATAAGAAAGAGCTTGAATTTTCATCTTATGAAGGAATGAGCGTTTAATTTGAATATATTTACCTCTATTTTGTGTGCCTCTGAAATGCATGCGTCTGATTACATATGTGCCTTTGTTTTTATGTGATCGTCTGTTTTTGACAAGTGGCTCTGTTTTGCTATTTCGTCTGTTTTTCATAAGTGCCTCTGTTTTGTGTGTTCATCTGTTATACATGTATGCCTCTGTTTATATTATATATTTATTAATTATTAAATTCATTATTTGTATCATCTGTTGTTGTTAACTGTTCATATTCATGTGAGTCTGTTACATTCATTAAGTTCCCTCTGGGATTCTTGATGTACACGTGTCTCCTAGAGACTGGTTGATGCGTTAGTGGATAAAAATTACTCTCACTGAGTCATAATTATTTTTTATTGCCCGATGACAGTTTTACTACGCCTCTTTATGGCAGAGCTAGACACGTTTCATTTATGAAACGACAAACTATTTATGTCATTTATTTTGAAAACTGAAAAAAGGCAGTTTGCCTTATTCAACATGTTTTGAACCCACTCACTCCACCCACTCACCCATTACCCACTCTATCTCTCTCTGAGAAGCCTCACTCTTGAAACCCTAAACCCCATTCTCGCTACCTGCTCTCTGCTTCTACTACTCTCTCGGCAATGGCCGCTCCACTACTACCGGTTGTGTATGGTCCTGATCCTGAACCTTTACCTACTTTGACGAACGCATAGCAACATCAACTCAAAGTGACGTGTGAAGCACAAGTGAACTTCAAAGATTTAGCTAAAAATGAGTATGATTTCAGAACTGATTTTACTGATATGGGTATCGTAGATTTCTTCTACATGGAAAACTACCTCATCTACCCAGAACTGGTGAAGGAGTTCTGGAGGTTTGCTAAGGTTAAAGACAACGCTCTCTACAGCTATGTGCAAAAGAGACACATACTGATAACACAGGTCTTGGTCTCTGACGTTATCAAATGCCCTAACTCTCGAAGAAGAATCACCAATAACTAGGAAAATGAGTATGGTGGAATGGACACCGTCAACTCTACTATCTATGAGAACCTTGAAAATTCAAAGGCTGTAGACATGAAGAACAAGTTTCAGGTGCTCTTCAAGATCATCAAGAGCTGTATTCTACCCAAGTCTGGGTCTGTTGACACTGTGAGTTCAGACCACAAGTTTGTAATTTGGTATTATGAACTTAAATCCAAGATCAACCAGCCAAGCGTTATCTTTGATCACTTGCGCAGAAACATTTCTTTCTCCAGTAAAGGGAAGAACCTAAATATACCCTATGGAAGGGTAATCTCTGCAATACTGGGTAATCAAGGTCTGATTAGGCATCTTCAATGTTTGAATACAGAAGAAGCTGGAGTAGCACTCCAAACTTTGAGTACACCAACCTTCAACAGTGAGAACCTGAAAAAGATGAGGGTTCTATCTTCTGAGATCATTGCTGAAATCCAAAAGGAAAAAGAGAAAGCTGCTGTCAGACCGGTAAGGAAGGGTAAAAGGAAGATAACTAAAGTTGCCCTTTGTTGAGCCTACCAGAAGAATAACAAGGAGCACTAACATTCACATTGCCTCTGATCCTACTCACCTTGTTCATCAAGAAAGGCCTACATTCATGCCCTCTTTGCTGACAGAGGAACATGAAGAGAAGAAGGTTGAACTTGCTAAGGTGATTGCTAAATCTCAAGAGGAATGCCTCAAATTCTATGAGGACCGCAAAGCAAGAGGGCTTCTGCAAAGAGAGACATTTGCTCCATCTATTGATACACCCTCTGCTGCTCCCTCCACTACTCCTACTGTTGTTGCCTCCGGCACCACTGCTGCTACTGCATCTGCTACAAAGAGGAAGAGAATAATCAAGTTGGCTGATATCCCTGCCAAGAAACCTTAGGTACTTGATGAGGTTGTTAATCTTTATGATTCTGTGTATGGTACTGGATCTGCTGTAACTAGTTCTTCTGCAACCCAACCTGCTCAATCCTCTCAACCATTACCTTCTAAACCTATTCCTCCTCCCAAACCTTCTAAACCAACCCCTTCTAAACCTACCCAAAAACCTCTACCTCCTTAAGACAGAGACAAAGACAGATACCTATTCCCAAAGTCTCAATTCCTTACATTGAGCCCCTCTCTGTTGCTCTCCTAACTGATCATATACCACAATCACAACCACAAACAACACAAACACCTTCACCACAACTCACACCAATTTCTTCACCATCACAACCACAAACAACCATCACACCACCACCACAACCTAAACCTATCACTCCACCTAAATCACCACCCCAAGCCCAACCTGATTTAAACCACCCTTCACAACCCGAAACAGTCATGGAGACTATCAACCAGGAACCTCAATCTGATAAACCTAACTCTGATATGATCTGTGAAGCTTAACCCCTCACTACCTTACCACCTGTTTCAAATTCCTCTCTGCAACTTGCTATCCTTTTACCTGCTCCACCACAAATCATTTCACCACCACATTCACAATCCACCATGAGTCTGAACCTACTACAGACCCAATTGTAGAAGATGACTTAGCCATTACTACTACAATTGCCTCTGAGGTAATTGAAGAACTTGAACTTGATGATGATGTCACCACCATTGAACCACCAATCCCACCACCTCCTGCCCCTGTTATTCAAATTGGCTGTGAACCTCCACTAAACCATGCTGAAGCAGTCGTTGTACCTCAACCTAATCCTCACCTCTTTGCTAGATTTGAAGTGTTTAAGGCTCAGAGATAGTGTGAGTTTGATGTTTGGAGATACATTGAAGAGGACAGAATGGATGGTGTTAGTACTGCACAGGCTCAAGAGGACTTCTATGAAAATTGGCACTTTGTTAATTTCTGGTTTGAGAAGCATAGAAAGGACCAACTTGAGAGAAATAGAAGGTTCCTAACTGCTTCTGCTTAGAGAGTGCCTAAAAGGGTAGAAACCCATGTTGTTTGGGAACCTGAACCAGCTCCTATACCTCTTCCTACTCCTATTCCTCCACCTGCACCAGAACCTGTAACTCCTCCTCCTGCTTCAACTGCAATGGTGTCTCATCCCTCTGCTTCTGGTTCTGCTTCTACATCCACTAGTCATTCTGTTGTGGTTCCAAAAGAGGTTTTGGACTAACTTGTTGAGGACAACAGAAACTTCAAGGAGTTCATTGAAGCATCGAACAAGAGACATGATGATGTTAATTCTATGTTGCAGTTCATTGTGGATCAGCTGAAGAAACCTTAGATAACCCTTAGGTTTTTCACCATTTTCTGTTTTTAGCCTTGTACTTGTTTTTCTTTTTAGTTGAAAACAATTTTTCGTACTATGGTAATTTTCTTTGATCAATAAAATCAATATCTTTTGGTACTTATTCTGTTTTAACTTTATCTTCCTCAAACTATATTTTGACTATGATGTTCTTTATTTATTCTTGACCTTTTTGTCTGATGACAAAAAGGGGAGAAAAAAATATAGAAATGTAGAGTAATTGATGAACCTAATGAATCAACCAAGTGTCATCATGCATTGCATTCTGCATTATAGTTACTTTTGCTCTGATACACTGCATTTTGCTATGCATTATTTACCCTGATACATTATATTGGAATATATGCTCTGATGCTGTATTAATACATATATGCTCTGATACATCACTCTGTAAATGAAAGCTCTGATACTTGAAAGGATTTGAAGTGTCACATTTATCTGATGTGACTTTACACTTAGAAAATATTTATATGTGCTTAATTCAGGGGGAGCCTTTGAAATTCTTTAAAGTAAATATTTTTCTAATGGAAAATTGTTCATCAATCTATGTATTTGTCATCATCAAAACGGGAGAGATTGTTGGAATTAAATGGATTCAGAAACAATGACCCTTAATTGTTTTGATGATAACAAATAGTTAATAGAACAATTTATCCTCTGATGTGCATGTTAGTGTGCAGAATTCACTATTTATCAGAAGGAATTATCTCAGAAGACTAAGTTAAAGTGTGCACTTCACTCTCAATTTCATAAGTCTGAGTCTGGCACTGATCGTCTGAAAAGTGTTTCTGACTTCATCATCTTGCAGCCTCACTCTAAAAAAGGTCAACGCTCTGTTGGTAGTCAACGCTCTGGTAGACCATGCTATGTTGAGACCATGTTCTGTTATTGCTCAACGCTCTGTTTGCTGGTCAATGCTCAAACAGACTATGAATAGACTACACAGTGAAAGCCTTCATCCGTTTCTCTATGACTCTCTTATATGAAAGGCCAACAAATTATGTACTAAAGAACTTGCCTCTGTTTTAAGCTCACTCTGGTGAACAGAGTATCTCAGTAATAAGCATTGTCTGTTTGACAGACGCTCTGATTGGAAATCAGACTGAGTGTTCATTGAAGGCTACTTCAAGTATTAAAGAGACCTCATTGATGAGTATTTTAATGTACGAGGAATCAAAGGCCAAAGGGAATGTCAACGGATATAATCATCAGAAAACTTGCTCAAGAAGTGTCTCATATTCAAAAAGCTCACAAGGGACAAGATCCTGATATTGTCTGTTGTGTCCGTGTACATGCGCAAAATGGAAAACGACGTGACTTGCTAAAAGCCAGAAAAGGTAGATCTGAAGCTTTGTCCTTTGGTGCATAGAACTGTTAGATCACAACGGCACTGTTCACAATCCTAGCTATATATACCTCACTTCATTCACTAAAATAGGTGAATGAAACCATTCAAATATCTGAGACAGTGAGCAACCAAGAAATTATTTCAAGTCCCTGAGATCACATTGAACAGGCACTTAAACGTTTTATTCTTTCTGTTTGAAAGTTATTCTTTGTGCTTAAGTTTTCATTGTAAATCCTCTCTGCTGAGAGTTATTTGATATTGTTTTAAACTACTTTTGAATACTATATTTAGCCCAGTAATGGCTGTATTCCTTAGAGGCTTGACTGCACTAAGTCATTCTAAGAAGTTAGCCAATTTGGTAGTAGTATACTCTCAAGTGTAATCAGGTTGATTATAGAGAAGAAATCCTTCAAGTGTGCGAAGGGACTAGACATAGCTATCAGGTAATAGTGAACTAGTATAAATCACTGTGTCATTCTCTTCTCTTCTCTTTACTTATTTACTTTGCTATTCTGTTAACAAGTTGTTTTTGAAAAGGTTTTCACAAACGCAACGTTTGCGAAAAGATTTCTAAAACCTAGTTCAAACCCCCTTTCTTGTGTTTTTGCCACGTTCACCTTGCTTTAATATTCTTGAGCTTTCTGAACTCTCTAACCTTTCCAAATCTTCTTATCTTACTCACCAAGATGTCTTCTAGTCCTCACTCCCAAAACAGATCCCATGACTATGGCAATTAGGAATCTTCCTCCTCAAGTCTTAGTCGTTCATTATCTCCTCTAGCTTCGACTGAAATGGTCCAAGACTTTCACACTACTCAGGACTTTCTCACTTTGAATCCTTTTATCTTTCAATTAACCGATGGTAAAGTATATTTAGAGAACTATTTGTGTCTTGAGCTCTATACTTCTCCCATCGCCTACGACTGGTTCATCGTTATTAAGTGTCTAACACCCTTAGATGTCACATTAACCATAACCTTATTTAATTATCTTAATCGCATAATGTAACGTTAGTGAGTACAAAAAATTTGAAACTTTCATTACATGCATTATTATTCAAAGAACTTTACAAACCAATTTCAGGGTATAAGCCAAGGTCAAAAACCTATAAACTATAAGTTACAAACAACAACTAGATGTATATTCATTGAAGACAAAGTGTTGGCCATGACACACACACTAAATGAGATTGTCTTTGTCCTCTTTCTATTTTTTTGCATTTTCTTACTTTAAATAAATATGTATATTATATATTTTTTTATTTTTTTATTTTTTTGATAAGAACAAAATCATCTCATTTCATTGCAAATAGTCTGAAGAATACAACCAGGTATATAATGGAAATCATTACGAGAGGCATAGGGTATTGATGCTTTAGCTAGAGCATGAGCAACACCATTCGCATCTCGCCTAGAAAAAATGACTTGGAAATCGTTGTAATTTACTAGAATGGCTCTACACTCCTTTATTAGGGAACCATATTCGGACCTATCAGATTTGGCATTGGGAACTTCATCTACAACTATTTTGCAGTCCATCTCAAAAATTACTCTATGCAGTCCTACCACAGTGGCCCAGTGAAGCGCCTGAAGTAAGGCCTAAGCCTCTCCTTCTGCAACAGATAGATGTGCTTGTATCTAATCTGTCCGCTCCATAATAAAATGGCCCATTTCGTTGTGCACACACAAGCCCAAACCCACCAATCCATTGTCTCTGAAGAAAGCAGCGTCCAAGTTACATTTCAGGGTACCCACAGGTGGCAGAGACCATGGTGTAAAGAATATTGGTGTTGGTTAGAAGACCTTGAAGAGGGTCTTGCAACCTGCCAAGAAAGAAGCAGCTCCTCACATCGAGCAATGATCTGTTGCGAAGTCTCGCAAATTCCTTCCCAGATCTCTTCCAGATACTCCAGAGAAGCATTGCAAAGCGCTCGAGCTGGTCTTTCTCAAATCTTTTGAAAACCTGCATAAAAAATTCAACAAAACTCTCGCAATGTGTCATAATCGGTTCTATCAGCTGCCAAAGCAATGACCGCTGCCAACAAGAAATGCTATTTCAACACATCTGAAATAAGTGCCAAGAGTTGTCATCTCCTTCATTGCAATTAACACATATTGATGAGCAATCCACATCACGAGTCATCAAATTCGTCCGGGATGGCAAGCAATTCTGGCCAACTCACCAGATGAAGGTGCGAACCTTTGGTGGAACCGCTAAAGCGCAAATCATTCTCCATTCTCCCTCAATCTTCAAATGTTCCTACTCCACCAATCTCCCCATACAGATTCCATACGCACTTCTCACTGTATACAAACCCCTTTTATCATACCTCCACACCAGACTATCAAGTTCCGAATAAATCAAACAAAGGGATTTTCATAATCTCACTCATATCCCTTGGCTCAAACATTTCCCGGACTAGAGAATCATTCTAGGTTTTGGAATCAATATTGATAAGTGTATTCACCGTGGAAAATTGATTTTGAATAAGCTGAAATTGTGTGTACCTTAGGTTCCTCAATACAGCGCAACCAGGGAGTATTCCAAATGTTAATCAAAGAACCATTACCCACCTTCCACCGATAACCCTTTTTTATCACTATTCGGGAATTCCAGATGCTACGCCATTGTGTCCAATAGACGCCCCCAAAAAATCCCCCCCCGGTGGGAAGTATTTAGCTTTGATAATACGTGATACCATAGCCTCTGGGTTGGTCATAAACCTCCAACCTTGTTTCCCCAATAGTGCAAGATTGAAACCGTGTAAGTGATGAAAGCCCATGCCTCCCCACTTCTTACACATAGTCAATTTCTCCCAACAAAGCCAATTAATGCCCCTTTTATCTCCCTTATAAGAGCCCCACTAGAAGGAATTCATCATACATTCAATCTCCTCTCCAATGGAAGTGAGTAAAAGAAAGACACTCATGCAATAGCTCGGAATAGCCTGTAAAACAAATTTAACAAGAACCTCTCTCCCTGCTTGAGAAAGCATCTTGCTACTCCAACTCAAAATTCTCTTCCACACTCTATCCTTTATATAATTGAACATAGATTTTTTACTCTGCCTAATCATAGAAGGAAGTCCTAGGTATTTGCCCGTACCCAAGCCTTCACGCACCTCCAGAGTATTGACAATAGAAGCCCTCTGGGATTCCACCACATTTCTACTAAAAAAGATCTATGACTTACTCAGATTGATGTCCTGCCCAGAAGCTCTAGCATATGTGTTAAGAATATTTTTTAACCCCAAAGCCTCATTATCATTCACTCTGAAAAATAAAAAACTATCATATGCAAAAAGTAAATGACTAATAACTGGAGCTCTTTTACACACCTTCACACCATGAATGACTCCCTGGCTCTCAACACTTTTTAGCAGGGAAGAAAGACCCTCAGCACAAAGAATGAACTAGTAAGGAGGTAGTGGATCCCCTTAGCGAAGGCCTCTACCAGGCAACACAGGGCCCACTCTGTCCTCATTGACATTAATCGTGTAGGTAACTGAGGTTATACACATCTTTATCCACGTCACCCACTGTTTATCAAAACCCATACGTTCCAAAATAGCCAAGAGATATCCCCAGTCCACTCTATCATATGCCTTGCTAATATCAATCTTCAGGGCTGCCTCCCCTCTTTTACTAGACGTCTTGACAATATTTGTTTTCCCAGATCACTTGGTAAGATACCCTCCTGAAGCCATCTAGTGCAAGCTTCAGTAATATCCTTACCACAAAGAGACCAGAATCGCTTATAGAAAGCTAGATTAAGACCATCAGGACCCGGAGCTTTATCCGAGTGCATTTGAATATCCTTGTAGATGCTGGTTATCCTAACTTTAGAATAGGGCCTCAAGCTAGAGGAAGAAATGAAGTGTTCAATTATATGCACTCTAGCCTTCGAAGCATAATTGAACAGTCATTTGGGTGTTGTAAAGCTAAGTGCAGAATATTAGACAACATGCCACAATATTCATTGAAAACTGCTACTCAGATCATTATTGCTTGAATGGCATTGCATAATTTCATAAGAAGGAATGATAGGGATGATGAAGAATTACGTCTATTTGATGAAAATGTTGATTTAGAAAACAATATTGATGTACACGATACTATAGCTGGCAATGTCACATGGGAACAACCATCTCAAGGAAGTACCAAGCAGATGGAGGGAGTCAGAGATACTATTAGAGACATGATGCCTAGATCTATCTAGCTTTATTTTACATGTTATTATTATTTATATATTTTTTTAAAACACATATACTCAATTATAACTACAAAACATTGATGTACGATTGTTAAATTTTTAGTACACTTAATCATTTTCTATTTTTATATACTTATATTATTATACAAGTCAATGGTGAATTTTTTTTAATTTTAATTCTGCTTTCATATATATATATATATGATACTAATTTTTCAATTTTTTTAATAATAATTGTGTTATGGTGATTGGTAAATTGTTAATAACCATTGTGTTCCGTAAAAAAACCATTTTGTGATATATTATTGTATTTTTATAAATTTTTAATATATTTTTTATTATGATTTCAATTTTAAAAAAAATTAAACATTTTATAAGTGTTTATGTAATTATGCATCCAAACAGTTCAGCTTTTTGTATAAGTACTTTTCAACATACATATCCAAACGCAAACAGCTTATCCAATGTAAGCGCTTATGGCATAAGCTCTCATACGATAAGCTCTTATGCCATAAGCGCTTAAATAAGATGTTTATCCAAATGGGGTCTTAATAACTATCTATGTAATTATTAATAACTGTCATGACTACTATCACGATTATAACTCAGTATGGCATTCACACGCTCGGTCCTATCATGCATGTAGTGTTGCCTTCTGGGAGTCATTCATGTTGTAACAACCACCCTGAAATTTAAACAGAGCTGCTACCTATGTTTATTGAGGAAAACGATAGGAGAAATTTTTTCAAAAATAATTAAAAAAATATGGTCTTTGGACCAGATTTGAGCTCGGGAGTTTGGTTACGTATAGGGAAGGTGTTAGCACCCCTAACACGGCCATAAAAATGGCACCTTTGATAGTTTGAAACGGTTTGTTTGCCTTCAAGAATTAATTCCCAAAAAAAAAACTATATATTTATTTCTCTCTACCTTTTTAACTATATTAAAATAAATGACACAATTAGCACCAAAAAAATAAAAATAAATGACATTAATACTTTTTAACGATGGCGTGACTGGGACCTCACCCGCCACTTTGCTATCTGGTCAAAGGGAAAACCTTGAGCTCCCTAACCCGAAGACAGTAAGTGAACGCAAAAAAATAAGAACAAAAACAAAGGGATACAAATAAAAGAAAAAGCAAGAAGCTACATCATATATTTCTGTCCAGAATCAATCCCTTACAATTTCACGAAATAAAACTGAAATAGCAAATTCAATAATGGAAAAGAAGAAGACTGAACCTGATTATTGATCTCAGATAGGAAAGAAACTGAATTGAAAATTACAGCGAAAAAGAAGAAACAAAAGGAAACTAAAAAAACCTAGAGTGTTTATTTTCTACTCTCTCTCACTCCTCCATGCTTCAGCCGATTCCTCTTCTTGCTCCTCTAGCCTCTCTTTGTTCTTCTTTGATCCGAATCGCTCTCCTCTTCGGTTTGGATCCCGAAAACTCTCCCCTCTTTCTATTCGCTTGCATATCCTTTTATAGGCTTCAATCTTCGTTATCATATGTGAAATAGAAGGGGCATCAAGTCAGTTAAATGAAACACATAATAATAATAATAGGGTCAGGATCAAATGACACCGGTGTCAAACTTGGGTATTGTGACACCGTTCAATAACTTTGTACCGGATACCTGTATTACAAAACTCACCGTTGGATTGAAAGATACTATCAAATAGATCATATCTACAAAATTTTACTTTAATCTAAAATCATTTGATATGTCATTGAGATGCATTAAGATTAACGTTATTTAATAAAAGTGTATTAGACGTTAATCTTGATACATCTCAATGACATATCAAATGATTTTAGATTAATGTAAAATTTTGTAGATATGATCTATTTGATAGTATCTTTCAATCCAACGGTGAGTTTTGTAATACAGGTATCCGGTACAAAGTTGTTGAACGGTGTCACAATACCCAAGTTTGACACCGGTGTCATTTGATCCTGACCCATAATAATAATAATAATAATAATAATAATAAGAGATAAATCTTCCCTTGTAATCCGGAATCAAGTTTGAATAATGAGGGAAGGCTCGCATCTTTCCTTCTTCTTCTGTACGGATCTGGCTGGAAGGATTTTGATAAGATGAGGTTATGGTTTGGTTTGTTGGAAGGGAAGGAGATAAGGAACGGGCATAGGCAAGATTGATGGATAGATAGGATGGAGGCCACAAATGGGGGGAGAGATAGGGGAGGTAGCCACGACTGAGAGAGGGAGAGTGGGAAGAAGAAATTAGGGTTAGGGTTAGAGATAAGATGAGGATGACGAGAGAGAGAGAGAATGATGGAGAAAGGGCAAAAATGAAGGGGGAGGGAACTGTGTGTGTGCTGCGGCTGAGTAGTGAGGGACAATGAGGGAAGAATTAGGTTTCTTAGGGTTAGAGGGAATTGGGCTTAAGTGGAGGTATGATGGGCTTGGGGGCGTGTGAAGGGAAAAGGAGAGGTGCGGGTAGCGAGAGGGAGACCTGAGGCGCGCAAGGAGTACAAATAGAGAAGAGAGGGGGTGCATGCGTGGGCTGCTAGGTGAGGAGTATTGGGCTGGGTTGGGTTGCTGTTAGCACCCCCAGTGTTTGCTGTTTTTAACCGTTTAACCTTTTTTCCTCCTTCCTTTTTCTTTTTTCCAAAACCAAAAATATCATAATTATTTATTATTATTTATTTAACATTAATATTACTAAATTAATAAGCAAAAATAAAGTTTAAGAAAAAAAAGCCGGACAAAATTAGGGTACAACAGCTGTCCCCCTTAATTACATTTTACTCGAAGGTCTTCGTGCATTCGTTGTAAAAGGTAATTAAGGATAGAAGACTCTAATTTTGTCCGAAACAAGTTGTTGGAGGATGCAGGATTGGCTCCCGACTTTGCTTTGAGATTCTAGGTCTGATTCCTAGTGAATTCTCGGTAAGACATTGGTTTGTCCCTAGCTCTTACAAAGTTGGTAGGAGATTCGGGGCCTGGTTCCCTTCGAATTTCCCAGTAAGGCATAGGCTTGTCCCTAGCTCTTACAAAGCTGGTGGGAGATTCAAGGTTCGGTTTCCTGGCGAATTTCCTGTAAGGCATAGGTCTGGCTCCTAACCCTCACATCTTTGGTATTGATTACTTCCCTAGTTAAGGTAAGTTTGGGGTGCGAGCTTCTTCGTCACTCGATACAAGTTTGGGTCAGATTCCCAACAAGGGTAAGTCAGGTTCTTAACTCTTGCTAAAAGGTACGGATTGACTACCTTACTTTAAGGAATGTCCGTGATATGAGTTTCTCTGTCGCTCAATATAAGTTCGGGTTAGATTCTCGGCAAGGTATAGGTCAGATTCCTAACTCTTACTAAAAAGTATGGATTGATTTCCATAATTGAGGAATATCCGAGACGCGGGTCAGGTTCCTAACTAAAGGCTTGGGTCAGATTCCCAAGGTGGTGGGTCAGATTCCCAGCAAGATGTAGGACAGGTTCCTAACTCATGCTAATAGATTGGGTAGGTTGAGTACTAGTTCTTACTAAGTAGACAACAAACCAACTGTGTGCAATATTGGAAAGGGTGGGTCGATGGGCCCAAAAACCTGGATGATCATGCAGAATCAATGAATGGTATGTTGTGTATGAAATGATGTCTTTTGCTTTTAGGGAAATGATTTTTTTAGGTGGGTCGTGGACCCAAAAGTATTGATGATCATGCGAGATGCAATGAATGATATGCTATGCATGAGTATTATTTTGCTTTGAAAGATTTTTTTGATTTCCCTGAATTCCTTTTGAGGACGCTGCCCTTAGACTCGTGGTATGATAACTTTCTGTCGGATGCTTGTCCAAATGGTTGACTTTATACTGCACTAGGTTTGCATATTTTCCCCTTGATAAATCATTTTATGGATCCTCAAATTTTCAGCTTCATGCTTTGAATGCCCTTGGGAGGATTAGGTTGACTACTTTGATCCATAGAGACTTTTTAGTGTCCCTTTGGCCTTCGTCCAGCCATATGAGGAAGGATCTATGTAGAGACGCGGATCACCTTGTGTAGTTCTGAAACTGGAATGAAATCTTGAATGCAAAGCTTGTAGACGATGGGCACAACTTTTGCCCTCAGCTTCTTGGTTTATGTATAGATCTGTGAGGTCTAATTTGGGTTGACATGTTTGTAAATTTGACCCTAACTTTTGCCTAGGCCGCTCTTTGCGAGTTTTCAACTTAGCGGGTCGCTCTAACTTTTGCCTAGACCTGCCCTTTCAGGTTTTCAGTCTAGCAAGCTTTTCTTTTATACTCTTTTTTTTTGGGTAAAGCAACTACACAGAGGAGTTTATATGGATTTCCTCTTTCAAAATCAAGTTTTGAGAAAATATGAGCAATTTGACTTTGATCAGAATGGACTTTATTAGGGCTGTAACGTGGTCAAGGGTTAAGGGCTATGAAAGAAATGATATTTCAGGCTCAAAAAGTATTTAAGGATTTATGAAAACAAGGATCTTTAGTGCCAAGATGCACATTGATGGTTGCTAGCACAATTGTCTTGTTTTGCTTTTGTATTTTTTATTCATTTTTTCCTTGCAAGCGTCTTGATACATTGCATTTGATATTTGCTTGCTTGCTTTGCTTTTTTTTTAACAGACAAAATTTAATGGACTATTGTGCTAGCCTTCAATGTATGGGTGATCCTTGTTTAGGGTACTTGAAAAAAAAAATTACTCAAAAGGGGTAGCAAGGGAAAAATATTTTTTATATTTTTTGGATAGAGAGAAACGGCCAAACTTTATCTCAAAACCTTATTGCTCAAATTTTCACAAAAAATAATTTTTGATAATTGTGCATTTGCTTTACCATTTTATTTTATATTTTTCTTAACTACTTTTTTTTATCCCGGATTGACCATGTATCAAGAAAGAAAGTTAAAAAATTCAAATTGTATTTCTATTGATGTATTGAAAAGATGGGAACAAAGTGGGCCCTTTACAAGATATGCCCCAGGGCTTCGGGCAAAGCGTAAAAACAAATGAAGGTTATTTAAACAAGGCTATTCCTTGAAGTTTTACCACTTGGTGTTGATCAAAGCCCAACAATTCTCAATAGAGTGTCCCACTGTCCCAGTGCATGCCGTGATGAGCATCATTTGTATCTTCTTCCCTCTCTTGACCTATACTGCGCAATGACTGCTGAGCTTCGAGGTTGCCAATCCTTCCGCTTGTTATCCCGGCTTCCACTTTTCCTCCGACAACAATTAGGTCTGAGAAGCTTGAAGAGACATTTCCTATCATTGGATCATAGAAGGGTTGTTGAAGTGTGTCAACGAACGTGGTAACCATCTCTTTTTTAGACAGTTGAGGTTCTACCTGGGCTGTAACACCTCTCCATCTTAAGGCATACTCCTTGAAGTTTTCATTGCCCCCTTTTTTCATGGTTTGCAACTGGGAGCGATCAGGGGCCATATTCGTATTGTAGTTATATTGTTTGAGGAAAACATTAGCCAAGTCCTTCCATGAGTTGATTTTTCCCTGTTCTAAATGCAAATACCAGCGTAGGGATGCCCCGGTAAGACTCTCTTGGAAAAAGTGGATTAAAAGTTTATCATCATTGGAGTAGGAGGCCATCTTCCGACAGTACATGATGAGGTGGTTTTTTGGACAAGTTAACCCCTCATACTTGGCAAACTCAGGGACTTTAAATTTTGGAGGAATCACCACGCTAGGGACTAAGCATACGTCTGAAGCTTCAAACCCAATATGATTTTCTCCTTCAATTGCTTTCAGCCTCGCTTTCATAATTCGAAGTCTCTCCTGATGGGCCATTGGAAGCCTCTCGATACTCATTGGTGTTGATGGGATGGTTTTTATCAAGGGTCAATTTTGCATCTAAGTTCTACAAGAGGTCCAATATCTTGTCCATCTTACCCTTGACTTGATTGAGTGCTTCTCTCATTGCTTGCTGATTCTGTTCCAACAAATCCATGAGTCTAGATTGGGCTCGTGTCTGGTAGGGATGCAGGAAAACCTTATTTGTATCTATTTTACTGTTGAGGGGGAAAAATGAGTTACGTTATGAGGATGCCATGATTATGCATGTCATGAATATTTTTTTTATGTACATTTTATGCAAAATAAAATGATGGAGAATAAAAAGATATTTTTCTATTACATTTTTTTCAATATATTGCTTTTTTCGTGCAAAAAGAATGCGATGGAAAAGAGAAAATATTCTTTTGTTTTTTTTAAAAGGATTTCTGAAAAATAATGGAATTTAAATGGATGAAGATAAAAAATGGGCCAAGTGCCCATTGTGAGATAGACCGGTAATTTCTAAGACTTTAGGTTCTACGGCTTTGATCACATGGAAAACGAGACAGATAGGGTTTGCTCCTTTGGTGATATGGGCCGGTAGTTTCTTAGAACGGGTCTATGGTCCACATAAGTGTCTTTCCATTGGGTGGCTTTAGGATACTAATCTAAAAAGGTTTCTAGAGCTAAGGGTCCCATTTTCGAATGTTACCGCCGGTAATAGGTAAACTATTAACGAGAGTCTTTTCTCAAATGGGGCCAAACTCTAGGTGAGGCCTTCGCAAGGACCCAATCGTCAGACGCCCAAAGAAAGTGCTCACTACACAGCCTCTCCTAACTTAAAGTTTTTTTCTTTTTCAAACCCGGGTATAGGGTTCCACTCGTAGTGTGCAAAAAATGTGTTAAGTGAAGTGTGTGAAGAAGCAATAACCTAAAATACTACCCGCTGCAAAATAAATTAAACAAATACAAATATATACATGGTGACTATCTTAAGATTTATATATACATGTGAAACAAACATAATAAAGCAAAATTAAAACAAATAGATCAAAGATAAGAATAAAAGAAAGAAAAGGAAAATAAATCATATAATAGGCAAACAAATTAATTCAAATAATTTTAAGGCCTAACTCTCTAAAGTCCCCAGTAGAGTCGTCAGCTGTGACAACCACCCTGAAATTTAAATGGAGCCGCTACCTATGTTTATTAAGGAAAACGATAGGAAAAACCTTTTTCAAAAATAATTAAAAAAATAGGGTCTTTGGACCAGATTTGAGCCCGGGAGTTTGGTTACGTATAGGGAAGGTGTCAGCACCCCTAACACGCCCATAAAAATGGTATCTTTGATAGTTTGAAAACGGTTTGTTTGCCTTCAAGAATTAATTCCCAAAAAAAAAACTATTTACTATACTTATTTCTCTCTACCTTTTTAACTATATTAAAATAAATGACACAGTTAGCACCAAAAAAATAAAAATAAATGACACTAATATTTTTTAACCATGACAGCGGCTAGGACCTCAGTCCGGCCACTGCCTGTACTGGCCAAAGGGAAAACCTTGAGCTCCCTAACCCGAAAACAGTAAGTGAACGCAAAAAGAATAATAATAAAAACAAAGGGATACAAAGAAAAGAAAAAGCAAGAAGCTACATCATATATTTCTGTCCAGAATCAATCCCTTACAATTTCATGAAATAAAACTAAAATAGCAAATTCAACAATGGAAAAGAAGAAGACTGAACCTGATTATTGATTATTGATCTCAGATAGTAAAGAAACCGAGTCGAAAATTATAGGGAAAAAGAAGAAACAAAAGGAACCTAAAAAAACCTAGAGTGTTTATTTTCTACTCTCTCTCACTCCTCCATGCTTCGGCCGATTCCTCTTCTTGCTCCTCTAGCCTCTCTTTGTTCTTCTTTGATTCGAATCGCTCTCCTCTTCGGTTTGGATCCCGAAAACCCTCCCCTTTTTCTATTCAGCTTGCATCTCCTTTTATAGGCTTCAATATTCGTTATCATCTGCGAAATAGAAGGGGCATCAAGTCAGTTAAATGAAACAAATAATAATAATAATAATAATAATAATAATAATAATAATAATAATAATAATAATAATAATAATAATAATAATAAGAGATAAATCTTCCCTTGTAATCCGGAATCAAGTTTGAATAATGAGGGAATGCTCGCATCTTTCCTTCTTCCTCTATACGGATCTGGCTGGAAGGATTTTGATAAGATGAGGTTAAGGTTTGGTTTATTGGAAGGGAAGGAGATAAGGAAGGGGCAGAGGCGAGATTGATGGATAGATAGGATGGAGGCCGCAAATGGGGGAGAGATAGGTGACGTAGTTGTGGCTGAGAGAGGGAGAGTGGGAAGAAGAAATTAGGGTTAGGGTTGGAGATAAGATGAGGATGACGAGAGAGAGAGAGAGAATGAGGGAGAAACGGCGAAAATGAAGGGGGACGGAATCCGTGTGTGTGTTGCGGCCGAGTAGTGAGGGAGAATGAGGGAAGAATTAGGTTTCTTAGGGTTAGAGGGAATTGGGTTTAAGTGGAGGTATGATGGGCTTGGGGGCGTGTGAAGGGAAAAGGAGAGGTGCGGGTAGCGAGAGGGAGACCTGAGGCGTGCATGGAGTGCAAATAGAGAAGAGAGGGGGTGCATGCGTGGGCTGCTAGGTGAGGAGTATTGGGCTGGGTTGGGTTACTGTTAGCACCCCCGATGTTTGCTGTTTTTACCCCTTTAACCTTTTTTCCTCCTTCCTTTTTCTTTTTTCCAAAACAAAAAATATCATAATTATTTATTATTATTTATTTAACATTATTATTACTAAATTAATAAGCAAAAATAAAGTTTAAGAAAAAAAAGTCGAACAAAATTAAGGTACGACACCTGTGATGGGAGTCAAAAGGATGAGATTAGACGTAGGCAGAGAGAGACATCTGGTCCCTCTCGACCGCATACTGCCACATAGTATCGTCGCGCATTCCAAAGGTGATCTGGATCATAAAGCGGGAGTTCTCATTATCCTGTTCGCTGAGGGACGTATGTGGAAGTTTTTCTTTTTGTGTTTTCTTTGGTATGATGGCAAGGAGTCTATTTGTTCAGTTGGTATGTTTTGATGAGGAGGATGTCAACCTATAGACTTAGTACTCATTTTGTTGGATGACTGTATTAGTACCTTGATTTCACTATGCATTTGTGCACTCTGATGATGACTAGGTGAGCCCTACCAATGGGGCCACTTTTTTTTATATTGATGCATATAGTTGTACATTATTGTGTGACATGTTGCCTTCTAATTTATGCTTTAGAATAGTTTTAATTCACTCAAATTTTTATAGTTAGCGCGTTATCAATAAATAAGCAATTTATGGTGATTAATTAATTATTAAGCTTAATTAAATAGGATGGTGGGGCGTTACATAAGGTGTGTTTAACTTCTGATGGTTGGGCATCAGTTACAGGTGAAGGTTATATTTTCTTATCCGCTTGTTTTGTTGATGAAAAGTGGAAGCTAGCTAGTAAGGTTTTTAACTTTTGTCGAGTAAAGCAATGGAGAATAGATAAGAAAGTGTTTTCTAAGTCGACTAATTAAAAGTGGCTTGTGGAGCACTCAATAAAATCCTGAGATAGTATCAGATACGTGAAACTATCAGATATGAGGATGTTCAAGTTTAATGAGTGTGTCAAAGATGTGGGGATAAATATGAGCATTTGTTTGAGAACTGATGTGTCTATTAGGTGGTATTCCACATATGTAATGCTTGAAAGTGCCTAAAAATATCAAAATGCTTTTGCTAATTTCAAGGTGGCCGCAAGGAATTATAAATGTTGTCCATCTGATGAGGAATAGAAAAGGGGGGAGAATATTTGTGAGTTCTTAGAACGATTTTATGATATTACACGCATGATCTTTAGTTCATCTTATCTAACTTTGAACTTGTATTTCTTGCAAGTTTGGAAAATTGAGTGTATTTTAGAAGAGAATCGGTATAATGTTGATGATGTTATAAGATAAATGTTTGTGAAGATGAAAGGGAAATTTGACAAATATTGGAAAGGGTATAGTGTTGTACTAGTGTTAAGAGCTATTATTGACCCATGCTTGAATATTGACTTTTTAAACTATTGCTTCATTAAACTTGATGCTTCAACTTCCGTCGATAAGGTCAAGTGTGTGAAGGAAAAAAATGAGAAGCTTTATGGAGAACATGTGAGCAATTTCAAAAGCTTAAAAACATGCTCTTGCCAAATACAATTTAAGCTTAACCAAAACATCCTAAAAAATGCCCTTTCTAAAAGCTTAACCAAAACATCCTAAAAACATGTCCTTGCTAAATACAATCTAAGCTTAACCATTATAAAAGCATGAGTCCAAAAAAAACATGATCATCATTTATTTATTGAGATATTTAGTCCAATGTTAGCATAGCAACTTCACCCAAAAAAATAATTGCAACAATTTAAAGACTACAACACTTATATGAGTTATTCACGAGCTATTTAATGTCGAGCCTGTAAGGCTTGAGTTTAACTCTTTTAAATATTATTGAGTTCAATCTCAAGTTTGGGCTTGACTCATTTAATTAAAGAAATGAGCTTGATCGTAAGGACCATGAATCTCAGGTAGCAGAAAGGGAATTATTCGTCCCTGAATATTATTGACTGAAAGCAACAGATTAGACAAAGGAGTTGTCTCATTTCAACACTGGAATTTTCAGTTGACAATGCTAATCAGAAAAATCAAAAAACTACTTTCAACAGACCTAGAAAGTCTATTTATAAGCCATAGACTTTCAGTTACAACCTAACCAACTTTTAACAGGAAAACTGGAGAACGAGTCATGCTCAAATAGTTCACGAATAGCTCAGCTCATTTACACTCCTACTTGCTAAGGTCTATGCAAAGGGCCATCAGCATATGTGCTTGGAAGGAAGCTAAAGAAATTCAATTCAACCGTGAGTAAAAAAAAGTTTTAAAATTCAAACCATCAGTCTTGTTTTTGAATAACTTCTATAAAGACTGTCACGACAAAATTTTGAACCCCCCGACTTTTTGTATGTGCAAAATGACCAGGCATTTACATACGCATTTAATTACTACGTTCGGGATATCTGGGCTGCCAGGGTCGCATTTATAGTTGGACCAATAGTTTTTGGACAAACATATATGGAATTAAAAAACCGTATGGTTTTGAATAACTTCTGTAAAGACCGCCACGACGCAATTTTGAACCCCCAACTGTGTATGGGCAATGTGTATGGGCAAAATGATCGGGCTTTTATGTATGCATTTAATTACTACCTTCGGGATAGCCTGACTGCAGGGGTTGCATTTGTAGTTGGACAAGAGTTTTTGGTTAAACATATACTGAATTAAAAAAACCAGATGGTTCTAAATAATTTCTATAAAGACCGTCACAACAAAATTTTGAACCCAACCTATGGGCCTCAGCAGCAGACCACCTGAGATCGCCGTTCGATACCACGCAGAGGTAAAACATTATGTATGGTAAAGAGGAACCTACTGGATTGGTTTTACTCCAAATGGCTTGCCAGTAGCGGTGTAAACGAGTCGAGTCGAACACTTGAAACTTACTTGAAGTTTGAGCTTGGCTTATGAAAAATAGTAAAGCTTGAGCTTGACTTATTTAGCTCATATATAATTAAATTACTTGTGCATTTATGAAAATTTTTCTTTAATTACTTTTTAGTTTTATCAATTTAGTACTTAATAAAGATTTTAATATTATCACTAGTGCAGAAATAGGAAAAAAAACAGGGCTTTAAAATCGGTTATAACGAACAATGATTTAAAATATAAACGCGGTGGCATTTTTGTAAATAAATGTTTAAGCGAACACTTTTTAAATCGGTTTTTTTATTTTTTAAATCGGTTAACAAACAACCGATTCAAAAGACACATATTTTAAAACGACTCAGGATAACGACCGATTTAAAAGACATATATAAATGATCTAATATTATTTTTCCTCTTCCCTCTCAAAGAAACCCATCCCTCTCAAACCCTACAGTCCTCTTTGAACAAAAAAAACCCGTCCCTCTCAAACACTTGTCCCTCTCGAACCCGACAGTGCTCTTCTTCAAACTGAGTGAGAAGCATTCCGCCTCCATCTTCAAGCTCAGGTTGGCACCGCCACGGGTTGTACCTCTCAAGCCTCATATCTCACTCAGTTTAACAATGGTCGCGGGTTAAGAACCTCTCCTTCCACTCCATCTTTAAGCTCGGGTCGCCGTGCCTCCGTCTCTACTCGCGTCGCCATCCTCCGTCTCTGCTCGCGTCGCCATCCTCCGTCTCTGCTTGCGTCGTCATGCCTCCGTCTCTGCTCGCCGTGCCTCCTTCTGCAAGTGAAGCATTCCGCCGTTGCTGCGAAGAATTGATTTCTGTTTAGGGTTTTTTTTTCTGTTTTGGTATTTCTCCTTTTTTTTCCAATTCTCTCTCTAACTATTTTGCTCAACCTCTCTCTTTCTTAACCTCTCCTTGTTCCTCTGTCCTTCCCGATCTCCATTTTTTTCTTTTGACCTCTTCCCTCTCTCTGTTTCTCCTCTCATTTCATCATCTTCTTCCTCCTTTCTGTTTCTCTTCCTCTCGGTTCTCAACCCTGGCTCCTCCCTCACTCTCTCAACTGTCCCAACCCTAGCGCCATTCACGATGCTTCCATTAAAACCAAAATCAAAACCCCAAATACCCAAATCTCCATAAATCCCAACCAAATCGACTCAAATCTCCTCATTCTCCATACAAAAACGATCTTGGGAGGAATCTGTTTGGAAAAAGCGAACCAAGCCACATAAAGGTCCAAATTTTCTCCTATTCCTCGAATAAGGACTAGAAGCACGTAAGGTCCCCCAAGATCTGGCATGATTCGATCTCGAAGCAACCTAAAGGGGGGGTTTCTTTCTTCCCTGCTTTTATTTTTTGAAAAGTTTCTACTTTTTTAATGATTTGTGGATTCCCTACGGATTTTTCTGCTTTTCAGATGGAGAAGAAGCAAGGGACTGAGGAAAATCCAGTGAGGAAAATCAATCAATTCTTTCAGGTGAGCCTTAAAACAACCTATATTTGATTTTTTTTCTCTCTATAAAAGATATTTGTTCCTATATATTAAAGGCCTCCTCTATGTTCTACATCTTCTGTGTATGTGTGTATCTTTCTCTTTTCTTTTTCATTTTATCGTTTGTATTTTCTTTATTATTTGGGTTATATGTTAATTTGAGTCAGCATGTTAATCAACATGTTAATTTATTAGTTACTTTTCATTTTGAGAATGAGGGATTTTGTATTTGTTGTTTTAGTTTGAGTTTGTGGTTTTAGTTTTATTTTTTTAGCATAGACACTTTTAAAGTTCTGATATTTTCCTTACCAACAAAAATGTCTCCCAAGTGTTTGTTTTTATTCTCCACTCATGACCAGAAGAGTATAACAAGCTAAAATTAGTGTTATTATTTGCAGTCAATTTTGATGTTTGCTCTTATACTACACAATTTCACTGTCAAATGTTCTTGCTTAGATTGAAATTGATAACGACACATATCTGATGTACTTTATTTATACATTTTGTATACAGACGATTTCACTGCACAATTTCAATTACACATTTTGTAATGAGTTGTCAACTGATAGTAAGGATATTGATTGAAAAGAAAAGGGGATCATGCTTCTAGATTTTGAGTTTGTTGTTGGATTCCCTCTGTTTTACAGGAAAAGAAGATTTCCTAACATGAACTGATACAAAGCATTTTGGAATATAGATTTTGCAGAAAACCTCAGGAACTGCTCAAGAATGATTTTGCAGTGGAAACTGGAGATGCAAAGAGGAAAAAAACAAGAAGTATACATACATATACTGCAGGCATATTTGTTTGTTGTTGAGATTTGTCTTCCTGTTTGTGTTTATTTGCATTTATTTGTTTGTTGGTTTTTTTATGCTATTCTGATGTGAGCTGGGTGTGCTGGTCAATTCCTCAAATATTTTAGGTCTTTTTGTGTTGTTCTCATGTGACTTACAGAATTCAGGCTTTATAAGATACAATTTTCTCATGTACTATTGTTTGTATAAACATAAGAATGCCAGCATGCATTAAAGAATACACAATACTTCCAACCACGTATTAATTTCAATTCCTTTTTCTGCCGCATTTAGTTGTCATTATATGAAAGTTAGCTGAGCTCTTCAATTGATAATCTACATCTTAAAAGGGACCAAATGAAAGGCAGTGGCTGAATTAATTAACAAGGTTTAACAGGGAAATTTGAAAAACTCAATCTGGTCAGTTGCAAACTAATGAGCAAATTTGCTGACATGAATCACCTTCCTACAAATCTGCAACTTGCAAACTATCCCATCAATGTATCAGCCTCTTCATCAAACCAAAATATGTCATATGCTAGCACTTGCAATCTTTCCAGCTTACATACTCATGAAGAGACAGAACATGGATATGATTCATTGGAAGATGGAGACAATCTTTTTTATTTTGATGCACCTTTAGCTCAAGGTACTAATTATACCCATATTTAGCACATATGGACTAATGTATCATATTTATAGTTTCTACTAATTCACCCTTAATACAAAATAATGACTTTTTCTATTTGCATAGGATTGAATTCTGATTGCGGATCAAATTCTGAGGAGGAAGACCTATATAGCAATTGCATTCTTACAGAATCTTCCAATCTTACTCAAGGTTCTTTAATATGCTTTATTTTACTCAATCTTACTCAAGGAAGACCTATAGTGTTTTGCAGAAGGTGACACATCATAACATATGTTATTTGGTAAAGAACTGGTCCAGGAAGTTGAATTGAGGAGAAATGAGAAAACTCTAAAGAATCACAATTTTTGTTGTAAAGGATTGATATTTTCAACGGTCAGTGAATGTTTCTTAGCTGCTTTAGAAGCTGCTATAAAGACTTTGATTAAAAGAACTTATCATATCTTCTCTGTTAATCAGTATTTTTGTCAGCCTACTATAATATTTGCACCTTTTTATTTGTTAATTGAATGACCTTTTAGTGTATTTGAATTATATGTAATATGTGAAGTGATGGTATTTTGATGTTAGTTTTGTGAGCTAGTTGATTAATGTATGTTATGACTTGTTGAACTATATGTAATATGTGAAGTGATGGTATTTTGATGTTAGTTTTGTGAGCTAGTTGAATGGTTCTTTGCTGAATAGTTATCTGATGAATGATATTTAAGGTGTCTTGAATGGTTCTATAGGTTGGCAACTGTGAAAAACAAAAAAAAATTAAAAAAAAAGGTCTTTTAAATCGGTTATTCTCAAACCCGATTTAAAAGACTCTCTTTTAAATCAATTATCCTACCTTTTAAATCGGTTATTCCTATATTTTAAATCGGTTTTGAAAAACCGATTTAAAAACTGTCTTTTAAGTCGGTTTTTCCTATCTTTTAAATCGATTTTGCAAATAACCGATTTAAAAGATCTTTTTTAATAAAGAGAAAAGCGTTCGGAAAATGTCTTTTAAATCGGTTAAAATGACCTTTTAAATCGGTTTTTTAACCGATTTAAAAAACTCTTTTAAATCGGTTCAAAATCCGATTTAAAAAAATGCCCACATACTATCACGGCTGAATAGAAATCGGTTTCATAACCGATTTAAAAGGGTCATTTTACCCGATTTAAAAGACATTTTCTGCACTAGTGTATATGATAATCTATAAAAATATCGAAATGTGTACTTTAGATATGATATGTGAAATTCAAGATTTCTAGACAACTACAAAAAAAACTTCAAAAGCTTAACCAAAACACCCTAAAAATATATCCTTTCCAAATACAATTTAAGTTTGACCATTACAAAAAACATGAGTCAAAATATACAATTTAAGCTTAAGCATTAAAAAAGTATGAGTCCAAACAAATTTGATCATCATCTATTTATTGAGAAATATAGTCCAATGCTAGCATAACAACTTCACCCAAAAAAATCACTGCAACAACTTAAAGACCACAACACGTATACGAGTTATTCACGAGCTGTTTAATATCGAGCTTGTAACTCATTTAAATAATCGAGTTCAATCTCAAGTTTGAGCTTGACTCATTTTATTAAAGAAACAAGCTTGATCAAGTATTTAACGAATCGATCTCGAATAGTTCACGAATAACTCAGGTCATTTGCACAATTATTTACTTGCCAAGGTATATGCAAAGGGCCATCGGCATATGTGCTTGGAAGAAAGCTATAGAAATTCAATTCAACAGTGAGTAAAAAAGTGTTAAAATTCAAACACCGGTCTCTTTTTGACAGAAAATTCTTTGGTAGTTGACGTTGAGAAAAAAAATTATGGATTGCATGTCAACATATGTGATGAGAGCTTGCACCATTTTCCGACTTGGAACTTCACTACTTCTGCAAACATTATGCATAAACTTTTTTAGGTAGAATGTAAACAAGAATGAAATTGTTTTTTGTTCCTAAAAAAAAAGAAAAAGAAAATTTACCAGTATTTGTTTCAAATATTCGTTATTATAGAATCCATAAACTTCCTTAAAAGACAATGACTTCTTTAGATGATAGTCACTAAGCAACAAACAATCATATTATTTATACACAATGGGTAAGTCCTACATCGAAACCGCCTCACCCATGCACCTCCCTCAGTTTTTACACAATCAACTAACTTCTAGTTACACCTTTAACAACCTCATACCTGAATTAATTAACTCTTAACACATCCTTCATAATTCATGTTTGACGAAGACACAAAATGTAATGCTCTTCGTTACGTTAGTAGCTTTTAATGAATCGAAAACAAAATCTTACAGGAATAAGATGGTCTGAAATAATACTTCAATAATAATAATAATAATAATAATAATGAATCCTCACATAATAAAATTATTTCACTCCAACCAACCAAGCGTTGGTCCGACTGGTACTGCGGTTGGATCCTTTAACCAAATGTCTTGGATATTGAAAAAACGTTGTTGAGAGAGATTGCCTTAATGCAGCCAAGGTCCTGGAAAGATTAGTGTGCTCTGAAAACAACACTTTTAATGAGACATAATCCCAATGAATAAAACAAGTTCAAAACTTTTTTTGCAAACATTGTTGTTCTCTGCCAGCGTGATAACTAGAAAAACTTAACCATGGTATCCGCGATTTACTCATAAAAAATCTCTTTAGAACAAGCATAAATTATTCACATCATATACATAACAAAATAAATATTCTTGTAACCAATCATTCATCCCAAAGCATTTAACCACATCAACTATGCATACTATATATGAGCAAATTCATATACACGGCTCAGTGATTCTCAGAATCACTAGATTTGACTATTTGGTTCCCAGAATCGATGTGAATCCCGGATTCACTATGGTCTATAAGCTTATATCCATTCTCCATCCCGGATGGAGGTATCCAATATTGTAACGTCCCCAATTTTCCTATGTTAGATGAAGCTAGGTAAAGTGATTTGTCTAATTAATAATAGGAACTTGTTAGTTAGAAGAAGTGAATTAAAAAGCGGAGTAGCATCTAGTAATTAAGTGAGTGTCGTGAGAGTATGACTCAATATAGTGAAAAGGAGGGTGTAACCCGTACTAGGTGGGATGCATCTAGTAAGTGTGGGTTGTTGTTCTTTACATCCTAAAATATGAAAGAGGTGTCATAAGTGATGAAAGGGTGTGTAACCATTTTTATAGGGGTTGCTTTTAGTAAGTAAGGTGCGTTTGTGATTAAAAAGAAAAGAAAAGAAGAAATAAAAGGAAAGGAGAAGATGGCAGTCGTAGAAGAAGAAAGAAAGAATGAGAGAGAGAGAGAGAGAGAGAGAACCGTGAGGGAGAAAGAGAGGGAAGAGAGAGGGAGAGCTTGAGAAGAAGAAGAAGACACCTTGGGGGTTGCATGTACAAGAGGAAGAAGGAGAAGGCATGATGGAGCCAAAAATAAGTTTGGGTGAAGAAGAAAGGCTTAAAGGGAAACTAGGAATTATGCATTGGAAGCAATTGCAACTCCATCCACTACAAGAATACAACCCATTAGCGTAGGCCAAAAGCCGACGCTAATAATGAAAAGCCCACGTTAAATCACGATTAGCGTTGGCCTAGCATTGGCCTTGTGTCCAACAGGCCCAACTGGATGCTAACTTTTGCGTCTTTCATTTTTTTTTTTGACGCTAACTAGTGTCGGCTTAACTCACGCTAAAGTCGACACTATTTGAGTAGCCAACGCTATTTAGCATCCGCTTGGCCCATGCAAACAACCTACGCTAACATTAGCATCGGCTGACAGCCCACGCTCGTTAGTGTCGGCTTGCTGTTAGCATTGGCCTTTAGCGTGGGTTTGGCCCACACTAACACTGTTTTTGTGTAAAAAAAAAAAATTAACGTTGACACGGTCCTCATGACACAGTCAATATCAACAAACAAAAAAAATCCAAAATATCTTCTTAAAAGTAATATAATTTGAAAACACATACCTATAAAATTCAGTTGTGATAAATGAACATCACAATTTCAACCACTGTATCTCACACCGTATTCCACACACACACATGCCGATCTCGTACTGCGTGCCGAACTGACAAAAATAAATAAAAAAGGGGGGAAGTTGTATAAAAATACGATGTCTTTTGGTGTCCGAGAAACATTTCTGATAAAATTATAAGACATACAATATTACAAATACATGAAAACACATACCTATAAAACTATGGAAAATGTTTAATATCACGAGAACCTCACGAATGACATGACAATTTTTTTTTTTTTTTTGGGTTTATCTCTCCTGGTTTTTGAGTCGTATCCAGAACATTGGTTTTTGACTTCCGTATTAAAAGGCCTTCTTCAAGGCAAATGGAATTTTAGCATGGAAATAATCAATGATAGAAAGAACTATGTGCTGTCCCTGTTTCAATTTGACAGAGTGCATGAGAAGCTGATTTGCGAATGAGGTATTTCAGTTATCCTCTCCATCCAAAAGATCAGATTGAAGATGAGAAGTTGCTTAGTGCTAGGTAAAGCAATTTATACTTCTTCAATTTCAGTTGGACTCTTTCTGTGTGACTTTTTATGTTTTGTTTTAACTATAATCAACTGCTTTGTTGCTGAGCAATCCAAAGTCATGGTTAAATTTATGTAGTTAAATTAATAGGAAAAACATAGTCTTAGTTCCAATTTTACCAAAAATAAGAAAGGTTTTATGTTGTTTCTTTTAGTGTCAACTCTATTTAAAACATCAAAACTGTTGGTGTTGGGACTTTTAGCCTATGTTTGGGAGGGTGGAGAGAAAATAGAGGGGAAAGAAAATTTTTAGTAAAGTGTGAAAAAGATGCATTGATAAATGTGACAGACCAATAATAATATAACACATCATCAATTTTACACTTTAACCAATAAATTTTCTTTCCTCTCACTTTCTTTCCTCTCATTTTCTTACATACCAAACATATAGTTAGTCCCACATCGGGTAAAATAGTAAAGAGGAGTGAACCTCTTTGTTATAAAAGGAGACTTGGGCCTTGGTTTTATGTACACCATTCAAAAGCTTGTCTAGCAACTTTTGTCTCTAGATAAATTCCTCTCTTTGTTTTAGAATTTAATAGAATTCTTAGTATGCTCTGTGGCTGTAGCTTGGACTGAACCTCCACATCAGAAAAAGAATTTATTAGGAATATTTCTTGTAAAAGGAGAGGTGTGAGGAATAAGTTTTGCTAGTGGGGAAGCTTTGTGGGTGTGCGGGGGTGCAGAGAGAAAATTGTGTAGTTGTAATAATTTTTTACATAGCGGATTTTTATCTGGTGCTGGTGGTTTTTCTCCTGGTTTGGGAGTTTTTCACGTTAAATACTTGTGTTGTTATTATTTCTCTATTTTGTTTTTCCAATTTTCCACAAGTACAGTTTCTGGGGAAGAGAATTTGAAGAGTCAAATTCCCAACAAGTGGTATCAAGAGCACAGGTTCTGCTAAAGAGGATGTCGGGAAGCAAAGTTTCAAATGCAGTCAGATTTGATGTAGAGAAATTTGACGGAAAGATCAACTTTGGCTTGTGGCAAATACAAGTCAAGGATGTGTTGATTCAGTCTGGTTTACACAAGGCTTTGAAAGGCAGGGTTACTCCTGAAAGTAGCGGTGATCTTTGGTAAAGCGCTAGTAAAACAGACAAAGTCGATGATGATTGGGAGGATCTGGATTTGAGAAGCGGCAAGTGCAATTAAATGCGTGCACGACCAAAAATGTTCTTGCAAACGTGAAGGGAGCATCCACGGCAAAGGGACTCTGGGAAAAACTCGAGGAGTTGTATCAGACAAAGGGCGTCTCAAATCGGTTGTATCTGAAAGAGAAGTTTCATACGTTGCAAATGGATGAAGGTACTACTATTTCAGATCATTTAAGTATTCTCAATGACATTGTTTCTGAGCTTGAATCTATTGGAGTTAAAATTGATGATGAGGATCAGGCCTTAAGGCTGATCGTGTCTCTTCCAAGGTCCTATGAGCACATGAAGCCGCTATTAATTCATGGGCATGGTAAGGAGAAAATAATTTTCTCGGAGATTACTAGTAAGCTTCTTTCTGAAGAGAGGAGACTTGGTGGGAGTAACAATCCACATGAAAGTTCTGCATTGGTAGCTCGTGACTGGAAGAAGAAGAACTCCATAAAGAATGTCTGTTGGGGATGTGGGCAGTCTGGCCACATCAAGAAGAATTGTAAAGGTAAAACAGGGTCGGCTAAGCTGCGTGTCGTAAGTTGAGATGCTGATAATGAGGCTAACATTATCTCCGATCTTGATGTCTTTTGAAAGAAGGACATGTATATCCTTATGGCATGGGTCCCAAAGTTGCCATGATAAAGGATATTAAATGTTAGCGGGACCACATTTTGCACACGGACATTGGTTGACATTGATGCAGGGTGTGTGGTGAAATTTATGTCGATGGATGATTAACTTCCATGAGGGTCAAATATGGGAGTTGCACCATAGTTTTTCAGCAATGTTATATTTCGACATGTGCCGAGTTTAAATGCTTGGGATGGCTAGTTCTGAGTGATTATGCTTTTATGGTGGAGTATGACTGCGTTGCAGTGATAGCGAAAGCTATGGGAATCTTCATCAAGGTGGAGCGTTGTGGGACCACAAAGTCACAAGGTGGAGATTGTTAGTGTTGGGACTTTTAGTCCCACATCGGGTAAAATAGTAAATAGGAGTGAACCTCTTTGTTATAAAAGGAGACTTGGGCCTTGGTTTTATGTACACCATTCAAAAGTTTGTCTAGCAACTTTTGTCTCTAGATAAATTCCTCTCTTTGTTTTAGAATTTAATAGAATTCTTAGTATGCTCTGTGGCTGCAGCTTGGGCTGAACCTCCACATCAGAAAAAGAATTTATTAGGAATATTTCTTGTAAAAGGAGAGGTGTGAGGAATAAGTTTTGCTAGTGGGAAAGCTTTGTGGGTGTGCGGGGGTGCAGAGAGAAAATTGTGTAGTTGTAATAATTTTTTACATAGTGGATTTTTCTCTGGTGCTGGTGGTTTTTCTCCTGGTTTGAGAGTTTTTCACGTTAAATACTTGTGTTGTTATTATTTCTCTATTTTGTTTTTCCAATTTTCCACAAGTACAATTTCTGGGAAAGAGAATTTGAAGAGTCAAATTCCCAACAAAAACAAGGGTGAGGACCTTGAGTTGAGTTGCTTCGTGAGTCATGATTTTTGTCTATAACTTCCAGGTGCTTTGCTTGATGTCCTTACACACCGAAATTGAGGTAAAGAGATTGATTACAATTCAAAGCTCCTGCAGAATTTCAAGCTTCACAAAAGAAGAAAAAGTGGGAAGAAAATCCACTTATTGGAGAATTCATCAGAGTACTCGCCAAGCTTCATAAAACATAAGCTCCGGCAGAAGAAACTCGGTCCAATTCGATGATATTAAAAAGGATCAATTTGGGGTGGGACTTGGAGCTTTAGGTTTTGTGATGATCTGTTTTTTTTACCAATCAGATAACGATTTTTTTTTTTGTGTGGCCAATCTGATAACCGTTTTTTTGGAATGATGATAACACGTCACAAGCAATGTCATTGGTGAATATCGTGAGGCATTTAAATCGTGAGCAGTTCTTCTGTAAAACTACAAGACCCATAGAATTTTTAAATCTTATAGTATAATTTGTTTTTGACGAAAAATGATTAAAAATAATAAAATTTTATAAAATGTTTTTGTTCCGTACAATTGGAATGTGTTGTCTGGCGTGGCTTCATTACTCATCAAAATTGGCTTTCCAACGTGTTACATCACACTCAGCCTACCCTCCACAACTTTTACACTGCCCCATACATTGACTTTCACCTTTTTTTTACACGCTGTTTGCCTTCCCAAAGTCTTATTACTGTTACTTTCTCTTCTTTTCTTTTTGTTTTAAAAACAAAATTTCTGAAAGTCCTCGTTCATCACTTTCTTTTGGTTTGCTTCTTTCACCCACAAAGGAGAAACACGAAGAAGCGCGAGACAAAACCATGGCGAGACACAGATCCACCGAAAGCGGATGCCACCACTGTGAGAGCCTGCGGAGTACCCAGCGGCACCAAACCGTACCCACGATGCGTATCCAGTCCGCAAAAAAAAAAAAAATTGGATACGTTTCTGGTACGCTGGTACGCCACCATTTTCAGCGTACCGGTGCTTTAGAGGCCACGGGTAACCATGAATCCCATGTTAGGACCAATTTATTATTTTGAATTCTGATATGGGTTGCTTTGAATGCTGTCATTATGGGTTCTTGAGTATTTGGTAATGGGTTCTGCTTGGTGGTTGTAAATAGTTGAATGTGTAAGCTAAAAAGCAGCTTCAAGAATGTTTGATAGTTCACCAACAGGGCATGTACATGTCAGAGTTATTACCGGATCACATCGAGTCATGAGTCTTTATGTTTTATGTTATGTAAGTGTCAAGATATTGCATTGTTGATAATTTTAATCTCAAGTGTGACTTAGACTTTGCCACACTTTGTTTTATAAAAGAATTTGTAACCTGAAGATTATTTTCTATTTTCTAAAGCGATATTTTCAAATTATTTCATTGCTATTTATATACACAATTCTTAACATATACTCTCTCCGGTCTCGAATATAAACAAAACTCAAAATTTGTATGTCCAAAATAATAGTTATCTTGGATAAATAAATTTGTTTCATGTTAAAATATTATTCTTTTATTTCATTGGTAAATTTTATAAGGTTTCAACTTAAGTTTTTCATACTATATCTCTATGTTTAAACAATCTATATAATGGATGTATGCATGTAATTAAGTTGGTGTATAAAAAAATTTACTTTTCGATAATATATTTTTAAACTTAAGATTTTACTTTTAAAAAAGTTTTAGTACACCAATACAAAATAAAATTAAGTGTATTAATTTCTCTTTGGAGATACACGGTCTACACATTAAAATACATAAATAGACTATTAATTACCGACTTATTTATATAAGTGAATATATAAATAGATATTATTTTCGATAATTACTTTAATAGTAACGAAAATAATGAATTATAAACGATTTTATTTTTGTTATCATTTTGTGTACCGGTGCTCACAGAACATTTGGTATATAATATATAAACTCTGCATGACATGATTTGTAATTGGTTTTTTAAATTCTTTGGTTAGGTATTCGACGTTTTACTGACGTCATTTCAGAAAACTGTGTTGAATGCATACAGGTCAAAATTTACCCAGGTACTTTTTTTCCTTAATTTTTACTTTTTCTAACTTGCTTGAGCTATGTTTCTTGTTGGTACTATTTCTTTGAAATGCGTTGTCGCTGATTTCGTTTTGCTGCAGTTTGTGATGTTCTATGCATGTGCACTGGATCCTGAAAGTTGTGGTGTGAAATTTGCCATGGTTCTTTCAGAGATGTTTGGTTGTGATGTTAATCCCCCTATTACTAGGTAATCTTGGTTTGCACTGTTGTGTTTTGGAAATCAAAATTAACCTGATGCAAAAGACCAGTTGATGAACCATAAGAGGTGGAATGCGGCTTTTGTATGCTGCTGTAAAATTTGGCACAACTGAATGTACTGTCTTAATACATTCATTTGAAGAAGTTTTTAACTTGATTAACAATATTTGCAGTAGCCATGATGAACGTTTTGCTGCAGCTACTAGCATGATAGGCGACAATTAATAATTTTACGGGCGTTGCTAACAAGTGTCCTAAAGGCACTAGTTAAGGAATCTAAATATATAAGTTTTGTATTGGTAAAATCATCCTTTTAACTTTGAAAAAAATAAATACACACATTCCAAAACAACATTTTTATATTTGATTCTTTAAATGGCACTTGTTAGCATTTACCTAATTTTAATATGGCATGATGTGGTAAAATCATCCTTTTAACTTTGAAAAAAATAAATACACACATTCCAAAACAACATTTTTATATTTGATTATTTAAATAGCCCTTGTTAGCATTTGCCTAATTTTAATATGGCATGATGTGGCTGCTGTCTCAAAATGGTAGCCTTGTAGCTCCAACTTAATTCCATTGTTATTTGGGCTTTGCTCCTCCTTTCTTAAATTACTATTCGATATTGTTAGCACAACTTAACTTCTGTGGAAGCTGTCATGCAGTGCATATGATGCTGCATATTGTTCAAATTTAACTCATGGCATTGGTTATTGTCTTCATATTTTACAGGATGAGTGCTGTTGCTTATCTCGCTAGTTATTTGTCTCGTGCATAGTTTCTTTCAACTGCATTGGTTGCTAGCATTATACAAAGGTTTGGAAACATATTTTGTCCACTTTTATTCATTGACAAAGTTGATCTTTATGTTTTGTACTGAAATAAAGAAATTGATATGTATTATTGCCCTGATTGTCTTTTGTTGACGTTTCAGATTGGTAGCTTGGTGTTCTGACTATTGCAAGGTACATGACACTGATATGAACCCACAAGCACGCCAAGTTTTTTATTCTGGATGCCAGGTGAGTCCTTTTGACATTTGACCTCCTTTTAGAATTTGGTGTTGGGGGAAGGGGACTGCAAATATGATGCCTTTTTCATTAACTAAACAGGGGAATGCAACTATTCGTTTTAAACTTTATGTTAAAGTCTGTGCTTTTGACTCTGCCATCTCCCTTCAACCTCGTCACCTTTTATTTTGGCTGATATTACAATGAAATTGAATATGTCACGGATACAAGCAATGTTACATTGCTTGCTGATCTTCTTCACTCCAACTGTCTATGTTGTTTGTCTCCAGCTACATAAAGCCACATTTTGTCCGCTGGTCAAGAGTCAGAACTACATACGATACTGATGACAATGACGAAGTCAGTGATAGTGGAAGTGAAGTATCAGATGATGATTTTGTTGACAGGAATGCAAAGGATATGATGATGAGCGTTGAAGCAGGTCTTGATTTTGAACCCGACTTGAACAAAATGTCTATCACACCCAACCAATCTTTGAAATTTGGGGGTGAGACACAATCGGGACGGTGTATGCGAATGCCGGCAAGAATCAGACCGTCCACTAGTCCAGAGTCTTTGTAATACCTCTCTGTTTCCGCTTGACGTGAAAGCCGGTCAATTTTGCAATGTTTAGGCCAGGGACTACTCATCATCATAATGGTGTCCTAAAAAATTAGCATTCATATTGTTGAAATTGTAGTTGATATATTTAAGCATTTTCTTTATTGTTTTTGCCTTTTACTGTCTGTTGAGGTGAGTATAGGCAGAAAACTTTAATGATTCGTTCCCCGCTATCTTGTAAGTATAATATGTGTTGAGTTTGAGAAAGTGTGCCTATATGTAATCGTTATTATTGTCATAATATACATATTTAAAATTAAAATGCCATTTTATGCTTCCAAATTCTTGCACACTATCAGATCACATATGAATTATTACCAATAGTGGTTTAGTTTATAGTCCTTGCTAAATAGTGAGAGAAATAAAGGAAAGCAAAAGGAAACATGTACATTGCGTACTTTTTTTTAAGTAGGCGTTTGCAGGTCAAGAGGATCTATTATCTTAACCACACTAAGGGCATGTGATAAAAGCTCACTTATTTTTGTTTTTTCGTGAAAAACCATTTTTTTTGCAACAAAAAAAAAAAACTTAACTTTATTGTAACTTTTGTTTTGTAGCAACCGAAAAATTCGGAGGGATTTATTCGAGTTTAATGGAGCCGCCACCAATAATTTATTTTCGAAGGAAAAATATTGGAAAAAACCTTTTTTGAAGAAAAATGGTCCTTGAGACCGGATCTGGGTTCGGGAGTCGATTATGCGTAGAGAAGGTATTAGCACTCCACGACATCCTTTCGAAAAAGGTTACCTCTAATTGATTATGCAAAATTTATTAGCTTCTAAAAAATATTTATTTCCCTTTTATTAAAAAAAAAGACAAGGATTTACAATGATAAAATAAAAAAAGGGCTTAATAAAAGTTGTTTATTTTTGTGCTTGACAGGAGTATGCTCCTGCTCCTACGTATCTCCAGGTGCAGTGGAAAAATCAAAGGCTACGTAGTTTTTGGGTAGAAAATGGTTGTGTGTTGGTTGATTTTAATTGTATATTTTTTTGATGGAAAAAAGGTAGGTTTTGTAGGGACCAAACAAGAAGCAATCAAGAGTGGCCCTCATTAACAACCTATTTTGTTTAGAAAATTAACGGTGTTCGTAATGATCAAACGGGAAGCAATCTCGAGTGATCGTTACTAGTAAAAAACTTAATTTTATTTTTATGAAGAGGATAGGTTTTCATGGGGACCAAACAAGAAGCAATCAAGAGTGGTCCTCACTAATAACCCATTTTTATTTAGAAAATTAAGATACTTGTAATGACTAAACGGGAAGCAATCTCGAGTGATCATTACTAATAAATTAATTTTCATGGTTTTATTATGCGATTTTCAAGAAAAATAGGGTCTCAGGATTTTGTATATGAAATTTAGTTGGGTAAAATTGTCATAATTTGACTAGTAAAAAAAAAGCACCATTAAATAAATGATAATAAAAAAACAAATGGGCTAAAGCCCAATAAATATAAAAAAACTAACTACAAAAAGAAAGGGATTAGAATAGGAAAAAAAAAAGAAAGGAAAAGAAAAGAAACAAAAAAGGAAAGGGGGGCGTAATTGAAAAAAAGGGGCTGAAGCCCAAGATAAAGAAAAGAAAAAAAAAGGGGTCAGCAAAACAAATGGGCAAAGAGCCCACAAAGCAAATGACAAAAAGCAGCAAATCTAGAACCTTCTGTTAGTTTAAAATGAAAGAAAAAAAAACCAGGGAGAAGGGAAATGGGGAAGGCGCAGAGGGAGGATGAGGGTTGATGAGAGAGAAAGAGAGAGAAGGTGGCGAGGAGAAGAAGGGGAGAGGCGCGTCAGCCGCCAAGACTAGCCGCTGACACACATGTCATGCGAGCAAGGGACGAGAGAGGGGGAAGGACGAGAGAGGAGAGGGAGAGTGAGAGAGAGAGAGAGCGTGGGAAGAAGAAAGGGAGGAGGGGTGGCGTGACTAAAAAAAGGGGGTGGCCGTGGGAGAAGAAGAAAAGGAGGAGGGGTTGCACGCGTGGAAGAAGAAGAAGGGGAGGAGGGGTGCGAGACTGAGAGGGATGAGAGGGCTACCTTCCTCTGCTCTCCTTTCTTCTTCTGCTCCTCGCTTTTTTTCTTCTCTTCGCCGCTTTTTGCCTCTGGTTCTTCTCTTTTTTTTTTTTGCTTCGCTTTTTGTTTTTGACTTGGTGAATTAGGGCTTGATGTGGAGCCTTTAATTCTTTGATTGGTGATCAAAATGTCCGTAAATTTTCCTCCCCGCTTATTGCGTTTTGACCCCTTTTATAGGGATTGAATCGAGTTGTTGTGTTCCTCTTTTCTTTTTCTCGATGAGCCTTATTCAACAATGTTGTCTTTCCCATTTTTCACTATTTGGTGCTCTAATGCTCGATCAAAGATGGTTGTATCCCCAAGCCTCGTCAGATGCATTGTTTTGATTTCTTGGTTTGACCTTGTTTTTTCCTTTATTTGTCCTGATTGGCGTAATGGTCTTCTCGATGGAGAAACAAAACTTGAGAGGTCGCTTTCTACTACTTTTCCTTTTTCCTTAGTTACACCTTCTTATACCGTATTGTTCTTATCCATATTTTTGCTTCTCCCAACTCCCTGATCCATTCACCATTTTGTCTTGTTTGTTTCCCCCTAGCTTGTGTGTTCCAGGTTTTCTTTTGGTGCAAGGAGCTTCTGGATCATTGAAAGAATGCAAAGATGCAAGCTAGAAATGGAAGTGTTGTCTTGTACTGTTTTTGTTTTTTTTTGCTTTTTTCTCTTTTTTTTTTATTTTTTCGTGTTCCTGTAATATTCATTTTTTTCTCTTTGTAATTTTTGTTTTTTTTGTTTCTGTTTAACCCATTTAAATATTGGTCTGTATATATTTTTTTGATTTTTTGATATGTAATGGACATTGGACATTGGTTATATCTTGGGCTTGCTTGCCTATTTATATCTCTTTTTTTATATTGCAATTGGGCCGAAATTAGCCCAAAGAATTTAACAAAACGGACTCAAAATGTGTTGTTAAGAATAAAGTAAAAACAACAATAAAAATAAATTACAGGAGGTAGGTGGACAAAATTAGGGTATAACAGCTGCCCCTCTTTAGTTATATTTTATTATTTTTTTTTAAAAGAAATGAAGGGAGCCTCATTAAAACCTTCTGATGCAAAACCCTCCTTAGGGAAAAAACATCTAGAAGGAAAAAGAGTATTCCCCCCTAAATTTTATTAATAAAAATAGAAAAAGAACAAGGAAGAATGAGGGGACTAGGCCAAAACCCATAAAGAAGAACATAATACATACTCAAAGGGTGAAAAACATCCAAGGGAAAGGAATAATGCCTAGGCCAAGCCAAAGTGGTATGCAGATGCATCACTATAATGTCTTTCGTCCCAACGAGGTTGGCACCAAAGACATTAACCATCATTTGCAGCACACCAAAATAGATAAATAATAATAAAAACAAAAAAACAAGTAACCAAAAACCAAAAGCAATTATCTGAATCGATAACATGGAAGGCCGACTGCTATTTAATAAACTCTTCAACAACAAAGACAGGGATAGTGTTCCACCAGGTAAGACCAGGAGAATAAATACCATTATTTGCTAGTTTGTCCGCACATGCGTTACCTTCTCTATAGATGTGAGAGCAGGAGAAAGTCATCCTTTTAGTAATTTGGAGGCAGTTAAGCCAACGATTACGCAGCCTCCAAGGAACAATCTGAGGATTAGAAAAGGCTAAGATCACCCACCTAGAGTCACACTCCAGCCAGAGTTTATGCCAACCATTACGGTTGGCCAACTCAATAGCTATAATAGCTCCCATTAACTCAGCATATAAGGCGTTGGCAATACCAATATGAAAAGTAAAACAGCCTAGAGTTGCCGCTCTACTATCCCTAAAAATACCACCACAGGCAGCAAGGCCAGGCGAACCCCTAGCAGAGCCATCGGTATTAACCTTGATCCAGGAGCAGTTAGGAGGATGCCAGATGACTTCTATAATTTTTGGCGCTTTACTAAGCTTCCCATTAATAAGGAAATTCTTCAGAAAGACAAAATCTTGAATGTTCCCAGTCATAGAGCCCGAAGAAAGATCACCGGAGAGTCTGACATTAGCAATAATCATGTTTAAAACGGCAGAAAGAGGAATACCTTTATTCTCGAAACAAAGCTGATTCCTACAGTACCAAATAGCCCAGACAGAATTAGCAATGGCTGCAATGAGGACGTCCGTGGCCTGGGAGCTCCAGTCGCGATCACCGATCTTTAAAAGAGATAAAATAGAGGAGGTATCTAAAACCAGACCCGCACAGTGACCCAGCCAGCGCCAAATGTAAGAAGCAAAAGAGCAAGTAAAGAACAAATGCTCAGTAGTTTCATAATGAGAACCACAGAGAATACACATAGAAACCATGGTGCAACCCCACTTCCATAATTGATCATCAGTTGGGTACCTATTATGAATAAGCCGCCACAAGAGAAAAGATTTCGATGGAGGGATGGAATTTTTCCAGATCAACTTAGACCAAGATAGATGCTGCATAGCAGGGGATTCAACCAAATAAGCTTCCTTAAGTGAAAGGCTTCCGGAGTCGCTATCTTTCCAAATTCGAGAGTCAGGAATAGGAAACTTAGGGATACTGATTTTTTGGATCTCAGTCACAAGGATGGGAAAACGCTGCAGCAAAACATTAGGAATATGCCATTCATGATTGAAAATGAAGTCACTAAACTTAGCCTTTAAAGAGCTGTGCATAGTCTCCGGGATATTGATCAAATCAACAATTGGTTGAGAGAGCCAACAGTCCAACCAGAAATTGATGGTAGAGCCATCTCCCAGTTGCCACGTGGTGTGAAAATCGACGGTATTAGTAAAATGCTTTAGACCAGCCCATATGGAAGAGTTAGTTATATTTTATTAGAAAATGTGAACAACAAAGGTTTTCATATTTTCGTCGTAAAATAGAAGTAAAGATAAAGACACTAATTTTGTCCCAAACCAAGATAGACAAAGGATGGGGTGAGGAATGATAAGGAAGGATTAACGCTTGGTGCGTTTATCGAAAAGCAATAAAGAAGGGGCTACCGCCAGGTCGGGTACCGACGCGGTGGTAGGAAAAGCAAAAATGAGGGATTAACGCTTGGCGCGTTTATTGGAAAGCAATAAAGAAGGGTCACCGCCAGTGCCCGCAATCGACGCGGTGATCGAAAAAGCAGTAATGAGTGATTAACGCTTGGCACGTTTATCAGAAAACTATAAAGAAGGGTCACCGCCAGGTCGGGTACTGACGCGGTGATCGGAAAGCAATAATGAGGGTTCGACCCCAAGTAAGGTATTGACGCGTCGATGGGAAGCAATAAAGAAGGATCGCCGCCAGGTCGGGTACTGATACGGTGATCGGAAGGTTCGACGCCAAGTAGGGTATTGACGCGTCGATGGAAAGCAATAAAGAAGGATCAACATCAGGTCCGGAACTGATATGTTGGTCAAAAAGCAATAATGAGGGACTACCGCCAGGTCGGGTACTGACGCGGTAATCTTAAAGCAATAAAAAGGGGTGATGCTCGGCGCGTTTATCAGAAAATTATAAAGAAGGATCTCCGCCAGGTCGGGTACTAACGCGGTGATCGTAAAGCAATAAAGAGTGAGCGATACTTGGCGTGTCGCTTAGAAAGCAAAATAAAGGACCAATGCTAGGCGCATTGTTTGTAAACGAGAATGAAGGATCAAAAATTTGCTGCACGGACCAGGTGTAACAAAACGGCTAAAAGGTGGTGATATGAAGATGATGCACGAATATATGGTATGTGATGCATGTATGCAATGTGATTATTATTTTTACTGATTCCTCGTCCCGTATGATCTCTAGTGCTTAAAGATATGGGACAGACTGAGATTCATTGGATTTAGTCATGCTTATGCCTTCGACTGGGAGGGAGCGCGAGTTATCGATGCAGCGCTAGTTGTTTTTTACAGGTAATCCATTTGCCTTTTGAAACTTATTTGTCGAGATTTGGCGTTTCCCATGATTCTTAAGATGTATATAATAACCGTAATGTTTTTCCATATCATCACATGCTTCACAATTCAGTGCCTATTATCATAAAACAACATTTTGAAATACGAGAACGGAGGTGTTTGATATTCAAAAAAGAGTTATGTGTACAAGGACTGAAGTTACACAGACTTGAAGATACATCAAGGAAAATGCAGGAAGAAGAAAAAACAAAGAGAGACAATAACTAAGCAGATATTTTATAGTTTATGTCTTCGTAGGAACAAATGTCAGCTTCCCATATCCATAACTTTGATTACTCATTACTCTCATCACAGAATCGCCTCTTGGGTAAGAGCCCCTTGATGCACCAGCTTTCTTCAACATCTGATTTTAGACCCTAATTTCTGCTTGGATTGCCTTTTCAAGTTTTCAATCCCACAGGTCGCTCTAATTTTTCCCTAGGTCGCCCTTTCAGGTTTTCAACCTAGCGAGCTCACTTTTGCTTGGCTTTTCATATGTTTTTCTTTTTTAGGCATAATATTTTTTGACTGCATCAGAGTTTACTGGGAGCGGGAGATCTTCACCGTCCATCCTTGTGAGGATTAAGGCTCCTCCAGAAAAAGCTTTTTTCACAACATACGGGCCTTCATAATTCGGAGTCCATTTTCCACGGGAATCCTTTTGGATGGGCAAAATCTTCTTGAGCACTAGGTCTCCTTCTTGAAATTCCCGAGGGCGAACTTTCTTTTCGTAAGCCCTCTTCATCCTGTGCTGATATAGTTGTCCATGACATAAGGCCATCACTCTCTTTTCTTCAATGAGATTCAATTGATCCAGCCGAGCCTGAACCCATTCTGCCTCTTCTAGTTTTGTCTCCATCAATACCCTTAACGAGGGGATCTCGACTTCAATGGGAAGCACTGCTTCCATTCCATACACCAGCGAGAAAGGGGTTGCCCCTGTTGAGGTGCGAACCGAAGTTCGATAACCGTGCAAGGCAAAAGGGAGCATTTCGTGCCAGTCTCTAAATGTTACCACCATCTTTTGGACAATCTTCTTGATGTTCTTATTTGCAGCTTCAACTGCCCCATTCATCTTTAGGCGGTACGGTGAGGAATTATGATGTTGGATCTTGAAGTCACTACACAGCTCCTTCATCATCTTGTTGTTCAAATTAGTCCCGTTATCAGTGATGATCTTATTTGGCAAACCATAGCGGCAGATCAAATCTCTCTTGATGAATTTGACAACCACATTTTTTGTCACACTCACATATGAAGCCGCTTCAACCCATTTAGTGAAATAGTCGATTGCGACAAGAATGAAACAATGTCCATTGGATGCCTTAGGTTCAATGGGTCCAATGACATCCAATCCCCACATTGAGAAAGGCCATGGTGCTGTTAAGATGTTCAAAGAGACTGGTGGCACATGGATATTATCGGCGTAAATCTGACATTTGTGGCATTTCTTCACATAACTGAAACAATCAGTCTCCATAGACAACCAATAGTAGCCAGCCCTCAAGATTTTTCTTGCCATTGCATGTCCATTTGCATGAGTCCCAAAGGAACCTTCATGAACCTCTCGCATAATCTTTTCCGCCTCAGTCTTATCAACACACCTGAGAAGTACCATGTCATGGTTTCTCTTATAAAGCACTCCGCCGTTTAGAAAGAATCCCATTGCCAACCCCCTTAATGCCTTTTTATCATTCTCTGAGACATTAAGAGGATATTCTCTACTTGTGATGTACCATTTGATGTCGTAATACCAGGGTTTGCCATCAGGCTCTCCTTCTATTGCTAGCAAGCAGTCTTACTGGTCATGATTCTGTATCTTTATGAGCGGTAGGCTCTCCCTGTTACTAATTTTGAACATTGATGATAGAGTAGCTAAGGCGTCAGCTAGCTGATTATCTTCACGCGGAATGTGATGGAAGGTGACTTCATCAAACTATTCCATCATTTCTTTGATGTGATCGTGGTAAGGAACTAATTTAGAATCCCTCGTTTCCCATTCGCCTTTTAACTGATGGATAACGAAAGCCGAGTCTCTATATACTTCGAGAATTTTGACCTTCGATTCAATGGCCGCCTGAATGCCCATGGCACATGCCTCATATTCTGCCATATTATTTGTACAGTCGAAACACAATCTTGCAGTAAATGGGATGAAATGATTTTCTGGGGAAATCAGCACAGCTCCAATCCCATGTCCCAATGCATTAGAGGCACCATCAAACAACAAGATCCATTTTTCATCGTCAGGGGTTTCTTTTCCTTCAAATAGAGCCATTATGTCTTCGTCTGGGAAATCACACTGCATTGACTGATAGTCTTCCACAGGTTGATGAGCCAAGTATTCAGCTAAGGTACTGCCTTTAATTGCCTTTTGGGTGACATACACAATATCATACTCAGATAACAACATTTGCCAACGAGCAATTCTTCCTGTGAGAGCAGGCTTTTCAAAAATGTACTGATCGGATCCATTTTGGACACCAAACAAAGTTGTATGGGATAGCATATATTGTCTCAAACGATGTGCGCCCAGGTTAACGCCAAGAACACGTTCGTTCTAATAATAAATACCTCGGCTCGCAGCTAGTGAATTTCTTGCTCAAGTAGTAAATGGCATGCTCTTTCTTACCAGATTCATCATGTTGTCCTAGCACACAACCCATTGATTCGTCCAATACTGTTAAGTACATAATGAGGGTCTCCTGGCACGGGGTACCAAAACCTGGATCTTGTAAGTACTGTTTGATTTTCTCAAAGCTTTCGCAACCGCTGCTCCATTTGGTTTCTGATTCTTACACGCCAGCTTGAAAATTGGCTCACAAGTAGCGATTAGTCGATATAAACCTGGCGATGTAGTTCAATCTTCCCAAGAATCCACGAACTTCTTTTTCGGTGCATGGAGTCGGCATTTCCAGGATTGCTTTTACTTTGGCCGGATCAACTTCTATTCCCTTCTGGCTGACTATAAACCCTAGGAGCTTGCCTGACCTTACACCAAAGCTACACTTAGCTGGGTTTAACCGGAGTTTATATTTCCTCAGTCGCTCAAAAAGCTTTTGTAGGTTAATAGCATGACCTTCCTCTGTTTTGGACTTTACAATCATGTCATCCACATAGACCTCTATCTCTTTGTGCATCATGTCATGGAACAAAGCCACCATTGCTCTTTGGTATGTTGCCCCAGCATTTCTTAATCCAAACGGCATTACTTTGTAAATGTAAAGTTCCCCATAAAGTGATAAATGTGGTTTTCTCCATATCCTCGGGAGCCATCTTGATTTGATTATAGCCAGAATATCCATCCATGAAAGAGAAGACAGAGTGTTGAGCTGTGCTATCTACCAAGACGTCAATATGTGGTAAAGGGAAGTCATCCTTAGGGCTGGCCCTGTTTAGATCTCTATAGTTAACACACATTCGGACCTTTCCGTCCTTCTTTGGGACTGGGGCAATATTAGCCACCCATTGAGGGTATTTTGCTACAGCCAGAAAACCGGCGTCGAACTGTTTTTTACCTCATCTCTAATCTTGAGTGACATCTCCGGCTTCATCCTTCTCAACTTCTGCTTGACCGGTGGGCACTCGGGTTTTAATGGCAATTTGTGCTCGACTATGCTATTATCTAATCCAGGCATATCTCGGTATGTCCACGCGAAAACATCCGCATATTCAAATAGGAGTTTAACCAATTTTTCTCGCTCACTGCTTTTCATTGTGGTTCCAATCTTAACTTCTTTCTTGTCGTTTTCAGTGCCCAGATTGATTGTTTCAGTTTCTTCCTCGTGGGGTTGAATCACTTTAGCTTCTTGTTCCACCAACTTCATTAATTCAGGAGGGGTATCCCAATTGTCCTCATTATCTTCCTCGGTATGATTAATGGGGTATTCAAAATTATAGTATGAGTTACTGGCATCGTTATTTTCAAAGACAATGTTTTTGGATCTGCATTAGTTAAAAATAACGAAATGAAAAAGTGGGAAAAGATGAAGAGAGATGGAAAGGAAAGAAAAAAGAAATGATTGGAAAATTCAAAGTGCATTTTATTGATAATGATACTGAAATAAAACATGTGCGCCCTTTTGACAATAAATTATTCTAAAGCCTTGGGCAGAGCAATAGAATTTGCATTACATAATTACTTTGAATCAAAGATCATGGGAAACTCAACAATCTCCCAATTTCCAAGTTCTTCATTTGGCGATCAAGGGTGGACAAGGTTGACGTTGTCGTTTTCTGCACTACAATCGTCCTTGATAGCTGTTATCTGATTCGGATTCAATATTCCTGCGCTCCGAAAGCTTTGGCTGATGTCACAGATGGGGATACTCTCATCTTTTGGCTCCCTGCCTTCCAGTCTAGCTATCCCCTTTTCTTTTCTTTCTTTGGCAATTCTCTTTTTGTCAAATCTGTTAGGTTCGTATCCCAACCCATATCTGTTTCTGTTATCTGGAAGTTCTACCAGCATCACGATCCCTTGTTCATATCTTCCCAATCCACATCCTATCGATACCCTCCTTTCATCATAACTTTAGCGATCATCATGGAGGTTTCAGACAGCTTTGGTTTCTTCATTAGGACTCCTTCTCCCGCGGAGGTGGCATTCGCAATCTCTAACGTTTGAAAAGACGTCTCAAGAGCTTCTTCTGTAGCCTCAATATAGCGCGTGGAGGATGGCTTACTTACTAGCATCTCTTCTTCACCAGAGACAGTCACCAACTTATTATCCATTGAAAATTTCAGCTTTTGGTGTAAGGTTGAAGGCACAACTCCAGCTGAATGGATCCATGGTCTTCCAAGGAGGCAGCTGTATGCTGGTACGATTTCCATCACCTGAAAGACTACCTCAAATGTGCGCGGGCCGACTTGTATAGGTAGCTCGATTTCTCCAATAACCTCTCTTCTAGACCCATCGAAGGCTCTTACCACCATGGTGCTGGGCTTCATATATGATCCGTCAACAGACAACTTTGCCAAGGTAGATTTTGGCATAACATTTAGAGATGACCCATTATCGACGAGTGCCTTAGCAAGGATATGGTCTCCACACTTCACCGAGATGTGCAATGCTTTGTTATGCCCCATTCCTTCAACTGGAATAGGGATGAAAATTTCCACCTGTGTGTGGGGATCCCCACGGGGACTACCCCATTCGGGGCCCCGCGGGCGGGGAATTTTTCCCCGTGGGGACGGGGACGGGGGAGAAAATCCCCCCGCAGCCGATTCGGGGATGGGGACGGGGATCACACCCCCCGCCCCGTGGGGTCCCCGCCCCGAACATATTACATAACTATCCCTAAAAAATACATATATATGTATTATAATGATTGGTTTTTTGGTCTTTTTATGTCTTTTTTTAATTTTTAAAAACTATAATGGTTTTAGTAAAATAAAACAAAAGAAAGGTCATCACTCATCAGATTCACAAATCATGATCATAATGACTTCACATGTTGGACTAGACATGGAAAATTGATTTTGATATTGTAATTTTGAAACTTTTTCATACTTTTATATTTTTTTTTTCAATTTTATTGAATTTTAGTGTTTTTTTTTTTTAAATTTTCGGGGTCCCCGTGGGGACCTGCGGGGATCCGTGGGGATGGGGATGGGGGGAGAAAAACTCCCCATGGCGGGGATCGGGGACGGGGACGGGGAAAAATCTGGGAGGCGGGGCGGGGAGCGGGGGAGCACTCCCCGGTATCGCCCCGCCCCGTTGCCATCCCTAAACTGGAATTTCTTCATCAGTGAAGGTAAGGTAATTACTAGCAACAATATTACCCACAATCCCGTCGAATTGGTTTATCGTGATGTCATGGGTGACATGAGCTTCATTTAGCACTTTCATCAATGATTCCCTATGGCGCTCAGAATTCAGAAGCAGTGATAACACAAATATTTTTGCAGGAGTATGATTCAACTGATCCACCACCTTGTATTCACTCTGCTTCATAAATTTCAGGAATTCACAAACCTCTTCTTCAGATACTGCTTTCTTGTTTTCTTCTTCTTTCTTTGCCTTATTACCCATATCTTTATCAATGGATTCTTCTTCTTTATCTTTTCCTTTGCGAGCTTTGTCCATGGGTCCGATAGGGGTATAAATTCGTCCACTTCGGGTCATCCCACCTATTCCCGAGATGTTAGTGATAACAGGATTGCCAGATCCAGATGCCGCTCTTAACTCATCCCCTGAATTGTCCACAAAGACCTTCATATTGTAATCCCATGGCACTGCATTAACGTTCTTGAAAGGGAAAGGAGTTGGTACACGAATAGTTATCGGTTTAGGCACGCCTTGGACCGGCTTTAGATTTCCCTTGTTGTAGCAAATCTCCAATGGTTTTGGAAAAGTCACGTTTTTATCCTCACTTGACTGAAGGGTTAGTATGCTTTCATCTTTCTTCACACAACCTACCTGTATCAAGTGTCTGTCCAACAATTCTTGGAGAATTTGCCTGAATTCCTCGCATTCCTCTATGCCATGATTGTCATCAGGATGCAAGCTACACAAGTCATTCTCATTGTATTTCATCCCAATTATACCGAACTTGCAGAGTTTGGCATAAATGACCCTTAAGGGAGTACGAATATCCTCCACTTTCATTGTGAGGGACTGATTCCTAAACTCTTCAATAATGGCGTTGACTGCTGAACCTCCATGACCTGGAAGGGGATTATTACCCACATTAGGCCCATCCTCCTTAAAACTCAACCATTTGGCATTGATCAGATCTTGAACCACGTACTTCAAAGCCTTGCAATTTTCAGTTGTGTGACCTCCTTTGCATGACACTCACACTTGGCATTTGGGTCATACCCTCTTGGGAAGGGAGGTTGAAGTGGTTTCATTGAGCGTGGAGAGACCAAGGAGTTGCTGATGAGGTGTTGGAACAAATCCGTATAGGTCATGGGGATAGGATCAAATTGGACTGCTTTCTTTTCTTGGTCATTTGGTTGTTTCTGGTTTTGGCTTGGTTGGGTGGGAGCAACTGGCTGTGCTTGTGTTTGGATGGGGGAAGGTGGTCGAAAGGGCATCATTGGTTGGTTTGGCCGGGGGGTAGGATTATGAGAGGCAGCGGCAATGTATGGAGGTGGGAAGTAGGGGTATGGAAAAGGGTGTGGGAAATTGGTAAAGAATTGCGGTGGTTTTCCTTGTGCTTGTCCTCCCGGGCTGGTCATCACAGCATTGGTTTCCCCTTCTTTTTTCTTTACGAAGTTTGTTGGGGGTCTCTTGATGTTACTAATTCCAGCAAAACTTTGGGCAATCTTTCCATTCCTCATTCCTCCTTCAACTCTTTCCCCTACGATGACCATATCTGAAAAGTTTGATGATACATTTCCGATCATTTTGTCATAAAAGGGTGATTGAAGAGTATCCATGAACATGGCCACCATTTCTTTTTCAATCAGAGGCGGTTCCACTTGGGCTGCCAGTCCTCTCCATCGTTGGGCATATTCCTTGAAAGTCTCATTGTCTCTTTTTGCCATGTTTTGCAACTGCATTCTATCAGGAGCCATATCAATGTTATACTTATATTGCTTCAAAAAAGCATCCGCCAAATCTTTCTAGCAGCGAATATGAGATCGCTCAAGGTGTGTATACCAACTCGACGCTGCCCCTGTTAAACTATCTTGGAAAAAGTGAATCAGAAGTTTATCATCATGTGCATAGGATGCCATCTTCCTACAGTACATGGTCAAGTGGCTTTTCGGGCAAGTTGTCCCTTTATACTTGTCGAAGTCTGGCACCTTGAACTTCGGTGGTACAACCACATCCGGTACGAGACAAAGATCTGAAGCGATACTTGAACCGAGATATCTTACTCCTTCTACAGCTCTTAGCCTATCTTCGAGGATTTGCAACTTCGTATCAGACCAATGATTCCCAACTGGGATGCTCAGATTGGGTCCCCCCATAGCCGTGAGACCAGGCAATGCGGTTAGTCTGGGGATTCAACGGATTTCCTTGAATATAGTAGGGGTAACCAAATGGTCGGGGATTCACCATGGGGGCCCCTACAGGCGTACTGACTCCTTGAGTATTCCCGAGATGAGATGGTGCATAACCAGGCGGAAAGGTGTATGTCATGAAGCCAGGAGTTGAGCTTTGAACTGGTGTGGTTCCAGTACCGGAGCCGGATCCTTGAGCCACATCTTGCACAACAAGTGCTTGGGAATCAGCTTCCACAGAGTTATTGTTAGCACCTGGCGGTGTGTAACCGGGCGGGAGACCAAATAGTGGGAACTGTTGTGCCTGTGGGCCTTGGGGGTTATGGTTTACAGTATCATCATTGGCCATAGGTGGCGTGTAACCAGGCGGGAGTCCGTAAAGTGGAAACTGTGGTACTTGATTTTGAGGGTTGCTAACTGGTGAGTGTGTAGGACCCTGCAGGTAAATTGCAAAAGGTATCATCATCCCTTGAGTATTGAGACCATATTGCAACTGCATAGGACCAAAGCCAGGTGGGTGGGAAGGTGTAGCTTGACTTTCATCATTCACTGCTGGAGAAGCCCCATCTGCAGCCTTGTCTTTGTTTAGGGATTGCAGAAGCTCCAAAACTTTGCTCATCTGTTTCTTCAGCTGGTTGACGTCCTCTTTCACCTCTTGGTCATCCATGATATTTGATTGAGAGCGAGTTCGATAAGGGTGTCGAGGAACCAGTTTGTTTGATTATTTTCTGAGTGATTAAAAAAATGATATGAGTATGTAAGAAAGAAAAAAAATGAATGAATGGATGTGGATGTATGAGTCTATTTTGTACCAGGGAACCGTAGGCCTCATTGCTTTGTTGTAATTATCCATTTTTTTTAAAAAAAAGCGTTAAGTAATTTGGAGAATAAAATGGGATCAATAAGCAAAATGACAAATCCTTTGTTGATGAGAAACACAAATAGTACAATTCACTCAAACTAAAGCCTCATCAATTAGCTGTCCTTTTTTTCTTCTTAATAGGACAACCAGCCTTTTCTCTCAATTCTTCTATTAAACTTTTACAAAATTCAATAAACTTGTAAACATTGACTGGAGTATTCAGTGGGTGCATCGCCGCATCAGCCTCCTCTAGATGCCTTGGGATATCTATGATTGCTTGATTGGCCAAACTTGCCAACTTTGAAAAACAGTCCCTCTAATGCATGCCTTCGTTCCTCAATTCATTAAAGAGCGCTTGATTTTCTATCTGACTGACCAGTTTTGTAAAACGATTCTCCCAATACGTGCTTTCATTTTTTAGGTCGTCATAGATCTTCTCTTGATATTCAATATAGTTCCGCAACTCATTTGCATCCTCTTGTTCTTTTTCAAATAAGCATCTTGATATTTCACAAGCATCTCTTCTATTTCTTCCTTGTATTGCTGCTCCTTTTGGGCTCGGTTCTCATACCCAACTACTACCTTCTCAAGATGTCGCTTTAAACCTTCAAGCTCCTCTTGCAAGTTCTTTTCGGTAACCGAGGACTTTTTCCACAATCCTTTCCATATATAGGCGTTTTCTATAGCCTTATCCCTTTCTTGATTACGCAGCTCTAGCTCTTCATTCGCCCCTCTCAGACAAAGTTGCACATCATGCTTACTCTTTTCCTCTACTTTTTCCCTTTTGTTGCCTCTCTCAATGAACTTCCCTCTTAGGATATTTTCTGACTGTAAGTACTTGTTCTCTTGAAGTGCCTTTTCTAACCTTGCTTGTAATTCTTCCTTTTCCTCATTAGATTTTGATAAAGCCAGTTTAAGCTCTTCCATCTCTTTACTCGTAATAGGGATAGATTCCAGCGCTTCTGGTTCCGGTGGGGGTGTACCATGGAACGGCAATTGGATTTCTCGAACCCTGCTTTCGATCCATTGGTTGTAACTATCCGTAGCACCAATGCTTCTTTTTCCGAGAACTTTCCCTTTCCGAGTGACTTGGTCCCAAGCATGTCGAACCTTTCTAAGCATTCTGCTATTTCCTTGATCGAACTCATATACCACGAAGGGGGTCATCATCTGATCTGACGGTGGATTCATCATAGAATAACCAAGTTGTCTTAGCAGCAGAGAAGGATTGTAGTTAATACATCCTCTTGTTCCTATAAGTGGAACATTAGGGAAATTCCTGCACTAATAGATCACTTCATGCATATCCAACCACCCTGGGTACCATCGGACTGTCTTTTCATCAAGATTTGCCAGAGTCACAGCCCACCAATCTCCATCTGTGACCCCTACATCACATGTGTTGAAGTCTGCAAAAGGAAATGACATTTTCCTATTTTCGAATACGTGGGTGACAAGCCACACATAGAGAGTGGATAAGCAGCATGATAGCTTCTTCCCTTTTTTTTCATGACAGTGAGTGAGGGCACAATAAGTATCCGCAAGAATGGCTGACACTGGGCTCTCTTTCCCTTTTTTAAAGGCTAGGAATACATCAATCGAAGCCAAGTCTATATAGCCATCAATGCGTGGAAATAACATGATGCCAAAAATTGTAAGAGCCAACACTTCCATGAAAGACACCCAATCTTGAACACTAGCCAAATGCCTCATCTTTTCTTCAAAATACTCTAGCGGAAACCCCTCGACACCATTTCGGTTTAACTTTCTTTTCTTTAATTCATCCTCCTTGTCTTTCAGAATTATAGCAACCTCTTGTAGGAGATTAAAATCTCGGGTGCGTTGGTAGGGCTTCATGTTTTCGGTCGAGTATCCTAAAATTCGAGCAAATTCTTCCAGTGTGGGAGCCATTTGGAAATTCTTGAAAGTGAAGCACCTCATGGGAGAATCATAGAATTGGATAAGTGCAGAAATGGCATTTACTTGCACATCCACCTCTAGCAACTTGAGAATATTCCCATACTTTCCAATGAAGGTTATACGCTGAATGCTCGTCGTCATTAAATTGGCACACTTCTTCAGACTTTCTATTTCAGGCTTTTTTATTCTCGGATGTATGTGCTTCTTCAAAGGGACAGTTTCGCCGCTTGATCCCATATTATCTCACAAAAATACTTGCAGCCAAACTTTGAGTTCCTATGCTTCCCTGGCACCTAAAATGAAATGAGAATGAATGACATTTTTTTTAAAAAAATTCAACATGTTTTTTTTGGGAAGTATGAATGCATGAAGATATAATGTTGAGTGATGATGATGACTATTCATGTAGCATGCACAAAAAAATGTGATTTAGTAGACCCTTTTTTATGCATGGACGTGATATAACATATTTTTGGTGGAAGAACAAAAATGATATGATGCCCCTTGTGTCTTAAATGGGTTAAACCTAAAATTAGATATTTTCTAGCCTAAGGGGTCTATAGTCTTGTATTGAGTGATAGATCTCATGGTGGCTCTACTCACATTCTCACCAAAGGCCTCTAGAGCTAAAGTCTCCTCCTGAATATTAACCACAACGATAGATAACTATCCGGTGCGGAATACTCAGAGGGAGCACACTCTAGATGAAGTTCTCGCAATAGCCAGAAGGAAAGCAAATTCCAATTGACCATCACCGAACCTCCACTCAACTTAAGCTTTGCTCTGACCCGGGTATAGGGCCTTACTCACATGTGTGTGCGAACGTCTAGGTGCGGTGTGTGAGAGGGGCAACACCCTAACACTACCCAAGCTGCAAAACAAATGAAATATACAACATATGGTCTTCTATCCTAAGGTTCAATATATGCATAATATTCACAACAAATATTCACAAAAGAACAATACATAAATAAATAAATGAATAAATAAATAAGTAAATAAACAAATGAATAAGTAAATAAATAAATAAATAAATAAATGAATAAATAAATAAATAAAAACAAGGGAAATTAAACATAAAAGTTAACTATTTAGCACAATCAGTTATTTAGGCTTGACTCTCTAAAAAAATATCCTCAGTGGAGTCGCCAGCTGTAGCGACCGAAAAATTCGGAGGGATTTATTCGAGTTTAATGGAGCCGCCACCAATAATTTATTTTCGAAGGAAAAATATTGGAAAAAACCTTTTTTGAAGAAAAATGGTCCTTGAGACCGGATCTGGGTTCGGGAGTCGATTATGCGTAGGGAAGGTATTAGCACTCCACGACATCCTTTCGAAAAAGGTTACCTCTAATTGATTGTGCAAAATTTATTAGCTTCTAAAAAATATTTATTTCCCTTTTATTAAAAAAAAAGACAAGGATTTACAATGATAAAATAATAAAAAAAGGGCTTAATAAAAGTTGTTTATTTTTGTGCTTGACAAGAGTATGCTCCTGCTCCTACGTATCTCCGGGTGCAGTGGAGAAATCAAAGGCTACGTAGTTCTTGGGTAGAAAATGGTTGTGTGTTGGTTGATTTTAATTGTATATTTTTTTGATGGAAAAAAGGTAGGTTTTGTAGGGACCAAACAAGAAGCAATCAAGAGTGGCCCTCATTAACAACCTATTTTGTTTAGAAAATTAACGGTGTTCGTAATGATCAAACGGGAAGCAATCTCGAGTGATCGTTACTAGTAAAAAACTTAATTTTATTTTTATGAAGAGGATAGGTCTTCATGGGGACCAAACAAGAAGCAATCAAGAGTGGTCCTCACTAATAACCCATTTTTATTTAGAAAATTAAGATACTTGTAATGACTAAACGAGAAGCAATCTCGAGTGATCATTACTAATAAATTAATTTTCATGGTTTTATTATGCGATTTTCAAGAAAAATAGGGTCTCAGGATTTTGTGTATGAAATTTAGTTGAGTAAAATTGTCATAATTTGACTAGTAAAAAAAAAGCACCATTAGATAAATGATAATAAAAAAACAAATGGGCTAAAGCCCAATATATATATAAAAACTAACTACAAAAAGAAAGGGATTAGAATAGGGAAAAAAAAAGAAAGGAAAAGAAAAGAAACAAAAAGGAAAGGGGGCGTAATTGAAAAAGGGGTCAAGCCCAAGATAAAGAAAAGAAAACAAAAGTGGGTCAAGAAACAAATGGGCAAAGAGCCCACAAAGCAAATGACAACAAGCAAGCAAGTCTAGAACCTTTTGTTAGTTTAAAATGAAAGAAGAAACAAAAACCAGGAGAAGGGAAATGGGGAAGGCGCAGAGGGAGGATGAGGGTTGATGAGAGAGAAAGAGAGAGAAGGTGGAGAGGAGAAGAAGGGGAGAGAGAGCGGCCGCGCCATGCTGATTGCTTGTGTGAAGCAAGGGCGAGAGAGGGAAGGGCGAGAGAGGGGGAGGCACGAGGAGGAGAGGGAGAGTGAGAGAGAGAGAGAGGCGTGGGAAGAAGAAAGGGAGGAGGGGTGGCGTGACTAAAAAGGGGGTGGCCGTGGGAGAAGAAGAAAGGGAGGAGGGTTGCACGCATGGAAGAAGAAGAAGGGGAGGAGGGTGCGAGGCTGAGAGGGATGAGAGGGCTACCTTCCTCTGCTCTCCTTTCTTCTTCTCGCTCCCGCTTCTTTTTCTTCTCTTCGCCTGCGTTTTTGCCTCTGGTTCTTCTCTTTGTTTTTTTTTTTTTGCTTGTTGTTGTTTTTGACTTGGTGAATTAGGGCTTCAGTGTAGAGCCTTTAATTCTTTGATTGGTGATCAAAATGTCCGTAAATTTTCCTCCCCGCTTATTACGCTTTTGACCCCTTTTATAGGGATTCGTAACTGAAGTCTTGTGTTCCTCTTTTCTTTTTCGATGAGCCTTATTCAACAATGTTGTCTTTCCCATTTTTTCACTATTTGGTGCTCTAATGCTCGATCAAAGATGGTTGTATCCCCAAGCCCCTGTCGTATGCATTGTTTTGATTTCTTGGTTTGACCTTGTTTTTTCCTTTATTTGTCTGATTGGCGAGAATGGTCTTCTCGATGGAGAAACAAAACTTGAGAGGTCGCTTTCTCGCTTTTCCTTTTTCCTTAGTTACACCTTCTTATCTTGTATTGTTCTTATCCATATTTTTGCTTCTCCCAACTCCCTGATCCATTCACCATTTTGTCTTGTTTATTTCCCTCTAGGTTTGTGTGTTGCAGGTTTTCTTTTTGGTGCAAGGAGCTTGGATCATTGAAAGAATGCAAAGATGCAAGCTAGAAATGGAAGTGTTGTCTTGTACTGTTTTTGTTTTTTTTTTGCTTTTTTCTCTTTTTTTTTATTTTTTCGTGTTCATGTAATATTCATTTTTTTCTCTTTGTAATTTTTGTTTTTTTTGTTTCTGTTTAACCCATTCAAATATTGGTCTGTATATATTTTTTTGATTTTTTGATATGTAATGGACATTGGACATTGGTTATATCTTGGGCTTGCTTGACTATTTATATCTCTTTTTTATATTGCAATTGGGCCAAAATTAGCCCAAAGAATTTAACAAAACGGACTCAAAATGTGTTGTTAAGAATAAAGTAAAAACAACAATAAAAATAAATTACAGGAGGTAGGTGGACAAAATTAGGGTATAACATGTTTTTTTTTGTCACTCGTGCTGAGTATGGGTTCTCTTGGCTAGTTAATTTAAAAGATAAGCATTGATATATTAAGAGGGAGAATGATCAAGAAGACATATTTAATGAGATATAAAGATCTACGAATTAATAACGAGTAATCTCCTTAAATGACAATACTATTACATAATTCACACACACACACACACATATACATATATTACCGTATGTGCCAGTGCGATGCACGAGATTTGGATTCTCTAAATTCGGTGTTTCCCTACGGTCCTGCAGTTGGGCCAATCCTAACCATTCCAACCATCCAATGTTGTATTTGCTGTCACATCATCCCAAAAATTGAAGGATTTTTTCACCCAACAAATTTGGCGCCAAACACTTGGATACTGGGATTCTGTTTCCTCCCCTGTTAAAGGAAACCACGGTTTCCTACATTGGTCTTTTCCCACCTATCTTCTTCACCATTGTTGGCCTTATCATTGTCCTCTTATACATTGTTGTGGGTCTCTCTAGCTGTGCAAATTTTTAGAACTCCATTGACAGCTTCTCTTCTATTGCACTTTCAATTAAGTCACCAAAATGAGTTCTTTCATCTCCAAAGCTTTATGTTGTTCATGTATTGTTATAAATTATAATAAAAAACATAATTTAAAAAGACCAGGCTTAAAATGTATTGTTATAAAATATTCAATATTATATTCTGCGTGTATTGTTATAAAACATCAAGCTTAAAAGATATTCAACCGTAAAGTTTCGAAGTGATAGTTTTCTAATGATATTTCTGTGGGTATTACTTATAATCAATACCAAACATTTCAAATTTGCAATAAAAATGATATTTCTAACGATCATTAATGTAGCTAGCAATCACCTGTCCCCACACTCGCAAAAAGTATATCGAAGGCAAAGTAAGGGCGTGTTTGATTTCTATTTTTAAAAACTGTTTTCAGTTTTCAAAAATTAAAAAACAATAAAACTTGTTTGATAAAATTGTTTTGTGAAAATTAGTTTTGGAAACAGGTCTGTTTTTCAGTTTTTAAAACCAAAAATTGAAAACAGCCTTTTACTGTTTTTGTTTTCTCTTTCAGTTTTTTAAAAACACGGAAAACAGTGAGTTTTCATTAATGGCAGATTTGTAATTAATCCAAAAAACTACCACTCGTTGTAAGATGATGCTATCGACCTTTTACGCAGGCCCCACATATGAAATGCTACAACTAATGGAAAACAATCTCAATAATATTATTCTATAATTTATTGAGAAATATTAATTAATCTATACATGTTATCCTTTTTTTATCCATCGCCTATGTACTAATATTTATCTGTACTTTTTTATCAGTAATATTTATCTATATTTTGACAAATATAACTTATTTTAACATGTTAATTATCTAAAACAATTATAGTCAAAATTTAGGTAAAAATATTAAAAGACTAGACATATATGTACAAATTCCAATTAATCGATTCTATAAAAAAATTCCAATTAATCAATGAATGTAATTATCTGAATATTCAGCCTTTATTGATATAAAAAATAATGCATACGAATATTGTTTTGAAAAATAAAAGTATAGGCTTGTCACACAGTTAATGATATGCAACAAAGGAAATCTCTTGGCATTGCATCTATCAATTTTATTTACATTTTTTCTTAATTTTTTCGATGAGTGAAACATTTCTTTTCCTTTTTGCTGAAGTCAGAATAAAAATAAAAAATATATGCTTAGTTAATCAAGACAAAATTAGTAGAATAAAAAAATGCCATAAAATGAAAAAGAGGTTTACAATCACCAAGGAAATGCGTGACAAAAAACTAAAGAAATAAAGAATATTTTGATTTGTTTTATTTTATTTTATTTTCAATTTATGTGTTTTTGTGACTAAAACATATTCTGAAAGTAAATTTACCAAACGGATATTTTTATTTTCTCATCTTAAAATTGTTTTTAAAAATAGGATTACCAAACAGATTTTTTTTTTAAATTTTTTTCTTAAAAACAGTTTTAAAAATTTGATTTAAAAATAGTTTTCAAAAACTAAAAATAAAAACACAAATCAAACAGGCCCTAAGTTTTCCTTTTTCTTCTTTTGGTTGGAAAAGTAATGATATTAGCACAATTCTACAAATTCTACAGATTGGTATTAGCACAATTTAGTGAAACTTGTTGATTTGTTGTAATTCAAACTTCTGTTAGTAACTAATTGTAACTAATTACTGTTACATTAGTTTAAGTGTTAGTTTTCTGTTGTTAAACAGTTAGTAATGTTGTTAGTCAGTTACTGATGTGGTTAATTGTGATTAGTTAGTTTTGTTTGTTTTGCTTAGTTGTATACAGCTCATGTGAGCAAGTGTATAAAAGGTGTATCCATTGTGTAAAACCATGTAGAGTATTCATTCAATACAATTTTACTTTCTCAATATTCGATATTTTCCTTTTCTTTTACTTTTTGCATTCTGCTTTGCTTGCGTGTGTTACTGCTCCATTCCAAAACTGTGCAAACATTACAACCAGTGAGCAATTGAGTGTTTGCTCCAACAAATTGGTATCTAGAGCAAGACGATCCAGGCACTGTGTGAATTTCTTTCTTTCTCATCCATGGCTGGTAATGGCAACAACCTCGCGTGCAATCTACCGGTTCTTGATGGCAAGAACTGGGAAAGATGGTGCTTTCAGATGAAGGCACTCTTTGGGGCTCAAGATTTGCTTGAGATCGTTCAAGGAGGTGTTGAAGAGCTAGGAGAGAATCCTACTGATGCTCAGAGAACAACATACAAAGATGTGAAGAAGAAGGATAATAAGGCAACTTTCTACATCGCTCAATGTATTGATGCGAATATGTTTGAGAAGATATCAACAGCAACCTCATCAAAGGTGGCTTGGGACACATTGGTGAATTACTATACGGGTGATGCAAAGGTGAAAGCAGTGAAGCTTCAGTCTTTGAGAAGAAAATATGAGTTGCTGCACATGGAACAAGATGAGAAAGTTGCAGACTATTTCGCAAGGTTGGTGACAATCACTAATCTTATGAAAGGTTGTGGAGAGACCATTTCAGATCGCATGGTTGTGGAGAAAGTGATGCGGACCTTGACACCTCAGTTCGATTATATTGTGGTGGCCATACAGGAGTCCAAGGATGTGAGCACATTGAAGATTGAAGAACTACAAGGTTCTTTGGAGGCACATGAGCTTCGAGTAATTGAAAGGGATGCAGAGAGAGCAATTGATTAGGCTCTGCAGGCCCAAGTGTTCTAGAAAGGAGATTCAAAAAAAAAAAGAAATGGCAGAAAGGCAAAGGAAAATTCAAGAAGGAAGGAAATTCTTTCAATAAAACTGGTGACAAATCTGAATCCTCAAAGAAAGAGGGAGGAGGGTTTATCAGCAGCAATGAAAAAAGAAAGGGCCAAGATAAGAAGAAAGTTCAATGTTTCAATTGTGAGAAGTTTGGGCACTATGCTAATGAGTGCTGGTCAGGCAAAGGAAAAAAGGTGCAAAGCAGTGAAGAAGAAGCTAATGTGGCACATGAGGACTCTGACTCTGACTCTGATTCTAACTCTGACTCTGATTCTGTTATGCTTATGGCCATAGCCAGTGAAGGGACACCATGTAGTGAAATGTGGTATCTTGACTCTGGATGTTCAAACCTTATGACAGGAAAGAAGGAGTGGCTGACTGATTTTGATGCAACAAAGACTACCAAAGTGAGGCTGGCTGATTGTAGTAATCTGGTGGCAAAGGGTATGGGGAACATAACTGTGAGAAGGAAAGATGGTAATAAAGCATTGATAGAGAATGTGTTTTATATACCAGGCTTGAAATGCAATCTTCTTAGTATGAGACAACTTGTTGAAAGAGGATTTTCAGTGACAATGGAGAAGGGGTTATTGATGTTGTTTGACTCGAGCAAGAGGTTGATCTTGAAGTCCAGTCTTGAGAAGAACAGAACCTTTAAGACAAGCATTAAAGCGGAGATCTTGTTGTCTCTCTGTCACTATACCTGACCAAGAAAGCTGGCTTTGGCACATGAGGTATGGTCATCTAAACTTTAGAAGTTTGTGTAAACTAAGGTCTAAAGAATTGGTGCTAGGAGTCCCTAATGTGATAGTGCCTAAGAAGTCATGTGATATGTGCTTGATAGGAAAGCAACCTAGGCTACCTTTTAATTCAAGTCTACCTATGAAGGCTACTGATTTGTTAAATGTTGTATATTCTGACATATGTGGGCCATTTGAGGTTGCTTCCCTAGGTGGGAACAAGTATTTCATTACTTTTGTAGATGAATTTTCAAGAATGATGTGGCTGTTTCTGATTAAGGCAAAGAGTGATGCCTTAAATGTCTTTAAAAGATTCAGAATTCTGGTTGAGAAACAAAGTGGGAAAAGGCTAAAAGTGCTAAGGACCGATGGAGGAGGGGAGTATACCTCAAAGGAATTTGAGGAATTTTGTGTGAATCATGGCATTATACATGAGGATACACCTCCTTACACTCCACAACACAATGGAGTTGTAAAAAGGAGGAATAGATCGGTTCTAGACATGACTAGAAGTATGCTAAAGCAGATTCTAGGGAGAGGCTACCTCAACTGCAGCCTATTTGCTAAATAAATGTCCCACCAAAAGGCTGAAAAATGAAGTACCCGAGCAAGTTTGGTTAGGAAGAAGGCCTGCAGTGAATCACCTTAGAGTATATGGGTCATTGTGCTACAAACACATCCCAGATGCAAAGAGGAAAAAGTTGCAGGATAAAAGTGAGAAAATGATTCTGGTTGGCTATCACAACACTGGTGGTTACAGGCTATTTAATCCTGTAATAGAGAAAATTGAAATTAGTAGAGATGTGGTGATCAAGGAAGATGAAAAATGGGACTGGAAAGGAGGAGAGAAATCTGGTTCTGGGGTCCAAGTCGGAATTGACAGTAATGATGATGAAAACTGTGATGCAGTCAGTGTTGACAGCATAGAAGAAGAAATTGAAGAAATTGCAAGACCACAAAGGCATAGGCATGTGCCAAGAAGGCTGCAAGACTGTGAAATGGTTACTGATAGTGAAGTGAATGAAGCTGGTGAGTTAATTCATTTTGCAATGTTCGTTGATTCTGAACCTATAGATCATAAGGCTGCCATGAAAGAAAAGGTGTGGAAAGATGCAATGCTAGAGGAGTTGAAGGCCATAGAGAAAAACAGAACTTGGGAGCTGACCAAGTTGCCTCCCAACAAAAATGTTAAATGGGTGTTCAAGCTTAAGGTGAGTCCAGAAGGCAGAATTGTGAAGCACAAGGCCAGACTAGTGGCCAAAAGATTCTTGCAAAAGCATGGTCTTGATTATTCTGAAGTTTTCTCACCAGTAGCAAGACATGAGACTATTAGGTTGGTTATTGCATTAGCATGTAGTAGAGCTTGGCCTCTATTTCATCTAGATGTAAAATCAGCTTTTCTCAATGGTCCTCTAGAAGAAACAGTTTTTGTCACTCAGCCTCCAGGTTTTGAAGTGAAAAGGAAAGAAGATAGGGTATATAGGCTGCACAAAGCCTCATATGGCCTAAAACAAGCTCCAAGGGCTTGGAATAAAAGAATTGACAAATTCTTTATGCAACAAGGCTTCAAGAAATGTGCTGTTGAGTATGGAGTCTATGTTAAAAACAAGAAAGGGCTGAGTATGCTGATAGTGTGCTTGTATGTAGATGACCTCTTGGTCACTGGTAGTTGTAACAAGGAAATTGAAGAATTCAAAGTGAAAATGAAGTGTGGATTTGAGATGACAGATCTTGGGAGGCTTGCTTATTTCCTTGGGATGGAGTTCTTAAACACTTCAAAGGGTGTGGTGCTTCATCAAGCTAAGTATGCAACGGAGATTTTGAAGAAGTTCAAGATGTTGGACTGCAACTCCGCTGCTACACCAGCAGAAACTAGTGCAAAACTGGAAGGAATTGGTGATGAGGAAGAAGTGGATGCTACTGAATTCAGAAAGTTGGTAGGGTCAGTGAGGTATTTGTGCCACAGCAGACTAGAGATATCATATGCCAAGGGTTTGGTCAGCAAATTCATGAATAAGCCATTGAAGACTCATCTCTTAGCTGCCAAGAGAATTCTGAGATACATCAAAGGTACTCTCCACTATGGCATTCTGTTTCCCAAGTGCAGTAAGCCTGAGAAGGCAGAATTGATTGGGTTCTCTGACAGTGATTGGTATGGAGATAAGATTGATAAAAGGAGTACAAGTGCATATGTGTTCAAGTTTCAAGGAGCTCCAATATCATGGTGCTCTAAGAAGCAATCAGTAATTGCACTCTCAAGTTGTGAAGCTGAGTATGTTGCTGGTTTAATAGCAGCATGTCAAGCAAATTGGCTCGAGTCCTTGATGAATGAGCTGCTGATTGAGTTGCAGAAGCCTGTTAAGCTATTTATTGATAATAAATCAGCTATAAACTTAGCCAAGAATCACATTTCTCATGGGAAGAGTAAACACGTTGAGACTAGGTTCCATTTTTTGAGGGATCAAGTCAACAAAGGCAAGCTAATTGTTGAATATTGCCCTACTGGTGATCAAGTTGTTGATTCATTAACCAAGGCATTGAAGTGTGATCAGTTTGTGAAGCTTAGAGGAGAGCTTGGTATGGTTTCATTTGAGAGTTTGAATTAAGAGGGGATGTTGATTTGTTGTAATTCAAACTTCTGTTAGTAACTAATTGTAACTAATTACTATTACATTAGTTTAAGTGTTAGTTTTCTGTTGTTAAACAGTTAGTAACGATGTTAGTCAGTTAGTGATGTGGTTAATTGTGATTAGCTAGTTTTGTTTGTTTTGCTTAGTTGTATACAGCTCATGTGAGCAAGTGTATAAAAGGTGTATCCATTGTGTAAAACCATGTAGAGTATTCATTCAATACAATTTTACTTTCTCAGTATTCGTTTATTTCGAGTTAGCGGTTAGAGGGAAGGATCACTCCTAAAAGCAGCCTTTCTCTTATATACGAGAGCACTACTGCCACTTCTGAAGCTAGGGACTTCTTTCTGTCGATACCTTTACTTTAGAGAATGAATAGGGGCGAAGCGGTTGAATTGGCTTCCATCGAAATCGAGATTTCCTCTGCCTCTTATCTTATCTTTATCTTTTAGGCACTCGAAGCATATTGGAAAGTTTCCAGTAGAGCGGGAAGAAGGCTTAGTCAAAGACTTTCAAGAGCTTGTTGGAGGAAATTGATCAAAGGAAAGGGAAGAGCCGGCAAAGTCCGAAAAAGAGATTGAATACCCGGAATTCGCCGAGAAACCCCTCCCTTTGAAGTAATTCCATATTTTCACCAGAGGTTCCAAGTCCGTAGTTACTCGATTGAACTCGACATCGCTGATTTCGAGCGTTCTTGAAAAGCAAGGGCATTTTGGAAAAGACCCTACTACTAAACTAAGGTTCTTTTGAAGATTCCTTTGGTGGTCACCGTGGGTTAACGATAGAAATCTGTCTTGGTGTTCATCACCTGGTTAAACAGTAGTAAAGTTAGGCCGCCGATCGGGGTGGTCAGTATGTTGCACTTTACTGTAAACAAGCATCAACATGCTTGATGCACTATTCTTCTTCTACTCACCCTAAGAGGTTGACCGAACTCTCTGTTCCCATCTCTCTCACGAGGACGGGACTCCCAAGGATCATTCCCCCGTTTCACCGAAAGGTGATCCATAGGCGTGATGATCGAGCAGATATATTGAACAAATTTATTTAACTTTCCCCAAGCACCCGGAGCTCTTTCTTCCTTAGAGCTTCTTCTGAATCTGCCTATTCTGTGCGTGGGTTAACTATTGATTCAATTGCGCAAAGAAGCCTAGTTGTCCTAAGAGCTGATTCGATAACTTGCTTATTTATTCCTTTTTTTTAGACTATATCCATAGCCTCGCCCTTTTCCTCCTTCATCGTCCTTGGTCGACTCATCAGGCTCACCGGTGGAGGATAAGACTAAATTCTCAATTTGACCCATCTGGCTAAGCACCGTCACCTCTCTGTCTCCAGCCATAAAGTTCTATTCTACGATAATCCAAGCAGCAGTTCCACCAACTTGCATCTATTAGTTAAGGGGTTGGGGTACGGGACACAGAAGCATAGGGAGTGATAGCAGCAATGGATCCTGATCTAGTTTTCTCAAGACCAAGAGCATTCCTACGGGATTTAGATTAAGAAAAACCAATGGTGGAGGCAGTTGATCTTAATCAGCCAAAGACTCATTATTAATTACAAGACAGGCTATACGCCGGAGTGAAAGGAAGGCAAAGTAGCTGAATCAGCTGCAAGCTGGACTGACTAAGTGCAATGCTCGGAAATCTTCAACTGGGCTTGAAAGCGTTCACTAAATGAAAGCTTGCTTGGCATGAAGTACGCATTCAGCTAATGGCATTTAGGTTTGGCATGCTTTGGAATCTAGTGAATAAGTGAGCATGAAGCTTTGGCTGTCATATCTTTCTTCTCTCCCTCTCGAGACAAAGAAAAGAACAAAAAAGGAAGATTGGCTTTGCGTCTTCTACCTTAATTAAAATACGCTATTTGACCATCTCTCTTTGTCAAAGCTATCAGATGGAAAGAGAGCAATAGACTCCCCTGCTTCACCTGAACCCTCTATTCATTCAACAGAAGCCAGGGGCTGATTGAACGTAATGGGTTGCTGCATCTCATGCGATTGGAAGAGCACGAGAAGGACAAGCTACTGACTTGAGACTTCCTGTTCTATTGGAAGAGAGAAGAGAGATGAGATTCCATCCCCGAGGTTGCCGAAAAGAAGACTAAAGAGAATCAATCCTTGATTGCCAATGGTCCTAACTAAATCATAACACAAGCTACCCTCTATCATACTCGACTGATATGATAGCGAGTCGATCCGATTCGTTCTTATCTATAGATAACGCAAGAGAGAACTTATGACCTCGCGGATGGAGAGGGATTCGAACCCCCGGTATTCCAATCAATACTTCGGTTTTCAAGACCGACTCTTTCAACCGCTCAGACATCCATCCCCTTCGCGCTTCGCCCGCCCTATCTATCAGCGCGCTGGCAGGTAGGGGCTTATCTATGTGATTCGCTACGCTTCGCTTGTTTCTATATGAGAATATGCACCTTGGGAGCTGCGCCGCTTTAAGAGGAAACCCGGGAAAAGCTTAACCTCAGCGTACCAAGGTCTGGGGCTGAATCCGATCCAAAAGAAAAAGAGCTTGAATTCACTAGCCAAGTGAGAAATTCTCTGATTCTGACTGAGATCTTTGTCCTACTTCTCACCCGGCTAGCTGCTGAATTCAAGTAGTTGACTTGACCGGAATCACAAGTTCTCAATGATACCGGCAATTGGGAATCTCAGTTGATGAGCCTGGCAAACGGAGCTACGAAACCCAGCCTTTTTCTTGCTTTTCGCATTGCTTTTTCTTGAGGTGTAGGCCCGGAGGATAATCGTATCGTCCCTTCCAACAGCCCGTCGAGCAGTCGAAGTAGTGGATTCTGTTCAATCGGCTAAGAGGCAAGTGCCTTTTCCTCTATATAATGTCTCTTTTTCCGTAAAGTCCTAATGTGCTTCCTGGCTTTCGTTACTATCTTTTGAGTCTTGCGAGTGGTCCATTCCTTCCTTAAAGTCTTCTGTGAGGGATCGATCTTGGGCAAAGACACTATGGGATGGTCCCGGACCAGGAAGAAGATAACCTCGAGCGGACCGCTTATTTTCCTTTTCTTCTACTTTCTGCTTTCTGCTTTGCTTGCGTGTGTTACTGCTCCATTCCAAAACTGTGCAAACATCATAACCAGTGAGCAATTGAGTGTTTGCTCTAACAAAACTGATGTTTTTTAGTTTGAATTATTTATAAGACCACCTGCTTAAGATGAAATAGAGAAAGGGCGTTTCTTCCTTCCTAAATTCGATTACATGGACAAGAAAATATTGGACATTCTTATTGAGGCCCCCAAAAAAAAGCCAGTTTCTTTCCAAATCAACAGGATCGAACAACGATTATATATCAAGCGGGGATGAATCAGAAGGGAGATGAAATCCAGTTGATGTATCTTACAGCTCAATGACGGCACGATGCGGCACTTGGTCGCGTCACCACCGCAAGGGATTCGTCATCGCCCCAAATCGGCATCCTTACGGCGAGATTCCGGCGCTCCGTCGCGCCATCACTGTAGGCGCTCATCACCACAGGGCATATGCCCTTCCTTCCTCCCATCATTGTGTCGCGATTTCTTCTTCATTCGTCCTTACCTTCCCATGACTTTAGTTTTTTTGGCTGAGATAATATGAACCATTTGATTCATCTCGTGGTCAGGATTGGCCCAACTGCAGGACTGCAGGGAAACACCGAATTTAGATAATCCGTGTCCGCGATGCACGAGATTAATCATCGTTAGAGGGTAATTATTTTTTTTCATTTTTAAAAATTAAAAATTTAAAAACAACAACATAATTATTATTGTTTTAATGAATTTATAAATTTTGATGTCATTTTCGTATTTAATATTTTGATATCATTTTAATTTATGCTATACTATTTTATGCACCCGCTAGCAGCATGGAATAAATTTGTGAACAAATATTTCCATTTATTTTCAAAAAATAAATTTAAAATTTGGAAACAATAACAAAAAAATATTGGGCTGCAATTTTTAGTTACGATTTATGTTAAAAATATGTAGATAAATAATTATTTAGAATATTTGTACTGATGTAAATAAATTGTTAATTGTTAAATAAATATAAAATACAAAGTTACATAAAAGACTCTCCTGAGTGTTGGGAACCTAGAGGAATGGCTATACATGCTTGTGACGTAGGGCTTGGTTCAACTCCTCTATTGTGGGGCGGTAAATCTTCCATAAAAAATATTATTGCAAATAATATATCTAATGAGATAATCTGAAGTTTAAAGCAAGAAGATAAAAAAAAAAAAACATGATGAAGAAATGAATTTGATTGAAAAACTTAAGTTATTGTAAGAATTATCTTTCATGATCGATCATGCATGAGATAATAAGTTAATAAAGCCAGAAATAATTTTAGCGCGTACGAACCAGCTCGATAATATTATTTAAATTGTTACCTATTTTAAAATTTTTGAATTAATGTGATTTATCAACAAAAAAAAAATTGAATACCATTAACAATGACAATTTTAGGTAAACAAAATATGAAATATATGATTTGTAATAATAATAGTACAACGGAACATGTATTATTGAGGAACAACGCGAACACCAGGTTGAGGAAAACAACCAGCTCTCGCAAGCAAACTTTCGTTCATTCATTCGTTCATATAAAACTAGTTGGCGGCAATAGACATAATTTGTCATTATTCTCCCACATGCAATAAACAAACAACAATATATCATACTTTTTCCCAAAGAACAATGTGGCTACACTCAGCACATGCTAATGCTAGTTTATTTTAATTATATTATTACTTGGGGCAACCAGGCCATTTAACATCTCTTGGAGAAAGGGTTTTAAGGACCGGATTCCTCTCGAAGAAATTGGTTGGTCTCAACTCAAACGCAGTGCTCAACAGTGGCATTATGGGAAAATCTTCCTGGGCTGGAACTAGGGATGGCAACGGGCGATGCAGGGAGTGCTCGCTCCCGCCCGCCCCCAGATTTTCTCCCGTCCGTCCCGATCCTCGCCATGTGGGAGTTTTCTCCCCATCCCCGTCCCCACGGATCATAAGTCCCACTACCCGAAAATTAAAAAAAAAAAAACACTGAAATTCAATAAAATTGAAAAAAAATATAAAAGTATAAAAAAGTTTCAAAATTACAATATCAAAATCAATTTTTCATGTCTAGTCCAATATGTGAAGTCATTATGATCATGATTTGTGAATCTGATGAGTGATGACCTTTCTTTTGTTTTATTTTACTAAAACCATTATAGTTTTAAAAATTAAAAAGACATAAAAAGACCAAAAACTAATCATTATAATACATATATATGTATTTTTAGGGATAGTTATGTAATATGTTAGAGGCGGGGACATGGGGTGAGTGTGATCCGTCCCATCCCCTGAATCATTTGCGGAGGATTTTCTCCCCTCGTCCCAGGAAAAATTCCCGCCATGAGCCCCAAAATAGGGTAGTCTCGCATGAGATCACTCACGCGTAGAAATTGCCATCCCTAGCTGGAACATGATGAATTCCAACTACGTGCCACATCACAATGTCCTTGTTCAAAATGTCTCTATTCCTGCAAATATATTAATTTCAATGAAAAAAAAAACTATAAGTTGCCGAGAATGATCAATTATATGATATATATATCAAGACCTAAAAAATTTTAATTTGAAAGTTAAAATTTAACTGTAAATGCAAAAATAAAAATTAAATTTATCCTACTTTTTGGGCCAAACAGCTAAAGTGTCACCTCCATGACTGTGATCAATAAAGAGTCCACTAGCCCACTTCTCAGTCCTATTATATGGTGTGACCCACATATTTAAATTGGTAAATGCACCACGGATTTGTGGGAAGTCATCCTTCGTTAGAAGGGGATGAGCCGGAATTGCTGGAATCAAACGGTAACCGACTTCATTTCCAACGGCAGTCTTCTTGTTAGGATTCACAACTGCAAGCTCACCAGGGGCAGTTCCAATTGTGTTCTTTGCATCTGATTCGATTTTAGCGATTTTCGGTTTCAACTATCCAGTAGCTCTTTCTCTTTGAACTTCTGTCTGTGACTCTAACGGTCTTCAAACTGGTCTTCTCAAACGAGTTGTATTTACCGTCAATATCAAGGTCAAGGTAGTAAATGTAGAAGTGGTCGTGGTAAATGGCAATGCTGTTTGGTGACACCAAGGTTCCATGTTGATCTTCCTTGATCTCATCCTTGTGCTTAATATTTGATCCCTTAATTTCCAATATACCCGATAGTGCTATCTGTATATATATAATTAATTAAAGCATAGAGATTAACAAGAGTAGCAATTAAAGTTTAGACTCTAGACAAAGGAGATGTCAAGTAGGGTTACTTTTTTCTTTGTTTGTTGTATTTGTCTGATGTTAATTAAAAACATAGAGCATGTTTCTATTGATTCATAACTAAACGGAACCATTTCAAAAAAATTCAACATCTGACTTCTGTACTTCAATTACAATTGCAATTAAACATTCAAATATATATTTTTTTCAAAGAGTAATGTTATTCAGACAACTTTGTCTGGACACCTTAAAAAGTCAGGTTTTTTGTTTTTTTATTCATTTCCGTCACTGCTCATAATACGCACGGGAGTTGTTTTGTCTCACTGTTGGCCTACGGTGTTCAATTACGGTTTCTATTTTTGGGTGTTGGCTTATCATTTCTGTTTTTGAAATGGCACGTATGTGGCGTGTCAAAGTTTATTGGGGCTTGTGGGGATGAACCATATGGTTCGCATGGCCCAAGTGGATATAAAAAAAAAAATCATTGTTTATAAAGTTATTATATTCTCAGACTCTCTTACCTAGCTAATCTTTATTCTATATTTCTCTCCTATACACTTCTCTCTAGACCTCCTATCAAATAATATAATTAATATCACTATCCAAATTTTATCGTGTATCAGCTGGAGAAATATATAGTTTTTGGTAGACTGTCCTAATTTGCATAAAACTTTTAATTAAACTTAATTACTTCTACTGTGTTACATCGGATAAAATTTTTCCAACCTCTATAAAAAGCTATTTCGGTTTAAAGGATATGTCGAGTTAGCGTAAACTAATTTTATATTGATATTAAACGAGAGTCCACTATTTTAACACGTTGTCCCACTCTAATAAATGTCTGTTAAAATTAATTACAAAATAATAAATTTTTAATGAACGTCAGTATAAAAATAGTTTATATTGACAGTACACATGCCCTTTAAACTCAGACTATTAAATTACAAACTTGTCATTTACTTTTAGAATAAAGCTTATGTCCATTTCTTTAGTCCATTTCATCAAGTTTCTCTCACATAAAATCAGTTTTTTTGTCAAAAAGATGTAACTATCATGCATCTTCTAAAAAATTTTGAAAAAAAAACTGTTTTTATGTGAGAGGAACTTGATGAAATGGACTTAAGGAAATAGACATAAGCTTTGTCCTTACTTTTATTCCCAAATAATCATTATATATATACTAAGTATAAAATAAATAATAAGTAATAATAAACATTTATAGTTGCAAAGAATAAATAATAATAATAATAATAATAATAATAATAATAAACACATAATAATGAAATTATATATGCCACTACAACAGATTCTTTAAAAGATGACGCCACTTTAAATAGCGTTTAAATATGGAAGTGCTACTTAAAATTAGGTAGAGTACTTTAAGTAGCGTTTAACTAAGAAACGCTACTGAAGGGTAAAGAAATAAATAGCGCTTATAAAATCAACGCTACTTATAGTGGAGGAATAAGTAGCGCTTAAACTGAGAAGCGCTATTTAAAGATGGACGCAAGAAAAAGTAGCGCTTAATGCAGAAAGCGCTATTTATTGTCTTAACCTAAAGTAGCGCCTATATAGAAAGCGCTACTTATTGTCTGACCTAAAGTAGCGCTTCAGAGATAAAGCGCTATTTATTGTCAAATACTAATTTTAATTCAGCCCGCGTTTCTCAGTACCAGTCACTCCCACACTGTCGCATATCTCTCTCTCTCTCTCTCTCGAGTTTCTCTCAACGTCGCCATTGTTACTCCTTCCTCTCAGTGTCGCCACCATCTCTGCTTGCGTTTCTCACCTTCGAAGCTCCTTCCTCTCATCGTTGTTGTTGGCCTCGCCGTTTGTGACGTCGCACCATCGCTCACAGCCGTCGCACCGTCGCACCTCTGCTTACGTCCTCGTTGTTTGTCGCGTCGCCACCACCTTCTTCTGTTCCCACCGTCGCACCGTCACACCTTCTTCTGTTACCAACATGTTTCATCTGTTCCCATTCTTCTTGCTTTCCTTTTTTCCCCCCTAAAACGCTTTCATTTTTTTTTTTCAAGGAACTCATTGTTTTCCAACCCTATCTTCATGCTTTGAAATGGAAAATCAAAATGAAATGGAAAATAAAAAACATAGTACAGCACATTAGTATGTGGGATTAGAATTCTGCAGTATCTTCCATTTGCATTTAGGCATATTCAAGACCCTATTTTTTTTTTCAGTATTCTCTTATTTTTGTTTTTTGAAATGTCCAAAAACATATAAAGTAACTAAATGCAGGGATCTAAACTAGTAAAATTATCTCATTCTTTAAGTTATTTATTGGTTTTAGGTTTTTGTAGTTGTGTTTAGAAATGATTGAGAAATGGTTGATGAGGAACTTGGAGGGATCAATGTTAATGTGTTTTTAACTGATAGGTTTTTTAGTATAATTATTATTAATGTTAGTGTTTTTTCTCATTATGTTAAATGAAGAATGAGATAATAGAGATGTTATTGCAGATCGTTTTAGAGAAATAGTTGAATTTGAAGTTTTTATTTGTTTATATTTGGCCTATGTGGACCCTTGTCTTTGGTTGGTATGATATTTTATTTTATTCTGTGTGTTGTATAAATTTTGGAATGTCCATATTTTAGGGGAGGTTCTGTCAAAATTTTGTTAGAAATTTGATATAGTCTGTGTGTTGTTGTTAAGAGAAGTGGTAGTTTTAGTCTTGGTTTATCTAATTGGGCTTTAGTTAATCTCAATTTTGTCTTCCATTAATGACATAGCCTATGTTATTGCTCTGAATGCCTTGGTGTTGTTTTATTTCTCAATTCATAGGCAAATATGGATCGAAAGTGGATGTCTGCCAATCGTTTGTCGAAGGAATATAAGGATGGAGTGGAAGATTTTATTGGGTTTGTAGTTGGGCATACAACATATCTTAGTAGAATCGTATGTCCGTGTTTAAGTTGTTGTTATACAAGCAAAGTTAATGTTAAGGAATTGGAATGGCATTTAGTGAGTAATGGGATTGATCAAACTTATACCTGTTGGACAAAGCACGGTGAGACAAGAGGTGAATCTTCGAATACGGGGAATAGTGGGAGATATGCGTCAGAGGACATCGGTACAAATACATATGATGGTGACCGTTTTGAAGAGATGGCAAATGCGGTTGAAGAAGATCTTCGTGATTGTCCTCAAATGTTTGAGAAGTTGATAAGTGATGCGGAGAAGCCATTATATGACGGTTGTACTAAATTCACAGGATTATCGGCAATGTTAAAGTTGTTTAACTTGAAGTCGGGCAATGGATGGACTGATAAGAGCTTTACGAACTTATTCACACTATTGAAAGATATGTTGCCAAATGATAATGTGCTTCCTAGTCGGACATATGAGGCTAAACAAATATTACGATCTATTGGGATGAGCTATGAGAAAATACATGCTTGTCATAATGATTGCATTTTATTTCGTAATGAATATGTGTCGTTAAAGTCGTGTCCTAAATGTGAAGTCTCACGGTATAAGAAGGAAGATTCGGCTCCAGAGAAGGTTTTATGGTATTTTCCTATAATTCCCAGATTCAAGCGTATGTATCGTAGTTCAGAAGATGCAAAAAACTTGACATGGCATGAGGATGAAAGGATTCAAGATGGCAAGTTACGGCACCTGGCATATTCTCCTCAATGGAAAAAAGTTGATATTGATTACCCTGATTTTGGGAATGAACTAAGAAACTTACGACTTGCATTGTCTACTGATGGATTTAACCCGCATGGTGTTCAGAGTAGCTCTCACAGTACATGGCCTGTGATTTTGGTGATTTGTAACCTACCTCCATGGCTATGCATGAAGCGTAAATATATGATGTTGTCTTTGTTAATTTCTGGGCCGAAACAACCAGGAAATGATATCGATGTATACTTGGCTCCTTTAATTAAAGACTTGAAGCAAATGTGGGAGACAGGTGTAGTGGTGTATGATGGATATAGAGAAGAAAGTTTCACCTTGAGGGCTATGATTTTTGGCACAATTAATGATTTTCCAGCATATGGTAATCTGTCGGGATATAGTACCAAAGGCCAGTGTGCATGCCCTATCTGTGAAGATAATACAGATTGGATTCGGTTGGATCATGGTAAGAAGAATGTCTTCCTTGGGCATCGTAGATTTTTTAATCCAAATCATTATTATCGATCGTGGAGAAAGGCATTCAATGGGAATACAGAAGAACGTAGAGCTCCTTTGCCTTTGACAGGTGCACAACTGTTTGAAAAAGTAAAAGATTTGAATATTAAATTCGGGAAACCTTTTGCGGGAGACCTTGTCACACGAGGGTGGAAAAAAAGGTCGATTTTCTTTGAGTTGCCATATTGGAAGTCATTATACGTAAGACATTTCATTGATGTGATGCATGTTGAAAAAAATAGCTTTGATAGTCTCATTGGTACCCTACTTAATGTGCCCGGGAAGACTAAAGATGGCATCAAGGCAAGGCTGGACTTGGTTAGTATGGGATTGAGACGAGAGTTGGGACCCGTAAAGAAAGAGAAATGTCGTACATATCTACCTCCGGCTGCTCATACTTTATCCAGAAAAGAGAAAAAAGATTTTTGTAAGTTTCTTGATGGAGTTAAAGTTCCAGAGGGGTACTCTTCAAACATTAAGAACCTCGTATCGATGAAAGATCTTAAGTTAAAGGGTCTAAAGTATCATGATTGTCATGTTCTCATGGAGAATTTGCTACCCATAGCTATACGATCCATTTTGCCTAACAAAGTGCGGAATACCTTAACTAAACTTTGTTTCTTCTTTAAAGCAATTTGTAGTAAAGTGATTGACCCTGAAAAGTTGCCAGCCTTGCAAAAAGAAATTATTCTGACTTTGTGTGAGCTTGAGATGTATTTCCCGCCTTCATTCTTTGACATAATGATTCATCTGACAATTCATCTGGTTAGGGAGACACAATTGTGTGGGCCAGCTTACATGAGATTGATGTACCCGTTTGAGCATTACAGGAAGATATTAAAAGGGTATGTGAAAAACCGATCATGACCAGAGGGTTGTATTGTTGAACGATATATAGTCGAAGAAGCTGTTGAATTTTGTACCGACTATTTATCTAATGTTGAACATTCTATAGGGTTGCCACAGTCTCGTCACACAGGAAGAAGTGCAGGGCAAGGGGTTACTGGACTTGAAATATTGACTATATCAAGGAAAGAATGGGAACAAGCACACTTATATGTTCTACACAACGCTGATGAGGTTGAGTCATATGTTGTAAAACATAAGGACATACTCAAGAGCTTGTACCCAAATAAGAGTCAAAATTGGTTAACAATAGAACACAATCGGTGTTTTATAAAGTGGTAGAAAGAATACATTTCTGAAGAGTTTATTGCAAATCCTAGCTCGGTTTCAGAAAGATTGAGATGGTTAGCTAAAGGTCCAGCTATACATGTTATCTCCTATACCAGATATCTGATGAACGGGTACACTTTCTATACAAAAGAACACGATGATCGGAGGAGAATGCAAAATAGTGGGGTGACTCTTGTAGCTGAATCTATGCATATATCAAGTGCCAAAGACAGAAACCCCATATATGCGAATATGTCATACTTCGGGGTCATTGAACGCATATGGGAGTTGGATTATAAGATGTTTCGAGTGCCTGTGTTCCAATGCAAGTGGGTTGACAATAACAACGGTGTACAAATGGATGAGTTGGGGTTCATGCGGGTGAACTTTAATAAGTTGGGATATCAAGATGAGCCCTTTATTTTAGCATCACAAGCTCAACAAGTGTTCTATGTTTCCGATCCAGTTGATATGAATTGGGCCATTGTTCTATTGACTAACAAAAAAATTGTTAATGAGATTGATGATGAAACACATGAATATGCTGACATTAAGGATGACCCTTTCTTCAGGACATCACAATCATTGTTTGGGGCAAGCCCAACGCAACGAATGGTCGGTAAGGGAATTTTATATAACAGACCAGGTGTGTTACTACATAACCTACCCTTACCTCCTAATCATGTGAAGGTTAGAGTTGACGTTGCATTTGAGGGAGATGCACCGTTGCCTGTACCACAGGAGGTGGCTGATGTGATGACAGTGGAACAGGTAATAGGTACCTATGTGGCATGGCCAAACCACCTTGTAGTTACAAGTGATACGGTACGTATATATTAAATTATATACTGCATATATTTATTAAATTAAGTGGTCACTAACTAATTAATGTATTGGAATGCAAAATATGTAGGTATCCCCAAGATCTAAACCCAAGGACAAGGGTAAGAGCAAGCGGTTCTGACTAGCAAGAATGTTGGCAAGGAGCCAATAATTTGGTCATTTACATCTCCCGTGAAGAAGGTGGTTGCATCTACCTCTCAGCCTCCTACAGCTCTTGCTACAGATTTTTTAATTTTTCTAAGAGTCCATGTGACAACAATGATGAAGGGGGAGGATACCATTAAAGTACCAATGGATAAATCAATTTTGGGTTATAAGCACGCATTAAGACTTGGTGCTAATGCTGAACTTCAAGAAATTCTTAATGATAATGAATGGCTAAGTCAAACTGTTATTAGCGTATATCTCAGGTACTGTATTCAACTTTAAAGTATCCAATGTTTTTTATTGTTTCAGCTAAATATTTATGTTATTGTTAATGTATTAATTTGTATGCATGTTTTAATTTAAGGTACCTGTACCAAGAGATATTGGTCCCACAAGAACAGACTCAGAGGTTTGTGTTTTTGTGCCCACAATAAACCAATTTGCAAGCTTGGAATGCTACTGTATTTGAATATATAGTTCAGCATTTGACATTGGCAAATCCTGAGTATGAGACTTTGTTTCTGTCGCCTTGCAACATAGTGTGAGTCATTTAATTTATACACACACACACACACACACACACACACACACACACACACACACACACACATATATATATATATATATATATATATTGAAATGTGATTACCTACTTATGATTTTTTCCTCCAACATTTTTGTAGGGATCATTGGTTATTGATAGCCATTAATCTAAATCAAAACATTGTGTACTATTTGGATCCATTGCATGTACACTTCAGTCTGCGCAAAAAATTGAAAGAGACATACAATCAGTAAGAGAGAGTGTGTGTGTGTGTATATATATAAATTTTCTTTATATATATATATATATATATATATATATATATATATATATATATGAATATGCACTTTTATGCATGTATTGGATTGATTATCGTTATGAATCTGAAATTGGATATTGGAATGCTGAATTTATTATGTTTAAGGATTGTGATTGATTTGTTTTTAATGACTTAAGTATTTGGATATTGTAATGTTGAAGTTTTTATTTGTTTATGTTTGGTGAATTTCAATCCTTGTGCTGGTTGGTATGGTATTTTATACTGTTACAGGTGTTGTATAAATTTTGGAATGTCCATATTTTAGGGGAGACTCTGCCAAAATTTTGTTAGAAATTTGATATAGTTTGTGTGTTGATGTTAAGAGCAGTCTTATGAATGTATTGGATATATATTGAATGATTTTTTTGGATTTTGCACTTAGGGCTATCCTTGTTCATCGAACACTAAATGTCAAGTCTCGGTTTTCTAAATCAACGACACCTAAATGGATATCGATAAAGGTATTATACCAAATTTTTTATGCAATTATTTAAATTACCAAAATAAAAGCAATTAATTTCATATTTTTTGTTTTATAGTGTCCTCGCCAACTGAACTCTGATGATTGTGGCCGGTATGTATTGAAGTTTCTCAAGGATATTGTCATTCATAACCAAACACAAATTCCAACGGAGGTATGTATATGTAATAATTATTTTCAAAGTTTATATAATTTTTTACTTTTACACATACCATTTGGAAGCATGTGTTCAATTCTAACTTGATTTAATTTTCATTTCGCAGTACTTTCCTGATTGTCAATTCGACACATATCCTGATCATACCGTACTCAAGGAAGAGTGGTGTCGATATTTTGTTACGAATTTTATTATGTATAGGCACATAGAAGAAGAAGAAGAAGAAGAAGATTAGTGTGTAATGTTTAGGTACTAGCATAATATGTGTTATGTTTTAGTTAATGTATTTTAATGTTTTATTTATGATAGTTTTGTTAATATTTGGCTGAGAATTATTTCATGTAATGTTAAATTTGGATTTTGTGAGTTTTGATATTGGGACAAATTTGAGTGTTGATGATTATTTTGGTGTGCAGTAACCACTATATGCATAGGTATGTGAATATGACCCAAAAAAAAAATCATTATTGAGAATAAGTAGCACTTATTATGATAAGTGCTACTTATTCCTTGAGAATAAATAGCGCTTTGTAAAGGAAGCGCTACTTATTCTCAGGAATAAGTAGCACTTCCTAAATAAAGCGCTACTTATTCTCAAGGAATGAGTAGCGCTTCCTAACTAAGCGCTATTTATTCTCAATTTTAAGTAGCGTTCAACAAACGCTATTTATTGAAGATACAATCAGTAGCGGCCCGATATATAGTGCATTTAAGCGCTATTTAAGGCAAAAAAAAGCGCTATTTATTCCCTTTTTTTGTTGTAGTGTGCATACCGTCGGCTTGAAGGAGCCGCTTGCTTTGAACTCCCAATGTATAATACTAGTACGATACCCGTGCATTCGCACGGGGCGCGCGTTGTTTGTTACGCTTAATATTTTAAGACGGTGATTGTTTATAGCAAATGATATTTTTTATTCAATATATTAAAAATTAACTCTCTTAAATGTCATAGTTGCCCACAGTCACTATGCTTCTTACTATGAAGTTCACTTCAGTCCTAGATTCTTCGATCTGTCAAAATCAAAAGTCAATATATGTATAAGTAACTGTTGAGTTACTAACAAGAATAATGAAAAAATATCAAAGGCAACCAATACTAAATTTAATAACAACCAAAACAATGCAATAAAGTCAATCAAACAAGGAGTAGAGAGTAGGAAGAATAACACCGCTATTTGGTTACGCAGTTCGGCCCCAAAAAGATGACCTACGTCTGCGAGAGAGAGCAGCCCCCCGTTTCACTATCAAAGAGTCTTTACAAGAGATTACAATTGCTTTGAACCCCTTCCAAATGTCCAAGAAGAACAAACCCAAGAGTTCCCAATCCCTCTCTCTTTTCCGCTCTGAAAAACCTCTGAAGAACAACAATAGAGAAATCCTTCAATCCTCCCTCTATGATTTCCTAAGACCCCAAGGTGTTTAACAGTGTTTCCCAGCCCCTAAAACCTCACAAAGACGCTCAAGAACGGCTGCACACAACCCTAGAAAGACTGCACCTCGTCCTGCACAATTCTGCAGCGTCAGGTTTATAAAACCCGACTGTGAATCGATTCACAGGCATAGGTGAATCGATTCACCTAGTTAAAAAAGGTCTTCCCTGCACGAATTAATGAAATGAATCGATTCATGCAGGCTTCCCATGCGATTCACAGAGGCGTACTTCGATTCACAGAGTCCCAAACATGCTTGAATCGATTCACATAGCTAGGGAATCGATTCCCAGTGTTCAAGAAACACTTTCAAGCAATTCCATGACCCTCCAAACTGATTTTAAGGCACTCTAAACTCCACAGTAACGTTTGTTATCGTACCTCTATGAGAATTACTTGGAATGGTACTAGAGGTTTAAGGTAAGGGGATCTCATTTCTCCTTATCTTTTTGTTCTCTGTATGGAGTGGCTGGGCCATAGAATTAAAGATTCTGTTGAAAATGGTACTTGGACTCCCTTGGCTTTGGAAGCGGTAATAGCCCCAAGTTGTCTCACATTTGTTTTGCGGATGGTCTAATCTTGGTGGCTGAAGCTAATGATGCACAGGTGCATTGTATTAAAAATGTCCTTAAAGCTTTTTGTGATTCCTCAGGCCAAAAAATTAACTTTGAAAAATCCCAAATTTTCTTTTCTCAGAATGTGGCTGACTGTGTGGTGGATAGTATTAATCAGGATTTTGGTATCCAAGTTACTAATGACCTTGGTACTTATCTTCGAGCTCCTATGATGCACCAAAAAATGTCTAGCACTTGTTATTCTTTTGTTCTTGACAAAATGCGAAAGCAATTGAATGGTTGGAAAGTTAAGTCTCTTTCTTTTGCTGGTAGAGTTACCTTTGCTCAAACTTCTCTTTGTAATATTCCGGGATATGTGTTTCAGACCTCACAAATCCCTGTTTCAGTTGTCTAGAGGCTAAGAAAATTTGTAGAGACTTCATTTGGGGTTCAACTACTGATGCGAGGAAATGCCATCTCATCTCTTGGGAGAAGCTCTGCTGTCCTAAAGAGGAAGGAGGGCTTGGTTTTAGATCTTTGAAGATGTTGAATAAGGCTCATATGATGAAGCTAGCTTGGATGATGATTGTTGATTCTAATAACCTTTGGGTGCGAATTTTGAAAGCTAAATACTCTTGTGGTTTTCATTTTATTTAAGCCATAAAATTTGACTTCACGCGGCACAGTTTTTTATGATGACTTCGCGTGGCACATATTATATATAAGTTACAAACGAGTTTATTTTTTTTAGGTGCATCAAATATAGATGAGTTTGATAATTTTTTATCATTTTTATATGAAATATTTAGTCCTATATTATCTAATTCAATTTTAATGTTCATAATCGATTTGAAAATTATGGTATTGTTTGGTAAAAAGTAGCGGATAGTTGATAAACTAGCTGATAACGGATAAGTTAGCTAATAGCGGATGAGTTTATATCATATTTGAACTTGAAATATTTGGTAAAATTAGCGGTTCAATCAACTATTAAATATAAAATGACATAAGAGAACTTTTTAATTAATGATTAAATATCTTCAATCAATATTAAGCATTTAAATATAATTTTCATTTATTTTTTCATTTTTTATAAAAATATATGTATTTAAAAATACGCATAACGATAGAAATGTGTATAATGAGAGAGACACCGCATGAGCTAATAATTTTATATTTTATTTAATAAAGGGTAAACGAGAAATTTAATTAAAATAAGAAGGGTAAAAGCGAGAGAGAAAATGATATGTTATAATTAAGCTATAAGTTCAAACACTACTTTAAATAACGTATGAAAAAACACTATAAGTTAGCGGTTTGGACTTGCCAAATAAAACCTATACGTACGTGGACATTGTTCATCTTTCCAAATTGAACTCATATAATTAGTATGGACTATATTTTAATAAAAATATAAAATATATAGTTTTGATTTTCATTCCACAAACAAATATATTGAAGAAACTCATAAATATTTTGATAAAACTAAAAGAATTTTGACGAAAGTTATATATGTATTTTGAATTGAAAATTAATCATAACTTTAGAGTATCTGTGACATTTTCAACTTTAATCAATTAGAATGTTAATTTAAAATTTTCATAACTTTATTCCAAGAAGTGATTGAATTAATTTTCTTTCAAATCGTAAAAAATTGTTTGATATGCATCCCTTTTTGTATAGAACGCCGAAGTTAGGCCCAAAAGGTAAATCAGCGGTTCACCGTATTATTATTTTTCATTTTTATCGTTGATTATTTATAAATAATACATCATTTATCATTTATTAAATATTTGTAGTGCTGCTGCTTTTAAGCCATAAAATTTGACTTCAGGTGGCACATTGCAAAAGGATACAAGAGTTGATGTTCAAGCCATAAATCAATGATTCACATGAAGCGAGACAAAAGTGTACACAGTTGTTCGCTCCCGGTATGCATGGACTAAAGAGACGACCCACTCTTTATCAAGCATATCCCTTATCTGAGTTAGCAAGGCAACATGGACTTGGAAAGCATGGTGCTCCCTATTCTGAATCATGTTCACAATCTCAAGTGAACCTGTTTAGCAAATTATCACGTTGTGACCAAGCTCAAAAGCAATGGACAATTCGCGGTATATACCAAAAAACTATGTTGGTAAAACATCACATTCTCCATCATGGCTAGTGAAGCCAGCTATCCAATCCCTCTATGTTGTTCTAAGAAAGGCCATTTGATCCAATACTAGACGAGTCCGTCAAGTAATTGCCCTCAGTGTTCACCTTAACACAACCAGGATGCAGTGGCAGCCACCGAACCGGCAACTTGTTCACTCGATAATGTGCTAGTCTTGGAGGGAAAGTGTGGAACAAACTCGTCACGGGAGATTTCTACCTTTGGAATCATAACACTAACCTCCCAATGTTGATAACTGAAACTCACATTGTATCTCCAAAGCCAAACCCACTACAGTCTGTCCACAAACACTAACCATGGCAAATGTTGGACCTTGAAGGATTTTAGATGCCTAAAGCATACCCCTGAAAAATTAAATGCATGAAGCATAGGTTTTTCATCCCACTGTGTTTTTCTTAGCAAGGTTTTAACGAGATATGTTCACATTGTATAGTCATCCAATAAGGGGAAGTGTTATAAATATGTAGATTTAGTGGATGACTATATCAATTTGTTATCTCATTATATCTTTACCATATCCCTTGATTTGGTCAATAACTAGTAGCTCGTTATCTCTATAAATAGGGCTACTAGGTTTGTCCTTGTACACACTTGATCACTACAAGAATAAGGTGTATTACCTGCGAAATTTTACCGATGGATTATGATCCGTAGGTAATTACCGACGGAATAAACCATAGAAAATGATTACCGACGGAATTAGACGTTACCGACAGAACTTTCCGTCGAAAAAATTAGGCGGAAATTTCGAGTTTGAATTTCAAAATTTCCTACGGAAATATCTGTAGGTAAAAAATTTACTTTAATACCGACAGATATTTCCGTCGGTAACCTATAATCCTGGGTACTTACCTACAGATTTTTTCGTAGGTATTTTACCTACGGATTTTTCCGTCTGTAAATTTGCGACGGAATATTACCTATGGATTTTTCCGTAGGTAAAACTAATTACCTACGGAATATTCCGTAGGTAATTTACCGACGGAAAAATCCGTAGGTAATATTCTATATCTGCACGATTTTCATTTTCTCCCATTCACTTCTTCACTTTCCCTCTGCTACTCTCTACTCTCTGCTCCCCCCTCTTCCACCCTCATACCCTTCTCTTCTCTTCAGCAACTTTCTCCTCCCTCCTCCCTTGTAGTGTATCAATCCATTGCATTTTCTCCTCCTTATACTAGTTCACCATCACAGTAAGTGTCCCTCTCTCACCGTCTTGTCTCTCTCATTTCTCTGTGTGTTATTCACTAACACGAAAAACATTTTTTTTGGAAGTTTTTCGTCGGAGTTGTCACGTGAGTGCCGTCGATAGACTCTACTCGACACCAGGTTAGTAATAAATATTTTTTATTTTGTAATTATTTTTTAATTTATTAATGATACGTTTAGTATAATTTTATATGTTAATTTGGTTGAGAGAAAATACATGTTAGGATAATATTTATGATATATGTAGAATATTATTTTTATGAATATTATACTTTTGTATGTGCTTTTGTATTATATATATTTTTTAAAAATAAATTTTTTGTTAGGAATAGGAAAATTGTGTATTAGAATAGTTTTGTATTTATTTTTAAGTGTTGTTATGTTTTCTCACAAAAAAAAAATGATGTTGTGGTAAGGGAGCTGTTGTAAGGCCAATATGTTGTTGAAATTATCGTATATACAATTTTCAATATGTGTCTTGTAATATGCAGAAAATGGATCGTAGTTGGATGTATGATAGGACTCATGCTGGAAGAAGGGGTCTGAAACGAGCTTTTTTAAAATGGGTTGATCAGTTTATTCGTGTTGCAAAACATCAACGTAGTGTTCGCATTGAAGGGGGGATTAGATGTCCGTGCGAGATATGCAAGTGTCAAGCGGTTAAGACAGAAGATGAAGTCATACTTGACTTGTATCATTATGGGTTCAAGCCTGATTATTGGATCTGGACTAGTCATGGGGAAGTTGATCCCACTGCTAATTTACAGGTTGAAGATAATTGCACAGATGCTTCAAGTAGTGGCCCACCGAATATGAGATATCAATATTATGAGCAGCTTGATGTGATGCAGGGGATGATTTCTGATGCTCTCGGGGTGAATGTGTCGTTCGAGGAGCAACAACATGATGAAACGGATGAGCTTCCGAATGAGGAAGCACAACGCTTTTATAATCTTTTGACAGAGACAAATAAGCCATTGTATGAGGGGTCTGAAGACTCTAAATTATCAATGTGTGTAAGGCTTTTAGGCCTCAAGTCAACCTTTAACGTTGCCGAGCAGTGCATGGATTATATGACCAAAATGATGATGGACGCAACACCTGTTAAAGCTGGTTTGCCACAAAGTTATTATGATGCTAAAAGGTTGGTGTCGAAGCTGGGATTAGGTGTTAAGAGGATCGATTGTTGTGTGAGAGGTTGCATGTTGTACTACGACAATGAATTTGGCACAAATGACGGTGCGTTGACTGAATGTAAAATTTGTCAAGAGCCAAGGTATCGTCTATGCAAAACTGGGACAAGTAGGAGTAAGCCAGTTCCAAGGAAGGCAATGTTTTATTTGTCTATCATATCAAGGCTGCAAAGAATGTTTGCATCGATGCAGACTACAGGTAAAATGACGTGGCACTATGACAATAGAAGAACTTCATGTGAGTTGCGTCATCCGTCTGATGGTGAGGCATGGAAGCACTTTGATCGGGTACATCCTGATTTTGCCATAGATCCACGCAATGTCCGACTTGGGTTATGCTCTGATGGATTTACACCGTATATTCAGGCAACGACTAAAGCATATTCTTCTTTGGCGATTATTGTCACCCCGTACAATCTTCCTCCTGATATATGCATGTCTAAACCCTACATGTTCTTAGCTTGTGTAATTCCAGGCCCAGATTCACCGACAGCTGGTATTGATATATATTTGCAACCTTTGATTGATGATTTGAAGAGGCTGTGGACTGGTGTTATGACGTATGACATTTCTCGAAAGAAAAACTTTATAATGAGAGCAGCCCTGATGTGGACCATTAATGACTTTCCTGCTTATGGCATGTTATCTGGGTGGGGGACTCATGGTAAATTAGCATGTCCGATATGCATGGAGGACACGAAGGCATTTACCTTGCACCACGGGGGGAAGGCTTCTTGGTTTGACTCGCACCGTAGGTTCTTACCAAGCGATCATCCATTTAGGACGAATAAGAATGCCTTCGTCAAGGGGGTAGTTGAAAATGAAGACCCACCACGCAGGTTGACATCGGAAGAGGTATGGAGAAGAGTTAAGGATCTGCCAAAAGTAAAAGTTATAAATGGTGTTACTGAACGACCGGAGGCTTATGGAGAGTGGCATAATTGGACAAAAAAAAGTATTTTTTGGGATCTCGAGTATTGGAAAGATAATTTATTGAGACACAATCTCGATGTTATGCACATTAGAAGAATTTTTTTGACAACATATTTAAGATTGTGATGAATGTGAAGGGCAAAACCAAGGACAACGAAAAACCTAGGAGGGACTTGGCTATTTACTGCAGACGAAAAGACTTATTGTTGGTGGATCAGGCTAATGGGAAGACCTTAAAACCCAAAGCCAATTACACTTTGTCCGCCAAAGAAGCTAAATCAGTTTATCAGTGGATTACTGAACACAAGATGTCGGACGGTTATTGTTCCAATTTAGCAAGATGTGCTGATGTTGATAACAGAAAGATGCAAGGGATGAAGAGTCATGACTGTCATATATTCATGGAATGTTTACTTCTATTGCCTTTAGTAAGTTGCCAGCACACGTCTTGAACCCCCTAATTGAAGTGAGTCAATTTTTTAAGAATTTGTGTTCCACAACATTGAGATCAGATGACCTTATTCAAATGGAGCAAAACATTCCATTGATTCTATGTAAGTTGGAGAGGATATTTCCCCCTGGTTTCTTTGATTCTATGGAACATCTCCCAGTGTATCTTGCATATGAAGCTAGACTTGGTGGACCTGTTCAATATAGGTGGATGTATCCATTTGAAAGGTATATAACATTTTTTATCTAAATTTTTAATATAACTATCCATTTGGAGTAAAAATACCAATTTCATTAAATTTTTTTTATTTAGGTTCATGGGTGATTCAAAACGTTTAGTGAAAAATAAGGCTAAGGTTGAAGGATCAATCTGTTCGTCCTATTTACATCGCGAAACAACACATTTTTGTTCATATTATTTCAACAACACAATGTTGTCACCGCGAAATAGAAGGAATGAAGTGGTTGCTGAATGTGAAAGACATCCATTAGCCTTATCAGTCTTTTGTCTACCCGGTCGTCATGCTGGGAGAGAATCGATTCACTGGTTAACAGATGAAGAGTTCAAATCAGCACATGTTCATGTACTGATTAATTGCATGGAAGTCAAACCCTATCTAGAGTATGTACAGTATCAAAATAATTATACATATTTTCTTATCCAAACACCGTACGTTGTTTACCATTAATCCAATTTCATCAGGGCATTCTTATCATCCGAGCAAATAGGTGAACAAGAAGCTTCCACTCATATACATGCAAATTTTCCACAATGGTTTAGGCAACAGGTATATACGTCTTCAGAATATTTGAAGTACTAATATTATTGTCTGTAACTCAATTATAACTAGTTCATTTGCATGCATAGGTGTATCGACATCCATCAACTCCTCTCAAACAACACTTGCAGAACTTATCTGATGGTCCTCGTACATGTGTCAATGAATGGCACACATTCTTTGTAAACGGGTACAAGTTTCAGACTCAGTCGTGGACGGAGGGCAAAGAAACAATAAATAGTGGAGTTTACATAAAAGGTAACACAAGTGAAGGCGAAAATGACTTCTACGGCGTGATTCAACACATATACGAACGGGTTTACACTCCTCTAGACTATCATAAAAAAGTGGTGCTATTTTATTGTAACTGGTTTGATCCATCTGATAGAGGCACCAAATTTAATCTAAAATCTAATACAGTTGACATTCAAATGAACAGAAGATATCCAATGTTTGATACGTTCGTGATGGCACAAAATGTGAGACAGGTGTATTATGTCCCATATCCATCAACACGAACGGATAAATGAGATGGTGTGTTGTAATTAAGACGAAACCAAGGAGTCGTCTTGAAGCAGATGATCCAGAGGATGAAGTTCCTTATCAAGTGGAAGAAATATCCAATATAAATGAAGTCATTGAAATTGAACGTTTTAGCCGCCTATGTGATGACTTGCCAAACACTGGTGAAGAAGTGGATGGAGAAGATGATTTCGATGAAGAAGTCATGGATAATGGGATTGAATCCGAAAATGATTTCGAAGAAGAATGGGATGAATGATAATTTGTGTACTGAATATTTGACAACATTTAAAAATATGAGTTTGTATGTGCAACATCTTAATTTTTATAAATAGGATTGTTATATTATTATATAAATATTTGCATTTGACTATATAAATATGTTTTTATTCATAATATCTACATAAATAACCCTTAGATCAGAAGAAACATTTTCCACCCTTAAATCTACGATACCCCCCCACCCTTGCCATACCCATTATTTTATTTCACTCCAACAACTTTCCGTTAAGCAAAGAGAAGACTCCAGAATCAAATTGAAACTTCTCAGCTTCGTTCCTCTCATCCGCTTCGTTCCTTTCATCAGCTTCGTTCTTCTCATCCGCTTCCTCTCATCCGCTTCGTTCCTCTCATCCTTCCCTCCCACAGTCCCACTACTTTTCCTTCACCCACATCCTTCGCTCTGCCTTTCTCAGCTTCTTTCCCACTATTTTCCTCTCATCCTCTCATCTTCTTCGTTCCTCATCTCTCAGATCTGCCTTTCTCAGCTTCGATCTGGCCCTCGTCGCACCATTGTCGCACCATCGCACCTCCATCAACCTCGTCGTCGCACCGCTATCAAACCGCACATACTGGCCCTCATCACCTCGCTGTCGCTGCTCTGTGCTCGCTGCCGGTGGTCCGCTGCTTATAACATGCTTTTGGATGCTTTGGCCAAGGATGAGAAGGTTTGTTAGTTTAGTTGCTGTCATGCTTTTTTGTTTGTCTCTGGTTTTTTCATTTATTTGGAATTAGTTGGATTATAATGTAGCCTTTCACAGAGACTAACATAGATTCTGACATCCTTTTGGATAAAGTTCAACTATTTAGGGCGAGTTTAGAAAAACTTAATTGGGTTTATCCTATGATATAAGTTTGGAAGAGCTGATATGCTCATAGGTTGTTTACGACTTATTTTCATAAATTCTTCATAATAGCTTATATGTGGAGTTTTCCTTCATTACATTGTCAATTGGATTGGAAACAACTTATATATAAGCACGTGACATTGCTAATTGATGCTGGTCACTGGTGAGTGTTTGACATTTGAAGAAATAAATATGGATCAGTGAGGATGAGAAAGAAACAATTGTCATAGATTCTGTTGCAAGACTTGAAAAGCTCTCAGTGGTAAAGGTTACGATCAGTGACATTGCTAATTGATTTTGTTTTGTATGAATTCTCACGCATAGTTCAACATATTCTGCTTATTTCTTCATAGTATGGTAAAATGCCAGGGATGAATGATTTTTGTATCCTACTTCTTTCAAGTTCCTGTATGAGCAGTTTAATTTTAACTTAGTTACTTCATGGAAATATTCAACCACTTCACGACCATCAGAGAATGCTAATTTGCTTCCTACTTATAAGATATTTTTTTTATTGGATCGATTTCTTCTCGATGGATGATAATATGTGGTTTTCTTGACTAGATGGACCATGAACATGAATATCACGTTTGATGGCCTCAATATTGATAGTCATTGACTTGGTAAATTATTGTTACTGTAGAAACCTCCAGACTTGTAGTTCTTTGTTTTCTTGATTTTCTATTGACTGCCTGAATGCTTCAGAACTCCTGTTTGAGCCATATGCCTTATTACAAAATAGAAATAATTTTTGTATGTTGTGACTAGGATGCAATTTCTTCAATTCTGGCCTATTAACTGGGTCATACTTTTTTCCCAGGAGATTAATAGAGATAACTGTAATATAACAAGATAATCTTACATCTTATACTATTATTCAATAAAGAAAATCTGCTTTGATCCAAGCAGTCTATCATGTTACTTCATTTTCTCTGATTTTCAAAGAGTGCTATTCAATCTTGTCACTAAAGAGTGCTATTCAATCTTGTCACTATTCAATCATATTATTCAATCTACTAAAGAGTGCTATTCTGCCTTGTCACTTTTGTTACTTCCTTTTCTCTGTGTATTCCACAAATAGAAATGAAGCCAATTTTGAGCATTAGAGTTCAGGTGGGTTGGGTGGGTTAATGCTTAGATGAAGTTATTTTATTCTATCTGATTTGATAAACTATCTTTTGGTATTTAAATTGTCTATGATATTTCTTACTTTACTATATTTGTACTATTAATTTATAGCTTCATGTTGATGTATTTTTCCATGTCCAAAGGAAATTCTTTTGATGTAATCTGCTGTCAAGAAAGTTCTTTTCATATTTGTGATGACTTTGGAGGAGGATTCTCTTGTAATTCGTTGGTTGCTGAAGTTGGAGTTGCTCATGATATTTATTTTGGTGATTGTTTTGGTGTTTATGAGAATCATTCTTTCCCGTTGACCTCCTAAAACTGTGGGCTCTTGGAGGATTTTTAGGTGATTACTTTAGTTCTTTTGCTTTCAATTCTTGTATTGTTGAAGATGATCTTGTTGATGATTATTTAGTAGTAAAAGTTTGAGCAGGGTCTACTTCTTTCAATTCTTGTATCTGTGTGTGAATTTATTGTTTGGCTGGAAGCCTAAAAACTTTACTTAGTTCATTGACAATTTCACATGTTGTGAGGATTTTTTTTACTTCTTTAGATGTAAAAAAGAAAGTTTAATTTGAGGCTTTTTGCAAGTCCCAAGTCAGTGTAATATGAAAAGCTTGAACATCAAATATGAAAAGCTTATATACCTGCTTGCTTACTAATCAGTTCATGTGTTTCCTTTAGTCTTATACTAGAGTCATCCACCCATTTTGGTTGAATAAGTTTGGTTAATAGGGGTTCCTTGTTTAATGACATTTTTGATTGATAGAAGCAGTTCCATGTTTGAAAGTCAGGATACCTTGATGCTTGAATAAGGATATAGTATAGACACATATATGTATTTATTTATATATACACTTTGTTTAATTATATTGCATGTATTGCATGTGCTATGTATATAGATACATATATAGACATGTCATCAGGAGGACAAGACCCATCACCACCCACTGGTGATAAAGGGAAGCAACAAATTATTAGTACTAACCGTCGTCGCAAGCCAAGGCCTCGCATCAATACATGCGATGATAATTATGTGCCTATAGCGTGTACCCAGAGTGATCCACCTATTCAAACCACTGACACTTGTGTGCCTATAGCGTCTACCCAAAGTGATCCACCTATTCAACCCACTGGCACTAGTACCTTTGCCCTTGGTACTAGTAGTTCTGCTATCCCTGAGACGATGGTCGATACGCCCCACACTACTGACCCAACTTCAGGAGGTAATACCACTCGTTCAACTTCACCGTCAGATAGAGAGGATAGCGTCGACATTGATGAGATGCAGGATGATTATGTTGAGGAGGAGTGTTTGCGTGACGGTCGAGTCATTATCAAACCTGTTGGGGACTCGTAAGTATTAATTGCTTTTATTAATTATTTGAATTTATTAATTTTCATTGATTAACATGTTTTTTATCTGTTAAGGTTTCTTCCTTCAAAACCGGCTTCTAAGGCAATCACTGCTGTTATCAAGGAGAAGTATCAACAACCCTGGACCACATGGAAGGAAATTAAAAGTGACAAGAATGATAAAGCCATGATGTTTAATGCTTTCAAAGTAAGTTGGAAATTATTATTTCATGCATATGTATTATTTCATTCATATGTTATTTTAAATTTTAATTATGCTTATTTATTAACCAATTTATTTTTGTTATATGATACAGGGCAAATGTACTTGGGATAAAGAGCACGAGGCACATGTGGAGAGAAACTTTCATCGTAGAGCTGGAGCCCGCCTCGCTGACATGTTTAGGGACGCCCGCCAAAAGGGCAAACGTCCCAAATGGATAGGAGTTAATATTTGGGAGGTGTTGTGTCAGTATTGGAGGGGCGACAAATGGCAAAAACTTCGGAGGTGGCAAAGAAAAATAGGGCATCTGAGAAAGGTGGTAGTCTACACACAGGAGGATCTATCAATACCGCGCAGATACGGGAGCGCATAGTACACACATGAGTTACTTTTATATAATTTAAACTTAATTCGTTACCATTGATTTTAATTACATGTTACTACTATGTCTCCTTAATATTGTAGGAGAGGTCCTTAAAGCGACCAGTGGCATTACACGAGTTGCATCGCCGTGTCCATATTCAGAAGTTTGATAATGACTTTGTTGATGAGCGGTCGAGGATGACTCATGTAATAATTTTATATTTACTTATTTAGTTTAATTCTCATGTTTTTGTAATTAATTTTGATTTATTTTTTTATTATGCATATCAGGAGAAGTTTGAGAACCAGATGACTCAATATCGGTCTCAGACTCAGTCTATTACCCCAGAGGAGGAGAGTCGTGTTCAGCTAAGTAAATGGGTGGATGTTGTTGGTGGAAAGTACAAGGGTCGAGTGTATGGTGCTGGGGTCCTTTCATCATGCTACAAGGAAGGGGCCTCTCACCTCGATGCTACCACTTCTTCTAACACCAGTACTGGGCGCTCTCACACTGATGATCTGGTGTGGAGGGTGGCTACTGCAGAGCGTGAGGCACTTGTGGCTAAAAAGGTGCAAGCGGAATTGCAGTCAAAGGTTGATCAGATGGCTGAGTAGCAGAGTCAGATGCAGAGACAGTTGTTAGCATTAGTGCAACAGGCTAGGCCACCGCCACCTCCCCAGCAGTACTACTACATGTCATCGCAGCCTCAGTACTATCAATCCCAGACAATGGCATCAACACAACAGTACTACCGGCCTCAGCCGCCTATGCCTATGCCTCAGCCGCCTATGCCTCAGCCACTTATGCCGCAGCCGCAGCCAGGCCAGCAGAACATCGGGCCAGATGATATGGCTTTTTTTCAAGGCATGATGGAAAATTTACAGCCATACGGTCAACAGCCACGAGATAGTGATGGTGGTGTTCACGAGGACACTGATTATTATGATGGGTCACCATGATGATTAGATATGATGTATGTATTGAATATTATTTGCGGATTTTATGTATGTTTTTATCGGATTTATTTGAGGAGTTTATTTATATTTTTATCGAATTATTATGTATCTTTTATTATATATATTAATAACAAATTAATAATAATTATAAAATTATAATTATCAATATAATTAATATTAAATAATTATATATAAAAAAATATAACCAGAATGCCACAGAATGAGGAACAAAAAAAATGGAAATTACCTACGGATTTTTTCGTCGGTAAATTACCTACGAATTTTTCTGTCGGTAATTTGGTAATTTACCTACAGACTTTTCCGTCGGTAAATTACCTACGGATTTTTTCGTTGGTATTTTACCGACGGATTTTTAAAAATCGCTTGCAGAATAGCTACCGACTAGTGGATTAACCGACGGAATAAGGTCAGCCAAAAATCCGTCATTTAAAATGTTTCTATTTCCTACGGATTTTTGCTCCTTACCTACGGATTTTGACCGTAGGTAATCCATGAATTTCTTGTAGTGGATCATATTACTAATACAGGATCAAATAAAAAAAATTACTAATACAGATATAATAGTTAGTTCCTGAAGAACCAATCTTTGAATCCCACTTCCTGAATAATGTGTCTATGAGTCCATATTTCTATTTACAGCAATATGCATGCATTTTAGCCAAGCGCATTGATGTTAGGCCCAAAAATTTGATGGAGGCAAATTTGTTATCAAGTTTTAAATTTTATTTTTGTCAAAAGAAATAATTATATTTAAATTAGCATTTTCATTATCAGGAGGGATGTACCTTCTATATTTTTTTAAGAGATAATAAAAAATAAATCACATGGTTTTTTTTTAATGACAAATATTTGTTGTTAATTGTTATGTAAGTGTTTTTCTCCTTCGCCGAGGTTTAAACCTGGGTCCTCCTCTTGTCAACACCTTATATCTTGTCAACACCTTGTCAAATTGTTATCAAGTTTTAAATTTTATTTTTGTCAAAAAAAAATTATATTTAAATTAGTATTTTCATTATCAGGAGGGATGTATCTTCTATATTTTTTTAAGAGATAATAAAAATAAATCACATAGTTTTTTTATTTTGAATGACAAATGTTAGTTGTTAATTGTTATGTATTAAGCAACACCTTGGGGACAAATAAATCACATAGTGAAATAAATCATTGTTTAGAGGCTATAGCAATAAATTAACACACTTTCCGAATCAATATCAATATAATTTTAATTTAATTGACATTTAGAATGATATGCTATACATTGTATATAAGAATTTCTAGTGAATAAGGCCTGTTTGATACACTTTTTAAAAATAGTTTTTCTGTTTTTAAAAAGAGATAAAGAACAAATTTTGTTCTTGTTAAAGTTTTTAAAAACAGAAAACTGTTTTAAAAAAAGGTAATCAAACATGCTCAATTTCGCATATTCATTTGTGTTTCGTTATATGTGGAAAATTGTTTGGTAATGCATGTTATATTTAATTATAAGGATTACAATGTAATTTAAAATTGATTTTATTAACGACTATTCTAAATACATTACTTAAGAAATTAAAAAATAAAAATTATTAGAATTATAATGTTTAATGTAGAGAAAATGAGATTTGCACCATTAATATAAATCAGTTTTACACTGATATTCAACGAGAACTGACTATTGTACTGTTATTTTTAAAATGCAGATATAAAGTAGAGTGATGTGACAATATGGTGAACTCTCATTGAAAATCAGTGTAAAAATATTTTACACCGACACTGCATCCCGTTAAACTATTTAATATATATTTAAAACTGCTGAATTTTCTATTGAAATTTTTAATTTTAATACCTTAACTACTATTGAAGTTAGCTTTTATATTTAAAAATACTTTAACAACCCTAAAAATATTATTTATGCCACGTAGACATTAAAATAAATTTAAAATACATTATGGTGCACACTTCCAAATTGATTCTCATATAAATTTTAATATTGAGCATTCAATTAAGGAAAATACTAACAAGTGCTCTTATGACACTATGTAAGTTTGTATGAAAAAATAATGTATTTATTACATCGAAAATTGTTTAACTTGTATTTTTAAGACAAATTTTCTTTTGATGAATTTTTTAACTAATGTCCTTAGAGCATTCGTTAGCAAGACTCTTCAGTTAAAAATAAATACTTTTTCTATTTAGTGAATGTGTGAGCCACGAGGATAAAATTTTATAGATAACTCAAAGAAATTTTTGAAGTTTCCGATTCACTGCGGTCCATATTTCATAATTTATTATATCAATAACATTTTTTTTATTTCCATAATTCATTTAGATCGAAACAACATGATTAAATCGATGAAGTATTAAATGTTTTTTTTCCTATTTTATTTGTCATTTTAGCAAAATAGTTTTGTCCCATTTTGATTGTCGTTTTATAATATCGATGAAGTATTGAATGTTTTTTTCCTGTTATATCCTTGACCATTATTAATTTGTTTTTTGATCAATATGTTTTTCCTTTTTCAATTCTCGTAAATGATAAAGAGATAAAATGGTATATTAGGAAATTACACAATACTTTTTATGAAATCTAAAACATTAATTGTACTTCTTAATTTTTGTGTAAAACCTTAAACGACAAACAAAATGGGACGGAGGGAGTATTATATTAAGAAATGATTGCTTCCACTTGCACTCGATCCTACACAGGAGTATTATATTACAGTATACTAGTATATAGAAATAAAACGACGATGTCTTTGGCATCATGATAATCATATTAAAAAACACGTTGATTAGGAATAAAGATATTATTATTTTTTTTAAAAGTATAAAGATATTATTTTTTGTCAAAAAAAAATACTATTATAGTAAATTTTTTGGACACGTTAAGTTTTTTTATAAAGAATTCTATCTTATTTTTATAATCCTTTGTTTCTTATGATGCCTCTTGTCATAGATGTGGTGCTCCTCAGGAAACAATTTTGCATTCTTTGAGAGATTGTGCGAGTGCGAAAGCTATTTGGCCATCTCTTGATTTTACTTATTCTCCAAATTTTCTTTGCGATAATCATAGAGATTGGATAAAGGAGCAATATGCAAGTAATAGTTCTTTGTTCTTGATTTCGTGTTGGGAAATTTGGAAAGCTCGTAATGAAGAGATCTTTAATGATATGCGTTGGCCACATTGGAGGGTTCTTAATAATATAAATTCTCTCTTGCATACAACAACTAAGGTTTTTGGTACTGTTTCTTCTCCTAAATTGCCCCACTTGGTGTCTTGGGTCCCTCCTGATGGCAATTATGTCAAACTTAATGTTGATGGTAGTTCCTTGGGGAATCCAGTAGATCGGGATATGGTGGTTTAATCATAAACTCTTCTGGTGAGTAGGTATTTGGTTTTTCAGGTAGCTGTGGAGTGGCCACTAATATTAATGCTGAGCTTCAAGCCATTTACAACGGGTTACAGTTAGCTTGGAACAATGGTTTTAGAGATGTTATTTGTGAATCTGACTCTCAAACAGCTCTCAAGCTAATTGAGGTAGGAGTCCATCAAACTCACCCCTATGCTCTTATTGTTCATTGCATTTGTCATTTCAAGTCATACTCTTGGAAGCTGTCTTTTGCCCACACTATTCGTGAAGAAAAATCTAGTGTGGATTGGCTAGCTAAATTTGGAGCTGACCTTGATTATGGTCCTTTAGTTTTTAATTTATGTCCCCCCTGCTCTGTCTAGTTTTTTGTTAGCAGATGCTATGGGTGTTCAAATTTTGAGGTTGTATCGTTGTTTTGTCTTTAATTTTTCTCCCTGATCAAAAAACAAATACTTTGTCTTTAATACTCCAATATGTACTAGTTAATTAATACGACGTCTGTTGCACGAAGTTACTATTATTTGTGTGTACCGTGTAGGTGCGTGCATGTAAATTGAGAGAAATAAATCCTAGTCATGCAATTGCGCTTAAGTAGAGTTTAAAGGTTATGTACCATCCGTGTAAATTATTTTTACACGGACATCCAATAAAAGCACATTATATTGTCATGTAAGCCACTTTTGTAGAGTTTAATTTATATGTACTGACAGTTTAAAAGTTTTAAACCATCATCCAATCAAATCTCACCCTTGTGCCACATTGTTATATAATTTCCTAAAATATCTTAACAAACATCTAGATAGTGACATGTGATTGGATGATGGTTTAAAACTTTTTTAAACCGTCGGTGTGTAACGCCCAAACTCTAATCAGGGAATTACTTACTAACTAATCTAGAATTAAGGGTAAATGCGAAAAAAATTTCTTTGAATAAGTACCCTATAATTATCATGCATAAATCAGAGTTTTGAAAAGCAGAATTTACTTAACATGCAATACAATACTTTATCATGAGAAGAAATGAATAAAAGCTTAAAAAAAATAAAATTATAATTTAGCTACTAACATCGCTTTGACCTAACTTAATCCATTACACCACGACTCGAGATCCGGTATAGCCTAACGACGGACAACCTCCATTATAGGTTGACTGTCAAGCAATTGCAGAATTACTTCCCAGTCTCCATTAGAGTACCTGTCATCTAAAATAAATAAAAGGAAAGGGGTGAGATATAAAAATCTCAGTGAGTTCCTTTAACCTCATCCCCTTACATACCATTAATGAATGACAGTTAAAAAAAACATAACTAACCATGTTAGTTAATTAGCACTTAATTAAAACAATCATCATCTCTCTAACTTTGAAACAGTAATTAAAATAGATCCATCACAACTCAAGCTTATCAAGCAACACATAACCATTAATCCTTACTTTATCATGAATGGAAGGTGATTTACACATAAATCAAATGAGAGCCCTAACAATAACCAAGACATAGATAAATTTAAACATTCTTGAAGAATCAAAACCCATATCTATGAGCCTTAGAATTGGCTCAATGTTTTTTTTTTCTAAAAATTTGTAAAAAGACTCTTTGAGGACATATAACAAACATCTCCTATGCATCTTAAAATACCAACATGACTTCTCATGAGGACTCTCATCAACAATCCACAAAATCATAAATGCATCAAGATCATGAACTAAACAACCAAGATACACAATTTACATGTAAATAAGGTAATCAACCTAAAAATGGGTTTTTCAAGGTCCCCAACCTCTATATGAGAATAACCCTCAAGGAAAACTCACATTGCTTGCTTGGAGAAGAAAGCCCTAATTTTGGGTGTTGATGGAGTTGAGGAAGATGGTTCCCTAGTCTTAATTCCTCTCCTAAGTAGCTTGATCTTCTCCTTTTTCTCTTTTCTTTCTCTTCATCTCCATCTTGGTCTCTTTCTCTCTCTCTCTCTCGGTCTTGCTCTCTCTCTCTCTGTCTCGAGCAACACGCACGGTGGCGCACCGCCGTGAGTTGCCACCGTCGTGGCCATCGCGGCCACCCCTTTTCCTATTCATCGAGCCCTTCCTTCCTTCTCCCTTCTTTCTCTTCTTCTCCTCTTTTCTTTCTTTTTTTCTCTTTTCTTTTGTTTTTCCCTTTTCCTTTCTTCTGCTTCTAATTCACGCAGGATGAGAGAAAAGAGAGAATGGGAGGGTGCTAGGGTGGAAGAGAGGGAAATGAGGTGTATAGTGGGTCAAAGCATGGGTTTTACTAAAAATTTAATTTACAAATCCTCTTTTAAATTTCTTAATTTAACCTTTGGTCCCTAATTAAACCTTGGGCAATTTAATCAATTAGAATTACACAGGAATAATTAGTCCCACATTTCCCAAATCTTTGGAAAAAGTTACTATTTTACCCCTAGGTTCCAACTTTGCCTTAACTTACTAAATTAAAGGCTATAATCTTGATTAATACTTAGGGATTAAATCCCTTTTTCACTTAAGATCTCTAATTATTAAGCTTAGGAAAAATTGGGATGTTACGCGGTGCATATGAATTAAACTCACTTTTGTAAGCGCATTTTAAATTAACTACTAAATAATAGTCTCTCGTTGGAAGTCAGTGTAAATCAGTGTGTAATAGCCTAGGCCGCCACCACCATTGGGCCGTACCACAGAACTGCCTGACCCACTGTCTCTACGATGCATACCGGGCCCATTGTCCCCTCTGCAATGCATACCACAGTGTCTGGTTACTTATAGGACTTCTCCAATCCCTTAATTAGAGTTTTTGCCTCATGGAGGTTTCGAACCCACACCTAAAGGGTTAAAGGTAATGGGAATCCACCTCCCATCACCACTTTCAATGGTTGGTACCAGCGATTCAAAAACCATGTACTTAATAAGCCCTAGGGCATGCTCAAATCCTTGGGGAGGCAAAAACTTCACTAATTTGGCCAAGGCCAAAGGGGGTGGAGAAGTCTATGAGTAATAGCAGCTGGCTTGGCAGCCCATAGTGTACCCAATGCCGCTTGCAGCCCCAACTGGCAGCCCAAAGTGGGACCCAGGTAAGGACCAGACTGTTACAATAAAAGGCGCCTTTTATTATAACACCCCGGATTTACCACTGGGTTTTACCACTCTTTTTGGTAGATTTACCGCGAGGCTTTACCGAGCGTGCCACTCATAGGACTTCTCCCCCCCCTTTTTGGGAGTTTTTGCCTCATGGGAACCCTGCCTTGATAACCTCAGAATTTTTGGTTGTATAGCCTACATTCATACAAGTGAAGGAAAGCTAGAAGCAAGGTCTAAGAAAGGAATTTTCTTAGGGTATCCAGAAGGAGTAAAAGGCTACAAAATTTGGATAAATGAATCTGTTGGTGACAAAGAAATAGTGAGTAGAGATGTCATCTTCATAAAGGAAGATCTACTGGTTGAGCATGGTAAGCAAGACAAGGCAGCTAGGGTTCAACTCAGTCAGGTCAAGGGGTTCAACTGTAGGTGGAGAAAGCTGTCTCTGAATCTGTGGATCAATCTTCACATTCTGAAGTTGAAGAAATCACTCAACAGTCAGATATTGAAGATAATTGGCAATTGGATAGGGATCGTGACAGAAGGAGAATAAATCCACCTAAAAGATATGGCTATGCAGACTTGATAGCCTATGCCTTGAATGTGGAAATTGACATTCAAGATACTGATCCTGCAGACTATAAAGAAGCAGTGGCTGGTACTGAAAAAGAGAAATGGAAAACAGCTATGAAGGAGGAAATGGATTCACTGTCAAAGAATCAAACTTGGGAACTTGTAGAGAAGCCTAAGAAGCAAGCAATTGTGGGATGCAAATGGAATTTTAAGAAAAAATTAGAAGGATCAGGAGTTAGATACAAGGATAGACTTGTAGCAAAGGGGTTCACTCAAAGGGAAGGGATTGATTTCAAAGAAATATTCTCTCAAGTAGTGAAGCATACTAGCATTCAGGTTATCCTCACTTTGGTTGCAATTCACAACTTGGAGCTTGAACAAATGGATGTAAAAACAGCTTTTTTGCCTGGTCAATTAGAGGAAAGGATCTACATGAGACATCCTGAAGGATTTGAGGAAAAGGGGAAGGAACAAATGGTTTGCTTGTTGAAAAAGTCTTTATATGGACTTAAACAATCTCCTAGATAGTGGTACAAAAGATTTGGTTCTTTTGTAGTTTCAAATGGATATACGAGAAGCTCCTATGATAGTTGTGTTTACTTCAAAAGGGAAAAATCTGGTTTCCCCATATATCTTCTATTGTTTGTAGATGATATGCTAATTGCAAGTGCTAATTGTGATGCAATTAGAGATTTGAAGAAGTTGCTCATTTCTGAATTTGAAATGAAAGATTTGGGAGCTGCCAAGAGAATTTTGGGCATGGAAATTGAAAGGAAAAGATCTAACAGAATTCTGGTTTTGCAATAGAGGTGTTACATAGAAAAGGTCCTACAAAGGTTCAATATGGAGGATTCTAAAGCTGTCACCACACCTCTTGCTGGGCATTTTAGAATGTTTGTAGATCAGTCCCCTAAGACTGATGAGGATCAAAACTACATGAACAACATACCTTACTCCAATGCTACTGGGAGTCTAATGTATGCTATGATATGTACTCGACCTGATCTTGCCTATGCTGCCAGCATGGTTAGTAGATTCATCAGGAATCCTGGTAAAGATCACTGGGTTGCAGTGAAATGGATTCTAAGATACTTGAAAGGGTCAAAATCGGCTGGTCTCATTTTTAGAAAATCTGATGCAGAATGCAGTGGTTAGACAGGCTATGTAGATGCAGATTTTGCTGGAGATGTTGACAATAGAAGATCCTTAACTGGTTACTTGTTCACTTTCCATGGAAGTGTAATCAGTTGGAAGGCTAATCTTCAGTCTATAGTGGCTTTTTCCACCACAGAATCTGAATATATAGCCTTGGCAGAATTGATCAAAGAAGCAATTTGGCTTAAGGGTCTCATCAGTGAACTTGAAGAATTGCAAATGTTACCATTTCGTGTGATAGTCAAAGTGCAATTTGTCTCTCAAAGAATCAAGTTTTCCATGAGAGGACAAAGCATATTGATATCAAGTTGTATTATATTCGAGATATAATAACTGAAGGGATTGTTGATGTGAAGAAAATTCCTAGTGAGCATAATCCTGCTGATATGCTAACTAAGTTGGTCACTAGTTCCAAGTTCTACCGTTGTCTTCAATTGGTGAACATTGGAATTTGTGATATGTAAGTCTCTGCTTAGAGGCTGGTGGCATTTCTAACTTGTTGAAGATTTGAAGATCCAGGTGGAGATTTGTGAATTTTTATGGCTCATCAAATCTGTTTTAGCCGTTAAGTTAGTTATGCCTTGCTTGTAATCCTTGTGATACACGTTGTGGCAACCACCCTAAAAATTTTAAATGGAGCCGCCACCAATATTTTATTTTTATAGGAAAACATTGGAAAACCTATTTTTTGGATATTTTTGAATTTAATAAAAAAGGCAGGTCTTTGAACTAGATTTTGAACTCGGGAGTTGGTTACGTATAGGGAATGTTTTAGCACCCCTAAAACGCCCATTTACAATGGTACCCTTTGATTATTCGTAAAGATTGTTTGCCTTAAATAATTTATTTCCCAAAAGTGAAATTTGTTTATTTTATGTCTATAAATATACTTGCTGAAGTGAAAATAGGACTCTATTTATGATTCTGACCTGAACATAGGAATCAACCCCCCTAAATAAATCTAATAGACCTAAAATTATCTTTTCTATTATTTTAAATAAAAACAAAACCTTAATTACTTAGTCTTTACGAGGTGAAAAGGATAAAAAAAAATTACTTAAAAGAAAGAATATTTTTTTACAAAAAACAGATTAAAAGATAAAATTAAATTAAACAAATAAAAATATTAACTTATTTATTTAATTAAAAGAATGTATAAATAAAGAAATAGAAATTTTTTATTTTTGCTCTTATACCCTTTTTAATAGAAAATTTGCAAATCGGTCCCTACTAAGGATTTGGCCCCGTTGGAAGGCCAAACCCTAAAACATGTATATATGGAACAAAATTTCAAAGCAAAAAACCTTTTTTGCATTTATGCCCCTCTTAAATATATATTTACAAATTGATCCCTATTTAGGGTTTGGCCCCATTGGAAGGCCAAACCCTAAACCTAATTACAATCCAAACCGTGGGCACTGACACCACCAACAACAACAACAATCACGCTAACAACAGCAATGACAATAGCAGTAAAATAACAATAACAACAACAAAGAATAAATTTAAACAACCATAAAAATAACAGAATGGAAGTAAGAAGATTGCAATAGAAATTGATTAAGCCTTTGTTACATAATCATATTCAGAAGAGACATAAAAAAAAAGATGAAACCTGGGATTTTAAACTTCTTACAGAAACAAAATGAAGGGGATCCAAAGGAAAACCCTAAGACTATTAGTGTTTTTTTCTGGGGTGGGTCACGCTCACAAATTCTTTCCTTTCTCCTTCTCGTTTCTGTCTTCTTTGCTGTTTCCTCCCTCTTGCTCTCTGTCTCTAGGGTTCGGTCTTGCTCTCTTTTTTGTCGGTTACTCTTAGGGTTCCCCCTTTCTCATGAGGTCTTGATGGGTTTTTATAGCCTTCTTCTTCACACCAAATCCTGCGAAAAATAAGGAAAAGTAGTCAGTTTAAAATGAGAATAAAAATGGGACCTTTAAACGAAAACAAGAATGTGAATCCTTCCCTTTTAAAAGTTGACACCAAATCCGGAACCCAAAGCGCGAATCATGGGTTGAAGGAAATCTGGCCGTGGAAAGTGTGAATCGGTTAGGTTAGGGTTGTTTTTGGGGTTTGAACAGAAAAGAAGAAGAAAGAAGATGAGGGAGAAGATTGCGGCTGAAATGGGGAGAGAAGAAGGAAGGGTGCCAAGGAGAAGGAAGAGGTGGTGCGGCCTCTTGGGATTTGGGAGCTAGGGTTAGAGAGAAGGAAGAGAGGATGGAGGCGTGGGAGCTAGGGTTAGAGAGAAGGAGGAGAGGATGGGAAGGAGATGAAGAGGAAGGGCGTGGGGAGCGCCGTGAGGGAGAAAGATGGAGAAGGGGTAAAGAGAGAATTAGGGTTCTGGAGGAGAGAGGATTGGTGCAAAAATAGAGGGTGAGAGATGATGGGTGAGAGAAGGTGGGGCGAAAATGGAGGAGGGAGTAGCGGTTGGATCATTGAGAGAGAGGAGGGATAATTAGGTTATCAGGTTTTTAGGGCTAAGAAGAAGGTTTGGCTGAATCAAGATCCGGGTCGCATTGGTTTAGCCACGCCTCTTGGGAAGGTCTTTGGATCTGTTGAGGGCGCAAGACTAAAATCATGGGGTGCAAGTGAGTAGCAGGATGCAAAGGAGGAGCGCAGGGTGTGAAAATAAAAGAGGGTGTGCAGAAAATAAGGAAGTGAGTCACAGAATGGGTCAAGGATGAAATAGGGTGCAGTTTGCTAGTGGCACCCCCATTTTCATCATTTGCACTCCTCTTTCCTTTTTATTCATTTTTCTTCCTCTTTTTCTTTTTATTCTTTTATTCTTTATCCACTTTTGCCTTCTTCTTTTTATTATGAAACCAAAAATATTATTTTTATTTTCATTACAAAAAAAGTTAAAATAAATAATAAAAAGAAATAAAATAAAAAAGGCCGGACAAAATTAGGGTACTACAGCTGCCCCTCCTTAATTACATTTTACTCGAAGGTCTTCGTGCATTCGTTGTAAAAGGTAATTAAGGATAAAGGACTCTAATTTTGTCCGAAACAAGTGGTTTGAGATTGCGAGATTGGTTCCCGGCTTTGGCGGGAGATTCTAGGGTCGGTATCCTAGTGAATTCCCAATAAGGCATAGGTATTTCCTAACTCTTACAAAGTTGGTCGGAGATTCCGGAGCTGGTTCCCTTTGAATTCCCTGTAAGGCGTAGGTATGACTAGCTCTTACAAAAATTGGTGGGAGATTCCAGGTTCGGTTTCCTGGCGAATTTCCCGTAAGGCATAGGTCTGGTTCCTAGCTCTTTCAAAATTGGTGAGAGATTCTAGGTTTGATTCCTAGTGAATTCTCGGTAAGGCATAGGTCTGATTCCTAACCCTCACATCTTTGGTATTGATTACTTCCCTACTTAGGGAAAGCCTGGGGTGCGAGCTTCTTCGTCACTCGACACAAATTTGGGTCAGATTCCCAACAAGGGTAAGTCAGGTTCTTAACTCTTGATAAAAAGTACGAATTGACTACCTTACTTTAAGGATTGTTCGTGATACGAGTTTCTCTGTCACTCAATATGGGTTCGGGTCAGATTCCTGGCAAGGTATAGGTCAGATTCCTAACTCTTACTAAAGTATGGACTGGTTTTCCTATTGCAGGTGAACGTCCAGTGTACGAGCTTCTCTGTCACTCGAAACAGTTCGGGTCAGATTCCCGACAAGGTGTGGGTTGATTTCCCTGAATTGAGGAAGATTCGAGACGTGGGTCAGGTTCCCGAGTAAAGGCTTGGGTCAGATTCCCAAGGTGGTGGGTCAGATTCCCAACAAAGTGTAAGACAGGTTCCCAACTCATGCTAATAGATTGAATAGGCTGAGTACTAGTTCTTACTGAGTAACATCAGACTAACTGTATGTAATATTTGAGAGGGTGAGTCAATGGACCCGAAAATTTTGATAGTCATGCAGGATGTAATGAATGGTATGCCATGCATGAAATGAAATTACTTTTTTAGAGAGATGATTTTGAAGGTGGGTCTGAGGCCCGGAAGTATTGATGATTATGCCAGATGCAATGAATGATATGCTATGCATGAATATTATTATTGTTTCGAATATTTTGATTTCCCTGAATGCCTTTGAGAATTCTGCCCCTAGACTCATGGGATGATAACTTTCTGTCGGATTGCTTGTCTGAATGGTTGACTTTGTACTGCATCAGGTTTGCATATTTGCCCCTTGATAGATCATTTTGTGGTTCTTCAAATTTTCACCTTCATGCTTTGGATGCCTTTGGAAGAATTAGATTGACAACTTTAATCCATAGAGGCTTTTCAGTGCCCTTTTGGCCTTCGTCCAGCCATGTGAGGGAGGATCTATGTTGAGAGACGAACCACCTTTGCGTAGTTTTGAAATAGGGACGAATGTGAAGCTTGTAGATGATGGGTTCAGCTTTTGCCCCCAGCTTCTTGGTTTATGTTTAGATCTGTGAGGTCCAATCTGGGTGGACATGTTTGTGAATTTGACCCTAACTTCTGCCTAGGTCGCTCTTTGCGAGTTTTCAACCTAGCGAGTCGCTCTAACTTCTGCCTAGACCGCCCTTTCGGGTTTTCAGCCTAGCGAGCCTTTTATTTTATATTCTTCTTTTTAGGTAAAGCAACTGCACTGAGGAGTTTATATGGATCTCCTCTTTCAAAAATCAAGTTTTAAGAAAATATGAGCAATTTGACTTTGATCAAAATGGACTTTATTAGGGTTGTAACGTGGCCTGAGGTTAAGGGTTATGAATGAAAGGATATTTTTAGGCCCAAAAAGTGTTTAATGGTTTATAAAAACAAGTATCTTTAGAGTAAAGATGCACTTCATTTTTCGCTAGCACATTTGCTTCACCTTTGCGGTTTCCTTTTTTGATCTTCGCAGGTGTCTTTGACACGTTTCTGACATTTCTTTGAATTGTTTTTGATACCTTATTGCTTACTTTGCTCTTCTTCTTTCTAAGAAGACAAAGTTGATTGAAGACTTGTGCTATTCTTCATTGTATGAACGATCCTTATTCAGGATATTTGAAAGAAAATTTCGTTTTAGGCTCAAAAGGGGTAGCAAGGGATAAGTATTTTTTATATTTTTTTGGATAGAGAAAAACGGTCAAACTTCATCTCAAAATCCTATTGCTCAAATTTTCACAAAACTTAATTTTTGATGATTTGTGCATTTGTTTTACCATTTTATTTTATATTTTCCTTAACTGTTTTTTTTATCCCGGATTGAACATGCATCAAGAAGGGAAAAAAATTCAAATTGCATTTCCATTGATGTATTGAAAAGATGGAAATAAAGTGGGCCCTTTACAAGATATGCCCCAGGGCTTTGGGCAAAGCGTAAAAACAAATGAAGGTTGCTTAAACAGGGATATTCCTTGAAGTTTCACCATTTCGTGTTGATTAGAACCCAACAATCCTTAATGGAGTGCCCCATTGCCTCAGTGTATGTCGTGATGAGCATCATTAGTATCTTCTTCCATCTCTTGACCTATACTGCGCAACGGCTGCTGACTGGCAATCCTTCCGCTTGCTATCCCTGCTTCCACTCTTTCTCCGACAACAACTAGGTCCGAGAAGCTTGAAGAGACATTTCTCGTTATCAGATCATAGAAGGGTTGTTGAAGTGTGTCAATGAACATGGTAACCATCTCTTTCTCAGATAGTGGGGGTTCCACTTGGGCTGCAATCCCTCTCCATCTTTGGGCATACTCTTTGAAGCTTTCATTGCCCCCTTTTACCAGGGTTTGCAACTGAGAGCGGCCAGGAGCCATGTCCATATTGTACTTATACTGATTGATGAAAGCTTTGGCCAAATCATTCCAGGAGTTGATTTTGCCCTGCTCTAACTGCATATACCAACGTAGGGATGCCCCTGTAAGGCTCTCTTGGAAAAAGTGGATTAAGAGCTTATCATTTCTGGAGCAGGGGGCATCTTCCGGCAGTACATGATGAGGTGGCCTTTTGGACAAGTTAAGCCTTCATACTTGACAAACTCAGGAACTTTGAATTTTGGAGGAATCACCACGTCCAGGACCAAACATACTTCTGAAGCTTTGAACCCAATATGATTTGCCCCTTCAATGGCTTTCAGCCTATCTTCCATAATTTGGAGTCTCTTCTGATCTAAGGGGCCTCCTAATGGGCCATTGGAAGCTTCTCGATACTCATTAGTGCTGATGGAATGGTTTTTATCAGTGGTCAATTTTGGATCCAAGTTCTGCAGAAGGTCAAATAACTTGTCTATCTTACCATTGATTTGGTCGAGCTCTTCTCTCATCGCTTGCTGATTCTGTTCCAACAAATCCATGAGTCTAGATTGGGCTCGAGTCCGGTAGGGATGCAGGGAAAGCTTATTTGTATCTATTTTCTGGTGGGAAAAAAATGAGTTATGTTATGTAGGTGCCATGTTTATGCATGTCATGAATGTTTTTTTTGTACATTTTATGCAAAATAATATGATGGATAATGGAGAAATATTTTTCTATTTTTTGTTTTGTTTTTTTTTTTTTACAAAAAATAAAATGAATGCGATGATATTGCTAAAAAAAGAGAAAATGCTTTTTTTTTGAAAATTTATTTATTTTATTTAGAGGGAAAAAGGAATGAGAAAGGAAAGTATTTTTTGAAACTATTTTTTTTTTTGGCACAGAAGAACAACAAATAATATTTTTTGGAAAAAATATCATTTATTATTTTTCACAATTTTGAAATGTGAATGAAAAATAAATGGAGGATGGAAAAACAGGTAGAGTGTGCCCCTTGTGATGTAGGCTGGTATTTCCTAAAATCTTAGGTCATACGACTCTTGTCACGTGGAAAATGGGGTAAGGTATGCTCCTTTCGTGATATGGGCCGGTGGCTCCTTAAAAGGATCTAGGGTTTATATTAAGTGTCTTTCCATTGGGTAGATTTAAGATACTAATCTAAAAAAGTCCCCAGAGCCAAGGGTCCCATTTGAAAATGTTACCACCAATAATAAGTATATTATTAAAGGATGGTTTTTTCTCAAATGAGCCAAACTCTAGGTGAGGCCTTCATAGGAACCCACTGGCCGTACGTCCAGCAGAGCACCCATTACACAGCCTCTCCTAACTTAAGGTTCACTCGGGCCCGGGTATAGGGCACCCACTCAAAGTGTGTGTAAATAAAGTGAAGTGTGTGAAGGAGCAAACTTAAAACTACCCGCTGCAAAATAAATAAAAAATACAATATATACATATCTTCTACCCAAAGGTTTCAAATGCATAGACATATATAATATTTACAAGGAAAAAAGAAATGAGAGAGAATGAATCACAAATGAAAAATAGAACTTTTTTTTTTTGCAAGTTTTCTATCCTAGTATTCACGTATACAAACATATACACAAATGAATAAATAGGAATAAAAATAAAAAGGGAATAATTCACTTAGTAAGGCAAACAAGTCACATAAACAATCATAGGGCCTAACTCTCAAAAGTCTCCAGTGGAGTCGCCAGCTGTGGCAACCACCCTAAAAATTTTAAATGGAGCCGCCACCAATATTTTATTTTTATAGGAAAACATTGGAAAACCTATTTTTTGGATATTTTTGAATTTAATAAAAAAGGCAGGTCTTTGAACCAGATTTTGAGCTCGGGAGTTGGTTACATATAGGGAATGTTTTAGCACCCCTAAAACGCCCATTTACAATGGTATCCTTTGATTATTCGTAAAGATTATTTGCCTTAAATAATTTATTTCCCAAAAGTGAAATTTGTTTATTTTATGTCTATAAATATACTTGCTGAAGTGAAAATGTGACTCTATTTATGATTCTGACCTGAACATAGGAATCAACCCCCCTAAATAAATCTAATAGACCTAAAATTATCTTTTCTATTATTTTAAATAAAAACAAAACCTTAATTACTTAGTCTTTACGAGGTGAAAAGGATAAAAAAAATTACTTAAAAGAAAGAATATTTTTTTACAAAAAACAGATTAAAAGATAAAATTAAATTAAACAAATAAAAATATTAACTTATTTATTTAATTAAAAGAATGTATAAATAAAGAAATAGAAATTTTTTATTTTTGCTCTTATACCCTTTTTAATAGAAAATTTGCAAATCGGTCCCTACTAAGGATTTGACCCCGTTGGAAGGCCAAACCCTAAAACATGTATATATGGAACATAATTTCAAAGAAAAAAACTTTTTTGCATTTATGCCCCTCTTAAATATATATTTACAAATTGATCCCTATTTAGGGTTTGGCCCCATTGGAAGGCCAAACCCTAAACCTAATTACAATCCAAACCGTGGGCACTGACACCACCAACAACAACAACAATCACGCTAACAACAGCAATGACAATAGCAGTAAAATAACAATAACAACAACAGCAACAGCTTAAACAACCATAAAAATAACAGAATGGAAGTAAGAAGATTGCAATAGAAATTGATTAAGCCTTTGTTACATAATCATATTCAGAAGAGACATAAAAAAAAAGATGAAACCTGGGATTTTAAACTTCTTACAGAAACAAAATGAAGGGGATCCAAAGGAAAACCCTAAGACTAATAGTGTTTTTTTCTGGGGTGGGTCACGCTCACAAATTCTTTCATTTCTCCTTCTCGTTTCTGTCTTCTTTGCTGTTTCCTCCCTCTTGCTCTCTGTCTCTAGGGCTCGGTCTTGCTCTCTTTTCTGCTCTCGGTTACTCTTAGGGTTCCCCCTTTCTCATGAGGTCTTGATGGGTTTTTATAGCCTTCTTCTTCACACCAAATCCTGCGAAAAATAAGGAAAAGTAGTCAGTTTAAAATGAGAATAAAAATGGGACCTTTAAACGAAAACAAGAATGTGAATCCTTCCCTTTTAAAAGTTGACACCAAATCCGGAACCCAAAGCGCGAATCATGGGTTGAAGGAAATCTGGCCGTGGAAAGTGTGAATCGGTTAGGTTAGGGTTGTTTTTGGGGTTTGAACAGAAAAGAAGAAGAAAGAAGATGAGGGAAAAGATTGCGGCTGAAATGGGGAGAGAAGAAGGAAGGGTGCCGAGGAGAAGGAAGAGGTGGTGCGGCCGCTTGGGATTTGGGAGCTAGGGTTAGAGAGAAGGAGGAGAGGATGGAGGCGTGGGAGCTAGGGTTAGAGAGAAGGAGGAGAGGATGGGAAGGAGATGAAGAGGAAGGGTGTGGTGAGCGCCGTGAGGGAGAAAGATGGAGAAGGGGTAAAGAGAGAATTAGGGTTCTGGAGGAGAGAAGATTGGGGCGAAAATGGAGGGTGAGAGAGAGACGGATGAGAGAAGGTGGGGGCGAAAATGGAGGAGGGAGTAGCGGCTGGATCATTGAGAGAGAGGAGGGGATAATTAGGTTATCAGGTTTTTTAGGGCTAAGAAGAAGGTTTGGGCTGAATCCGGGTCTGGGCCGCGCATTGGTTTGGGCCACGCCTCTTGGGAAGGTGCTGGATGCAGCTGGGGGCGCGAGACTAAAATCATGGGGTGCAGTGAGTAGCAGGATGCAAAGGAGGAGCGCAGGGGTGTGAAAATAAAAGAGGGGTGTGCGCAGAAAATAAGGAAGTGAGCTGCTGCAATGGGCTGGGCGTATGAAATGGGGTGCAGTTTGCTAGTGGCACCCCCATTTTCATCATTTGCACTCCTCTTTCCTTTTTATTCATTTTTCTTCCTCTTTTTCTTTTTATTCTTTTATTCTTTATCCACTTTTGCCTTCTTCTTTTTATTATGAAACCAAAAATATTATTTTTATTTTCATTACAAAAAAAGTTAAAATAAATAATAAAAAAAATAAAATAAAAAAGGTCGGACAAAATTAGGGTACTACACACGTGTAATTTTAGGTGCCCTTGTTAGTTATATTTCTGTTAATTCAGTTGTAACTATTTCATTAGGTGTGCCTCAGCTTTATGTGTATATAAGTCAAGGTTTAGTGGCTGTGTGCAGAGAGTAATCTGTACTGTGAGATTGGGATTGATTGTAAGCGGGTGTGTGCAAGTGAGAGAGTGATTTCTCTAGGAATTCTTGTACTGTGAGGAGTGCTTTGTTCAATCAATAAAATCTGAGTCAACGTGGACGTAGGAGGCAAGTTGCTCCGAACCACGATAAGTCTGGTGTGATCTTTCTCATTGCTTTGATCTTTGCTTTGCTGCAACTTGTGTTTACTCTGGTTATTTCTTAACATCAAGTATAAATGTAATCAATTACATTTTATCAATGAGAATGGGACTTACAATTCTATAGTAGCCTCATAATAAGACTAAAATAAATTTTGAGTTTGGCCACAAAAAAAAATAGTTATCAGTTAAAATTTATTTATCAAAGGAAGATATTGAAACATAATTTATTTTACTTCAAACACAATTTAAATAAATTTAGATTTATAAAATTAAAATCATTCATAATTATGTTGATAAATATATATTATATTCTTGAAAAGAAAAAGCACATGAATTGAAATCGGACCGTGGTGTTGGTTTGAGGTTTAATGGTTTGACTGTGGTTCTCGATCCGACTAGTCCGGTGTTGATTACTATTCAAATGATACTGCGTTCTTTAACCATGTTTTTATTTTTTCCCCTTCAATAGTATCCAATCCTAAAAGAAATTTGTTGTAAGAAGGATTTCCATTGAAGCCGTCTATTTTTATCATCGTAGGTGCTCATGTCTAATCTTTCATGACACTATATGGGCTTTAAAGTTTAAATACATAAATTATATTTTATTAATACATAAATTCTTTTTTAAACTATCATTCTTATTGTCTGGTTCATTAAATATGAATGATAACCTTTCTTATCTTATCATATCTTATCTTATCCCATCCTAGCCTATCATTTTCTTTATTTAATATATCTCTGTATAATTTTATGATCATCTGATTTTAATTGCTCTAACAATTTTTCATTTTATGTCTTAGCTGTTCAAAAATATTTCTTTTTATACAATTACACATGAGTGTGTTTGTTCCAATGAAATGATAAAATAAAGTAAACTTTATAAAAAATATGCATGACTTATTTTAATTAAATTTTTATTATTAATTCCTACTAAATTTTGTCTCTTCCCATTAATGGAGTATATTCCAACTATGAAAGAAAACTTTTTTTGACTGAACTATAGAAGAAAACTTATTAATATATAATTAATATATAGATATTATAAGAGAACAAATATCATATGCAAAGCTAAAAAATTTACATTAAAATATGTTTAAATTTAGAGGTAAATGCTTATGTCATATATATGAATAAACATTTTTCATGACAATATATTAACATCCAAGTCATATAAGGAATATAAATAAAACATGATAATCTAAGAGCAAAATATATCAGACTGAGATAAACATATTACAAGAAGCACATTGACATCTGATATGAACCAAGTTGTGTTCATATTGTTTTTATGGGTTGATCATCCTTTGAGTTGGTTATCTTGTAACAAGAATTAAAGATGAAAATAAAACGAAAATCGAAGTAGAACAAGAGCAATGTGGTGCAAGCTTCGATGAAGCTTATAACAATAACACATAAACATAAAACAACAAGGAAAGCAAATATCGAAAATAAAAAATGGAAATGATGAGAATGAGGAAGAAATGTCATACCCCATTTTTGTCTGACCCATATTTATTTATTTATTTATTTATTTTGTTTAAATAATAAAAAATAAAAATAATATTTTTGGTCTTGGAATAAAAAGGAAGAAGAAAAAAATGAATAAAGTGAAAAAAGAAAGAAAAGAAAGGAATAAAAAAGGAGGAAGAGAAAAGGAATAAAAGGGAAAGGGGTTACAAATAGAAATGGGGGTGGTGCAAATAGAAAAGGCCAGAGGGCTGGCCATTGTTTGCTGAGAGCACCTCCCAGGCGCTCACTTTGAGCCCTGCTTCGCGCACCCCCTATTTCCTTCTCCTCCGCCTTGGCCCATTGCGCATGAGACACACGCGGCCCAACCTCTCAAAATCCCCTTAACCCTAATTCCATCCCTCACTCTCTCTCATCTCCCTCATCAGATGCGGCTCCCCCTCTCTCTACCTTCTCTCATTACTAATGAATATCTCAGCTGCCTTCAACTTGTAATTTCTGAATGTTTGTTCTTGTCGACTGATATTTATGTGGCTTGAAAATCAATGATTGCTGAAAATAGTTTACTGAAAATACAAGACTAAGCTTCTTGAAACAGAATTCTAAGAGAGCATGGGAAAGGTGCCTTTGAGTGACAAGGAAGAATTTCCTGAAATGGAGAGTGTTGATTTCAGTGATTTGCAGTTAATTTATCACGTCAGAGACACCCTTGTTGCAGTCACGTTGGTAAACCATTTTAGAAACTGCCACATCAATTTGATATCAACGAAAGCAAGCTTTATTATTCTTTTTAATTCCCTTGATTATTGTGGCTCAGGGTGATAGAGAGAACTATGATGAGCTTGTTGGTTATTTGCACCCAAAAACGAATCTTCACCCGGATGAGGCTGCTTTACTTGTGGTAGGTTCTTGAGTTAAAGTTCATAACGAAGTAAAATTTTGATACAATTTTTTTTTGGGCCTAAACAAAAGCCATTGTGCTGACCATACTTTATTATGTTATATTACATGATTCCAGACAACTTTAAAAGCGCTCTCTGGAGCAGTGTCCTACATTGACCCTGTCCATCATGAAGCTCTTCTTTTTGCCGTAAGTTTGCTTTTCACACTGTGTTTGAAACTTTGAACTTATTCCTCATAGCAGGATAATTTGTTGATCTGATAAAATTGTTTGTCCAGCTTTCGAGAATCAGCTTGTGGAATTATGGAACTGACATTATGGATGCAATGCTTGAGCTTATGATATCATTGGTACATATATACTTTTTTGCATTGCTCTGATTTCTCCAATTCTAGAGCCATTTGAAAATATATATGATTTTTGCTTGCTGTGTATTTTTCTGCAGGCTGCTTCTAATGGAAAATATATTGATTGGTGTTTGGAGATGCTGGTGAAACATTTTGTTCCACCTTATTACCTCTCAAATTTTCTGAAACAGGCAAATGGAGTTGACAGGAAAAATAAGGTTCTGTCTCGGGTGCATGCTGCTTTGATCCAAATAGCTGATTTGGTTCCCCTTGCCCCGTTGCGTCTATCTGCAATAGTTGTCCAGAGAATGCCCAATTGCTACAGTAAGGAACATGTGAGTGCAATCTACACTGCTAGTAAAAGAGTTCAAGCAACTGTTTCCTGTGCTGAATACTACTCCGCTTAATGAATTTGTTGTGTTTCATGCAATGACGTGTCCAATAGCTTGGTGTCAGTTGTCATTATACATTCTTTGCTTGCCAATGTTAAATTCAGCATTTGAACTTTACAGTATTTTGATTTTGATTTCTTTTGGGTGTATGTCGAAGTTCATTAGGAATTGTATGAAGGGGCATTATTTACTTTTGCAGCGTGAATAGCTATGTTGCATTTTATTGTACTCGGTATGGATACGGGTGCAGGTACGGGGATGCAGCATTTAAAAAAAAAAATAGAGTATGGTACATCAATATATTTTTTATTTTTTAATATATATATATGTGTGTGTGTGTATACACAATTTTAAATCTTATAGTATAATTTTTTTGACGAAAAATAATTAAAAAGCACACAATTTGTATAAATTGTTTTTTTGGGTACATTTGGAATACGTTGCTTGGCTTCCATTACTCATCTCAATTGGCTTCCCAACGTGTCGCATCACACTCAGCCTACCCTTCACCTACCACAGCTTTTACACTACCCCAATACTTACACACAGTTTGCCTTCCCAAAGTCCTATTACCATTACTTTCTCTTCTTTTTGTTTTACAAACATTAGAAACAAAGTTTCTGAAAGTCCTACTTCATCCCTTTCTTTCTGTTTTCTTCTTTCAACCACAGAGTAGAGTGCGACTCTGACAAAACCGCGGTGAGACACAAGCCCACCGAAAACTGAAGCGACCACTTTGAGCAAAGGTGAGAGTCCGTGGAGTACCCAGTGGCACCAAAACCATACCCACGATGCGTATCCAGTTGCAAACAAACAAAAAAAATGGGTACGTTTTTTGTATGTTCGCGTACCCGTATCCGATACGTACCCGTACCATTTTTGACGTACCTAAGCTTCAGAGGTGAATAGTGTAGGATTTGATAAGACTATTTCTTTGTAATTGAATCCTTTCCTATGACAATTTACGGTGATATTTGGACTTTTCAGTATTTTGATTTTGATTTCTTTTGGGTGTATGTCGAAGTTCATTAGGAATTGTACGTGGGGGCATTATTTACTTTTGCAGCGTGAATTATGTAGGATTTGATAAGACTATTTCTTTGTCATTGAATCCTTTCCTCTGACAATTTACAGTAATATTTTTTTTCTCCTTTTTGTTGTATGCATTTTGATTTCAAAATAGTATGTTGAGACATACTAATATATTGATAAGGAGAGAGCTTCTTTCTCTTCCGTTTTCCACTTTGGTGTAGATCTGTCAACTTATATAACAATGATTGTTTTTAACTGTAGTATTTTTCATGAAAGTTCATTTACTTCTTATGTTGCTTGTAGGAGGTTGTCGTGTATGTGGAGAATATGTTAAGGCTTGTGAGCGGTGCAATTGGAGAAATTGTTGGTGGTACAATGCTGCCTGCACTTGTTTATAGGTTAATAGAGTTGGATGTAAGTTAGTTAAGCCCCTCCGTCTACAAATATTTATTCAGAGCAAAGTTGAGTCCTTTTGCCAATAAATTAATTTTATTTATCTTGGTTGTAGGTGGAAATTGGATGGGATGGCGCCTTGCAAGAAGATGTCAAAGGCATATTTGAAATGGAGTTAGAAGACGTTGCTGTATTTGCAGACGAGGATGAGAAATATGATAGTATGGTATGGTCCAAAATAATCTAATAAAAGTACATTTTCATTCTTATGATGAAATGAAATGATATTTTCAATATTAAAAAGATGTTCCTTTGGATTGGTGATAGAGTTTATTCAAGTCTGATAGAGATACAATATTAAAAAATCATTTGTGTCTTCACCTAATAGCTTAACTTTTGGCATGGTATCATAGTCTATGATCAATTGGTCTAGAGTTTGATCCTTACAACATCCATTCTCGTAATAAAAAAAGTTAAATTCCAACACAAGGTAGTGGGTGTGTACTTAAAAAATTATAGCCAATATAATTTTAGTTTTTGTATACACGAACAAAATCTACTCCTGTGCTTGGCCTCATGTAGCTTGTTTGATTTGTTTTCATTTTTACATTTTTTGTGTTTTGAAGTAATTTTAATCCGTGTTCCTTTCCTCCTCTGATGCTTTGTTTCATGAAATGATAAAATGTTAAAGCTTGAGGTCATTAAAATGGTCTCGTCATTCCATAATCTTCAAACATCTGTTTGAAGATGAGATGCAAGAAAATTTCCCATGGATAGAAGAGTGAGAGTGCGAATGGTTGAGAAATGGAATAGGCTTCATTTTAGTTTGGAATTTTTTCAATTGGAAATCCAGCTATCGGATTGAGTTGATTGCAATGTATAGTGAAGCAGATGCCAATGCCTATGACTGCTACAGTGGATGGCATGCCCTTTGCTTTTGTTCTTGCTCTTCACTGGTATATGGTGTAGCACAGAGAATGTACATTAATCTGCCTGTTAATTTGCTATTCCAATGGATCTCTTACATTTTGATTAGTTGTTTATCTATCATGGGATCACACACCTCTTTTCTTCTTTATTGCACCTATCAGCATTTCGTTATTAGGAGAAAAGGGTGGGAAGGGAATGCTGGTAGATCTGAGTTTGGTTGAAATAATATCAGTCTTGGTCAAAAATAGGTTGTTGTATTCGTAGTGTTATTTTTCAGAACATATATGCATGTTTACAAGGCTGTGGAAGCAGCCTTTTGCCCCGTTGAAATACAAAGGGCCTTATTCTGGTGTTTGCCTATTTCAGGCTAAAACATGTTGAGCTGAGTGGTACTCAGGCTTGGCTTGATCAGGCCATGTTTCAGGTTGAGCAGCTTTGTGAAGTGGCAAGACTTTGTGTGTCGAGTTCAGGTATAAAACTATGTCTACGTCATATACTAAGTACGCAGTGAGTACATGTATTTTCCCTGATAAGTATTTATGCAACCATTCTGAATATGTCCTGCTCGTGTCTCAATTGCAAGGACTTGATTGAAGACTTAGATTTGTCTTAATCAATGTGATACTTGGAGGTATTACAGAGAGATAATTTTGGATTTATTGGGCTTTACATTTTTTTTTTTGTGAATTTCTATACCATTTGACATTTCCACTATTAGCAGGGAATGTGGACATTAATTGTCCTTGACCTTTATATGCTGTCTTGCTATAGAATTGGTTTAGCGTGTATTAGCTAATTGAGTTGAGTTGATAAATTGGTCCCTTAGAATTTTTCAAGTTCAGTCAGAGGCACGAGGTAACCCTTAAGGCACTGAAGAGTTCTTGTGTCTCCATGAGTTAATTTTCAAGGCAAAAACAAATGCAATGATTTATAGTGCTTCTGTGTTGTGCTGGTATTTGCGTGTTGGTGTGATAAAGTTGTTAAGAGTTGCCTTGCACCTTAAGGGCCCATCAAAATTGTCTGTGGTGGTGTGTAGCAAAAGCAAGTAGAACTGATAAGCTAAATCTATTTTAATGGTTTAGCTAATAATTTTTGGTCCCCCTTTACCTCCACGGCTCTAAATGTTCGAATATTTTCCATTCATCAATCTTTCTTACCGTTGTTTCGACGGGTCTTCTCAACACATATCCAAACCACATAAGACTAGACTACCATTTTTTGCACAATGGGAGTAACCCTAATTTCCCCTCTAATGTGGTCCCATTCCTAGCTTGTCTTGTGTAACCACTCATCAATTGTGACATTCTCACCTTTATGGCACTAGACCTGCTTTTTTTTTGGACTCTTTCTCGCCCAACATTCAGTTCTATACAACATTGCAAGACCCTTTTAAGCTTGAGTGGTATTTTTTTATCACTGATCACACCCGCAACACACTTCCATTTCATCCATCCTGTGTGGATCCTATGACTTACGCCTCCCACTATCTCCCTGTAATTTTCTATAATGTAACCACGATATTTAAAATGTTGAGACGTGTGGTATGCATGTTTAATAATTTTCACCTCTAACTCAAGGTTTGTCGTGTTATTCTTGCATTCAATATATTTGTTTTACTTGTTTCTTTTCTGCACTCAACAACTAAGATTATATCATGTCTCTTGGAACAGATCTGAAACCAAGATAAAATGATAAGGACTCAATGAGTCAATGTCAATCCTTGTTGCACACTTATAGTTATAGGAAAATAACTATAGTAAGTACAGAAAATAGCGAGTGAAGGAAATTAAATAGCAAGCAGAATGGTAGAACATATAGAACAGAAGAATACATACTGAAAACAGAGCATGTAGTTTTCTTGCACTTTGGATACTCTCCTTCCATTCTTCCTCTCCATCACAAAATATAAGGGTGGGAGGAGAGAGATGATAATTAAAAGGCTAAATTATACATTTGGTCCTCTATGTTTATTTTAGTTTTCAATTTGGTCATCTACATTTTATTTGTTTTGTTTGGTCCCCTACGTTTCAAACGTTACAACAGGTTGGTCCTTTCCGTCACTAAAAGCCAATTGTCCGTAGCTAAAAGCCAATTAACGTTTTGGAAAATGGACTTCTAGCTACGGACAATTGTTTTTTAGTGACGGAAAGGGCAAAATTGAAAACTAAAATAAAACTTAGAGGACTAAAACGAAACAAATAAAACGTAGAGGACCAAATTGAAAACTAAAATAAACGTAGAGGACCAAATGTATAATTTAGCCTAATTAAAAAATAGGGTGATAATGATGAAAGAGAGTGGGATTAAGAGAGACAGAGAGAGGATGGAGGGAGAGATGGATGGAGAGAATCCAAGTCCGTTTTCTTGTTGGTCTAAGGCCAATGGAAAAATCAATAGAAAAAGATATGTTGAATTGGCAAAAAAACTGCTAAAACACAACAAAAAAAAGTGGTTAAATAATTCTAAAGATACCTGGCAGTGGCTCTTGTTTTGTCTTTGTTGCATAACTCGATCTGCGTATCAAATCCTTGTTGCTCACATGTAGCTCCTTCACTGTGAGGAAAATGCACCATCAAATTGGCTTGTTCAAAAATCACTAAAGAATCGAACCCAACCGTGATCCATACCGAAAGGCACTGTTAGAACCTGAACTGTCTGCCGCAGTTCAATAACTGCCCATGTTTTCTGTTTAACAGTTCTGGCAACTGATAAATCAGTTTGATGCGGTGCACTCCCAAAATCAGAACCGCCGAATCGAATTTCTCACGGACCTACGACTAGTTTTAACCATCCCGTGGCAAAGAAGGCACGTCATAAACGGCATGTCGTTCGTTCAGAGGTCCCTTCATACAACGTCATTGTCGGCAGCATTACCCTAACCTACGACCCAACATTGTTGTTTGCGTACCTGGGGTTGTCTGCGACATCAAGGGATACAGTCTTCTTGAACTCGTCACCACCCAATCTTCTTGAAACGGCATTTTGGTGTGTTTTGTGAGGGATGCAGTCTTCTTGAAACGATGCTGGTGTGTAAGGGAAGTTGTTACAGTTGTTTTTCTGCATAGAAAAGTTACATGCAGAAGGCGTTAATTACATGTTTATCAGAGCTACAGTTTGGTTCTCAAATCTGAAATGCAGTTCACCCAAATAAAAAGGCAGTTCAGTTTGGATCAAGGTAAACTCAAGTCAGTTCAGTTTAAGAGAACTATTTTGCAGTTCAGTTCTCTTGTCAAACCCAACCGTGAACAGCCCTACCATCAAGTTGCCAGGGGCATGCACCTTACCCATGTCATGGGAGCTGTCTGACTTCTGTCGCCTTGCATCAGACTCTTCGGTGCATCTGGTAAAACCCTCTGAATCCAGAAGCAGCAACACCCGCGGATTAATTTTTTTTTTTTTGGGTGGGGGACTGTAGTGTAAAATGATCTGTTGGATTTCCTTCTACAAAGGAGAAGCACTTGGATACACTAAGGATTTGTCAGAGCTCAATTCTCTGATTCTCTCATCAATAGTGATAACTTGAGCCTTACTCGTTTAGTCTAAAATGCACCCTACACTTTGGAGGAGTATGATCCTAAAAGGATAAACCTCTTTTCAAGAAATTGATTGTTAATGTGAGACTTTGCAGCAAGCCTACTGCACTGTAACTGGCTATTCCGTGCTCACTTTTTGTTTGTCTCTAAGTAATATATGCTCACTTTTTATTCATTATTGTGATGCAAGTTATCGGGGATACATAAGTTGATCCTTATTACTGATTGTCGATATTTTTGTAAAATGTTTTCCATTTTTGAGTCTTCAACTTGCATCTCCGATGATTAATGTGTTATGACATGGATTTTGGTCTTCAATTTCAGGCTTCTGCTGAGTTGTATAATAGGAACAATTTACAAGGCAACTCAGTGGTTGAGACATTAGATAGCCTAATGGTGCTGACTTTTTTGCATCTTGAATCCTATCAAAGTGGTGGCCGTTTGCCTGAGGTATTCCCATCTATATAACTACAGACTCTTGTGTGTACCGGTGCTCACAGAACATTTGGTATATAATATATAAACTCTGCATGACATGATTTGTAATTGGTTTTTTAAATTCTTTGGTTAGGTATTCGATGTTTTACTGACGTCATTTCAGAAAACTGTGTTGAATGCATACAAGTCAAAATTTACCCAGGTACTTTTTTTTCCTTAGTTTTTACTTTTTCGAACTTGCTTGAGCTATGTTTCTTGTTGGTACTATTTCTTTGAAATGCGTTGTCGCTGATTTCGTTTTGCTACAGTTTGTGATGTTCTATGCATGTGCACTGGATCCTGAAAGTTGTGGTGTGAAATTTGCCATGGTTCTTTCAGAGATGTTTGGTTGTGATGTTAATCCCCCTATTACTAGGTAATTTTGGTTTGCATTGTTGTGTTTTGGAAATCAAAATTAACCTGATGCAAAAGACCAGTTGATGAACCATAAGAGGTGGAATGCGGCTTATGTATGCTGCTGTGAAATTTGGCACAACTGAATGTACTGCCTTAATACATTCATTTGAAGAAGTTTTTAACTTGATTAACAATATTTGCAGTAGCCATGATGAACGTTTTGCTGCAGTTACTAGCATGATAGGCGACAATTAATTATTTTACGGGCGTTGCTAACAAGTGTCCTAAAGGCACTAGTTAAGGAATCCAAATATTTGTATTGGTAAAATCAACTTTTTAACTTTCAAAAAAAAATAAATACACACATTCCAAAACAATATTTCTATAATTGATTCTTTAAAGGGCACTTGTTAGCATTTGCCTAATTTTAATATGGCATGATGTGGCTGCTGTCTCAAAATGGTAGCCTTGCAGCTCCAACTTAATTCCATTGTTATTTGGGCTCTGCTCCTCCTTTCTTAAAATACTATTCGATATTGTTAGCACAACTTAACTTCTGTGGAAGCTGTCATGCAGTGCATATGATACTGCATATTGTTCAAATTTAACTCATGGCATTGGTTACTGTCTTCATATTTTCCAGGATGAGTGCTGTTGCTTATCTCGCTAGTTATTTGTCTCGTGCAAAGTTTCTTTCAACTGCATTGGTTGCTAGCATTATACAAAGGTTTGGAAACATATTTTGTCCACTTTTATTCATTGACAAAGTTGATCTTTATGTTTTGTACTGAAATAAAGAAATTGATATGTATTGCCCTGATTATCTTTTGTTGATGTTTCAGATTGGTAGCTTGGTGTTTTGACTATTGCAAGGTACATGACACTGATATGAACCCACAAGCACACCAAGTTTTTTATTCTGGATGCCAGGTGATTCCTTTTGACATTTGACCACCTTTTAGAATTTGGTGTTGGGGGAAGGGGACTGCAAATGTGATGCCTTTTTCATTAACTAAACAGGGGAATGCAACTATTCGTTTTAAACTTTATGTTAAAGTCTGTGCTTTTGACTCTGCCATCTCCCTTCAACCTCGTCACCTTTTATTTTGGCTGATAATACAATGAAATTGAATATGTCACGGATACAGGCAATTGGCATGGCTGTCTATTGAAACTATTTGACCTGGTGGATTTTAACATTAACTGCTAAAATGTTTCTTGCGTTGAAGCCACTAATTTTTTAAGAAATTTGAGTATTGTTGTTCATTATATTTCGTTTGGTGCGAGCAGGCTATCATGTATGTTCTGTGTTTTCGCATGAGATCATTGATGGATGTTCCCAGGCTTAAATTGCAGCTTCTCAATATGCCCATGGAGCTAATCTGGAAGCATAAGTTGAGTCCCTTGAAGGTAAGGAACATTTTAGAAAGCTGTAATGGTTTTTATATTTAACATGATGTTTGATTGTAGGATTTTATGGATAAAACGACTAGACTTGTCACATTAGGGGTGAAGATTGCGTGTTGTTTAAACTTTTATGGCAACCTTGTGCAGCTTGTCTAAAAGAAAACTTTGAAGCCTGATATGAACTTTTCTGACAGGTGTGTTTGCCTACTGTAGTAGAGGAATTTCTTAGACAAGCAAAGGCTGCTCGGCTTTTCATGACATCGGAGTCATTTATTTTCAATGATTTGCTCGAGTCTGATCTTTCAAAGGCTTTTGGTGGGATGGATAGACTTGACATGTTCTTCCCATTTGATCCGTGTTTATTGAAGAAAAGCGAAAGGTTTGTAACTTATCTGTGTATGATGAAGAAATATTATTCAACTGAAAATTTGACCCGAAATCTGTTCGTTATATTGCTTGCTGATCTTCTTCACTCCAACTGTCTATGTTGTTTGTCTCCAGCTACATAAAGCCACATTTTGTCCGCTGGTCAAGAGTCAGAACTACATATGATACTGATGACAATGACGAAGTCAGTGATAGTGGAAGTGAAGTATCAGATGATGATTTTGTTGACAGGAATGCAAAGGATATGATGATGAGCGTTGAAGCAGGTCTTGATTTTGACCCCGACTTGAACAAAATGTCTATCACACCCAACCAATCTTTGAAATTTGGGGGTGAGACACAATTGGGACGGTGCATGCGAATGCCGGCAAGAATCAGACCGTCCACTAGTCCAGAGTCTTTGTAATACCTCTCTGTTTCTGCTTGTCGTGAAAGCCGGTCAATTTTGCAATGTTTAGGCCAGGGACTACTCATCCTCATAATGGTGTCCTAAAAAAATTAGCATTCATATTGTTGAAATTGTAGTTGATATATTTAAGCATTTTCTTTATTGTTTTTGCCTTTTACTGTCTGTTGAGGTGAGTATAGGCAGAAAACTTTAATGATTCGTTCCCCGCTGTCTTGTAAGTATAATATATGTTGAGTTTGAGAAAGTGTGCCTATATGTAATCGTTATTGTTTTCGTAATATACATATTTAAAATTAAAATCCCATTTTATGCTTCCAAATTCTTGCACACTATCGCATCACATATGAATTATTACCAATAGTTGTTTGGTTTATAGTCCTTGCTAAATAGTGAGAGAAATAAAGGAAAGCAAAAGGAAACATGTACATTGCGTACTTTTTTTGAGTGGGCGTTTGTAAGTCAAGAGGATCTATTATCTTAACCACATTTGGGCCATGGCTGAGAGCATCCCCCCTCCCCAAATTTTGGGGGGAACAGAGAAAGGATAGCTGCTCTGGAACAGTTGGAAGAAGCCTTTTTGTGACTATAAGCAACAGTAAAAAGACTGGATCACAAGGGGAGAAGGGCGTGGATGTAGAGGTTGAACAAAATGAGAAGAATGGAAATCCTGAGAAACAGCAACAGGAGGCTAGTAATGATAATGGAAAGGAGAAGGAGAAATCAAGCAAAGATGTAGAGAGTGTAGCTGAATCTTTTGGGGACAGTTATGGTCTCACAATCTGAGATTCGGAGCAAACACGAGTGCAGCAAACACCTGAGATTGCTGCAATTGATCCCATTGTAATTGACTGCAAATCGCTCATGAGCCTTTTCTCTGCTATTCAGGTGGTGTATGTCAGTAGGAATAGAAATCTTGTAGCCCATGGTTTGGTTAGTTTGTCTGAGACTAGGATCTAGAACTTGGTCGGGAAATGCCCCAAATCAAGCTGTGAACAATCATTGTAATGTTTCTGTTGTTGTTGAATGAAAGCAAGTATTTAACTTAACAAAAAAAAAAAATTACCTCAAGATAGGTAGGAAGGATATAAAAGACCTACTTAGGTTCAACTAGAAAGTACACATGTTAGGGACTTAACTCATGACCATAATAAGTAATTTTCTGCAACTTCTAAGTTATATGAGCTATGTTTGACCTATTTCATTACTGTATGAGTTTCTAACAATTTGGAAGATGGTATTTGTGATATTGGGAGGCTGGATACTAAATTTTATCATTTTTGGAAAGTTAGTCAAATTTTTGTGGAACTTTGAATATAACATGTACGAAGTTGTACTTTATGCAGCCTACTTCTTGTTTGAGTTGTTATACTACTGTGAGCATCATGTAGCATTGACATGCATGCATGCACTTCGCATATGGCATGAGAAGCTCAAGGCCTGTTGCCTTTAAGAGTGTTTGGCATGTTCCCTTAAGAGGCTTATGACATTTAAAGTGTGTTGCTTTGCTTGTAGAGCTTGAGGCTCGTTTATGAGTGAGCTACATGATGATGCGTGTGAATTGGAAGAGTGTAGACTTGGTTTTGAAGGGCTTTGGGGTTAGTATAGTGTCAAAACCCACAATGACCTAGGCTAGCTACCTTGATCCGTGGTGTGAGCCTCATACAATGGTACTATCCTGACAAGTGTGACGAGTAATCTTAGGCCAATTGACATGATCTTATGCTAAGCTCAAAGGGTGCATTACCTCAGGATCTATGTGGATTCTTGGAGGAAAACATAGCTATTTTGACTCATATACGACTTGTACTACCCTTTGAGTTGGCAACAGCCGTGATAGGCCCCTCCGTACCTTCCAAGTCAGAGGATGATGAGACTGGCTAAAATGAAGGCATTGTTGCTGCTGATCAAGAAATTATCACTAGTAGCCTTGTTTGAATCATTTCTTCTTTGGTTTACTTTCGAGAAAGAGAAATGTTAGCCATACATTTTCTAGCACACTGTTTATTGTTGAGTGAAATTTATTTCAGTCCCATCAAATCATGTAAGTTTCGCTCCTTATTTGGTAGGAACCACTCTTTATTTAGTGAGACCCATATGAATTTCATCCAAAATTAAAGATTGCTTGTAACTGTCACAATTCAGTAATTAGGGAACTTAATTTGTACTATATTTCTATGAAATGATATTACATTGGCATAATTCTTTGGAAAGTAATGCTAACTGTGAAAAGTTTGTGTGGGGGCAAACACATGATTATTCCAGGAAACTTGTAGTCAGGATCCTAATGGATTGTAGGATGACAATTAAATCAGATTCTTGCTACAGTGGTTGCCTGATTGAAGTTGCTAAGGAACAAATACGAGAGAACACAAAGAAAAGATGCCAACATATATGTGATGGCTTTGAGACCAACAACCTTCCTATAGGAGATTATACCCATGTGAACTATAAAACTTTGTCTTCTTCAACTCAGGTTTATATGCTCAAGCAGTAACTAGGGAAGATGCTAACTCTGAGATGAAGAGCTTGGACCATACCCAACATAAAGGACATGCTGTAATTCTGATTTCCGGGATAGTACACAAGCTGGTGGAGTCAATTTTTGGACCATGCAAGAGCAGTCTTCCAGATTTTGGAATTCTGTCGAGTGGCTTGCCAGAGTGACCAACAGGCTAGGAGGGATCATTTTCTCAGAATCCTGACAAAATATGTGGGGGTTTTATTAATACCATACCATAAAAGATATAACTAAAAAGACTAGTGGTCAAGTTACAAATTGGGAGCTTGTTCTGAAGTCTGAGGAAAATCTCAAGATGCAGGGTATTCTGCAAAACCCTGGGCTATATTGCAGTGACCACTATGCTTATGCTTGTTTTGTGTGCTAATCTGACAGACACGCAGAATAAATTTGAATGTATTGCTCTATCCTTTGATTTCTGGTGTTCTTCCAAAGTTCACTGAAAATCTTGTAAAGCAAAGGAAGTGAGCCTAATTGGGTTTTGGGTGTGCAATTTGTGAAGTGAAAGTTGATCTTTCTCGCTAAATGCTGTGCAAGATATGATTTCTAGTGGTATGGGGTGTTCATATTCAGTGATTTCAGTTTTCTTTTGTGGTTATTTATATATGCTATTTATAGTGCCTTGGGATGAAAGAATTGTGCATGTTCATTATTATATTGACTGCCTGCTGCAGTGTGAATCATGTGATGTGACATGAATGCATGGATTCAGTTTTTTCTAAGCTTTGGAAACTGTTTATTATGCAGTGATTTGTGTCTTTTATTACGGACTTTGGTCTGTATAATATGTTGTTTTTAGGTTAGAGCTTGGTTGTCTGAATAAAATGGAAAAAAAAAAATTCTTTGGCCATGCATTTCTTTTTCCATTTCAAATTTTTGCACATATGGGAACTGCATACTTGTATAAATCTTGGATCTGCATACCATGTGACGCCACAGTATATGGAAGGTGTGAATAAGTTTCTTGGATTAGTGGTTTGACCATCCAAAAATTTTAGGGTTCCATGCTTTAACCTTTTTTCACCAAGAATAAATGTTGTGACACCATTGATTGAATATGTATATGACTTGATATTTTTTGTACTTCACCTCTCCGGTCTAGTAGTTTTGACTTTTGTGTCCTTGGAATCATGCTGACATCCAAACTGTAATATTTGAAAACAGTACTATGAGGGGTTTGGCACCCTATTTTAGGCGTAAGACATAAGGCAAGTAACAGTAAATTTGGGAGATTGTGTTTGTCCTTCTAGCTGAGTACATGAATGGATAATGTTATAAGAAATTGGTTGTGTTTGCTCTAATGATTACATTAGGAGAGCGAGTTATTGAATATTGTGTTTGTTCTACTGGTTACATTGGAGCCCACAATAACCATGACATGCAAAATATTTGTTGGAGCTATTATGCCTGCCGATTATACACAATAAAGGTTCTTGAATTAAGCTGTTTTTCTTTTTCATCTCTAATGTGGTATTTGTTGTGGAGCATATATGGTTAAAGTTTGTGTTCAGGGATGTGTCTAACTTTGTCTTATTAAAATCTGTCCTGTTTATGTACCTGAGTAGTGTTTCTGTTGTTAAAAGCTATATATTGGCTAAACCTAATGGTTTCCCTATGTTGAGTTCTTTTAGGATCTGCCAAAGGGCTTTTGCAAGTTTCTTTTCGAGTTAATGACCAATTTGGTCCCTGATATTTGAAAAAAAATCAGTTTGATCCCTTACTTTATCAATATTTCGAATTAGTCACTGTATTTTGAAAACGTGTATTAGTTACGTCCCTCTATCAGTTTTGCAGGGACCAAATTGACATTAAGTTATAAATCACATGGACCTATTTGCTAATAAGTGACTAAATTGAATGATTATTTTGGAACTCTGTTAATAGACAGAACTGACGGAGGGACGTAACTGATACACTTTTTCAAAATACAGGGACTAATTTGAAATATTGATAAAGTAAGGGACCAAACTGATTTTTTTTCAAATTTCAGGGAACAAATTGGTCATGAACTCTTTTATTTCTTTTAAGGGTTAAATATGTTTTTGGTCCCTATAAAATGGACAAATTTTGGTTTTAGTTCCTGTAAATTTTATTTCTTTGATTTTCATTCCTCCAAAATTTAAAAGCAATGTTTTTGGTTCTTATAAAATGATTTACTTTGATTTTCATCCCTCTAAAATCTGAAATCATTGTTTTTGGTCCCCTAGTATTCATTTTAGGGCAGATAAACGAAATTCATTTTAGGGATTAAGAAAAAAGTTTCGGGTAGTTACATGCTAACATAGCATCGCATACGTCATTAAGTGTCACCTGGGATGGCCACGTGACATTTCGTAATACACATAAGTAGTTAACAGACATCACATGACGCTAGGGTCTAAAAACAATACTTTCATATTTTAGAGGGATGAAAACCAATTAAAAAAAATTTTACTGGGACTAAAACTAATTAAGAATATGTTGATTTTCATTTGTTAATTTTTTTTGACCATTCATCTTAACGCCTTCTTAAGGAAAAGAATATTCTTCTTGGAAAGTATCTCTCTAAAAACAAGCAAGGAAGGTGTTTGATCACCTACTATATACAAAGTAGGGGACACTTACGGTCTATCACTTTTTCAATAATTTTAACTGTTAGATAGGAATTTATCTACACTATCCGATAAATACGTTGCTACTATATATTCATTTTAACAAACATATTTTTGCAGCAAAGTTTCAAGAAAAGAATATGCTTCTTCATTCTTGCAAAGTTTTAATTTTATGTACAATAGCCAGCCAAATTGGATAACATGACACTCAACCTTGTTCCAAAAACTCAGCAATGGCGAGTTCTCTTACCAACTCCAAGAAAAAGAAAACCTCACTCATTGAAACAACATTTAAGCTTCCTGCTGATTTACCAGTTTGGCCACCAGGTATGAAGAATTACGTGATATATGCACCTCTTCCCTTTTTCCTAGATACTCTTATTTGAAAAACAAGGTGGCTAATTCTGAATTATTTGGATAGTGGTAATTTTTGTGATGGTATTTTTTGTGTTGTCACATTATTTGTAGGTGATGGATTTGCAACTGGCATCATTGACTTGGGTGGTGGTTTGCTAGTGTCACAAATTTCAACATTCAACAAAATTTGGACCACCTATGAAGGTGGACCAGATAATCTTGGGGCTACTTTTTTTGAACCAACAGGTCTCTCTGAAGGGTTCTATATGCTAGGATGCTATTGCCAACCCAACGACAAGCCTCTTCATGGTTGGGTTCTTGTGGGAAAAGACAACTCTTCTACCCCAAACAGAGCTTTAAGGAAACCACTTGGTTACAAACTGGTATGTAACATCATCAACTCTATAAAAATCAAGCAAGATGGACAATGCTATATTTGGTTACCAATAGCCCCTAATGGTTATAAAGTGCTTGGCCATGTTGTCACTACCTCACCAGAGAAGCCTTCACTTGATAGAATAAGGTGTGTTAGATCAGACCTCACTGATGAATGTGTTAAATACAACTCAATGCAGCTTTGGAGAACAGAAAACAAGAGGTTCAGTGTTTATGATGTTAGACCAATCAAGAGAGGCATTGATGCTAAAGGTGTTTATGTAGGAGCCTTTCTAGCTCAAAGTGAAGGGACAAATTCTAATACTTTGCCTATTGTTTGTTTGAAAAATACCAAGACCAGCTTATCCTCTATGCCTAATTTACACCAAATTGAGACATTAATCAAAGCTTACTCTCCATATATTTACTTGCATCCTAAGGAAAAGTACCTACCTTCCTCAGTGAAATGGTTTTTCACCAATGGGGCATTGCTCTATGAGAAAAGAGAAGGTGTCATAAAGGAGAATTCAATAGAACCAACAGGATCTAACCTTCCCCAAGAAGATTCCAACGATGATGAAAATGTTACCTATTGGCTGGACTTGCCTTTGGAAGAGGCTAAAAGAGAAAGAATCAAGAAAGGAGATTTGCAAAGTTCACAAGCTTATGTTCATGTTAAACCAATGCTAGGAGGAACATTCACTGATATTGTCATGTGGGTTTTCTACCCATTTAATGGGGGTGCAAAAGCAAAAGTGGCATGGATCAACATTCCACTGAGGACAAAAGGTGAACATGTGGGGGATTGGGAACATGTGACATTAAGGGTAAGCAACTTTAGTGGAGAATTATGGAGGGTTTATTTCTCACAACATAGCAAGGGTCAATGGGTGGATGCATGTGAGGTTGAGTTCCAACATGATAATAGGCCTGTGGCTTATTCTTCCTTGAATGGACATGCCTTGTTCCCTAGGCCTGGGCTTGTTATGCAAGGGATAAGAGGATTTGGTATAAGGAATGATGCAGCTAAAAGTGAGGTGGTTATGGATTTGGCAAAAGGGTTTGAAATTGTTGCTGCTGAATATTTGGGGTCAGTGATTAGAGAGCCACCGTGGCTTAACTATCGGATGAATTGGGGTCCAAAGGAAGGGCCCAAGGGTCCAAAACAAAAGGATTTTTGGAACGGAGATGAACGGTAACTTTGTCCTTCTATTTAATGTTCAAGACTTGATTGGTTGTGTATTTTTTTTTGTTGCTTCAGTGATGTTATTTGTACGCCTATTGAAAGAGTTTACCGTAGTTTTTCAGTTAGATTAAAGTCCTGGTTACTGTTAAGAACTGAAGATCCTATTCTTTGGAGATATTTACTTCGATTCAAATTGTTCTTATTTTTTATTACCACTTGCTTGTATTGTATCTTCGTGTTGGATATCCAAGTGTGAGATAGTCCCACATCGTTTAGTAATAAACAAAAGGGTCAAAAGTATTTTACCCCCTGACTTATTATGTTAGTTGCACTTTCCACCCTTATTTTTTAAATTCAGCATTACACACCCTGATTTAACATCACATGTTGCAATTTACCCTCTAATGTAATTTTACAATTTAAGTTAACAAAAAATGTTAAAAAGGTTACCTAACCTAATATTTTAATTTTTAGAACTATCATTATCATTATCATCAAGTATAGTACAAACGTAGGAAGTAGGCGCTTAACCAAAACAAAAGTAGAGCAAGGCTGTTCTTGATACATCTAGGGCAAGGAAGCAACCACAAGAATCAATACAAGGAAAGGTATTAACCCTCATCTCCTTTTCTGTCATTTTCTGTGTGGATCCCCTGAAACAATATTAAATATAAGTAGCAGGCACATAATCTTATGTCAAAAACTATCTGCTACCAACTATCTCTTTGATGAAAACTAAATTATAGAAAAAAGGATAACTGAGACATAAGTTTTTATAAAGAAGCAAGATAATCGAACAAAATGCAAATATAGGTTTTTTTAAAAGAAAGACATATCGATGGTACAGTCGAAGCTTTTCTAAAACAACAAGAGGTGGCATCATTTCTTTCTATTGTAAATTGTGAAAAAGGGGAAGAAAAATATCAAAAAAAAAAAAAACAATTTCTATGAAGTCTTGTCATCTAATAACAAGTGTATTTTAACATATTTTAGCATTGTCAAATGTATTTTATCATTGTAATATTTTCCTTTTTGTTTTCATTCAGAGAAGATAGAAAATACAAGAAAGTTGTCATTGATGCAGTGGTGGTAATGAATCGTGAAGCAACCACATTGAAGTCAGGTATTAAAAAAGTTGGATTTTGATGTGTTCATTAGATCTATGATATTACAATAATCTAAGATTTATTTAATATTTGTTTTCTTTTTAGGGTTATTTGCTACAGACATAAATTTAGAAGTGCATTATGGTGGGATGGTATAAAAGATGGCATCGTTGAGTACAAAGGTGGCAATGTGGTTAGACTGGATGGCGTGGAAGTTGACTGGTTGGATTTCGTTAAGTTAGTAGATATGCTATCTGGGTATTATTCACATGGAAACTTAATGTATTACTTGATACCTGAATGTGGTCTTGATGATGGGTTAAAGCTTCTATCGTCTGATAGTGATGTGTTAGACATGATTGATTTGAATAGAGTGTACAACAAGGACATGGTCTCACCTATCTACATAGATAATGTTTTAGAAGTTCACATAGATACCTTCTTTAAAGTTCCTATAGTTGGAACTAATAATTATGATGGTGATTGTGAAGATGAGGGAGAAGCAAGGTATCTTTTAAATGAAGACTTGAGTGGTAATGATGAAGAGCATGCTGAGAGAGATGATTATGTAGATAGCTATTAAGATGATAGTGCGGGGAGGAACAATGCAAAAGAAGAAAAATGGTGGCAAGAAAGGTTATCAAGTGATGAGGAATTATTCGATGTGCTATCTAATCAAAATGCAATAGCAAATCGTGCAAAAATAGAAAGAAAAATTGATAAGATAGAAAAGAAAGCATTTACAGTTGCAAATACCATTCCAACAACCTTTTTAGAAGAAGATCCTCCTTTTGATACATGCAAAAGTGATGAGTTGTTATCTCCTATTGTGAGTTCAGACGATGAGTTCCATGATCCTCATAGACAAATATTTCCCGAGTTTAAAAAGGATAGGGACATGGTCGATGCTGAGTTGAAGTTGGGTCAAAATTTTCCATATGTAAAGGTGTTTAGATTGGCTGTTAAGGAATATAATGTGGGAAAGGGGAAAGACATTGTGTGGAAGAAAAATGAGCTAGACAAATGCATTGTAGAGTGTAAAAATGAGAATTGCCTTTGGAGAATATATGAGATCAAATTGAAAGGTGAAAAAACTTTCCAAGTTAGGAGCTACTACCCGGAGCATACATGCACTCGAGTTTATAAGAATAGTCAAGTGACATCTACATATTTGGCTAAAAGGTATTTAGAAGAAATGAGAAGGAATCCTACATGGAATGTGCGATCCATGCTTACAGATATGAATAGTAAAATGAAGACTGATGTTTCAATATACCAAACATATCAGGCAAAAGCAAAAGCAAAAGCAATGAAAATAATTTTTGGAGAGGCCAAGGACTTAGTACAAAAAAAATATGGGACTATGCAGAGACAATAAGGAAGTTCAATGTTGGCAGTTGTGTTAAAATAAATGTAGAGAGACCAATTGAAGCTAATATAGCTATATTCAAGCAAATGTACATGTGCTTAAATGCTCTGAAAGTTGGTTTTAAAGAAGGTTGCAGAGGTTCATTGGTCTTGATGGTTGTCATTTGAAATCACCATTTGGAGGGCAGTTGCTTGCTGCTATTGGAAGGCATGGAAATGACAACTTATATCCAATAGCCATTGCTGCGATGGAGATTGAAAACAAAGACACTTGGGTTTGGTTTTTGGAGACTTTACTTGATGATATTGGATCAGTTGAAGAATACGGATGGACATTTATATCAAATAGACAAAAGGTAATTATTATATATTACTTTATTTTATATTTTTGGATGTTGTTTATAACATTTACTTTGTTATTTTGTACGGTCTACTTCCTGCTTTTGTGCAAGTATGCCCAAGAGCTCATCATAGAATACATGTTAGACATTTATATGCTAATTTTAGAGATAAGGGATACAAGGGAAAGGCCCTAAAAGACAAATTATGGGCAACAACAACGGCAACTACTCCTAGAGAGTTTTTAGCTGTAATGGATCAAATTAAATTTGAAGATAGTAATTCATACAACTATCTTACTGCTATTGATCCAACCATGTGGAGTAAGGCTTACTTTAGTCCTCGTCCGAAATGTGACTTGTTGGTGAACAACCTAAACGAAAGCTTCAATGCTTACATTCTAGAAACCAGAGATAAACCTCTATTGACAATGATGGAAATGATTCGGATGAGGCTAGTTAAAAGATTCCAATTGAAAAGAGATGGAATGAAGAGTTATGGCTGAAATATATGTCCTAGGATACAAAAGAAGTTGGAGAAAGCAAAGAAGCATTCATTTGATTGTGAAACCACATATGCTGGTGATGGGCATTTCCAAGTTTGTCTCAACGGGAAAAACTCTGTGGTCAACTAGCCTTAAAGACTTGTACATGTAGAAGATGGGATATAACAGGTATTCCTTGTTGTCATGCAATTTCTTTTATTTGGATGCATGGTGCACAACCTGAGGAATGTGTGGAAAGATGTTACTTTAAAGATTTTTTTCTTAAAGGCCTATTGTTGGAATTAAGTCCCACATCGGTGGGAACTTAATTTGGGTGCTCCCTTGGAGCCTATATAAGGAGGTCCAAGTGAAATTTTTATATCATCCCAAATCTTCTTCTCTTCTCATCTTTTATTGTTTCTTATACTCAACAAGAGTATTGTGAGAGTATTTGTGAGGTATTTTGTGAGAGGTATTCTTGTAATATTTTTCCACATAGTGAAATTCTTCTGGCCTTGCCCCGTGGTTTTTCCCTTATTTGTTGAGGGTTTTCCACGTAAATTTTGTGTGTTCATTTCCTTATTTTCTCGTCTCTTATTTTAGTTGTGTGACACCATTCCGATACTCTGGTACCTAACAGTGGTATCAGAGCTCCAAGGTTGGTGATACTATTCCGCTGCGTCACTTTAGGAAGGTGTTGGTTCTTAGTATGCTCTGTGGTTGCAGCATTGTCTGATCTGCCACATCAGAAAAGAATTGTTACCGGAAATAGTGTGGTAGTATAAAAGTGTATGTCTAGTAAAGTTCTGGCTAAGGAAAGACAAGGTTTTTAAGTACGCTTAGCGACACCTCTCTTTCCTGGGAATTTACTTGGTGCACTCTTTACGGGCTACAGTCACTTTTTCGGTATATAGTACTATTCACAGACACGGTTACTATTCACACGTGTAGTTGTATACTTTTACAGTAATTGTTAACATATACTGGATTTGTTCTGGTATACGGGATACGTACAATACTGTTCACGTATACTGTGCTATTCACGGTGAAATAGTGTAATCCGGTTCGGTTCGTGTACAACCATGGCAGCAAAATTTGAGATAGAGAAATTCAATGGGAGTAATTTCTCCCTGTGGAAATTGAAGGTAGCGGCAGTTCTGAGGAAGGATAATTGCTTTGAAGCAATCGAAGGTAGACCCACAGATATGACTGATGAAAAGTGGAAAGAGAAGGATGACAATGCTGTTGCCAATTTGCACCTAGCAATGGCACAGTTTTGTCAAGTGTTGCAGAAAAGAAGACTGCAAAGGAGATTTGGGATGTACTTAACAAATTGTACGAGGTTAAGTCACTTCACACAAGAATATTCTTGAAGAGGAAACTCTACACTCTTCGAATGAGTGAATCCACATTAATGACGGATCACATTAACACCCTGAACACGCTATTGGCTCAGCTCACAGCATCTGATTTCAAAATAGCAGAAAATGAACGTGCAGAACTTTTACTTCAGAGTTTACCAGATTCGTATGATCAACTCATCATCAACATTACAAACAACAATGTTGCTGACACTCTTCACTTTGATGATGTTGCTTGCAATCCTTGAAGAAGAATCCAGCGCAAGAATAAGGAGGAAAGGTCGGAAAGTTCAAGCAAGCGTAAGCTTTAACGATGACGAGAGGCGTATCAACGTAACGTGGCCCCAGTGGGAGCCAAGATCGTGGTAGATCAAAAATCTCGAAGAAGAAAGAATCTCAAATGCTACAACCGTGGCATGAGAGGGCACTTGAAGAAGGAGTGTTGGAACAAGAAGAATGGAGAGAAGACCTCAGGAGCATCAACCTCTCAAGGTTGTGTTGCAAGTACCTCGGATGATGGAGAAATCTGTATAGCGGGCAAAGCAAGTCCTAAAGGTGGAAGGAAACTCAATGATGTTTGGATAGTGGACTCAGTGCGACATGGCACATGACTTCACACCGTGATTGGTTTTGTACTTATGAGCCTGTCTCGGTAGGATCCGTGTTTATGGGAAATGATCACACCTTAGAAATTGTTGGAATCGCAGATCACGTAATAAAGATGCAAGATGGTATTGTTCGTAAGATACAAGGGGTACGACATGTGAATGGCTTGAAAAGGAATCTATTTTCCACTGGGCAATTGGATGACCTCGGGTGCAAGATCCATATTGAAGGTGGAGTCTTGAAAGTAGTGAAGGGCAACCTTGTGGTGATGAAAGCGAGAAAGATCACAAGCAATCTATACATGCTTTTGGGAGATACGTTGCAAGAGGCGGATGCATCAGTTGCATCAGCGAGCCATGAAGAATCAACGATGATGTGGCATCGCAGGCTAGGCCATATGTCAGAACGTGGCTTGAAAGTTCTTGCGGAACGCAATCTCTTACCCGCTCAAGACGGTAACTTTACCCTTCGTGAGCAGCGTGGTGACAAGTAAGCGAGATAGATTGAAATTTGCAAAAGTAGCTACTGCAAACGCATACTAGACTTGATACATTCGATGTGTGGGAGTCGCGGAAACATCCATGGGGAGCAAAGTATTTTGTATCATTCATTGATGACTACTCCAGGAGATTGTGGGTGTACCCAATCAAGAAGAAGTCGATATGTTTCCAGATTCAAGGAGTTCAAAGCACAAGTAGAGCTTGAAATCGGGAAGAAAATCAAGTGCTTGAGGACGCATAATGGAGGAGAATATGTAGATGGTAACTTTCTATCATTCTCAAGCAAGAGGGTATTACGAGACAATTCATCTGCTGCACATACACCTCGGCAGTAATGGTGTAGCAGAACGGATGAACAGGACTCTCCTAGAAAGAACAAGAGCTATGCTGAGAACATCCGGATTGGCCAAATCGTTTTGGCGTAGCGATCAAACCGCACATTACGTGATAAATCGATCGCCATCAACAGCGATTGGTTTGAAGTCACCAATGGAGATGTGGAAAGGAAAGCCGGTAGATTATTCTTCTTTACATGTGTTTGGATGTCCTGCGTACGTAATGTACAACTCCCAAGAAAGAACAAAATTGGATCCAAAATCCAGAAAATGTATATTCTTGGGTTATACTGACAATGTCAAGGGGTATCGCTTGTGGGACCCCACTACCCGCAAGCTTATTGTTAGCAGAGATGTAGTCTTTGCAGAAAATGAACTGCAAAGTGAGCAGAAAAATGACAAAGATTTCCAAGGAGACTGCTATAGTGCGGTTGGAGAGAAAGACTTCAAGAAGATGATTCTTCCGGGCAACGAGCACATAGAACAAGAACCAGATGAGGTCAATGATGAAGGAGTTCGACGATCAACACGTCAGATAACGGCACCATCATGGCACTCAGACTATGTTATGGCCTGCCATGATGCATACCACCTTTGACCGAAGAAGGTGAACCATCACTCTTCAAGAAGCGTTGAACAGTTCAGATGCTTCTCAATGGATGACAAAGAATGCAGAAGAAATGGAATCCCTACATAGAAATAAGACTTGGGAACTTGTTGAACTTCCAAAGGGCCTGAAAGCCATCTGAACAAATGAGTGTTCAAAATTAAACGAGACGGCAATGATCAAGTGGAACGGTATCGTGCGCACTTGTAGTCAAAGGTTATGCTCGTAGAAGGGATAGACTTTGGACGATATATTTTCTCCAGCTTGTCGACTTACTACTATTAGGGTAGTGTTGGCAATGTGTGTGGCAGTTGATTTACATCTTGAACAGTTGGATGTAAAGACTGCTGTTGTTCATGGAGAACTTGAAGTAGAAAATTATATGCTCCAACAAGAAGGGTTTAGAGAACAAGGAAAAGAAAACTTGGTTTGTAGGTTGACCAAATCTCAGACTTTGCCTAAAGCAAAGCGCCAGATGTTGGTACAAGAGATTTGATTCCTTCATAATTAGCCTTGGTTACAACAGACTGAGTTCAGACCATTGTACATACTACAAGAGGTTTGATGATAATGATTTCATCATTTTACTGTTGTATGTGGATGACATGTTGGTGGTAGGCCCCAACAAAGATCGAATCCAGGAATTGAAGGCACAGTTGGCTAGGGAGTTTGATATGAAGGACTTGGGACCCGCAAACAAGATTTTAGGGATGCAAATTCACCGAGACAGAAATGATAGGAAGATTTGACTTTCTCAAAAGAATTATCTAAGGAAGGTCTTGTGGCGCTTCAACATGCAAGACTGTAAGCCAATTTCTACCCCGCTTCCTGTCAATTTTAAATTATCCTCAGGTATGAGTCCTAGCAATGAAGCGGAGAGGATGGAAATGTCTCGAGTACCGTATGCATCAGCAGTGGGAAGCCTTATGTATGCCATGATATGTACAAGACCAGACATTGCACAAGCAATGGGAGCGGTTTGTCGGTTTATGGCAAATCCAGGTAGAGAGCATTGGAATATCAATTAAGAGGATCCTTAGATACATCAAAGGAACCTCAGATGTTGCATTATGTTACGGAGGATCAATTCATTGTCGTGGGTTATGTTGATTCAGATTTTGCGGTGTGATCTTGATAAAAGGAAATCCACTACCGGGTATGTATTCACAATTGCAGGGGAGCGGTGAGCTGGTTATCTAAGTTACGCATCGTTGTAGCTTTGTCTACTACAGGCCGAGTACATGGCAGCCTACCCAGGCTTGCAAGGAAGCTATCTGGATTAAAGGTTTAATGGAGGAACTTGGGCACAAGCAAATGTATGATTACCGTATCAGGACAATGAGTGCCTTGCACATTGCAAGGAATCCAGCTTTTCATTCCAGGACAAAGCATATAGATACCCAAAGTATCACTTTGTTCGTGAAGTGGTAGAGAAAGGAACCGTGGATATGCAAAGATTCACACCAAAGATAACCTAGCGTATGTGATGACGAAGTCGATCAATGCCGACAAGTTTATTTGGTGTCGATCCTCCTATTGCCTATCGTAAACGTAGCGACATGGAAGGGCAAGGCGAAAGAGTGGTGTGAAGATATGATTGACTCAATCAAATCTTCAAGTGGGAATTGTTGGAATTAAGTCCCACATCGGTGGGAACTTAATTTGGGTGCTCCATTTGGAGCCTATATAAGGAGGTCCAAGTGAAATTTTTATATCATCCCAAATCTTCTTCTCTTCTCATCTTTTATTGTTTCTTATACTCAACAAGAGTATTGTGAGAGTATTTGTGAGGTATTTTGTGAGAGGTATTCTTGTAATATTTTTCCACATAGTGAAATTCTTCTGGCCTTGCCCCGTGGTTTTTTCCTTATTTGTTGAGGGTTTTCCACGTAAATTTTGTGTGTTCATTTCCTTATTTTCTCGTCTCTTATTTTAGTTGTGTGACACCATTCCGATACTCTGGTACCTAACACCTATGAACCTATAATTTACCCAATGCCAGATGAAAGCCAATGGGAGGTTACTGGAATTGAAGAAGTTCACCCACCAATTGTTAAAAAGCAGCCTGTCAGAGGTGTTCTTAATAATTTCGGCCATTCTTAAATGGAAATTGCAAATAGCTAATAGTATTAAAAACTTCAAATATTCCTATTCAATGCAACTGCAATTTTTTTAACTTGATACACATACTGCCATTGTTGAGCTTCATGTTTGGTTGTTAAGAACAGGAAATTGGAGGAAAAAAAAACTCTCAAATTGGAAAAGTTAAACATGGGGATATTATTCAGTTGATACACCTACACTAGTGGAGTAATTTTTAAAGCCATGTGCCAAGGGGTATAACTTATTATGGGACTACAATTACAAAAGGTTTCTAAACCATTGAGCTCAAAAAATTTAGGCAATTCCAAAACATTAGCTAAGGCAAAATTTACATTACAAACTGCTGACAGTAAAATTACAAGTTTGTTGAGTTATTTCACAAAAGTTGTACATACCAGCTATGCTTGTAAAACAACCCTTCCCCTGATGCTTCTTGTTTTCGGTTCTCTTCATCATATAAATAGAAGAATATCCTTGCTCCAGCATCTTTCCTTTGTAGAAGCTATTAAACCCATTAACATCCTGAAATTAATTAAGATAACAAAAAACATTATTCCAAAGAAATTAAGTAATAAACTGAAATGCAAGACAAACTTTTAAAACAAAAGAAAACCTATAGGTAGAAAAATTAGCTCCCAACTTCCTGAGAACTTCTAAAATCAAGTCTGAAATGCTTCCACGTAGAGATTTAGAAAATTCTAGAGAATTCTAAACTGAGAATTGGAAGATTCATTGTTTCATTTCTTGACATATGAGTACACAGTTCTCTGTTTATATACAGAGTTATGACAAAGCCAATGGTAGTTACAAATGTGCTTAGCTGGCAAATTAACAATGCTGAGCTGTCAAATTAATTGACCAGCTTTTACAAAAGTGTATTGAAACCTAAACGATTGAGAAGTTTAGACCCTCATTAATTTTGATGATAAAAAAGTATTTTTAAGAGAACAATTTATCTTCTAACATATCTTTGAGTGTACAGGAATCAAAGCTTCATATATATGTACAAAACACTCAAGAAAGGAGAAGAAATTTACAAGAGAATTGAATACCCTCCACCAATGTCGGGTCTCAACTCACTCCAAATGCCTTGCTAACAGAAGCGCCCAATAGTGTTACTCTTTGACACGTGGAATACTCTATTGCCGCGAAGGTCCGCCCTTCTGCTCGAGCGAAGCTGCCTGATCTATTTAATGAAGCACGTGATGATCACGTTTTTGCTCTTATCCTCAGAATGTTCTGGAACGGAATTCGAATTTGATTTTATGCGCTCATTTTGATATACGAGGAAGCAAAGGTGACACCTTTAGCAAAAGTAAAAAATCGTACAAGGTAATTGTGAAAAGCAGATAGTACGAAAACGGTAATATGTACTATTATGATATTCTCTGGAAAGGAAGAAAAGGACTACATTTCAAATTACCTCACTCAATGAAAATGAGCAATGTTTTTACTGCAACGGTAATATCCCTGAAGACTCCTATAAATACCCCAAGGTATTCATTGAAGATAAGTTGAAAAAAAACTGTGAAGAAACTTCATTCTAAAAGCAATATTACTCAAGTGAGCAATCAAGTTTCGTGCCAAGTTTTTGGTCTACAAAGAACTGAACTCAGCGTCTTATACTTTCTTTTAGAAAGCTATTCTGTTTTGAGCTTAATCTTTTCATCCTCTCTGTGAGAGTTATTTTGATAGTATTCAAAAGAATATTCTTTTTTGTAAACTGTTTTTGGCCTAGTTAAGGCTTTGTTCTTCAAAGGCTCGATCGTACTGAGTCGTTTTGAGAAGTTGAGAGTATTGTCAAGTTTGTGACAGTAGAATACTCTTGAGGTAAATTGTAATCAGTTGATTATAGTGAAAAATCCTTCAGGATCGAAGGGACTAGACCTAGCTACCAGTTAGTGGTGAACTAGTATAAATCTCTGTGCTTCTTGCATTACTGCTTTACATTTATCTTTATTTTGCTCAGTAAAACAAGTTTTTATACACGGTTTATTTCCTGCATCCGGTTAGTCTCTCAGCGTCTGATAAACAAACAACTTTAAAAAATCTGTATTCTTAGTGCTTTTAACGTATAGTTTGCAAAAAGTTTTTGGACACAATTCAACCCCCATTCTTGTGTTCACGTTCAATTGGTACCAGAGCTCGGCCTCTTGGTTGAGCACTTAACAGTGTTAAGAGAAAAGATCCTATACTGTGAACATGTCTACTGAAGGTGGTCATATGAACCGTTCTCCTCTATTCGATGGAGAAAAATTTGATTACTGGAAAGATAAGATAAAAGCTTTCTTTGAGACACAACAACTTGAGTTGTGGGATATAGTTCAAAGTGGTTACATTCCTCCCACTAATCCTCATGGTGTTGCAATAGCCAGAGAAAATTGGAATGATGAGTAGAAAAAGAGATATCAAACCAATCAAAAAGCTAGATTCATTCTTATCTGTGCTATGACAGAAAAATAATATGATAAATGTGGCAAATTTGATACTGCCAAAGAAATCTAGGACTCACTTGTCTTATCTTACGAATGCTCTGCCCAAGTAAGAGAAACCAAAGTTAGCATGTTGGTTCGCCAATACGAATTGTTCAAAATGGAAGATGGTGAAAACATTGAAACCATGTTTGGAAGATTCCAAACACTTGTTCATGGGTTACAGGCCCTTGGAAAAAGTTACAGTACACCTGACCATGTTAGAAAGATCTTAAGAAGCTTGACTAAGCAGTGGAGACCCAAGGTCACTGCTATTCAAGTAGCAAAAGATCTAAATGTCCTACGACTTGAAGATCTTATGAGTTCGTTGAAAGCTCAAGAACTTGAGCTAAATGAAGAAGAACCTGTCAGAAAGGGCAAGTCTATTACTTTGAAAGTCACTCAACATAAAGCTAGTTCTTCCAAAGTCCTTCAGGCTGAAGGAGAAGAATCAGAAAATGAAGCTTCAGAAGGAGATGTTGATACATCAAAAGATGAGCTCGCGTTTATATCCAGGAAGATACAAAGAATGTCGAAGAAGAGAAACTTCAGAAGGAAGTTTCAGAAGAAAGATACTAAGGACAAGAAGGAAAGCAAAGACAAAGACAAAGCTCAAGTCATTTGCTATGAATGTAAAAAGCCTGGACATTTCAAGTCTGAATGTCCTAATCTTAAGGAGAAGCCCACAAGAAGTTCTTTCAAGAAAAAGAAGAAAAGCCTCATGGCTACATGGGAAGATCTAGACTTATCCTCATCTAAGGAAGATAATGAAGAAGAAGCAAATCTTGCTCTCATGGCAAACTCTGATCTTGACTCAGAAGAAGAAGTTGAAGAGGTAATAGTATATGATTCCTACTCTGAACTTCAACCTGCATTCGATGATCTTCTTAAGGATTCTGCCACTCTCTCTGTTGAGTATAAGAATTTGAAAAACAAATTTTCAAAATTATCACAAGACTTTTAAGCTTTAAACAAAGAAAAATCAGACTAATAAAGAGAACCGTGTTTAAAACTAAAAATCAGCATCTGATGGATAACCAGCGTCTGGCCGCTAACAAGTAACCAGAAGCTGAGAGCTCTAAAGTTACAGGCAACCTTAAATGCAAATCAAATGATTATGAATATGCATTTCAAAAGTTTTTTGCAGAGAGTGTAACTCGAAGCAAGCAAGCGTCAATGATTTGGGGTGTCAGTAAAACGACAACTCATGGTCTTGGTTATATATTAGATGAACCTAATTCAGCATCTGATAAATCTAATAATCATAGTAAATGCTTGCATTGTACTTACTGCAATAAACCTGGTCATTTGAAAAGTGCATGTACTGTTTTTAAAACTGTGAAGAATAAGCTTCCTTCAAAAACTGACAAGAAAGGACCCAAAAAGATATGGGTACCTAAATATAAAATAGTCTATGTTGCAGACATGCTTAGCAACAAAGTCAACACACCTATCTTGGTACTTAGACAGTGGATGCTCGTGTCACATGACGGGAGAAAAGCATATGTTCCAAGAACTAAGGCCTAAAGAAGCTGGATTCGTTGGTTTCGGAGGAAACCAGAAAGGTAAAACAGTTAGAATTGGTCGCATTGGTAAAGGCTCTCTTCCCTCTATTGATAATGTACTTTATGTTGAAGGACTTAAACATAACTTATTGACCATAAGTCAATTATGTGACAATGGTTATGAAGTCATCTTTACAGAAACTGGATGTCTAGTAAAAAGCAAAAAGTATGGCCCTATTTTCTTTACTGCTAAGAGGAAACAAAATATTCACAAAATTGATCTCTCTGAACTTGTAAACCAAGATGTCAAGTGTCTCATGTCTGTTGATGAAGAATAATGGATTTGGCACAAGAGATTGGGTCTGCCAATTTGAGATTAATCTCAAAATTAAACAAGCATAGTCTTGTCAGAGGCTTACCAAATCTTAAGTGCCAATCTGATGCTCTCTGTGAGGCATGTCAAAGAGAAAAACAAGTTAAAACTTCTTTTCATTCAAAAAATGTTGTTTTAACCTCTAGACCACTTGAGCTTTTGCATCTTGATCTTTTGGGTCCAACAAGGACAATCTCTTTAACTGGAAAGAAATATGGGTTAGTCATTATTGATGATTTTACTAGATGGACATGGCTTAGATTCCTTGCTCACAAAGATGAGTCATACAAGGTATTTACTGTATTCTGTAAAACAATTCAAAATGAAAAAGGAATATGTATTTCATCCATTAGAAGTGATCATGGGGGAGAATTTGAAAATGAAAACTTTCAACAATTTTGTGATGATAATGGCATCTCCCACAATTTCTCCTCTCCTAGAGCACCTCAACAAAATGGTGGTGTAGAAATGAAAAATAGGTCCCTCCAAGAAATGGCTAGGACCATGATCAATGAAGCTAACATTGCAAAACATTTTTGGGCAGAAGCAGTAAACACAGCTTGTTACATTCAAAATAAAATTTTTATTAGACCTATTTTGAAGAAGACTCCATATGAACTGTGGAAAGGAAGAAAACCAAACATATCATATTTTCATTCATTTGGTTGTACTTGTTATATTTTGATTACTAAGGATCAACTTGGCAAGTTTAATTCAAAAGCTGACAAATGAATCTTTTTGGGATATTCTGAAAGATCCAAAGCTTTTAGAATATACAATAAAGAAACTATGACAGTGGAAAAATCCATTCATGTCAAATTTGATGACAAAAAGCCTGACACAACCATGTCAGAGCTAGATGAATTATTTTCAGAATTAAATATAGGTGATACTACAAATAGTGAACCTACATCTTCATCTTCCGGTGGTGACCAGACACAAGAATCTTCACAAGCTGAAGCCAGAAAGAGCTGGAAGTACAAAACTAATCACCCTAAAGATCAAATCATAGGAAAACCTGGAGATAGAGTAAGAACCAAATTCTCTTTTAAAGAGCATGCAGATATGACACTACTCTCAGAAATGGAACCTAAAACGATTGATCAAGCATTGAAAGATGAAGGTTGGATTATGGCCATACAAGAAGAGTTGAATTAGTTCGAAAGAAATGATGTATGGAAGCTAGTTACTCTACCAGAAGATAAGCAAGCCATTGGTACTAAATGGGTATTTAGAAACAAGCTTGATGAAGATGGAAAGGTTGTGGGAAACAAGGCAAGATTGGTTGCTCAAGGTTACTCACAGGAAGAAGGTATTAATTTTACTGAAACATTTGCATCTGTTGCAAGGTTAGAAGCTATACGCATTTTACTATCATTTGCTGCACACCATGATATAATTCTTTATCAAATGGATGTGAAAAGTGCTTTCTTGAATGGTTTTATAACTGAGGAAGTCTTTGTAAAACAACCTCCTGGATTCGAAGACATTGAATTTTCAGAACATGTCTTCAAGCTTAAGAAGGCCCTATACGGTCTTAAGCAAGCTCCCAGAGCTTGGTATGAAAGGCTGAGTACATTTTTGATGAAAAACGGTTTTACCAGAGGTCTTGTAGACACTACTCTTTTTAGAAAAACATCAAACAAGCACTTTATAATTGTTCAAATATATGTTGATGATATTATTTTTGGAGCTACTAATGAAAGCCTTTGCAAAGAATTTTCTAAGCTAATGCAGGCTGAATTCGAGATGAGCATGATGGGTGAACTAAAGTTCTTCCTTGGAATTCAAATCAAACAATGCAATGATGGTATCTATATACATCAAAGCAAATATATCAAGAAATTGCTAAAGAAATTCAAAATGGTGGATTGCAAACCTATGTGCACTCCTATGCATCCCACGTGCATTCTTGGTAAAGATAAAACTGATAAAAAGGTAGATCAGAAGATGTATAGAGGTATGATTGGATCTCTACTTTATCTTACAGCTTTAAGACCTGATATTATGTTCAATGTCTGTCTGTGTGCTAGATTTCAATCAGATCCTAGAGAATCGCAGTTGAGTGCTGTTAAAAGAATTTTTAGATATTTGCAAGAATCTACACTAATCTTGGTTTGCTTTATAAGAAATCAAAAGATTACAAGTTAGTAGGTTTCTGTGATGCTGACTTTGCTGGAGACTGAATTGAAAGAAAAAGCATAAGTGGAGGCTGCCAATTCCTTGGAGCAAACCTTGTATCTTGGTTAAGCAAAAGCCAAAAGACGATTGCACTCTCAACAGTAGAAGCTGAATATATTTCAGCAGCAAGGTGCAGCTCTCAACTTCTGTGGATGAAATATCAACTTGAAGACTATCTGATCAAAGAGAGTAACATTCCTATCTTTTGTGATAACACTTCTGCAATCTGTCTTACTAAAAATCCCATATTGCATTCACGAGCTAAGCACATTGAGATTAAGCATCATTTTATAAGAGACTATGTTCAGAAGGGTATTCTCGAAATAAAATTTGTAGACACTGGTCATCAGTGGGCTAACATATTTACAAAACCCCTTGCTGAAGATAGATTCAATTTTATAAGAAGAAATTTAAATTTTCCTTTTATAGAAGAATGATTAATCTCAGCGTCAGATAATATGCATCATCTCAGCATCTAGTATGACATAAGCATGTATACGTGTAAGCATTTTATTCGTCATATGCATCATAACTCAGTGTCTGGCGAATCGGAACGCAACACATGTGTCGCACGTGTAAAGGACTTAAGCGTCTCATCACATCTCACTGAGTCATGATTATTTATGTTTTTCGATAAAATCTTTTTACTTGATTTTACTTTTCTTTTGGCGTCTTCATTTAATGAAAAGGGGAATCTTCATTTTCTTTTCCTTTTGATTTAATTTATTTTGGAAATGCAAAGAGGTTTTTGAAAAAGGACTGTACCATTTTCTCTCAACTTTCCCACTACTCTACATTTTTCGCTTCATCACTTCACTCTGCTTCTGCTTGTAAAACTGTTCTCCCTCTCTCTCTCTCTCTCTCTGTGTGTGTGTGTGACTTCAAACCCTAAAACTTCCATTACCCTCTCTGCAACTGCTACCATGGCCGATAGAAAGGTTAGACAATATACTGCTGCCTACGATGTCTTCTTAGAAGCAAAACTCATGAATGAAAACATAATTGATTTTGAGAACTTCAAGCTATATGGTTTTGATTTCGAAGAAGGGTTGGAGAAACTGGGATGGAAAAATTACTTTATCTGGGAACCAGTTGATGTGTTGAGCTATGCTATAAAGGAATTCTGGGGGAACGCCTATCTACTTCCGGGTGAAATCATTGAAGGACATATCAAAGGTTTCAAGTTACGTTTCACCATAAACTCTATCGCTCCAACCATCAAGTGTCCGTGTGAAGGAATCAGTTACAATGCTAACTGGATTGACGCTTACAGAGATTTAGAAAACGTCAATGAAGCTCTGTTCGAAAACTATCATGAGTTGAAGAAGAAGAAGAAGAACGTAACTCTCACTGCCAAAGACTTGAAAAGCCACTACAGAGTATTGCACAAAATCATCGCTAAGAGCGTGATTTTGAAGGCTGGTTCAAGCGACATAGTAAACTATGAGCAAAAGTTCATTTTGAGGAACTATATGGATGGAAAGAAAATCAACCTGCCAAAGTTGATTATCAATAATCTTATCAATGCTCTCGTCTTCCCAAGGAAAAGTGTTGATAAAAAGAATATTGTCAAAGTTATCCCTTATGGAGTTCTTCTTTCCATCATGATGATAAAAGATGGTATTGTGAGAAAGCTTGCTGATTCTACTAACAAAGAAGAAAAAGATAAATACTTTGGTGTTGGTGCTGTTGTTCGTCCTGAAGTTTTTGGAGTCAACAATGGGTCGTAATGCGCTGATAACCGCTCTATGATTAAGAAGGTGAAACTAGAGCAGCAAGAAGGTGAAACAACTGCGAATGTTGGAGAAGCTGAAAAGAAAACCACCAGAAGCTCAATGGCTGGTATGAAAAGACCTGCAGAATCTCCTATAAGGGAGATAAGAAGAATGAAACAGAAGGTGGCTCCTGCACCTACTGTTGAGGAACCAGAAGATGAGGACAGAATTCCTATCAGAAAGATTCTGGAGAAGAAGAATAAGCCAACAGCTGAAAAAGATGCTTCAACGTCTAGTCAAGGGAAGCAAGTCGCTCCACCTCCTCCGACCGTTTTTGCCTCTAGAGGAACAAAGAGAAGGTTGGTTAAGTCTTCTGAACTTAACTCAAAGGTACCTGACTTTACTGTTGATGAGTCAGTATCTACTTTTGATTCTCATGATGTTATTCCTGCACCTCCATTGTCTGTTTCACAAGCACAAACCCAAACACAAACCAAGAAAACCAAAATGAACCTACGACAAACCTCTACCCTCATTCCCTCAAAACCTACCTAAACACCATCCAATACACTCAACCTTGACCTACCACAAATCTCCTCAAATACCTCACTTACTACATACATTTCCAAACTTCACTCTCACCCCTTCAACCTATTGTTCAAAGTACCTCCCATCAATCCATTCAAACCCTACACACCTAAAACCTATACAATCACCAAAACCACTCCCACTTCACTCACCCTTACCTACAAACCTACAGACTTCAGTGGAAGGAAGAATGTCTCGCGCATTAACAAACCTTGGTTTGTTAAGTATGAGTCATATCACAGCATCTACAATCACCCTTCTACTTGGCACTTGAAAACCTTCACCTCTGGAGTTGCCAGACTGGAGATTGCTTCTCCAATGAATGCCACCTTCAAGGATGGGGAAGACCATTTTGATATGTCATTCAAAGGGAGATTGAGACCGGAACTTGGTAGCAGTGCAATTCCTTTCTCTGTTGACCTTCCGAAGTTCCTCCCTCAAACTGAACCTCTCACACTGAAGGAGTGTGGAAGATGGATCACGGATGAAGAAGCTGCCTTCATGGCACACTGTCTTGAAATGAAGAAACTTGAAGTTATCAGACAGTTCAGAGATCCTTCTTCTGTATCCGTAAAGATTGTTCCAGATAGACAAAGGTGGCTACCTTGGTCTATCCCTGGGAAGAGGAAAGAACCTGCTCCTGGCAAGTTTCCATACAGCAAAATCGGACTCAAAGAATATGAGAAAGCTCCTAAGAAGTTTAATCTTAAAGGATTCTCAGAGCTTCCGATTGCCAAGATCACTGAGGACCATGCTAGAAGATTTTACCTTAGTTCGCTGAAGGAAGATGAATGGAGAACCGGCTCGTCAAATTGCTGCAATGCTGAGAAAGCCACAATCCCCACAGTTGGCACTATCAGAAAGGCTACTGACACCAATCTGGGAACTGCATACTTTGATGATACGTTCAGGTGTTCAGTAATCAGGCCTCTTGACTGCATGAAGATATATGTCAAATGGGCTGCTGTGACCAAGCACTTTGACATTAGATTTACTTGGGATCAATGGTCTGAGTCTTGGAAAGACAAAGCCATGTTATCATGCCTCGTCCCCCTAGTGCTTAAAGAAGATGTTAGGAAAAATCTGCGAAGAATATACTTGGCAGAAAATGAAGGACTCTCTTTCGCTGTTGAAGCATTGAGTATCTTTATCAGATGAGTATGGGGAGAAGATGCTGGAAACAGGTTTGAAGCTTTCACTGCTGATTTGTTTCTGCACAGAGAAATTATCTTCATGGATTTGCTGTATCCAGAAGAAGTGGAGCATAGAAGGAAAATTCAGGCAGAATCTGAGCAGAGAAAACTTGGAAATCTCATCAAATGGTTTATACCAAATGAGCATTCTTTCAAAGAGCTCAACAGAAGAAGGAATTGAGACTGAAGCTATCCAACTGGGTGCTAGCAGAGCATCAAAAGATGAAACCTGCACCAGTATCAGAAGCTGGACCTTCTACTTCTACTCCTGCAGTTGAGATGGTCACTATTCCCAAAGCAGAATTTGAAGAAATGAAGGCCACAAACCTGAAAGTTACTTAGCTGGAGAATGCTCTGAAATTACTATATGAACGTCTCAACATTCCTCCACCACCTCCACCAAACCCTTAATTTTTTTTTGTGTGATATAAATTTTTTTTGGTACTTTTATATATATACATAATTTTGCTCTGATTATTTGTGATATATATAATTTTGCTCTGACTTATATTCAAATTTTTCTAAGTCTTATCTTGACTATGATGTGCTTTACACTCATTTTGTTTGATGACAAAAGGGGGAGTAAAAGAAAGGTTTGATGAACACGTGAAAGTTTGATTGACTAATTCACCGTCGGATGTTCAAACTTCGATGGATACGCTGAAACTGAAGTATCATGCATAACATTTCATACATAGCATTTGTGTGGTTATTTATTGCTTTAAAACCGATAATGCGTTGATATTCATTGATCCAGTACTCTAATAATGATCAATAAATTTGGTACAATGAAAATCTTTTTAATAAAATGAAACCATCATCCGATCTCACTTTATTAAATAAATATATGCTCTGAGACATCTACGTATTTTTGCAATCACTTAAATGAATTTGTTTATCAACAATCGCCTTAATACCTGAATTGTTCATATATATCTAAATGGTTGAATTCAGGGGGAGACCCTTGATATTATTTTTGAAATTAAATTGTTCATCAACCTTGGATATTTGTCATCATCAAAAAGGGGGAGATTATTGGAACCTAAACGATTGAGAAGTTTAGATCCTCAATAATTTTGATGATAACAAAGTATTTTCAAGAGAACAATTTATCTTCTAACATATCTTTGAGTGTACAGGAATCAAAGCTTCGTATATATGTACAAAACACTCAAGAAAGGAGAAGAAATTTACAAGAGAATTGAATACCCTCCACCAATGTCAGCGTCCGAACTCACTCCAGCGTCTTGCTAACAGCAAGCGTCCAATAGTGTTACTCTTTGACACGTGGAATACTCTATTGCTGCGAGCGTCCGTCCTCTATTCTGAGCGAGCGTCTGATCTATTTAATGAAGCACATGATGATCACGTTTTTGCTCTTATCCTCAGAATGTTCTGGAACAGAATTCGAATTTGATTTTATGCGCTCATTTTGATGTACGAGGAAGCAAATGTGACACCTTTAGCAAAAGACAAAAATCGTACAAGGCAATTGTGAAAAGCAGATAGTACGAAAACGGTAATATGTACTATTCTGATATTCTCTGGAAAAGAAGAAAAGGACTACGTTTCAAATTACCTCACTCAATGAAAAGGAGCTATGTTTTTACTGCAAACGGTAATATCCCTGAAGACACTTATAAATACCCCAAGGTATTCATTGAAGATAAGTTGAAAAAAAACTGTGAAGAAACTTCATTCTGAAAGCAATATTACTCAAGTGAGTAATCAAGTTTCGTTGCAAGTTTTTGGTCTATAAAGAACTGAACTCAGCATCTTATACTTTCTTTTAGAAAGCTACTCTGTTTTGAGCTTAATCTTTTCATCATCTCTGTGAGAGTTATTTTGATAGTATTCAAAAGAATATTCTCTTTTGTAAACTGTTTTTGGCCTAGTTAAGGCTTTGTTCCTCAAAGACTCGATCGTACTAAGTCGTTTTGAGAAGTTGAGAGTATTGTCAAGTTTGTGACAGTAGAATACTCTTGAGGTAAATTGTAATCAGTTGATTATAGTGAAAAATCCTTCAGGATCGAAGGGACTAGACGTAGCTACCAGTTAGTGGTAAACTAGTATAAATCTCTGTGTCTCTTGCTTTACTGCTTTACATTTATCTTTATCTTGCTCAGTAAAACAAGTTTTCATACACGGTTTATTTCCTGCATCTGGTTAGTCTCTCAGTGTCCGATAAACAAACAGCTTTGAAAAATCTGTATGCTTAGTGCTTTTAACGTATAGTTTGCGAAAAGTTTTTGGACACAATTCAACCCCCCTTCTTGTGTTCACATTCAAAGTGTAGATGTGTAGTTCTCTATTACTCCCCCTCAAACTCAAAGGGGTAACTGTGAAGAACTAAGCACTTTTAGTTTGTCTCTTAGAATAGAAAACTACAGTTTAGGCAAAGGCTTTGTGAGTATATCTGCTACTTGCTCTTGAGATGGTACATAAGCCACAATTAAAGACTTGTTGAGGACCTTTTCTCGAATAAAGTAGAGATCAAGTTCCATGTGTTTAATTCTTGAATGCAAGACATGATTATGACTAAGGGCCACTGTGCTTTGATTGTCACAGAATATTACTGGTGTAGTGACCGAGACTTGGAGCTCATGAAGTAAAGATTGGATCCAAAGAACCTCTGATGCTGCAATGGAAAGACTCCTATATTCAGTTTCTGCAGTCGATTTTGCAACAATAGGTTGTTTCTTGGACCACCATGAAATGAGATTTGGACCAAGAAAAATGCTAGCACCCGATGTAGACCTTCTATCATCTATATCTGAGGCCCAATCAGCATCACAAAATGCTTTTATGGATAGGGGCTGCATAGGAGATGCTGGCTGCAGAAGAAGACCAAGCTCTAAAGTACCTTTTAGATATCAAAGTATTCTCTTGACTGCAACCCAGTGAGAATCAAAAGGTTGAGACATATATTGGCACACCTTATTAACAGCAAAACCAATCTCAGGTCTTGTCACAGTAACATATTGTAAGGCACCCACAATGGACCTATAAGTGGAAGGATCTTGGAAATAATCTGCTCCATATTTTGACAGTTTCAGATTTCCAGGCATAGGTGTAGAGATACCTTTTGCATCTGCCATATCTGCCTTCAATAGAAGATCACGAATGTACTTTGCTTGATTCAGTAAAAGACATCTAGAAGCTGTTGTTTTTACCTCTATGCCCAAGAAATACTCAAGATCACCAAGCTGTTTTAGTGAGAACACTTCATTAAACTGATTGATGAGTTTCTGAACTAGCTTGGGGCAGCTTCCAGTGACTATAATGTCATCTACATATATGAGCACATAGAGACAAATGCTGTTTTTATTGTAGACTAGCAAAGAGGGATCACATTTTGTTTGCACAAAACCAAAGCTAAGAAATGTTTTGGTGAGCCTTTCATACCAAGCCCGAGGGGCTTGTTTAAGGCCATATATAGCTTTTTGTAATTTGCAAACCACTGATTTATCTCCAATTTCAAATCCAGGTGGCTGTGACATGTAGACATCTTCATCAAGAATGCCATGAAGAAAGGCATTGTTTATGTCTATTTGCTTGATTGGCCACTTGTGAGTGAGAGCCAATGTTAATACAACCCGAACAGTAACTGGTTTAACAACGGGTGAAAAGGTCTCAGAATAATCACATCCAAACCTTTGGTGAAACCCCTTTGCCACTAACCTGGCCTTGTATTTATTAATTGTTCCATCAGGATTTTCTTTTACACGAAATACCCATTTGCTACCAATAACAGATCGGCCAGAAGGTAAGGTAACAAGAGACCAGGTTTGAATTGTCATTAGAGCATCATATTCCAATTGAATAGCATGTTTCCATTGAGGAATGGCAAGAGCTTGCTTAACACTATATGGTTCAGCAGTAGTAAGCAAAAGAGTGGGAAATATTTTGGGTTTAACAATGCCTAACTTTGATCTAGTCTGCATAGGGTGATGATTTGTGACTATTGGTGCAGTGTTTGGGACAACACCTGAAGTAGGAGGACTTGAAGAAGCTGAGGATAGAGACTTAGGAGAATTTGACTGATTAGGAACTGCTGTTGTGACAGGAGAATGTAAGTCTACTGGAACAAAATGTAGAACTGATCCTGATTCTGCAGGAACAGAATGCAGAATTGAAGATGTTGTGTTGGAATCTATCAAGGGACTAGAGGCACAAGGAGTATTATGTGTTGGAAATGAAACCGAATTAGACATGATACCAAGAGGAATGACACTTGTAAAATCTGTTTGAGAAGGTTGATTAGGAGTGATTACTGCCTTTGGGAATCTTAGCTCATTAAACAACACATCTTTTGATATGAATAACCTTCCATTGCTGTCTAAGCATTTATAACCCTTATGGTTTGGTGAATACCCCAGAAAAACACATTATGAAGTTCTAAATTGCAACTTATGCTTGTCATAGGGTCGAAGGAGTGGATAACAAGCACAACCAAACACTTTTAAAAACTTATAATCTGGACTTTTGTGAAAAACAGTTTGATAGGGAAAGGCATGACCATGATGAGCTGAAGGTAATCTATTAATTAGACGGACTGCTGTATGAAAAGCATGGTCCCAAAATGAAAGAGGAAGGGAGGCTTGAGATAAGAGAATTAGGCCGATATCAACAATATGCCTGTGTTTCCTTTCAACAACACCATTTTGATGGTGTGTATGTGGGCAAATTAGACTATGTGTTATACCTAGACTCTCAAGGTATTATTTGAAGGGTCGAAACTCTCCCCCCCAGTCAGATTGTAGAGCTTTTATTTTTCTGTTTAATTGTAATTCAACTAAGGCTTTGAATTGTTTGAAAACAGATAAAGTCTCAGATTTGGTTTTAAGGAAATAAATCCAAGTAAATCGGCTATCAATAAAGGAAACATAGTAAGTGTATCCCATATGTAACACGCATATTATTTTTATGCGTTAATTAGCGTTATTTAGTATATTCTGTCGTATTTACGCTATAATCAAGCAGTTCCTCATTCTTTGAGAAAGTGTATTAATTAAATCAAGATCAAATTAAATTTGAGAATTAATATTTCATATTAATTCACGGTTTGAAAATCGTCGAAAAATTCTAACGAAGTTTCAATCAGATTTTGAATAAATGCGATTGTGCATGAGATAAAATTCTAAATGAACTCCAATTTCGATGAAAATCGAATCGTAACCTCTTGAGACTATTTTTGAGTGATTGTTGTTATTTTTATTATTTAAGATATAATATTTTCACGCGATGAATTAATTTCTCGTTAAATTAATTTTCATGAGTTTATCGGTAACGCGATTTTTTCGTCACGTGTTTTAAATCCTAGGACTCTAATTAGAGGGTAATTTTGAGAGAGGCGGGGTTAGATGGGTAAGATTAGGTGATATGTTTAACATCTAATTTAATTGCTAAGTGTCATTAATTGTGTGGTTTGTTTAAAAATAAAAAATAAAAAAAATAAAAGAGAAAGTCTTACATATAACCACTCTTACTTACAACATTATTTTTTTCTTATAAAAGGAGGAACCCCCACCAGCTGCCTCACGATTTTCTTCTTCCCCAAACCCTCTTCTCCATCTTTTCTTTTCTTCTCCAAGCTTCCACCACTTCCATTGATGATTCCATCCATTTCTTTGATCCTTTGAGCAAGGTTTCTTCATCAATATTGTTCCATACCATCTCCTCTACCTAGATCATCCTCTTGATCATCATTTGAGGTAAAGAAATCTGATTTTTCTCCCCCCTTTTTGTTGTTGCTGTCGCGGCCTCCCCCCTCCCATTTTAGCTAGTTTCTTTGCTTCCAAACTTTGATTAATTGCTAGGTTTTCTTCCTCATCCTACTACCTATCTTTCTAACCATTTGTATGAGCTTAAAAACAACTTTTTCCCCTCTGTTTTTCTGCAGAAAATTAACGCCACCCTCCCCCATTTTTAGTGTTTTGGTCTTTGCTTGTGTTATGTCTTAATATGTTGCTTGTTTGTTGTTGGTTGTTGTTGATTCATGGTTGAAACATCATAGAACTTTTCCTTTGAACTTTGATCGAAAAACCCTAGGCATGAGCAAGAGGGAAATTGTGTAATCTTGCTTAAATCATGTAATTAATGATTTATATGTGTTGTAGGAATTGATTAGATGCTAATTGCATGTGTAGTTTAATTTAATTAGAAGTAACATGTTAGTTTGCAATTTTTTTCTATTCTTGAGTCTTGAAAAACATGTTATTTAATTGTCTAAATATGTGTTTAAGTATGTGATAATGTGTTCAATATGATCTTAGGACTATTTGGGATTAAATTGCATGATTAGTTTAGTGTTAGATAAGTTTTGGTATAAAATTGAGTTTAGAGGGATTAAAAAGGGTATGTAGGAAATTGATTTTCTTTTTATGCTTTAAATTCTAGCATGTTGGTTTATGGCCTTATTTTAATTGTTGAAGCATGATGAAAAACATTTTTAAGAAACATAAACTTGGTTTTGATTAAATTGTGCTTAGTATGTGTTACTTGAAATAAGGCTTGAAATTGTATTTGAGCTTGATTTAGTACCTAGAATGCTTGCATGTATGAAAGAAGTTTTTATAAAAAAAATATATATATTTTTAATGAAAAACATTAGTTATGCCTTAGTTGTGTAAATGTGTGTTTATGTGAAAGTTTTTTCAAACTAATTAAAAGAGTTACCTTGAGTTACTTGTTATGCAAGAAACTGTTTTTTTTTTTGGATTCTTGAGTGTTGGGTTAAGTAAGGGATAAGTGAGAACTAAGTGTTACTAGAATTTCTAGTTTGTACTAAGTTGTACATGTAATAGGAATCAAAGTTTCCGAGATCGTGCGGCACGGAAATCGAGGTGTACGTGGAAGCAGACCCGAGGACGTAGGAGCAGTGTTAGCAGTGACAAGCAGTAAGGGCGCTTCATATTTATAATTATTGTTATTCGTCCTTGTGTAAGGGGCAAATTTAGATGTGAATTTAATTTCAAGCGTTTACGCGAAGAAGTCTGAGAACCTAAGGGTTCGAAGTGAGGGTCTTGTACCCATTCGCTTTATTATTTTTATATGCTGATTATTTTAGTGGGCTTGTCTGCAAGTAGTTGGTAGCTGTCCCCAACCCCCCACACTTGTTTGTACCTCTCTGTCAATTCCATCGAATAGCAGAGGGATGGATTTCATATTGATTGTTGACTGTTGTTGCTCAGTACGATTATTTGAGATGAGATGCTTATGTTATTTAGATCTGATGAATTATGTTATATTGCTATGTTGCTTATGCTGTTGAGCTGAATTATATTGTTATAATTATGCGAATTGTTCATCGGAGTGCGAGAGTTGATTGAGTCGTTGAGTCGTAGGACGTGAGCCTGAGCCGATTCACCTAGGGTGTTGGAATCCCCTAAAAGGCTACGGCTGGTGTTCGGTAGGGAATGGCTAGACGTTGGTTTTGCCGGGACGTTTTTTGAGCTTGCGTCGATTCACCTAGGGTGCTAGAATCCCCTAAAAGGCTACGGCTGGTGTTCGATAGGGAATAGCTAGGCGTCTTAATGCTAATGGAACCTGAGCTGAATGTCCTAGGGTGAGGGGAGAGCCCAAGGCTACGGCTGGTATTCAGTCGATGGATTCGCGTTACTTCCGGTATGTGGTGAAAGTGTTGAGAGAATGAGTTTTGATTTGGGTCTTGAGTCGCGCTTGTGAATTGTATACACTGTTGTTTACCTACTGCTTTATGCTTTGGTTTATTGTGATTATTTGAGAAGTTGACCCTTTCTCGTGGTGCCTTCAACCCATGATGGTGACCCAGGAGATGGCGAAGACGTGGAAGATCAGTTGGTGGACGAGAGCGAGGAGGGCCACTTTGAGGATTCTGGCAATGATCACTATTTGTCTTGAGTTGCTTGTTGATCGTTGTGTGCTGTTATGTTTTGTGGAGGATTGTAGTATATATTTATACTTTTGCGTACAGTTGGTTGGTGACCGGTTGGGCTCATGATGTTTTGCTAAGATAGGGTAGACTGGAGGCCCTACTTTTGGAGCAGCCCCCTGCGTGGGTGTCTGCCGGGAGTATCCCCAGGGTATGGTTACTCTCGTGAGGGTCGTCATACCATAGGTGTATTTCCCCATACATTTTTACTTTGCTTATGTTGTACGTACTGTGCGCATTGACTATTTATGTTACGTGTGTATGCGCTCGAAGATGTTACTTGTGTCCTAGTTGCACCATGTTTTGAAACGCTGTAAGTACTCTGTGTGTGCTTTACGGGCACTATTGTTTTTAAAAAAAAATATCGCATTTTTCTGAAGGGCACAAGAGTACCGTTTTTAAAACACGTCACATATAGGTTTCCTTTGATTTCGTAGCGATTTGGAAGCGGGTCGTTACAATGGTGGTATCAGAGCAGTTCGGTCTAACCGGACTGTGCATAGGAGAATTGGAACTGGTCACCGTGTCGGGTTGTGCTTGTTGGTGTGATTAGCTGTTTTGTATCGTTATTGTTTGCTAAGTATAGTAGTTGTTTGTCAATTGTTTGGATTGTTTCTTGATTGAAGCAATGTGTGTTAACACACCCCTTTTGTTGTGAGTTCTGGCAGGTTTTGGATTTTTCAAAAATCTAATGCCACCTCGTAGAGACCCTACAACCGGATTCGATAACTCTACCATGGATCGAGCGATTCAAGCGATGACTGAAATGGCGACTGCTGTTGCCCACCAGACTGCTGCTAAGACTCAACGAGATCTACAGAAGCAAGAGAGATAAGCACGTGCTGCCGAATCAAGGGGATTGGTTGATTTTCGTCGACATGATCCTCCGAAGTTTCGTGGAGAGGTTAACCCAGAGAAGGCTGACCTATGGCTGCAAGAAGTAGAGAAGATTATCGAGGTACTACGTTGCCCAGTTGAGGTTAAGGTGAACTACGCAACTTACCTGCTCCTAGGAGATGCGGAGTATTGGTGGAGGAGTACTAGGCTGATGATGGAGGCAACCCATCAGGAGATCACTTGGGCATCTTTCCGGGAGAAATTTCTGGACAAGTACTTTCCCCTTAGTGCAAGGACCAAGCTGGGAGATGATTTTCTGAAAGTACGACAGGGCAACATGACGATCGGCGAGTATGCTGCGAAGTTTGAGTCACTATCTCGATACTTTGGTTTCTTCCGACAGACGGTGGATAAAGGGTATATGTGTCATAGGTTCATGGAGGGGCTCCGTGATGACATCCAGGATTCAGTGTTGCCACTGGGTATTAAACAATTTCAACAACTGGTTGAGAAGTGTAGGGAAGTGGAGACTATGAAGAATCGGAGACTTAATTTGGGAGGAAACTACTCTAGAGGGCCAATCAGGCAGAGTGATTGGAACCAGAAAGGGAAACAACAGCAGAAGAAGCCCTATAGTCGACCCCAGGGGAACAACAATAACAGGGGACAATATCATCCAATGGCTCAAAACGCAAGGGGCGGGAGTCAAGCTAGCATTGATGTGATCTGTTACCGATGTGGGAAGTCGGGGCACTACGCAAACAACTGCACTGAAGGAGATACCACTTGCTTCAACTGCAAGAAGCCGGGGCACTTTGCTAGGGACTGTCGAGCACCTAAAGTTGAACCGGCTGTGCATGCGACAAAGGCAAAAGGGAAGCGCCAAATAGCTAAAGGCAGAGTTTTCTGTATGAGCGGAGAAGAAGCAGAGCAAGCGGATGGCCTCATCCAAGGAGATTGTGAGATTGAGGGTAAACCCCTAACCGTTCTTTTTGATTCGGGTGCAACCCATTCCTTTATTTCTTCAGACTGTGTTGATCGTTTGAAATTAACTGTGACTGCTTTACCATTCAAGCTGGTAGTTACTACCCCAGCTGCTAAAACCTTAGTTACCAACACTGCATGCCTTAATTGTGTAGTGGTCATTCAGAGTAGGAAATTTGTGGTTAATTTGGTCTGTTTACCACTTAAGGGTCTAGATGTCATTCTCGGGATGGATTGGTTATCCCACCACCATGTCCTTTTGGACTGTGCCCAAAAAACCGTGGTTTTTCCTGACCTCGGAATTTCCAACTACCTATCTGTTAATCATATTGGTGTTTCATTGAAAGAAGGGACCCAGGAATACATGTACCTGGCTAGTTCGGAAGTTTCTCAGGAGATCGAAGTGAAGGATGTTCCTGTTGCTTGCGATTTTATCGATGTTTTTCCGGAAGACGTGCCAGGACTACTGCCAGTCAGAGAAATCGAATTTTCTATTGATTTACTTCCAGGAACAGGACCAATTTCGATAGTGCCTTATCGAATGTCACCAGCTGAGATGAAGGAGTTGAAGTCTCAGATTGAGCACTTGGAATCGAAGCAGTTCATACGGCCCAGTGTGTCGCCATGGGGGGCCCCAGTATTGTTAGAAGAAGGATGGACGATCAAGACTGTGCGTGGATTATCGCCAACTCAACAAGGTTACTGTTAAGAATCGGTATTCGTTACCGCGCATCGACGACTTGATGGATCAACTAAGAGGAGCTGTTATGTTTTCCAAGATTGACTTAAAGTCAGGTTATCACCAGATTCGAGTGAAGGAAGAGGATATTCCCAAGACCGCTTTCAAGACAAGATATGGTCACTACGAGTATTTAGTGATGCCTTTTGGGGTGACGAACGCACCAGCAGTATTCATGGACTACATGAACAGAATCTTTCATCCATTTCTGGATCAATTCGTGGTAGTGTTCATCGACGACATCTTGGTTTACTCGAAGAGTAGAGAGGAGCACGAAGAACACCTGCGTCAAGTACTGCAAATACTCCGAGAGAAGCAGCTTTATGCCAACCTTGCTAAGTGTGAATTCTGGCTTGAAAAAGTGAACTTTCTCGGACATGTAATAACTAAAGACGGAATAGCTGTGGATCTAGCCAAGATATAAGCTGTGTTAGCTTGGGAGCAACCAAAAATCGTGACTGATATCAGAAGCTTTGTAGGCTTAGCAGGCTATTACCGGAGGTTTATCGAAGGTTTCTCGAAGATTGTCGCGCCACTTACACGGCTTACAAGGAAGGATCAACTGTTTGCTTGGACAGAAGAATGCGAATCCAGTTTCCAGAGACTGAAAGAGCTTTTACCAACCGCGCCTGTGTTGATTCTGCCCCAACCAGAAGAACCTTACGAGGTTTATTGTGATGCGTCACACCAGGGATTAGGATGCGTGTTGATGCAACATCGGAAAGTTGTGGCTTATGCTTCGCGACAGCTTAAGACTCACGAGAGGAATTACCCTACGCACGATTTGGAGCTTGCTGCAGTGGTTTTTACACTAAAGATTTGGAGACACTATCTCTATGGGAGCACGTTCACCGTTTACAGCGACCACAAGAGCTTGCGGTACTTATTCGATCAGAAGGAGCTCAACATGTGACAACGAAGATGGACAGAGTTTCTGAAGGACTATGACTTTACTTTAGAATACCACCCAGGGAAGGCGAATGTGGTAGCTGATGCACTAAGCAGGAAGAGCGTCTTAGTTTCATCATTGATGATCAAGGAGTTGGAGATGCTAGAGAAGTTTCGAGACTTGAAGCTGAGCATGGAAGTGTCACCGGGAAAGCTGAAGTTTGGAAAGCTTACCATTTCTAGCGACCTATTAGAGGAGATTAGGGAACACCAAGCTCACGACAAGCTACTCCAAAAGAAGATCGAGCTTATAGCACGAGGAAAAGCAACTGGGTTCAAGGTTGGAATGGACAATATCTTAAGATGCAATGGACGTGTTTGTGTACCCAACGTAGCTGAGCTGAGGAAGTTGATTCTCGACGAGGCACACAAGAGTGGTTTGAGTATTCATCCAGGAGTTACGAAGATGTATCAGGACTTGAAGAAGCATTTTTGGTGGCCTGGAATGAAGAAACAAGTGGCAGAATATGTGGCTTCCTGTCTAACTTGTCAGAAGGCGAAGGTAGAACATCAACAACCAGTAGGGATGCTACAACCGCTTGACGTACCAGTGTGGAAGTGGGATAGCATTTCTATGGATTTCGTCGTGGGATTGCCGAGAACACAGAGGAAGCATGACTCGATTTGGGTAATCGTCGACCGGCTGACTAAATCGACACATTTCTTGCCAGTGAGATCGACATACAATGTGGAGAAGCTAACAGAGATCTACATCGCAAAGATTGTGCGTTTACATGGTGTACCTTCCTCTATTGTTTCCGATCGAGACCCAAAGTTCACATCTCATTTTTGGAGGGAGCTACAAGAAGCCATGGGAACCAAACTCAAACTTAGCTCCGCAAATCACCCCCAGACCGACGGTCAGACTGAGAGAACGATACAATCACTGGAAGATTTGTTACGAGCATTCACCTTGGACCACAGAGGAAGTTGGGACGAAGTCTTACCGCTGATAGAGTTCACCTATAACAACAGTTTCCACGCGAGTATCGGCATGGCACCGTATGAAGCATTGTATGGACGTAAGTGTCAGACGCCTCTTTGTTGGTACCAAAATGGCGAGAGTTCTATCGTAGGACCAGATATGATTCAGCAAACTATCGAGAAGATCCGATTAATCAGAGATAGGATGCGGACATCTCAAAGCCGATAGAAAAGCTATGCAGACCAGAGACGCCGACCGTTGGAGTTTGAAGAAGGAGAACATGTATTTCTCCGAGTTACCCCTGTCACTGGAGTTGGTCGAGCGATCAAATCCAAGAAGCTTACTCCTAAATTCATTGGACCCTATCAGATTCTTCGTCGTATCGGCCCTGTGGCCTATCAAATTGCCTTACCACCTTTCTTATCAAGCATTCATGACGTCTTTCACGTCTCGCAATTGCGGAAGTATATCTCCGACCCTTCTCATGTCATCGAACCGGATGTGATCCAACTGAAGGATGATCTGTCTTTTGAAGCGTCACCTGCAAGAATCGTAGACCGAAAGACTAAGCAGTTAAGGAACAAGGAGATACAACTGGTTAAGGTCGTATGGGACCCGAAGACCGGAGACGCCACCTGGGAACTGGAAGAGAAGATGAAGACTCAGTATCCATATTTTTTTCACGGTACGTGACCCACCTATAGTTTCGAGGACGAAACTATTTTTAGAGGGAGAGTATTGTAACACGCGTATTTTTTTATGCGTTAATTAGCGTTATTTAGTATATTCTGTCGTATTTACGCTATAATCAAGCAGTTCCTCGTTCTTTGAGAAAGTGTATTAATTAAATCAAGATCAAATTAAATTTGAGAATTAATATTTCATATTAATTCACGGTTTGAAAATCGTCGAAAAATTCTAACGAAGTTTCGTCGTATTTTGAATCGCCGGGCAGTTGTGCCGCAGATAAAATTCTAAATGAACTCCAATTTCGATGAAAATCGAATCGTAACCTCTTGAGACTATTTTTGAGTGATTGTTGTTATTTTTATTATTTAAGATATAATATTTTCACGCGATGAATTAATTTCTCGTTAAATTAATTTTCGCGAGTTTATCGGTAACGCGATTTTTCGTCGCCGTGTTTTAAATCCTAGGACTCTAATTAGAGGGTAATTTTGAGAGATGCGAGGTTAGATGGGTAAGATTAGGTGATATGTTTAACATCTAATTTAATTGCTAAGTGTCATTAATTGTGTGGTTTGTTTAAAAATAAAAAATAAAAAAAATAAAAGAGAAAGTCTTACATATAACCACTCTTACTTACTACATTATTTTTTTCTTATAAAAGGAGGAACCCCCACCAGCTGCCTCACGATTTTCTTCTTCCCCAAACCCTCTTCTCCATCTTTTCTTTTCTTCTCCAAGCTTCCACCACTTCCATTGATGATTCCATCCATTTCTTTGATCCTTTGAGCAAGGTTTCTTCATCAATATTGTTCCATACCATCTCCTCTACCTAGATCATCCTCTTGATCATCATTTGAGGTAAAGAAATCTGATTTTTCTCCCCCCTTTTTGTTGTTGCTGTCGTGGCCTCCCCCCTCCCATTTTAGCTAGTTTCGTTGCTTCCAAACTTTGATTAATTGCTAGGTTTTCTTCCTCATCCTACTACCTATCTTTCTAACCATTTGTATGAGCTTAAAAACAACTTTTTCCCCTCTGTTTTTCTGCAGAAAATTAACGCCACCCTCCCCCATTTTTAGTGTTTTGGTCTTTGCTTGTGTTATGTCTTAATATGTTGCTTGTTTGTTGTTGGTTGTTGTTGATTCATGGTTGAAACATCATAGAACTCTTCCTTTGAACTTTGATCGAAAAACCCTAGGCATGAGCAAGAGGGAAATTGTGTAATCAAGCTTAAATCATGTAATTAATGATTTATATGTGTTGTAGGAATTGATTAGATGCTAATTGCATGTGTAGTTTAATTTAATTAGAAGTAACATGTTAGTTTGCAATTTTTTTTCTATTCTTGAGTCTTGAGAAACATGTTATTTAATTGTCTAAATATGTGTTTAAGTATGTGATAATGTGTTTAATATGATCTTAGGACTATTTGGGATTAAATTGCATGATTAGTTTAGTGTTAGATAAGTTTTGGTATAAAATTGAGTTTAGAGGGATTAAAAAGGGCATGTAGGAAATTGATTTTCTTTTTATGCTTTAAATTCTAGCATGTTGGTTTATGGCCTTATTTTAATTGTTGAAGCATGATGAAAAACATTTTTAAGAAACATAAACTTGGTTTTGATTAAATTGTGCTTAGTATGTGTTACTTGAAATAAGGCTTGACATTGTATTTGAGCTTGATTTAGTACCTAGAATGCTTGCATGTATGAAAGAAGTTTTTATAAATATATATATATATATTTTTAATGAAAAACATTAGTTATGCCTTAGTTGTGTAAATGTGTGTTTATGTGAAAGTTTTTTCAAACTAATTAAAAGAGTTACCTTGAGTTACTTGTTATGCAAGAAACTTTTTTTTTTTTGGATTCTTGAGTGTTGGGTTAATTAAGGGATAAGTGAGAATTAAGTGTTACTAGAATTTCTAGTTTGTACTAAGTTGTACATGTAATAGATATCGAAGTTTTCGAGATCGTGCGGCACAGAAATCGAGGTGTACGTGGAAGCGGACCCGAGGACGTAGGAGCAGTGTTAGCAGTGACAAGCAGTAAGGGCGCTTCATATTTATAATTATTGTTATTCGTCCTTGTGTAAGGGGCAAATTTAGATGTGAATTTAATTTCAAGCGTTTACGCGAAGAAGTCTGAGAACCTAAGGGTTTGAAGTGAGGGTCTTGTACCCCTTCGCTTTATTATTTTTATATGCTGATTATTTTAGTGGGCTTGTCTGCAAGTGGTTGGTAGCTGTCCCCAACCCCCACACTTGTTTGTACCTCTCTGTCAATTCCATCGAATAGCAAAGGGATGGATTTCATATTGATTGTTGACTGTTGTTGCTCAGTACGATTATTTGAGATGAGATGCTTATGTTATTTAGATCTGATGAATTGTGTTATATTGCTATGTTGCTTATGCTGTTGAGATGAATTATATTGTTATAATTATGCGAATTGTTCATCGGAGTGTGAGAGTTGATTGAGTCGTTGAGTCATAGGACGTGTTTGAGCCTGAGCCGATTCACCTAGGGTGTTGGAATCCCCTAAAAGGCTACGGCTGGTATTCGGTAGGGAATGGCTAGACGTTGGTTTTGCCGGGACATTTTTTGAGCTTGCGTCGATTCACTTAGGGTGCTAGAATCCCCTAAAAGGCTACAGCTGGTGTTCGATAGGGAATAGCTAGGCGTCGTAATGCTAATGGAACCTGAGCTGAATGTCCTAGGGTGAGGGGAGAGCCCAAGGCTACGGCTGGTATTCAGTGGATGGATCCGCGTTACTTCCGGTATGTGGCGAAAGTGTTGAGAGAATGAGTTTTGATTTGGGTCTTGAGTCGCGCTTGTGAATTGTATACACTGTTGTTTGCCTACTACTTTATGCTTTGGTTTATTGTGATTATTTGAGAAGTTGACCCTTTCCCGTGGTGCCTTCAACCCATGATGGTGACCCAGGAGATGGCGAAGACGTGGAAGATCAGTTGGTGGACGAGAGCGAGGAGGGCCACTTTGAGGATTCTGGCAATGATCACTATTTGTCTTGAGTTACTTGTTAATCGTTGTGTGCTGTTATGTTTTGTGGAGGATTGTAGTATATATTTATACTTTTGCGTACAGTTGGTTGGTGACCGGTTGGGCTCATGTTGTTTTGCTAAGATAGGGTAGACTGGAGGCCCTACTTTTGGAGCAGCCCCCTGCGTGGGTGTCTGCCGGGAGTATCCCCAGGGTATGGTTACTCTCGTGAGGGTCGTCATACCATAGGTGTATTTCCCCATACATTTTTACTCTGCTTATGTTGTACGTACTGTGCGCATTGACTATTTATGTTACGTGTGTATGCAGTTTCCAGTATGTTACTTGTGTCCTAGTTGCACCATGTTTCGAAACGCTGTAAGTACTCTGTGTGTGCTTTACGGGCACTATTGTTTTAAAAAAAAATATATCGCATTTTTCTGAAGGGCACAAGAGTACCGTTTTTAAAACACGTCACATATAGGTTTCCTTTGGTTTCGTAGCGATCTGGAAGCGGGTCGTTATACCATAGAGGAAGTCATAGGGGCTGGTCCCCATAGGTCACAAAATATTAATTCTAAAGGTTCATTGTAAGTAGTAATAGAAGGTTTAGACGGGAGTTTGTGAGCTTTACCCATGCAGCATGCAACACATAAATCAGATGGCCTTTTATTCAACAAAGAAATATTACACATGTTCATTACATTATCTAAAATGTGGGAATTGGGATGGCTAAGCCTATTGTGCCATAAGGAAAAAGAGGTAGAAGTGTGTGTAGGTACAGTGTTGAGGGAAAATTGAGGGGAATTACAAACTAAAATTGATGGTTGTATTGAAGCAGAACTAGATGCTGGATGACATAGATTTTGATTGGCTGACTTGACTGAGGAAGAAGCTGGAATTTGAAAAGTGTATAGGCCATCTGGACCAAGAGTGCCTTGAAGCAAAGGTTGATGACTATCCTGTGATTTCACAACACAAGATTCAGGATAGGACACAAAATATGCATTGTTATCTCGAGTGAATTGACTTACACTAACAAGGTTCTTGGCAATTTTAGGAACTACTAACAGATTATTTAAATGCAATTGAGAATTAGAATGAGTTGGTGAATGAAAAGAGATAGAACCAATAGATGTGATTGGCAAACCTTGACCATTTCCTAAGAAAACATGCTCTTGTGATGCAATAGGTGATGCATTAGTCACATGTTCTGCATTTGCCGTGACATGATGAGATGCTCCGGAATCAACAAACCAATTCTGTGACTGCTGTTGTGGCACAGTGGCTGCAAGATATGCTTGAGGTAAGACTGAGGCAACAACAGCTTGAGGTGGAGCAGTTAGTAGAGGAGGTTGCATAGTGGCTTATGGAGTCCAAGTCATAGGCATTGATTGCTGCATTGAAGGTCTGACATACTGGAAAGGATTCTGATTCATAACAGAATTTTGCATTGAAGGAGCATACTGTGCATTAAACCTGTGGTAGCAGACAGATGCTGAGTGACCAAACCTATAACATACTTGGCACTGAATGTTTCCATGACCACCATGGCCTCCACGACGACCGCCGTGGTAGCCACCACGATATCCACCTTGAAACTCACCATTATTCTTGTTGAAGTAATTCTGTTGATTCGAATCACTTAAATTAGGAGTAGTGAGATTCACTTGAGGTGATTGACTTCTAGATTGTTGCAATACATCAAGTTTAGATTGAGTTAGATTTAAAGATGCAGACGCATTCAGAATCTCTTTCTGTTTGGACATGCGATTTTCATGAGCAAGTAATAATGATTCAATCTCATCGAACTCAAACCAATCAGATTTGCTGTTGATTAACGTCACCAGAGACTCATATTCAGGTGGTAAACCTTCAAGGATAACATATAACTGCTCTTGCATTGAGACAGTTTCTCTAACTGAAAGCAAAGAATCGGCAATTGTCTTAATACTGCTGAGAAATACAGAAATAGATTTGTCACCTTTCTTTGTGTTGCGAAGATCAGATCTCAATTGTCTTGCCTGAGCCTTGATTTTCGACTTGCAATGATGATGAATCTTGTCCCAGAGTTGCCAGGAATAACGGCAACCGATTACTTTGGCTAAGATCGACGCAGATAACGAGGCTTGAAGCCACGACAGAAGCAACTGGTCTTGAATTTCCCAGGCAGTGTAGGCAGGGTTTTCAATTCCTACAGCACGATCTGAATCGGATAGAAATGCAAAGGAATCTGAGGAGATACACAAAATCGATGAAGACGATGTGCTCTCAGAACTGGTTTAATTTGCTGAAGCCATAGCAAATAGTTGTCATCATTGAGTTTCTCTGAGATCTTGTAAGAGTAGGTTGAAAATGCCAGATTCGAGTTTGACGAAAGAGAATTGATGTGCGACGGTGAATACGATGGCGTCTCCATGAACTGCGCCTGAAACAGAGGCGGCGGAGTAGTATGATTCAGCGGAATCAAAGACAAAGGGAAGCGCGGAGGAGGATCGGAAGGCATTGATGAGGCTTCAGAGGCGAATGATACCATATGAGATTTAGAAAATTCTAGAGAATTCTAAACTGAGAATTGGAAGATTCATTGTTTCATTTCTTGACATATGAGTACACAGTTCTCTGTTTATATACAGAGTTATGACAAAGCCAATGGCAATTACAAATGTGCTTAGCTGGCACACTAACAATGCTGAGCTGTCAAATTAATTGACCAGCTATTACAAAAGTGTAGATGTGTAGTTCTCTATTAGAGATAATGCATTTAGCGACATTTTCTTTCCAAAGTATGCATTAGCAATTAGAAGTTAAAATTGGCTCGCATTCAACAAAGCTTATGCTCTAGCTCGAGCACGTTCAGAAGTTAAAACTGGCTCGCATTCAACAAAGCTTATGCTCTCGCTCGAGCAAGTTCAGCCTTCCTCTTGTTTTTGCTCAAACGATTTTTATAGTTGGTCACAAATCTATCAAGCCCCCATATTTAACACCGATGGGTACTACGAGAACGCACTAGTTTTGGAGTGCGCACAGAGAGTGCGAGGGAGATGGCGGAGAGAAAGATCGGGAACGCACACGTTTTGCAGATAAGATAAGTGTCTGAGGTGCTTTGCTTGCAGACCAGTAAATGTGATTTCTTTTGTGATTTCCTTTTTTAAACTTATCTAAAATATTGGATAAATTCGTCTTTTCATACATGAGAGATAACTTCTTAAACATACTTTCGTTAACTTTAACCTTGGAGTTATAATAAAAGGTAAATTGCAACAAGTGATGTTGAATCAGGGTTCATAATGCTAAATTTAAAAAATAAGGGTGGAAAGTGCAACTGACATAATAAATCAGGGGGTAAATGCTTTTGACCATAAACAAAATAAAAAATATATAAGTTGTTATACCCATGAACATATTACCTTAAGGTTTTACGAACAAATGTGATCAAAGTCTCTTGCTAAACCCCAAAAATAAAATTAAATAAATAAGTAATAAATAAAAGGTTAAAGTAATGTTTTGGTCCCTATACGTGATATCGATTCTTAATTTGGTCCCAATACTTAAAAAATTATTAAAGCAATCCCTATACGTGCATAAATTCTTAATTTAGTCCCTACCGCCTAACACTATTTTTAACGGCGTTAGTTGTTTAAAAACAATTATTAACAGTCCCTATACGTGACATAAATTCTTAATTTGGTCTCTATACAAAAAATAAACTATTAAAATAGTCCCTATACGGAAAAAAACTATTAATATAGTCCCTATATGAAAATAACTATTAAAATAGTCCCTGTAACAAAAAAAAAATGACTAAAATCTGGCCATGTTACAATCCAAATATGATCTCTAATGTGATACTTGCCCATGTGTTAGGTACTTATAAGACATATTTAATCCACAAACAAACATATAGGACATTTAATAGAGACTATTTTAATAGTTTATTTTTTCGTATAGGGACTATTTTAATAGTTTATTTTTCATACATGGACTGTTTTAATAGTTTATTTTTCATACAGGTACTATATTAGTAAGCTTTTAGTCACTGTTTCATTTAAGGACTGTTTTAATAATTTTTTTTTTCGTATAAGGACCAAATTAAGAATTTATGTCACATATAGAGACCAAATGGGTAACAGTTAGAAACGTGGTTTAGACGGCAAGGACCAAATGGGTAATGGTTGTCACGTGTAGGGACTGTTTTAATAATTTTTGAAGTATAGAGACTAAATTAAAAATCGATGTCACGTATAGGGACCAAAACATTACTTTAACCTAAAAAAAAAAAATCCAACAAGTGGTATCAGAGCCTGTTAGCGTATGCCTAATAACGATCATGGGTCTAGCATCTTATATATTCTTTATTTTGTTTATTATTAGGCGATATGAGACTATCTCACACTTGGATACTCAATACTTCGCTGTGTTGCTTTCTGGTTTACATGTAATCATGTATTGAACGACTAATTAAACGAAAGTTATTGTTAATTAAACAAATTCATTCAATTCCTCTTCTTGTGTTGATGTTTTTAGTATCATTTTAGATCGAAGTTCCAAACAATTTGGTATCAATAGCCACCACTAGGCCAAATAAATCAAAGCAGCAGTCTTTGAAGCTCTTGCAGCAACAAACTATAGAAAATAGTATCGTACGGTCAGCCATTCCACACTTTGATAGTCACTATGACGATTGGAGCTTGCTGAAGGAAAGTTTTCTATGATCTTAAGGAAATTTGGGAGCTGGTAAAGTCTGGCTAAGTTGAGCCAGCATGTGAAGCAATGCTGACGGATGCACGAGGAAAAAAGAATGATGAGATGAAGCAAAAGGACTTGAAAGTGGAGAACTATCTCTTCCGAGCAATCAATCAGACAATTACCAACATCATTCTCAAGAAGGATATTGCTAAAGAATTATGGGACACAATGAAGAAAAATTTGAAGGAAATTCAAGGGTCAACAGGTCTGATCTTTAAGCTTGTCGTAGAAAATTTGAAAATTTTAAGATGAGGTCTAATGAAGTAATGACAAAGTACTTCTCTAGGGTCATGACAGTAGCCAACAAAACGCGAATTTATTGAGAAGACATTCAAAATGTTAAAGCGGTAGGAAAAAAATTTCCTCTCTTTAATTGAAAAGTTCAACTATATTATATTTTCTATTAAGGAGTCAAAGGACATTGATACTCTTACTATTGGTAAGTTACAAAGCTTATTAATAGTGCATGAACGGAAGTTTCAGAGAATCAAAGGTAAGGAACACGTCTTGAAAGTGACATCTATAGGAAAATTCTTTAGAAAGGTTTGGCTATTTTGATCATGAAAGGGATGTGCAAGACATTTCTTCCAAAGAAAGGTTTGATAATTTAAACCAACATGGGTGTCGGATTTATTTTAACGTTTATCTTGTTACCTCAATCTCAAGCTGTCTCTCAAGTGCTTTCAACAATAACTCAAAACTTGTCTCATCTTTTGGCATAAAAGGTACAAACATACGAGTTACAAGGGTTTGAGAACATTGTTGTAGAAGAACATGGTATGTGGAATTCCTAAACTCTTTGCCTCAAGTCAAGTGTGACATACACCTATTGCATCAAGGGGAAGTAATATTGTGTTGGTTATTTGTGGTGGGAATGCTAGAACTATCAAGAACAAACAATAAAAATTGATAAGTTCAAATAAAAATAAGATGTAAAATAAAGAACAAAGAAGACGATGATTGCTTAAGACTCCAAGGCGTGTGTAAACACTAGACTTTAATTAGGTTCGATTCGCCCCACCAATCCCTTTAGATTGGATGCAAATAGTTGAAAATGGAGTTCCCTTGATATGGTTTGCACCCCCACACCAAGCGTATCATCAATGGAATTTTACAGAACAATAGTTCTCTAACTTCAATTTGCGCATAAGAGAAGAGAGAAAATGATTTAGAATAGGTGAAATGGCGATGATTTTCTTGGTCATTTTTGTATGTAGCATTGTTCTATTTATAAAGCAACTCATAACACTGGATAAGAAAAAACAATTCTTCATAAATTGTTGCATTTTTTTCATGATTTTTTTTTCCTAAACAAAAAGTAATCAGTAAATTCAAAACTGCCTTTGAACCAATACATCAAAAAGGGAAAAATAAAAGACTGCATTAAAAGACACCAACTAAAAAAAAAAGCTTGAATCAAGCAGCACCAAGATGAGAAAGGAAATGTGATTAACCGAATCACATAAAAAGGTTGGGCCTGGATGCTTTGTAGGTTGTTTTTAGCATCCTAGTTAGGGGCCTAATCTTCTTGTACACCAAAGGGAACTTGATTTTAGAATTGTGGAACTGCTTAGTGCTCTCCCTTTTGCACAACTTGGCTGGGATTGTGGTAGTCTTAATGATCTGGATGCATGGAAACCCGACCCTATGACGAGATGCCGTCTTTAACATTTTGAATGTCTTCTCAATAAATTCGCGTTTTGTTGGCCACTGTCATGACCCTAGAGAAGTACTTTGTCATTACTTCATTAGACCTCGTCTTAAAAATTTCAAATTCTCTATGAGAAGCTTGAAGATGAGACCTGTTGACCCTATGACGAGATGCCATTTTTTTCATTAATTGATTTAAAGAAAAGATGTATTGATTTATGAATAAACACATTTAATCTTGAAAAAACACACCTTATTAATTTGAATCTTAATTCCACGAAAAGACACAACCTTTAGAACCAAAACTGAATTCCATTATTTTGGAAGTCTCTCACAATCCCCCACCATTTTCAAAATAAACTCAAATCCCATTATTCCGAAAATCACATGTTTTCAGATAAAGGTATCTTGCGATTTGAACTTTTATTTAATAAGTCATTGTTTCACTTATCTCGAATAGATTGGTAGACAAGCTTTGAACCAATTATTCATTAGAACAAGCGTAAATTAACTTATGCATGAGATATTGGTACCATTAAACGAATTGTAAAGTGACATATTTGATAAGGCATTGTGTCTTGTATCATTTTCATGAGAGCTTTAAGAGTCAACCCCTTAATCTCCAAGAAGCGGCTCCACTTCACTCTCATATAGGTAGACTCTATTGGAAAGGCTCCCATAGTAAGCACTTAAGCACATACATGCTATAGGTCTATTAAGAGCAAAAGCTCAACCTTCCAACTTTATACTTATGGTCCAAGCACTTATAAACCTTGAGATGTATCTATTGTCAAATACTTGCAATTACTCTAATAGTATACATTTCACTATTGAACTCAAGACTTAATGCTATTTAAGTGTGAGTTGGATTTCCACCATTGGTAATTATTTAGATATGGGCTTGAAACTCATCCTCAATGATGGTTTAAACATCATATCCGTTGTCAATCATTTTGTCAAAAGATTACAAGATTTCTTTCCTTTTCTTATAAGATTCAGAACATTACTTCTTCACATAGCTGTGCTTTAATCCAATGTCCTAAGACATTCATTAGTTAACATATTCTTGATAGTATTGAATAACTATCACAAACTATGAATCACTTGTCTCATTGACTTTATAGTATACACTAGCTATTATGCCTTTGATAGTGTTGACCATCACATTGTATGTATATATACATGTTCCATTGGTTTTGACCATATTGATATATCATACAATAAGTTTCTAAATAACTTTACTTTGTTGCTACTAAAGCATTCAATAAACATTTCAATATGACATTCTAATTTTATTTTAGCTATCTTAATTTATTTAAGATATCATACATTGAATGCATTAAATGTACCTAGTACCAACTAGTGCAATCTAATTTAAAGATCATAAACTACCTTTGATTATTTTAGGTGGGTCAATCATGTAAATCATGAACAACAAATTTATTCTAACACTTTAGAATTCATGTTAACTCTATTAGAAGTTTTATCTCCTTATTTAATACACAATTTATACATACATCATAAATTATACTTGTTTTATATCAAACATGAACACATAATGACACTAAAATGCATCAAGAGAGTGAACTATCATAACATAATATATATGGAGAGTGACTATTATAAATAGGTCCAACACAATTTCAAAATATTTTTCACGCCAAAATAAATAAATAAAAATCACTAGTTGCAATTTTAAATGATTTAAAAAGTATTAAATGAAATAAAATTATTAAAAAATAATTTCATACATTCATCAAATATGAAGCCTAGTTATCCAAAATCTAGATGTCAAGACAAACACAACACAAAAAACGTCACTGAAAACAGAGTTTTCTAGACTCCACACTCTCTTACATTCTCCAAAAGCTGAGAGTGGGTGTTGTCCTTGCACTGGAGGGGTCATTCCCTACCTCCATCCGGGTTTGTTTGACCCGTTTTCCTGCAACGTGAGTCGCGCAACCCGCTTCTTTTGAGCACATTTTTTTGGCATCATTATGCATAATTCTTGAATCGATTTTATAGCATGAAAATCAAGGATTGAAATGGTGCAACTTGTAAGGCATGAAATGATCAAAAACAGGTTCTAAATAGTGTCCAAACATTGAAACCGAGTATGTTTTCCTTAACAGGTTTAGACACAACCCTTCATGAACCAACATGGTGTTCAACCGAATAATGCATCATTTCATCCCGAAAATGAATGGGTTCTCATTGTTTTATGATTTCATGGCAAAAAACGTGAAGAAAGAAAAAAATATCAAAACTGTATTCTTAATTGAAAACGAGTTGATTGCAACTCTTCATGAAACATTATGTTTTCTCACAAAAGATACACTACTTTGAATTCTTTCGACTGGGCTTGAATCATTTCATGATTTTGGGCACAACAGTAACATGAATTATACACCAAAAACTCTAATATTAAAATGAGTTTAGCCTATCATATTCTTAATTCAATTCTTCTTCCAATTCTTCTTCCATTTTCAAATTACTCTCAATGCACAATTCAATTACAACGCCCAAAGATAATTTAGAGGCCAAGACACACAGAAAAAATAAAAGTAGCAAAACAATAAATTTGCATGCATGAAACAATTACCGTAATTCTATGTAATTGTATCCAATCACGTTCTTCAAGTTCAAACATCATATCAGATAATTATCATAAGCTACACAATTCCATGCATAGAATAATAACTCTAATATTATATAATTGCATTTATCCATATAATATCCATAGTTAGTAATGATGTACCTTTCACCATGGTCATAAATAAACAAGTATATGAATGTTCATCTCTCCCAAGTTGTAAGTAGAAAAACATCTTCTTTCAACGTTGCAGCCATCATTAATCACAATTGCAAAATCGAGCCTAAAGATTGTTTGTTATATTGTGGTGGGAATGCTGCAACTACTAAGAACAACTAACAAAAATTGATAAATTCAATTAAAGATAAGATGTTGTAAAATAAAGAACAAAGAAGAAGATGATTGCGCAAAACTCCAAGGCGTGTATAAATACTAAGCTTTAGGTTCGATTTGCTCCCACCAATGATGCAAATAGTTGAATAGTGAATCCCCTTCAGGATACAATGGAGTTCTCCTGATATGGTTTGCACTCCCACACCAGGTGTATCGTTAGTGGTATTTTACAGAATAATAGTTCCCTAATTTCAATTTGCACAAAAGAGAAGAGAGGAAATGATTTTTTTTTTGACAATAGAGAGGAAATGATTTAGAATAGATGAAATGGTGATGATTTTCTTGGTCATTTCTGCATGTAGAGTCGTTCTATTTATAAAGCAACTCATAACACAAAATAAGAAGAAGCAATTCTTCATAAAGTGTTGCACTCTTTTATGAATTGATTCAAAGAAAAGATGTATTGATTCATGAATAAACACATTTAATCATGAAGGAACACACCTTACTAATTTGAATCTCAATTCCATGAAAAGATATAACCTTTAAAACCAAAACTGAATTCCATTATTTTGGAAATCTCTCACACATTGTGACCCTATTCCAAAGAAGAGTACTAGGAGAGCACCTCAAAAGTTAACACTTATTCATGCAGACAGATTGGTATGGTCATTCATATATCTAGTAGCAGTAAGAGGCACATTTCATTATTCACGGATAAATATAGTAGAAAAGCATGAGTGTATTTTTTTGGCCGAGTAGTCAAATGCTTTATATACTGTTAAATGCTTTGGGTAGGTTGAGGGTGGGTCGATGGACCCGAAAACTTTGATGATCATACAAGATGCAATGATATTCCATGCATGAATGTTGTTTTGCTTTTACAAAAATGATATTTTTTAAGGTGGGTCGGGTACCCATGAGTGTTGATAATCATGCAAGATGCAATGAATGATATGGCATGTGTGAATGTCATTTTTTTAAAGGAATGATTTTTGTTTTTTTGTTTTTTTTTTGTTTTTATTTTTGGCTTTTACTTTTCCTGAATCCCTTCGAGGACGTTGCCCCAAGGTTCATGGACTTATTTGCTGACTCGCGGGTCAACTGGTTGATTTCATAGCACATCAGATTTACAGATTTCTCACTCGATGGGTCATCTTGCCTATTGTTAACACACCAATTTGTCTATTTTTATGGGGCATTTTTAGCATCTAAATATACCATTTTACACTAATTAAAGTACAAAGGTACACATTTATGTCCTATTATGCAGAAATATCATGAAGACACCACTCGGAGCAAAATATGCGAAAAAGGACAAAAAACTAGCTAGTTTTAGAGAGTTTTGGCACTACTGAATAAGCAGTACTGCCTGACCTATACCCGGTACGGTCGTACCCAGGCTAGAACTTCAGTAAGTGCATACCCCCTCAGTCTGTACCACCTGGCACCGATGAAATAGTCCAGTACGGTCGTGCCAAAGGCAGTACGGCCATATGCAAGTGCTGTCAGGGCTGTAGCACGCATGGGTACGATCCAACGTCATCAACGAAGCTCGGTACGGTCGTGTACACATGCAGTACAGCCGTATCCCGTCTCAAATAGTGCAGATTTGATAGCCAGATGACCTAGTTCGCAGCCTAATCTATAAATAGGGGCTCTTAACATTTTCTAAAAACCTTTTGACGAATTCCCAAGTCAAGAGCCCCTATTGAGAATTCACATCAATTCCTTGCCTCTTCCATTGATCTGGTGTTTCCTTGGAGCTTGGTGCCATCCCGAATTGTTACCGGAGCTTGTGAGGACGCGAAAAATGTGTTTAAGGACCGTCGTCATACCGAAAGGGTGTCCCGGTTTAGATTTGTTCTCTTGTTATGGATTATTCTGATTATATATATGAGTTTATGTTATTATCATTGATAATGAGTGGCTAAACCCATCACTAGGGGTGATGGGAGATCCTTTGCAATACTCTTGATGCTTTGTCTATTTAATTGTATGAGTTTTTATTGAATGTTTGAGTGTTTTATTCCTATTGTGCTTAATTCTATAAGGCCTGATCAACCTTTATTTAGTTGGCTTAATTGCGGTAACAAGATCATGATTAGTTAATGGAATCATAGGATAAAAAAACTCGCTTTATACGCCGGATAGATTATAGCTTGTTGCTAATCAGTTATTAGATTAACAAACCCGCCTGTGCTTAATGCTATTTCCTTTAATTACCTTCTAGGACCAAACAGAGTAATTAGTTAGGAGAAAGGCTATTGCAAACTAGGTAGTCCTTAGTAATTTAAAGTGGATGATTAGTTCTCTTTCATAATAGATAGAGCTGTCAAAACGGGCTACCCAGCCCGCATCGGGCCGGCCCGCATCGGGCTCGGGCTTTATAGGGCCGGGCCAAAAAGCCCTGGGTGAAATTCGTGCTCGTAATTTAGAGCCCAGCTCAGCCCTACGCGGGCCACGGGCTTTTCGGGTCGGCCCGGATTAAAAAAAACAGCAACACGATACAGCAATACAAATTCTGCTTTGACTAAAAAAAAAGCAATACAAATTCTGCAATACAAGAATTGCAATACAAGAATACAACAATACAGATTCTGCACTGCAATACGCAAGCAATACAAACAGCAACACAAATTACAGTAATACAACAATACAGATTCTGCAATACAGAACACAAATTCTGCAATACAGCAAGCAATACAGATTCTGCAATACAAATAACACAAATTCTGCAACCATCCACTTTGAAACAAAGCAATACAAATTACATTTGTGCGGTGTTTAAACAAAACAACTATAAAATAAAACAACCATCCATTGTACACCCATGAAAGTACAAAACAACTATAAATGTACCCAATGCATGCCATGATGCCAAAGACTGCAAAAGAAATCAACAATAACATTAAATGGCGACTTGAAAGTTGAAACAAGAGCTCAAAGTCCAATGCATGTCACTAATGTCTTAACAATAAGAGAGACAAGAGCTCACCACCATGATCAGACCACAACGGGCGTGACACTCCAGCCTTGTCCAGAAAGCTTTGCATCCTCCTGTTCAATGGCAGCCGTCTGATTATCATCATCTTCACTATCATATTCCACAAGAAAAAATATTGATTATGCCATAAATTGTTATATACTTATTCAAAACCGTAAAAAAGATTAATCAAAATTATAAAGCTTACCAACAAAACCATGTAACCAACTACGTGTGCACAAGAGAGCTTGAATCAGTATCATCCCGCAAAGAACTTCTTTTTCAAAATAGTTCCACACATCGATGTTAGGGTCTTTGACTTGTTTGGTAGAGAAGTAACCGTTCCATCTAGCCCTTCTTTGTGCCTAATTAAATTACTTTGAATGCATGGTGGGGGTGGGGTTTCCAAAAATTGAATATCATCATAACAACAAGCATTCATATTGCAAGAAAACAATCTGGAAGTGAAAATACAAGAAATGCAACATAAATTGGACAGCAATGTAAAATAACATAAAATCGAAACTGAGAGAATGAGGAAACTTAAGCAATCAGCAATCAAAACTTAACAGAAAATAACAACACAACATAACAAACATAGCCTTATAAATTATAGCAATCAAACATAGGACCAGAAACTATCCAAAATCATCATAGGACCAGAAACACAACAGAAACCAGATACTCAGCAATCAAAGTAAATTATAACAAACATAGCCTTAACAGAAAATTATAACAACACAACAGAAACCAGATACTCGGCAATCAAAGTAATCAACATAGGACCAGAAACTATCCAAAATCATCAATCACATAGGAAATCATCAATCATAGCAAATCAGAACGACCAGAAACTATCCAAAATTAAGTCAAAATAATCACATAGGACCAGAAAACCTAACAAGCTCCAACTCAAATCATAGATACCTGATTCAAAAATCAACGCTTCTCAACACCTCCGATATCGTGTGCTCCTCCCACACTGTCGGCTGTCCCTTCGCCACCACCACTGCTTCCTCCTTCGCCGCCATCGCAACCACAATTTCGCTTTCCTTATCTTCCTCGCTCTGAAGCAACGATAAACGACAACAAACACCCTTGAAACCAACGTGCTAGGGTTCGGAACAAATCCAAAAGCCAAGAGAGGCTCAGCGAGCACAACGGCGACGGTGTTGCAGATACCAAAATACTTCGTCTCCTCGTTATCTTCTGCGACGAGAGAGATATGGAGAAGACGCGATGAGGAGACGCGATGAGGAGGTAATTGCCTTCTCTGCTTGTTGTTGTTGCGCCGTTGTGAAATGAAAGAACAAAAGAAAATAGGGTTTCTTTTGTGTACTTGTTGGTCGAATTCTGAAAGAAGATATGGGCTGGACTCTGGAGGCTGGGTGGAGCTGCTGGATCCGGTCCTGGAGGCTGGATGGAGCCAGTAAAAAAAAAACAAAAGAACATATGGGCTGGGCTATATGTATTATATGTATTATAAAAAACAAAATAACATATGGGCTGCTGGGCTATATTTAAAGTACTATATGTATTATACTATGCGGGCTGCGGGCTGCCCGAAACCCGGCCGGGCTAGCCCGACACGGGCTCGGGCTTTATCGGGCCGGGCAAAAAAGCCCGGTTGCAAAAATGGGCTCAAAGTATGCTACCCAAGCCCTATCATTTATCGGGCTAGCCCGGCCCGGCCCGGTCGGGCCGGCCCATTTTGCCGGCTCTAATAATAGATAACTCATATCAATTGTTTAGTGAACTCAAGAGTAGAGTATTGGTGAACTCGGTTCCCGTAGGATTCCCATAACATAGTTAAACCATTCTCGCATTCAGTTTATTTATCACTTTGATACTGACAGCTTTCACTACTTGCGTAATTACAACTTTTGCTCGCTTAATAGAATAAAATCATATTAAGTTATTGGTACTTGCTCATTCCCTGTGAGTTCGACATTTGGAGTCCTAGTTATACTCCACTATTATTACGAGTTACGATCAAGTGCACTTGCCTAAGCCACAACAAGTTTTTTGTACCGCTGCCGGGAAGTGATTACGATATTAATTGAATTAAAGATTTTATTTGCAATAGGAATAATTTTATTTAGTTATTTATTTTCTATTATTTTTATTTAGTACTAAGACATTCTAATTTGGTTTCTTTTGGTGTATGCAGACAAGGTCTCAACATCCTGAATTGATTTTTGATCCTGAAATTGAAAGAAAACTTAGATTATTGAGAAGACATCATCTAGCAATTGCTGACGAACTAACGTTAAACGAGTACTTCACACCGACTACAGATGTGGCGGATAGTGTCAACTATCCAGCAATTGAGGCCACTAACTTTGAATTAAAGCCATCACTGATCTCTATGGTAACTGTAGTGCAATTCTCTGGCTTATCATCTAAAGACCCAAATACCCATCTTAAGAGGTTTCAGAAGGTTGATAATGCTGTCAAGTGTCAAGGTGTAACACCAGAGGCCATCAAATTAAGATTGTTTTCTTTCTCATTGCTAGGGAAGCACAATTATGGTTGGATTCACTCCCACCAAATTCTATTACTACTTAGGAGGACCTGAAAACTAAGTTCTTAAAGTACTTTCCTCCAAAAAATCTGCAAAGTTGAGAGCTGATATGTCTGGATTCACCCAGAATTAAGGAGAATCAATGCATGAGGCTTGGGAAAGATTTCAAGATTTAATTAGAAGCTTCCCTCATCCTGGTTTCACCAAGTAGCAGTTAGTACAAATTTTGTATAATGGCTTTACAATTCAAACTAGAGAAGCTGTTGATGCTGCTTGTGGAGGATCTTTCAGAAAGAAGACACCCACTGAGGCTTTTGAAATTATGACTGAAATGGCTCAGAACAACGCTCAGTGGTCAACTAGTGATAGACAAACCGGAAGAAAGGACCAGCAGGCAAGAATTTATAAAGTGGAAGCCAACACAGCTCTAGAAGCAAAATTGTAGGCAATGACTAAAAAAATAGATACTTTGATGGCAGCACAAACTTAATCTAATGCTAATAATGATTGGGGATGTATGATAATCGAAGGCCAATTAGAAGAAATCAATGCTATAGGCCAGAAAGATTTTGATCCAAAAATAGGGATGCAAGAGGCTATGTTGAAATTTATGCAAAGACACGGACATCCGTGTATGGGAGTTCTAGCCGGCTTCATGGAGAAAACTGAAGAAAGACTAAAGGCTATAGAAACCAAGGCTATTAAAGCATCTTGCAATTTCTGTGGGGAGGTGAATTTTGTTGAGAATAAGCAACAGAATGACCCATACTCAAGCACTTACAACCCCGGATGGCAGAACATCCATTCTCATGGGGAGGTCAACAGAGATCCCAAGATCAAAATCAAAATACTTATAAGCCCCCACATTTGCGAAATCATGCTCAAAATGATAGAAGTCATGGAGAAAATGAGATTAACAACTTTATGGGGCAAATGAATGAAAGATATAACAACTTAGAAAAGTTAGTTACTGCCAATGCAGAGGGACATAAAGTATTGAGAGAACAAATGACAACTGTGTTAAATACGGTGACTCAAAGAGAAAAAGGAGCACTCCCAAGTCAAGTGGAACTAAATCCCAATGAGAAGTGCAATGCAGTCTTCATGGAAAAGGAGAGACCAAAAGAGGAGAAGGCTCAAACTGAGTCTCGGCAGGTAAGTAACTCTCTCCAAGGTTCTAAAATTTTTTGTAAGGATAGACAAGCTAAGAGATTATTAGAAAAACTGAGAAAGTTGCATGTCAATATTCCTTTTACTGAAATTATCTCTGACGTGCCTAAATATGTTAAATTCTTAAGAGAAATAATTTTTAACAAAAATAAGATAGAAGATGAGACTGTTAAATTAAATGAAGATTGCTCTGCTATGTTATTGAAAAAATTACCACCTAAGCTTAAAGATCTAAGAACTTTTGCTGTTTCTTGTTCAATTGGTAATAATAAATTTAAGGCAATATGTGATTTGGGTTCAAGTGTCAATTTAATGCGTCTGCTTGTTTGGAGAAAACTGAATTTGCAGGAACCACAACCTACTAAGATGTCCTTATAGTTGGCTGACAGAACTTTTGTTTACCCAAGAGGAATAATAGAGGATATGTTGGTCAAGGTGGAAAAATTTATTTTCCCAGTGGATTTTGTAGTTCTGGATATCGAGGAAAACAGAGATGTTCTTATTATTTTAGGAAGACCATTCTTAGCAACTGGAGATGCTACTATTCAAGTGAAGAAGGGAACCATGACTCTGAGAATTGAGGATGAAGAAGAAATATTTAATATTTATAATTCTAACAAAATTTCTCCCTCTAGTGCTTCTTGTTGTTTCTTACCGGATGTGGAAACTAAAAAGGAAAAAGAAAAAGAAGAGCAAGTTAAAGAACAAGATAACAATTCTTTGGAGCAGGATAAGGACATAACCCCTTCCTTGATATTGGAGGCACTTTGTTTGCCTAAATTTAAAGGACTCTGTGGAAAGGATCCTATTCCTTATATTTTAAATTTTTTTGACTTAGTTAAAACTAACAATTTTGCATGGACCACCACAGGAAGGATAAGACTTAAGTTATTTCCTCTTTCCCTAGGAGGATTAGCTAAGCAATGGTTCTCAATATACCCCAAGTTTTACTTTTCAAATTGGGAGGAATTAATGGAAGAATTTGTAAGGACTTTCCAGCTTACACAAGAAGAAAAAGTGGACCAAATCCAAGGTTTCCAAGGACCAAAGGAGGACACTCCAGAGGAATTTACAGGTTTTGAATTAAACCTATCTATTATCTTGGAGGTGTCACAATTTCAATTTAAAGGAACAACAGGACAAGATATTATTGAGCACGTGAGACAGTTTTGCAAGAAGATGAGAAAGGCAAAGTATGAAGGCTTGTCTCCAGATGAAGCAAAACTAATGATTTTCCCACTCTTATTAGATGAGAAAGTCAAACTATGGCTCTATCTCCTACCAATTGAAGAAATAAAAACATGGAATGACTTAGTGAAGAAATTTATCAGGACATTTTCACCCAATTTGAGGAGCCAATTTACATTTGTAAAGACTGTGGGTACACAATGAACCCACAAAAAAAGTGTTCAGGTCCTGCTTAGATGGACCACTCAGAAAAAGATGACTACTTTGCTGTGTTTCCCAATGGTGAGAAGACAAAAGGTAATGTCAAGGACGGGCCATTGCCCGCTGAGGACTAATTTTTAAGTCCTCCGAACCGTCAGGCTCGGGACGTTAAACAAGCGCTTTCCAGGAGGCAACATGTGGTTACTAACATTTTTATTTATCTCATATCTGTTTGTTTTATTTTTATTTTCATTTTTATTCATTTTTATGATTATTTAAAAATACAATAAAATTTAAAATTTTGAAAAATCAAAAAAAATTTCTGGAAAACCAGTAAGTACGGGCGTACCTTACATCAGGCATGACCGTACCACACAGCTTCATCTTTAATAATGCGGAGAAAGGTACCTCCGAACATAAAACCAAGTACGGTCGTATCCCGTGTCCAGAGGCAGAATATAAGGTAAACAGTGAGAGGTAAGGGCGTACCTCACTCTCGTATGCCCAAAACCTCTCCATTCAAGCACTCTCTTCTCTCAGTTTCATCGCATTTCCATCCACAAGATCATCTAGATACTGATTCTAAACGCAATTTGTGGATTAATTGCCTGATTTACTGGTTGTTTCAAGTTTTTAGTTAGTTTAGGTTTTTAGTTTTGTTTAACTCTAACTTTAGGTAATTAGGAGTAGTTTTGGCTCTGTTTTACATGCTTAGAGACTCTAGGAATGCTTAGAGACTTATAATATAGGCTTAAAATTGAGAAAATTTAATCATAGGGTAGAATTTTCATAGAACCGTAGTGCAGTACGGCCGTACCTACCAAGAACAAGCCGTACTGAAGGCCGTACTGGCGGCCTTAGGGTTTAACTGACCATAGGTACGGGCATACCTATGACATAGCACGGCTGTACATAAACTTTTAGTCAGGCTGTACTAACCCATTGAATTAAGGCATACTTAGATATGCAGTACGACCGTACCTCACGAAGCACGACCGTACCTAATACAGTTTCTCTTTAAAAATTAATTTTTTCTATTTTTTTTTGCGGGAAAATGTCTAAACGCTAGAAAACCGAAGGCTCTTCATCTTCTGCAACACTACATGGCTCTAAGGCCGTGCCTAACTACATTCCTAGCCACGCTAAGGCCATCAGGATTAGAGACCCAGTTGTGCAGACAGTGCACAAATGGATTGCCCATTCCACAAATGGGAGAGCCTTGAGTGACGGTACGGTCACGAGACCAGATCTTTTTTTGCTTTGGGCTATGACACAGGTACGACGCTGCTACAACGTGATGTTTTTCTTGCGGATGTGCACCCAGTTGGGCGTTCACCTTCATATTTAGAACACCGGGTATATTATCTTAGGTTCTTTCATCTCCCGTCTGGCAGCCCACCTCGGAGTTCGTACTAGAGCAAGAGCCACAATCATTGAGATGGAGCCCGTTAGACTCTCTACCCTCACTAACATTGGTGTTTTGCAAAGATTAGGGCACGGGGACTATGAGGTCATCAGACCGGAGGAGCAGCAGGACGAGGCTGCAAATTTTGTCCCACTAGCAGAGGAGCACCCACCACCATAGCCACAGCCTCAACTAGCAGTACAGGGCCACTCCTACGAGGATGTCATGATGTGACTCAACGAGATGGAGTCCATCTTTGTGGAGCTTAGGACCCACGTGGATCAGTAGCTGGCAGTCATTTTGGAGCATTTATAATGCATCCAGGCTTTCCCTCATGCTGAGTGATGCGGGACAACATTTTATTTTTCTCTTTTAGTACTTAAGCTTTTTGCTTTATATTAAAAAGAGATGCACATATTTTGGGCACACTCGTAGGATACATTTTATTTTATTGCTTTTAAATTTTTGTTTTATTAATTATATTTTACTGTTATTTCTTTTTATTTTGTTTCTAAATTTTTGAGTTTTGTGTTGCATAGTTCTTTCGCCGCTTCCTAGTTCCATCGGTATTACGACAAGGAAACAACATATTTTGTCCATTCTCCTATCCAATTTGCTCGTGATATTTTTCAAAGGGGAGTCTCTTTCCACACTCTTTTATAGCACTTATTTTCTTTTATTTTATCTTTTGTGCTTGTTTTAACTTAGTCGCAGTGGGGACACAGCTAGAAATAAGTGTGGGGAGGGAATCTTAAATTGTGCTTATTACTTGGCTATGCTTATAATTGCTTATAAATATAGAAAAACTTTAAATTTTTACTGATTTAGGGGCTGCAAATTTTTTTTCTTTATGACAACATATGATTGAATCAATTTGTTGCTAGTAATTGGAATCTGCTGAAAATTAGCATTGAAGTTCTGACTTTCTATGTGAGCTTTTAAATGTGAGTTTTGAGCCTTAAATATGAGGCCTCATCATGCTTTTGCCTATTTTCGTTGTTGAGTGATATTTTTTGTGAATGTGCATTCTAGAACTTGTGCTGAGACCATTACAAAGCGAATATGAATTTATTTTCATGTGAATTTGGAAAGGGCAATTTTTAGGAATTCTTTAGGCCACTACCATTTTGAATACACTGTACCACTAGTTGCCCACTTTTGTGCCTAAAAGTTTTCTATTTAATTTCTTGGTACCCTTCTTGTTACTATTGATTATTTTTTGCGAAGGCAACCTTGGAAAATTTTATTTAAGAGCAATTAGTGGCAAAATCAAAAGAATAATGTTTTGAATCCCTCTTATATGTTTACAAAAAGAAGGTTTAGCAATTTATTCCCCTCCTAATTCTTAAAAATGGTTGCCTGCTGCATAAATGCATAAAGGGAGGAAAGGAAAAGAAAAGAAAGAGCATCATACAAAAAAAAAATTTATTCATCATGCTCATGCCTTCATAAATTGCAAAAAAAAAAAATATTGATTGAAAAAGTTGGGATTCTTACTTGCTCTTTAAAGTGAAAAAGAAATAGGTTGCTTGTTTTGGTTGATTTATTTCTGACCCTTTGCATGACATTTTCTTTCTTTTATCATACCAAACATTATTACCTTGGCCCCATTACAACCAATGAAAGACCTTCTTTTGCATGTCTTATAGATTCTAATAGTAGAGTTTTTGGTCAATGTACAAGCCTATGGTAGTTCCACTTCATTTAAAAAATCTTAGTGTTAATGATTATACTTATAAACACAGGCTGTTGGCTTATTTGAACTTACACCTCTAATTAGACATTCTATTTATTGACATGTTTTGTGATATCATGTTGTTGTCTTAGTTATATTTTTGCCCCTGTTTAAGTGAAAATAGTTTTATTTTCTTACTATAATTACTCAAGTAGTTTGCTTGAGGGCAAGCAAAGCTCAAGTGTGGGGATATGATAACACACTAATTTGTCTACTTTTATAGGGTATTTTTAGTATCTAAATATACCATTTTGCACTAATTAAAGAACAACGATACTCATTTATGTTCTATTATGCAGAAATATCATGAAGACACCATTCAGAACAAAAGATGCGAAAAGGACAAAAAACTGGCTAGTTTTGGAGAGTTTTAGCACTACTCGATAAGCGGTACTGCTTGACCTATACCTGGTACGATCTTACCTAGAGCAGAACTTCAGTAATGGCGTACCCCCTGTGTCTATACCACCTGGCGTCGGTGAAATAGTCCAGTACAGCCGTACACAAGTGATGTCAGGGCTACAACACGCATGGGTACGGTCCAGCGTCATCAACGAAGCTCAGTACGGCCGTGTATACATGTGGTACGGCTATATCCCGTCTCAGATAGTGCATATTTGATAGCCAGATTACCTAGTTCGCAGCCTAATCTATAAATAGGGGCTCTTAACCTTTTCTAAAAACCTTTTAAAGAATTCCCAAGTCAATAGCCCCTATTGAGAATTCACGTCAATTCCTTGCCTCTTCCATTGATCTGTGTGTTTCCTTGGAGCTTGGTGCCATCCCGAATTGCTACCGGAGCTCGTGAGGACGCGAAGAACGTGCTTAAGGATTGTCGTCATACAGAAAGGGTGTCCCAGTTTAGATTTATTCTCTTGTTATGGATTATTCTGATTTTATATCTGAGTTTATGTTATTATCATTGATAATGAGTAGCTAAAACTATCACTAGGGGTGATGAGGGATCCTTTGCAATACTCTTGATGCTTTCTCTATTTAATTATATGAGTTTCTATTGAATGTTTGAGTGCTTTATCTTATTGTGCTTAATCCTATAAGGCTGATTAACCTTTATTTAGTTGGCTTAATTGTGGTGACAGGATCCTGATTAGTTAATGGAACCATAGGATAAAAGAGCTTGCTTTATACGCCAATAGGTTATAGCTTATTGCTAATCAGTTATTAGATTAACAAACCCACCTATGCTTAATGCTCTTTTCTTTAATTATCTTCTAGGACCAAACAGAGTAATTAGTTAGGAGGAAAGCTATTGCAAGCTAGGTAGCTCTTAGTAATATAGAGTGGGTGATTAGTTCTCTTTCATAATAGATAACTCATATCAATTGTTTAGTGAACTTAAGAGTAGAGTATCGGTGAACTCGGTTCCCGTAGGCTTCCCATAACATAGTTAAACCATTCTCGTATTCAGTTTGTTTATCGCTTTGATACCGACAACTTTCACTACTTGCGTAATTACAACTTTTGCTCGCTTAATAGAATAGAATCATATTAATTCATTGGTACTCGCTCATTCCTTGTGGGTTCGACATTTGGAGTCCTAATTATACTCCACTATTATTACGAGTTACGATCGAGTGCACTTGACTGAGCTGCAATACCTCTCCTCACAGATTCTTGAATTTTTCTTTCGTGCTTTGAATGCTCTTGAGAGGAATTAGATTGGCCAATTATGATTATCAGATTTTTCAGATTCCTTTTTGCTTTTGCCCAATCAGGTGAGAAATGATCTCCCACATTTTGATAGGCAATTAGAAAGACTACCAAAGGCCCATAATGGATTATCATGGTAGTAGAGACGTCTATATCAAAATGACAAGCCACTCTGTATAGTTCTGAAACTAGAGTGACATCTCAGAGGTGAAACTTATTAATGATGGCCACAACTTTTTTCCCTGGGCTGCTCTTTGCGAGTTTTCAACCTAGCAGGTCTGTCTAGCTTTTTCCTAGACTGCCCATTCGGATTTTTAGCCTAACCAGCTTTTCTTTTCTTTTATTTTATGTTATATTTTTTCTTCTTTTTTTTTTTGGTAAAGCAAATGTACTGAGAAGATTATATGGATTTCCTATTTTAAAAATCAAGTTTCGAGAAAACGTGAGCAATTTAGCTTTGATTAGAATGGACTTTATTAGTGTTGTAACGTGGCTAGTAAGGGTGTTCACAAACCAATCCAATCCAATTCAAACCGCAGTCACCGAGTCGAAAAACTGCAAACTGAATTAACCGCAACCCAAAAAACCGAAAACTGCCAAAAACAGAAATTTTGGATTGGATTGGATGGGTTTTCGATTCCCTCTCATGGAACCGATCCAATCTAAACGGATCCAAAGTATTAGTACATAACATAATATTATACCTATAATTATCTTATTACCCATACCTAAATTACTCTTTTCCAATTTTGCCCAATGCCTTTTAACCTTATTTTTTATAAGTCTCTCATTTGAGACTGCCACCACATGCCCAGCCCAGCCCAGTTACTATTTTAATAAATCCCTCATTTTAACCCTAATTTCACAACTCAGTCTCACTCAACACTGTCACTCTCACTCTCGGACTCTCACTTTCATCTCTAACCGCGGCCTGATTCTCCGTTTCTCCTTTCTTCCTGACGGTGACGACAACAGCGACTCTCCTCTGCCCAGGTAAATACTCCCTCTCCTTCTCCCTCTCTGCTTCTTCTTGACTAGTCTCCATTTCTCTCCCTCTCACTCGCAACAACAACGCCTCCCTCATCCTCGCCTCCATCCTCGCTACAACAATGTTGCCCTCATCCCCAACTCCTGCCTCCTATAGATTTTGATTTTGATTTTAGGGTTTTAGTTTCTTCTTCTTGTTCACTTTACTGGTTTAGGGTTTCATTTTTCTTTTTGCTTTGTGTTTTCAGGTTAGTGCTTCTGAAGTTTTTGACCGACCAAGCTCTCTACCATCCATTTTATGAAAATTGTCTGGGGTAAGTTTTGATTTCGGTGATTTCAGTAATTGATCAATTTGATCAATTTCTAATTTGGTTATTTTGTATGCAGACACAAAATACCTAAGGTGTTGAAAGCTTGGATGAAAATGTTGGAGAAAATACACCTGGAGCCACTGAGACAAAGCATCAAACCCCGTCAAACAAAAGGAAAGGTGGAGAAACTACTGTTGAAGAAGATGAAGAAACAAGTAAGAAAAACCCCGTCAAACCTAGATCTTGGATATGGAATCATTTTACTAAAGAAATCCATAGTGTATGCTTCCCCTGATCGGTTTGATAGGTTCAAAACTTTCATTAAGGATTGTAGGATTCAAGAGAAATCCATAGTGCAATTAGATGTGCCTACTAGGTGGAACTCCACTTTTCTTATGCTTGAAAGTGCTATAAAGTTTCAAAAGGCATTTAAAAGGTTGGCAGAGCGAGACACTGAATTTGCATTGAGTTTAGGTGGTATTCCAAAATATGAAGATTGGGAAAATGCACGAGTGTTTGTGGAATTTTTGAGAGTATTTTATGAAGTCACTCTGAAAGTGTCGGGTTCTTTGTTTGTGAATTCTTTTCTTTATCTTCTTTGAGTAATTTGTGTAGTAGCTATAAACTTTTTAATGGAAGTGGTGCATCTCAAATTACACAGACTACTGAGATGGAAACTGACATGATAATAGGTGGCAATGCTTTATTTGCAATGGAGTTTGAGAAGGACATGAGTAACAATGAGAGTGTAAATGAAAATGAGGTGGATTGGTATCTCATGGAGAAGTTGGAGAAGGATACTCCAAATTTTGATATCTTAAACTGGTGGAAGGTTAATTCTAGTAAATATCCTACTCTTGGGCTTATTGCTATGGATATATTGGCTATGCCAGTATCCACAGTTGCTTCAGAATTTGCATTCAGCACTGCGGGCAGAATTCTTAATTGTTACAGGAGTTCCCTTACTCTAAGTACAGTTGAGGCTTTAGTGTGTACACAAAATTGGCTCCGAGCCTCTCCAATTCCATTAATAATTGACATTGGAATTTGAAAAGTTGAAGATAGGTATTTTACTTCAATCTAATTACCTATATATTTATTGTTATTGATTCTGATTTTACTCATTATTTACAAGTTTTTATTTTAACTATTTTTCAGAACTAATGCCAACTACACAAGCTAATGAAGATGATTCTGGTGCTGAGTCTGATTAACTGTTGCTGCATGCTGCTGGTATAGTTTATTTTTGTTTATTCACAACTGTTGTTGTTGCTGCATGCTACTGATTAATTGTTTATTCTTTTGCAGGGAAAGGTGGATGTTTATTCTTGCTGCATGCTGCTAATTAACAACAAAGTTGTAGGGCATGCTGCAGATTAACTATTTTGATTTTATTTTTTGGGCTACTTTACTGATATAGTTTTTGCTAATGGTTATGTATTTAGCTACCTTGTTGATGATTCAAAACTTGTTGCTGTTTTCATTTTTTTTGGGTTTCACTGGATTTGAATGGGGTATTTTGCTGCCAATGGCCAATGGGGTTTCATTTTTTTTTTGTCACTTGGGCATTGTGTTATGTAGAATGCTACTTTGTTGATGATTTGAATTTGAATGAAACAGGGTTAATGATTTTTTCATTTGGGTTTGTTTGGCTACTGTTTGCTGTTGCCATATTGTGATAATTTCACCACTTGGAAAAATACAAAATAGGAGATTAGATTATAAATGACAAACCGAAATCCCATCCAATCCAGATCGAAGTAAATTGGATTTGATCGGATTTGATTTTAAAACAAACCGATTGGAAGATTAGAGTAAAAATTGAAAGGATTGGATCAGATGGTTTTTCCCTTAAAACTGATACAATCCGCGAACACCCTTAGTGGCTATGGGTTAATGTTTTATGAAAGAAAGGGTATTTTAGGCCCAAAAGGTATTTGAGGTTTTTGTTTTTTTAACAAGAATATTTAGTGTAAAGATGCACTTCATTGGTCACTAGCACACAATTTTGTTTTGCCTTTGCACATTTCCTTTGATTTTTTCCAGCGTCTTTGACTCGTCTTTGACATTTCTTTGAATTGCATTTGTTATTTTCTTGCTTGCTTGGCTTTGTCTTCTTTTCGAAACAGACAAAGTTGATTGGAATATTGTGGTAGCCCTTAATGTATGGGCAATCCTTGTTCAAGGTATTTGAAAGAAATTTTTTTTTTTAGGCTCAAAAGAGGTAACAAGGGATATATATATTTTTGGATATAGAAGAAGGGCTAAACTTCATCTCAAAACCTCACTGCTCAAACTTTTACAAAAATCGATTTTTGATAAATTGTGTGCATTTGGATTACCATTCTTATTTTTATTTTTATTTTTATTTTTATTTTTTAGGTCCCGGATTGACTATCATTCCAAAAGGTAAATTTGAAAATTTCGAATCGCATTTTTATTGATAAACTGAATAGATGTGAACAAAGTGGACCCTTTACAAAAGATACCATAAAGCTTCAGGAAAAGCAACCAGAGTGAGCATTCAAAAGAAGTATATGAAAACTGCCTAAAGAGTCCCAGACATAAATATCAACAATTACCCAATCGTCTTTGTGAGCAAAAACATATGCTCCCATTGTAGCTTTATTTTTCGGAGATCAAGATCACTATAAGGCTTCAAGCTCTTCCAGCATAGCTTGCTAATTCTGCTCTATAAAATCCATGAGTCTTGTTTGGGCTTAAGTTTGGTTAGGATGCAGGGGAAGTTTGCCTGTGGCTATTTTCTTCTACAGAAAAAACCATGAATTTTGCTTTGAGTATGTTATGGTCATGCATGTTGTAACATCCCGATTTTTCGAATAATCATAAATAATATTCTAAATATAATTAGATTGGTGGTTAGGTGAAAAACGTGGGCTAAAAAACCTTAATTTGGGATAAGATGGGCTTAAATGGGACCCAGAAACCCTAAAAAGGAAATAGAAATCATAAGAACAGTCTAGAAACCCCGGGAAGAGCGTAGAATGCCCTAGAATTTTCTAGAACGAAAGAAACTAGACATTTCTGGAAATGGTCCATCGCGACGCGATGAAGAAAACAAAGGAATACATCGCGACGCGATGAATGGCGGTGAGTAAGTCGGTGATCACGCTTGTTCGATGCATGCCACGTGTCCCAGCTCGCGACGCGACGTGATTTATGTGTATTTTGGTCACGACGCGATCCGCCCATAATCCACTATAAATACCCCTTCACCCCTCCATTCCAACTCGCCCCAAATCCTCTTCTCTCTCTAGCTTTCTCTCTTTAGGGACTTTTAAAGAGTAAGTGTTCTCTGTGCTTGCCTCTAATGAGGATCTGGCACATCAGAAAACCCTTAGTAAGTAATCCTTGAGATTGAGAAAGGGAGTGAGACTTAGAGGGCCACTAAGGAGCAAGTTTGTTGTGCACTTTCCTCAAGAGAGGATCTTGTGCATCAGAAAGCCCTTAGTAGGTAATCCTCTGAGAGGGAAGGATGAGAGTGGCCTAGAAAGCTAGGTAGAAGTGTCCAGAGGTAGGAGTGCAAGTAGCAAGAGCGGCGAGGGAGGAAAGAGTAGCAGGAACTATAGCAGTCTTCTAAGATAGGTATGGGAGATCTGAACCCTATCCACTAGGGATTGTAGGATTAGAAATAAGTGTATAACTAGGCATAGGGTGATCCAAGCTCTACTAGAGGTTGATAGTAGCAGCACCTTAAGAGAGGGGCTGTGACCTGTGATAGCTAAGGACAGTTGTTAGAGGTCTATCAACCATAGGAAAAATCTATTGATATTTATGGATGTTGATTGGTGTGATGTTGGTTTCTTATGATTGCATTATAATTATGTGCGTAATAGCTGGTGTGTAGATTGATAACATGTCAGTAGAAGATCGCCTGAGCGACATTAGGGTTGACTCATGTGTGGATCAAGGATGGTTGATGCTTGATGATGAGTTGGTTGACTTATATATTGATCAATGATGGTTGATAAATGATGTTATGTTATATACAGATGGTTGTGCTGTATAAGATGGTTATTCTGCTTTTGTTGATTTAATGATTAAGTTATTATAATGCTGTGTGTGGGAGTCTGGCTGAGCTATTTAGTTATAAAGAGTTGATAAGTGTGGAATAAGACATTAAAGCTGGGTGAGCTGATAGTTTGATAAGTGCTGAGATAATAAGCTGATGTATTGAGCTGAAGAATAATAATGATAAGCTGTAAAAGTGTTGAATAATAAGTGATCATATGCATGTGCTGTAATCCACCACCGTGTACATAAGTTGTGCACGAGGCCAGGTGCCAGAGTGTGGGCACGATGCAGTCAGTACAGAGGACACGTCGGTCACGTCGATCCTTGAGGATAAATTGGGTCAGGCTCTATTCCACAGGTGACGGATGGCTCACGACCATCCTGTTGGGTCGTCGGGTAGCCCGGTTATCCTGATGGAGTACTGTTGTATCACTGGTCCATAGTGCCGATCCCGAGTGCCGTCCTGATACCTGTTCCTATTGTCAAAGTTGAGGAGCAGAGATGGACTCTTAGGGGTACGATGAGCGGGATAGGGGATGGACAACTAGCTTGGCCTACCCACACGTGGATGGGAGGTCATTGTGCTGTTATCTACAAAGGCTAAGTTGGCTGATGTGGGGCCGCTTATGCCATATTAATCTGTGTGGCCACGTAGGCATATAGTTGTAGGTTACATGGACAAGGGTAGCTAGGTAATAATCCAAATCATTATTGGTAGATGTGTGATTTAATCTATTGTTCTGCTTTGCTTGTTTGTGTTGCCCTTTTATACGTGAATTCTAAATCCTGCTTTCCCACTGAATGGTGTATATAGTGTGTTCTTATCTCCCGTTTGTTTTTTTTTTGTCCTGTATATTTCTGTCTACGGGTCTTAGCAGGTATCAGACAATTTCAGAAAGTAAATGGTTCAGTTGATACACAGCCAGTGAGTCAAAGTCAGTATTTTAAGAAGTCTCAATTATTTGGCACTCTATGCAGTTAAGGGCCCTAAAGTTGAGTACTTTTAAGTACAATTGTACACTTTCGACTGTTAAAATAAAATAAAATTATTTCCATTATTACTGTATAAACTAATATATTTAATATATTGGAGAAATTAATTAGGACGTCACACATGTCATGAATGCATTTTTTATGTACATTTGTTTTTGCAAAAAAGAATATGATGGTGAAAGGGGAATTTTTTTTTCTTTTATTTCTTTTATTTTTTATATTTTTGTAAAATTGAAAAGAATGCAGTGAGAAAGAGAAAATGTTGTTTTGGTTATTTTCAAAATCTTATTTTTTATTTTGGCAAGCAAGAAGAGAATACGGTGAGAAAAAGAAATTCTTTTATTTTTTTTTTCAAAAATCTTATTGTTTTTTTAATTAATTTTTGCATGAGAGAAAAACAAAGACTCTATTTATTGTTTTTCTTTAAAAAAATTTGAAAAATGGAAAAAATAAACAGATGGAGTTAAAACGGCAAAGTGCCCCTTATGAGTTAGGCTGGTATCTCCTAAGACTTTAGGTTCTCCGACTTTTATCACGCAAAAAAAAGTGACAGGTAGGGTATACTCCTTTTGTGATATAGGCTGGTAATTCCTGAAAAAGGGTCTGTTGTCCACATAAGTGTCTTTCCATAGGTGGATTAAGGTACTAATCTAAAAGGACCCTAGAGTCAAGGGTCTTATTTGCCAATGTTACCGCCAGTAATAGGTAAACTACTAAAAGGGTTTTTTCTCAAATGAGGCCAAACTCTAGGCGAGGCCTTCGTAAGAGTCCAACTAGTCGTATGTCTAGTAGGCACTTGCTATGCAGTCTCTCTTAATCCTAAATTTGCACGTGGGCCAGGGTACAGGGCCCCACTCATAGTGTGTGAAAATAAAGTGTAGAGTGAGGTATGCAAAGGAGCAAACCTAAAACTACCCATTGCAAAAGAGATATAAGAGAATATATATATATATATACACACACACACACGTCTTCTATCCTAAGATTCATATATATAGTCATATGAGCAAAATATAATAAGAATAAATAAAATAAAAGGGAAATTAGTCATGTAAGGCAAACAAATCAATACAAACAATTACAGGACCTATCTCTCTAACTGTCCCCAGTGGAGTTACAGATGAAAATTATTTTACAGTTTTCGACTACTTGAAAATAAATCAAAGAGATTGATCACTTCAATAGTTTGTGAAAAGTACGAAGAACGGCAAAGATTTGTCGTAAAAAAATCGCTGTTTTGGTAATTAATTCTGTAACCCCCAATTTTATTTTGGAAAAAAAAATGATTTTAGCAATAAAATCCTGAATACTCGAAAAATAAGTCAGAGAGATTGATCACCTCAATGATTTACTGAGAGTACGGGAAGTTATTTTGAAAATTTTGAACAAATTATTTATTATAAATAAATAAAATTCATGATGTTAATTCAAATTAATAGACAGCGTAGACGTATGCTGCGTTAATGCGAATTCGTCAATTTAAACTCTATATAAGTTTTCTGCGTGACGCGGTAACGCGTATTTTGTGCTAACTGGAAATTGAGCGAATCAAATCAAGAGCTAATATAATTGAGAATTAATATTTCTATATTAATTCGAGGTTTGAATATCGTCGAAAAACTCTAACGAAGTTTCGGCGCGTTTCAAATCGCCGGGCAGTTCTGCCGTAAATAAAATTTAAAATGAGCCCCGATTCCGATGAAAATCGAATTGTAACTTGCCGTGATTATTTTTGAGTGATTATTGTTATTTTTATTATTTATTAAATAATATTATCACGCGAAGAATTAATTCCTCGCGAATTAATTTTTCGGGATTTTTACGGCGAGAAATAAGTCGGTTTTTCGGTTTCTCGTCGCCGTGTCTGTAAATTTTAAGACTTTAGATTAGAGGGTAATCATGAGAGATGTGAGATTAGATGGGTAAGATTAGGTGATATGTTTAACATCTCATTAAATTGCTAGGTGTCATTAGTTGTGTGATTTTTTTTAAAAAAAAGTATCTTTTATTCAACTACCCCTACTAACTATGCCTATTTTTTTATTATTATAAAAGCAAGGAAATGAAGGCTATGTGCAGCCCCATTTCAGGCCAATCTCACGCCTTCTCCCTCCCCCATTTCTCTATTCATTTCCTTCTTCTTCCACCTCTAGAGAAAGAATGGGTTTCAAGTCTCCATAGCCAACAACTTCCAAACCCTTGAGATTTTGGTCTTACTTTCATCATCAAAGTTGCTCCAAATCTTCTCCTCTATCTAGTTCCTCATCCTCATCATCATCTAAAGTAAGAAAAACAGATTTTTCTTCTTCTTATTGCTGCTGGAAATCGTGACCTCCTTCCCCACTTTTAGTCTTGATTTTTGCTTCCAAACTTTGTCAAAATGCTAGGTTATTCTCTCTACTATATTACCTATGTTTCTAACCATTTGAATGAGAAGAAAAATCAAGTTTTCCTCCCCCAAATCACTGTTCAAATCAGCGCCCAAAACCCTCCCCTTTTGATTACTTGATTTGTTTGTTTCTAGTTTGAATTAATTGATGGTTATGTGTTGTTTTGTTGGTTGTTGATGATTAGAAAGAGATGAAACATCATGAACCCCTTTCTTGATGATTTAGGGCGAAACCCTAAGTGATAAAAAAGGGGAGAAATGTTGTGATCCTCTCCAATCATGTAATTGATGGTTTATATGAGTTAGTAGAACTTGCTTGATGTTGATTTAGGTTGTAGTTTAAATTCATTATGTGTAACATGATAGTTTTAGCATTTTTTTCAATTCTTGAACTATGTGAACTTGAGGATATGATGTTCAAATATGTGTTGGATGCTTAAGAAAGTTATTAGAATTATTTTTAAGGTTATTAGAACTTGTATGCATGAATTGGCTTGAGTGAAGGTTATGTTTTAGGCAAAAATTAGCTTATGTAGGACTAGATTGATATTTAAGCATGATTATTTTAATTTGGCATGAACATGTTTTTTTAGCATGAAAATGGCAATGTATTAAATGTCTTAGGATTCTTGAAAATGGGGATTTTGGTTGGTTGAAAGAAATTTTTATGAAGAACACTTATTCTTGAAGTAGGAAAAAAAATGAAGGATTTGATTGTTGAACCATGCAATTAATTGTTGAACAACATGTTTTAGTTAGTTTTATTGCTATTGGACTTGCGACATATGCTTAAGTAGGAGAGTTAGTAAGCTAGCTATGAAGAATTGTTCATGAGGGACTTAAAAAGCATGTGGGGATTGGTTTGTGTTATTCACTAATTTTTATCTTTGCCATGATCATAGTTAAGTTGGGTTAAAGCAAGGAATTGGAAAGAATTTTCGGGAAAACCTATCTTTGAAATGTTTGAAAAGGAGTTTTGAAACTTTGTAGGAGTAATTGGAAACATTTGGTTATAAGTATTGGAAAAATAGTTTGATGCATAATTTAAATTTGTCTAGGTGTATTAATTGTTATGTGAAGTTGTTTGAACTTTGTGGAATCATGTGTTAAATAGGTGAATGATATGTCTTGAGTGATTTTATTATGTTATTGGGTTTGATTATATGTGGTTTGAAGTTATTGTTTAATTTAATTAGGTGTAACATGATAATTCTAATTGTTTTCAATTCTTGAACCATGAAGAACATAAGGATGTGATGTTTGATTTTGTGTATAAGTGTTGAATAGCATGATAAAGTTGATTTTAAAGTTGTTGGAATAGATTTGCATGAATTAGCTTAAGTGTTAGTTTGTGTTTTATGCATAGTTTGGTTTTTGGAGGTTAGAATAACATGTAAGGAAATGATCCCTTGTTCTTTAAGTTCTTGACATGATAATGGCATGATTTAATTGCTAAAGGGTTTTTGGAATTGGACAAATTGTTTGAACTCTTATTCTTGGAACTAATTTTGAGTAAGTGGCCTATAAAGCTTTATGAACTAGTCTTGAAAATAAATTGTTTTTGAAAGAAAAGGATTGTTGTAGTAATTGTTTTAGAAACAAAGCTTTGAAAGAGCATGAGTATGTCTTAGATACGGGTTGTTGTTTTAATACTTGTAAACATGTATGTAATGCTTGAATGTGTTATGTTTAAGCTTTAGAAACTTGGTGCAAAATGATTAATTTATTATGTGTTATGCTTAAGATTTCAAGAAAAATGATTCTTTAAAAGTTAGCATATTTTTTTTAGTTAAAGTGTTATGTATTAGTTAATTTTCAAGAAAAGTGATTTTTGGTTCAAAAATCCTTCATTGTTTTCTAGTAGTTAGAAGTAAATTTTTGTGGATGCTTGGTTAGTTAGGAAAGGGTTAAGTTTGAGTGCCTAAGATTGTAGAACTATGTTTTTAGAATTTCGCTAAGTTGTCTTATGCGTTAGGCTCGAGTAACTGAGACAGTGCGGTGTGGAAATCGAGAAGTATGTGGACGCGTGGCTTGGAGTTCGGTAAGGGCGCTTCACATTTATAATTAATTTTGTGTGTTCTTGTGTAAGGATAAATTCTTGGATGCGAATTTAATTTCAAGCATTTATGCGAAGAAGTCTGAGAACCTAAGGGTTCGAAGTGAGGGTCTTGTACCCCTTCGCTTTATTTTTGTATGCTGAATATTTAGTGGGCTTGTCTGCAAGTTGTTGGTAGCTGTCCCCAACCCCCCACACTTGTTTGTTCCTCTCTGTGAACTCCATTGAGTTGCAGAGGGATGGATTCTATGAGTTGATTATTGTCGGTTGTTATTGAGCTATGAATTGTTTATGTTGTTTGTATCGTTGAATTGCGTTTCTCCATGCAAACTGCATTTATTGCTTAAATTGTTGAATTGTGTTTCTTCATATTAAGCATGCTCTTATTATTTGATATGTGGTCGAATAATTTTGCGTATAACTCTTTGAATATCGTATGCGGCGAATAGTTCATTGAGTCTGAGAGCATTGTCGAGTCGTCGAGACGTTTTTGAGCTGTGAGCCAGATAACTGAGGGTGCTAGGTCCCCTTCGTTTATAGTGGATTAGCTAGGCGTCGCAGCGTTAAGGAACCGGGACTGCTTACCTAGGGAGAGCGAGGATCCCAAGGCTACGGCTGGTATGTCAGTTGAAGGATCGGCGTCTGCTTTCTGGAAAAATTGTCGAGTCGAGAGAAAATGAGTCGTGAGATGAGTCGTGAGGGAGACTTGCATTGTGTCTTAAGAATTGTGCATATTGTTGTTTTGTCTATTGTCATGATTTGCTAATTCCTGTAATATGTTGTGCTATTACATGCTCTGTTGCCGAGTGTGTTGTCGAATATGTGTACCTGCCTCTTTTATATTAAGAAGTTGACCCTTGCCAGTGGTTCTGTCAATTAATGATTGTAACCCAGATGGTGGAGCAAGCAGAGGATTTGGAACTGCAAGAAGGAGCAGCTGGGGATGGTTGTTTAGCTTTCCACTTGTGTTGTGGTTGCGGAACCTACTAGTAGTCTTGTGAGGAGCTTGTTGTGTCGACCAGCTATAGGATGCTTGCATTTATTTCTGTAATGTAATAATTGTCGATTATGTTTCAAGGCACATGCTATTATGTGTGAGTTGATGTAATAATTGAATATGGTTATGTGGTGTCTCTAAATAATTCCGCCATGTTTCTGAAGTCGCCGCAATACTCTGATAGTCATTTTGAAAAAGAAGTTCAAAAAGAAAAATAGAACCACATTTTTGAAAATGTGCAAGGCAGAGTATTTCGCCTTTCGAAAATATGTAAACTTTTGTCAAGATACTAGCTTAGTAGCGTCCTGGAAACGGGTCGTTACAAATTCAGATTAACAGATAGTGTAGACGTATACTGCTTTTAATATGAATTAATCGTGAAAATCATGTAAACTTGTTGTTTGATTAAAGGAATTATTTTGTTGAAGGTGGAATAATTTTTAGGACTTAATAAATATTTTTGAGTCACAGTTTGAATTTTTGAAGTTTAGTTAATTATTAATTGACTGTTTTCTGTCATGTTTAATATGAATTTGTCTGTTAATAATTTTCTATAGATAATTTTATTGTTTGAAATTATTCTTGATGATATGAAAAATTGGAATTAGTAATTATTACTAATTTATAGTTTTACTACGCCGTAGTAATTCTGCCGTTACAAGGCTATCGGGTAAGTTTCTAACTGAACATGCCCAAATGTGATCCAAATTTTACAAAATTTGAGATTTAAGCATTTTCCAATATTTATGATTTATTGAAATTTTTTGGAAATTTTTGGGCAACAGAAGATATTTACTGTATTTTCCCCGTCTAGAAACTGCCTAATTGTAACGTTTTGGCTCGTAATTTAAGAAAACGAGATACGTGGGTGCATTTCTCCTATCATGGGAAATATTTTGACTGAACAATAAATTTTAGGTGTGGGCTGGTGAAAAAGAAATTTTTTTAGAGCGACGGGTGAAAAACCCTAATATACGTGAAACGCCGTGCACCCGGTTGATCGATAACGAGCCGAAGCGAAACCCTTTGATATTTTAGGAGGGAGGTCGACCACTTTGGACCAATGGGAGCCAAGACACATGCTTGGGACCCAACTTGGACAAATTGAATGTTTTGATTGGCTTAAGTATAATTGGTAAGTAGTTAGCTTGGTTGGATGTTAACTAAATGGTTAAGATCCAACTAAATGAACAATTTTTCTTCCCTTCCTTGTCCCTTGTGGCCTCTATAAATAGGAGATCAGCCTCTTCATATTTTTCATTGATGCTTTGGTGGAGAAAAATCTAGAGAGAGAAAGTGTGAGAAATCTTGAAAAACTTAGTGTTTTTGAGTGCAATCTTTCTTCTTTTGTTCTTGATCCTTGATCAATCATCATCAAACTTCTTGGTAAGCCTCCTAACCCATCTTATTTTCCTCCAGGTTTTAGTGTTGTTTTGCTTAGAAATTGTTAGATCTTGATGTATTAGCTTGATTACTTCTTTGATCTATCATTTTCCACTATGATTAAGTATGTTTAATGAATTAAATTTTTTGAAACCCTTAGATCTGGATGAGGCCGAACTAGGGGCCGTCCTAAGTGTCTTGTTTTGGTTTGCTTTAGTTGTTTTGGAGTTAGATCTTGGTAGGTTTTGGCTTAGTACACTTGGATCTAGTCATATATACATGTTAAGTAAAATTTATGAAAATTAATTTGGGGATTTTTGGGTCTTGAAACCGTGGCTCATAAGCATGTTTTTGATGATGTTTTAAATTGTTTTAAAGTGTATCAAAGTGTTTAAGAAGTTGGTTTAAGTTATAAGAGTTTATGTTTAACAAAGTTTGTATGATTTAGAAGTTAGAAGTTTGAAAACTTGGATTTGTTTTGAACCATGGAAGCCGTAGCCTTCAAGGAAAATTTGTGACTTGTTATTGACTTGTTTTATGCTTAAATATGTTGTAAAAAGTGGTTAGTACTTGGATCTAACAAAAGCTTTCAAAAGAATTTGATTTAGGGAAAAACTTTTGGATTATGTGTTAGGAATTGTCTTAAAACTAAAATGAATTTGTTTCTAGAATTTTATGACATGTTTAAGTGCTTTAAAAAGTTGTTCAAAGTTTGGAAAACACTATTCAAAGTGGTAAAACACTATTCAAAGTGGTAAATTTTGGTTTTGGTTTTTTTCTAAGTGTGTAGTGTGTGTATAAGTTTCAAAACTTGCATAATTTAGACTTGATTCATGATATATGATTAGGTGTGATCCAAATAGGATTAAGTAGTAATTCCTAGGCCATTAAGTACTCAAAACCATGGCTGACCTAGGGGTAATAGACTTGAGTTTTTAGTTCTAATTGATTGAACTTATGATTGTTAAGGTTCGTGCGACGTACGACTCGCCGACACTTTGGATTTACCCTTTTTGGAACGCATTTCAGGTAATGAAAATTCTTACATAATGAGTTTGGAATTTTCGCCTTGTTTGTTATGTGGTTTGATTGGTTGTTAATTCTGTTGTAGTACTTATAGTATTACTATATGTTGTAGAGATGTTGTAGCATGTTTTTGGCTTTGCGTGGCAACAATGAATTGTGTTGTGTGTCTTAAATCAAGTATGACTATTTTGATTTGAACTTGAAATTGATTGAAGTATGCATAATAATGTTAATGATGATGGATTAATTAATGCATAATAATGTTAATGATGATGTATTAATTAATAATGCGACGATCGACTGTTATTGGTTTGACGATTTACAACGGTAAATCCGATGCGACTCCACAAGCCGAGAAAAGATTTCATAAATGAAATATTAAGGGCATTTTGACTTAAAAGTAAGCGTGAGGGTTTTAGTACAACTAGCCAAAGCTTGCAAAGATATTTTCTTAATGGAACCACATTAGAAAAAGAACTTGAGTAAACAACAAAATTTGCGAAAACAGTTGAGTTAAATGATGCGTCTGGGAAGAATTCTGGCAAGGAAAGACTTAGTAATTAAGAGTGTTTGCACCGCCTCTCTTTCCTAGGAATTCTCCTAATGTATTATTTAGCACAACTAGGATTCCAACGACCTAAAGCTTAAAAGCTATTTCTGGTACAATATCACTTAGGTGTGACACCAAAACTGAGATTTGAAATTCACCAAGTTGAGAGAGTTAAGGACTTGTCGATCCACATTAGTTAATTAAAAAGATATCTCAGACACTCCATATGGTGGGTGGGCCATACTAAAGAATTGGATTGATGCATACCAATCATGAAACATTCAAATATGGAAGTTGTTCCCAGTGTCTTGGACTTTCTGACCTGGAGGCAGTTCCTGGTGTCCTAGGACTTTTGAGCCTAGAGGCTGTTCCTAGTGTCCGGCCTAGAGGCTGTTCCCAGTGCCATTTTACTCTTGGTAGGGGAATTTGTCCGAACCTGGAAAAGGCTTTTCGTGTCCTATTGTTGTCATTGTTTAAGGCTGCAAGTGTACACACAAAGTTGTTCATAATGCACCGACATGCATAATTAACCACATTGTAACATGTGATGACTGGATTGTTGATTTGTTGATTGAATTGTTTTCTCATATGCAAATTACTTGATATACCATGATGATGCATGCGGTCTATTAAGTATGTATATGTATATAAAGGCATGTTGTTGTGTGTGTGTGTGTGTGTGTGTGTGTATATATATGTCTTGTTTGCATGCAACATAGTCTATGATAAACTCGTGGACAAAGAATCTACCCTTGCACTGTTGTTGGATTGGACATTCTCATGGATGTTACCAGATGGAGTTCCACATTGCTGCTGTAGTTCTGTCCTTCCCATGAGCGTTGAAGAATGGGCCAATTGAGGGAGATTCCTCTGAGTGCTCTATGTTCGGATTTTGCTGTACGGTTTCTCAATAAGAGTCAATAGTTGTTGGCCAGCTTAGTTTAGGGTATTGTCCTGTAAATGATCATGGTATGTTTTATTGAATGTGATGCATTCAATATAATGTGCTATACTCTGATATTTAATAAAAGGTTGATTACTCATCACTTGAAATTGTAGTGCTCTTCATGTCTGATTTTCTAAAAGGGCTTTTAAAGGAAAGAAAAAGGAAAAAAAAAATTTACTCCTATTTTCCACTGTAAACAACTGAAGAGTACATTTTATTGAAAGCATATGAGCATTAAATGTTTTCCAATATTAGATTGGGTTACATCGTAGCGCTCCAAAAATGGGGTGTTACAGGAGTTGCTAGCTATAGCAACCTCAAAAATTTATGGAGCCACCACCCATGTTTTATTTAGTAAGTAAAGCCATTGGGGAAAACCACTTTTAGAAAACAAAAGGAAAATGGTCTTATGAACGAAATTTTGGTTCGGGAGATAATTGGCATAGAGAAAATATTAGCACCCCTATGACGCCCATTTAAAACGGTACCCTTAATTGTTTTAAAAAATGTTTGCCTTAAAGAATTAATTCCCTTAATAAAATTTGCTTATTTTAATTTAAAAAAAAAGGAAAAGCCCCAAAATAATCGAATCGCGCTAGTGGCATTTTTTGGGTTTCTATGGATTTGAGAATTCGTTTTATTTTAATAGGAAAAAAACTAAAGAGATCCCATTTTATTTTAAAAAAAAAGAAGTAGAATAAAAGAGCTCAAGATATTATTATTCCCTAAACAACTTTATTTACCATATTATTATCATCATTATTGTTAATTTGTTTTTTTAAAAAATATATAAAATAATGGATACATGTAATTTGTCTTATTGCATTCCAAGTTTCTATTTTTCTTATTATCAAACAGATATCAATGATACGAAAATTTCAAAATATATAGAGAGATAGAAGAAGATTCAACAGTAAAAGCCTTAAAAATATATACAGGGAGATGAGAAAAGAAGAATCTTGCTCTTGATCCTCAGAGATCTCAAACCGAAATTACAGAGAAGAAAAGAAAAATCTAAAAAGCAATATTGTGTTTATTTTTCTTATGTCTCTCTCTTGCTTCTGTCTTCTCGTATTCATCCTCCTTCAAATCTCATTCCCTTTTTCTGATGGCATGCACCTCTTTTTTATAGCCTTCAATCTCCCTATAAAAAAAGGAAATCAAATCAAAATCAAGCAGCTTTATGAGATTTCAGATTTAGATCCTTGATGAGATTTGATTTGAGGGAGATTAAAGATGAGATATAGAAAATTCCAATCAGAATCAACCAACATTTTCTTATTTGAAAACTTGCCTTTATTTGGGAGATTCAAATCAATTTATTTCAAAAATATGCTAAAATTGGAGATATTCAAATCAGCCTATTTAAAACAAATCAATCACAAGATCAATATTTTTATTTAGCTTAAATTCTGTTTTTTATTTGATGATATATTATTATTGTATTAAAAAATTAACATATAAAAAAAACACATTTTTTATTTGTTTTGTTTGACAAACAAGGCCTTATAATTCTTCCACTGGGACACGTAAGCAAGGGAGGGAGTATGGTCTGCAATTTTGACCACCAGCCCACTAGCATATTGCTAGTGGTGCTCCCTATCTAACTATTTGCACTCCTCTCTCATATTTTTCTTTTTTCTCCTTTTTCCTTTCCTTTTCTTTTTGTTTCATTATAAACTAATAAATATATAAATATATAATATAAATATTTATTTAAAATAAGCAAAAGCAAAAAAATAGAAAGAGGACAAAATTAGGGTATAGCAGTCTCATTTAGTGTTTGTGTCGTGGCCAACACTTTGTCTTTAGTGAATATATATCCAGTTGTTGTTTGTAACTTATAGGTTCGAGCTTTTTGACCTCGGCTCATACCTGAAATTGGTTTTGTAAAGTTCTTTGAATAATAATGCATGTAATGAAAGTTTTAAATTTTCTATACTCATTAGCGTTACATTATGCAATTAAGATAATTAAATAAGGTTATGGTTAATGTGACATCTAAGGTGTTACACACTTGACAATGATGAACTAGTCGTAGGCGATGGGAGAAGTGTAGAGCTTAGAACACATATAGTTCTGTAAATACACTTTATCATCGGTTAATTCGAAGGTAGAAGGATTCAAAGTGACGAAGTCCTGAGTAGTGTGAAAGTCTTGGACCATTTCAGTCGAAGCTGGAGGGGATGATGAACGAATAAGACTTGAGGAGGAAGATTTCTAATTGCCATAGTCATGGGATTTGTTTTGGGAGTTAGGACCAGAAGACATCTTGGTGAGTAAGATAAGAAGATTTGGGAAGCTTGGAGAGTTCAGAAAGCTCAGGAATATTAAAGCAAGGAAGTAAAGTACCGTTCTAGGGTTTGATTGACTCTATTTATAGGAAAAAAGGTTGTTTGAATTTTCAAAAAAAATGGTTAATATTTGATGAGAATGATCCAGAGGATCAGAATGGATTTCTCATTAATTGAATTAGTCGTTTGAAAAAAAAGAGTTATCAGTTAATAAGCCTAATCAGTTGGTGTAGAGAGAGAAATGATTGGCACGGTGCTCGAGAATAGGGATTTCGTTACATCACTTCAACATTCATGATGATTTGACTGAATGATGCAGAAGGAAATTGTTAATAACTAAAAATAATTACCTGGTAACCAAACACGGCAAATAACGATGAGTTGGGTCAGTCGGCAATGCTAGTCGAACTTGTATTGGCCAAATGACAGTAGTTGTCAACTGATCAACCAAATGCTTAAGGTTATAAATTGGGCTAATATTATTGGGCTTGTAGATGCATTCAATGGGCTTTGAAGAAAAAGATGAAAACAAGAGAATTATCCTTTAAGCCTTGATTTTAGGAGAAAACGATTCCGGCTAATATCAAAGGAAGGAAAGAGATGTTGGTGCTACATTTTCGTAGCATGAAGAGAGTACAAAGGTGTGTGCCTAAATTTTAGGGATTCATTGTTGGTGGACAACTGTCCCATTAGTCAAATTTCAGCTTAGTTAGTTGTTACACTTGTTAGTCACTAGTAGTTACGTCAAGTTATTGGAGAGCGTGACAAATTGGGGTAGAATGCAATTTTTGCACTGTAAATAGGCATTATATGTACGGTCCTATTGAGACACACTAAATCAATTATCTTTATTTTCTTTTGCCTTTACATTTCTATATATGCAAATTTAATTTTAACTTCCATTTATCACATACTTAGCGCTTTTTGGTGTAGTTAAGAAAGTCATAGTTGAGAAAAGTCCATTTCTCAGCATAATCAATTGATTTCATGGGAATCATCATTGATACATTAGTTGGTCATTCAACTAATTTTTTATCCACATCAATAAATTTATTTTGAATCATCGATTTAAATTTAATGGTTGTAATTAACTATTCTCATTTCTCATAATAAACAATAGATTTCATTTGATACTCTTCGTATACGCAGACATGAGATATAGAATGAATTGTGCAACATTTGGCATAGATGCTCTTCGTGCTCTTCTTTGCTTCGCGAGTAGATCAGGATATCATCTATGAACACCACCACGAACTGATCCAAAAATGGGTGTAAAATCCTGTTCATGTAGTCCATGAATACCGCTGGTGCATTGTCACTCCAAAAGGCATGATTAGATACTCATAGTCATAACAAGTTACGATTCGATTTTCATCGAAATCGGAGTTCGTTTAAAATTTTATTCACGGATAAAAACTATCCGGTGATTCAAAACGCGATGAAACTTCGTTAGAATTTTTCGACGATATTTGAACAATGAATTAATATAAAATATTATTTCTTAAATTTAATTTGATCTTGATTTAATTCAATCACTTGCTTAACAAACAAGAAATTGCTTATTATAGCATAAATACGACAATTTATACTAAAATAACGCTAAATAACACATCACAAAAATACGGGTGTTACAATACTTCCCCTCTAAAAATAGATTCGTCCTCAAAAATACAGGTTGGATACGTACCGAAAAACAATTCTGGATACTGATATTTCATCTTTTCTTCCAATTCCCAAGTCGCATCACCTGTCTTCTGGTTCCAAATTATCTTGACAAGCTGAATCTCCTTGTTCCTCCGTTGCTTGGTCTTCCTGTCGACAATCTTTGCAGGGGATACGTCGAAAGACAAGTCATCTCTCAGTTGAATCACGTCAGGTTCAATAACGTGAGATGGGTCAGAAACATACTGCGAGACGTGAAAGACGTCATGAATATTAGACAGAAAGGGTAGTAAAGCTATCTGATATGCAACTAGACCTATACAACGAAGAACTTGATAAGGTCCAATGAATTTAGGAGTAAGTTTCTTGGATTTGATCGCTCGACTAACCCCAGTTGTCGGTGTGACTCGGATAAATACATGCCCTCCTTCTGCAAAATCTAACCGTCGGTGACCTCTGTCTTCATAACTCTTCTGTCGACTCTGAGATGCTTTCATTCTTTCTCTGATCTGTCTGACTTTCTCTGTAGTCTGTTGAACCAAGTCTGGTCCCACAATAGAGCTTTTGACGTCTTGATAACACAGAGGGGTCTGATACTTGCGTCCATACAGTGCTTTGTAAGGTGCCATACCAATACTCGCATGATAACTGTTGTTGTAAGTAAATTCCTCTATTGTCCAACACACAAGTCCTTAGCAAATCCTCGAGTGACTGGATGGTCCTCTCAGTCTGTCCGTCTGTCTGAGGGTGATACATCGAACTAAGCTTGAGCTTGGTCCCCAAAGCCTCCTATAATGCTCTCTAGAAATGAGACGTGAACTTCAGATCTCTATTAGAAACGATACTATAAGGCACGCCATGAAGTTGTACAATCTCTGCTACGTAGATCTCTATCAGCTTCTCCACGTTGAAAGTTGATCTTATGGGTAGAAAATGAGCAGATTTGGTCAATTGGTCGACGAATACCCAAATCGAGTCATTCTTCTTCTGCATCCTTGGTAATCCTACAACGAAATACATGGAAATACTGTCTCATTTCCATTCTGGCACGTCCAGTGGCTGTACCATTCCAGCTGGTCGCTGATGTTCCACCTTTGCTTTCTGACATGTCTAACATGAAACCACGTAGTCCGCTACTTGCTTCTTCACTCCAGGCCACCAAAAATGCTTCTTCAAGTCATGGTACATCTTCGTAGCTCCTGGATGAATGCTCAATCTGCTCTTGTGCGCTTTGTCGAGAATCAAACTCCTTAATCCTGCCACGTCAGGTACGTAGACACGTCTGTTGCACCTCAAAAGGTTATCTGATCCAATCTCAAATGCAGTCGCTTTTCCTCGTGCTATCAGCTTTTTCTTCTCTTGTAGTAGCCTATCATTAGCTTGTTGATCTCTGATCTCGTCCAACAGTCCACATGAAATAGTGAGCATACCAAACTTCAGCTTTCCAGGTGATAACTCCATGTTCAGGTTCAGGTCTCGAAACTTCACCAACAACTCCAATTCTTTGATCATCATCGTCGAAACTAGGATGCTCTTTCGGCTTAAAGCATCTGCTTCTATGTTCGCTTTCCCTGGATGATATTCCAACGTAAAGTCGTGGTCTTTCAGAAATTCTGTCCATCTTCGCTGTCGTATGTTGAGTTCTTTCTGATCGAACAAGTACTTCAAGCTCTTATGATCGCTGAAAACAGTGAATGTGCTCTCATACAAGTAGTGTCTCCAAATCTTCAGTGCGAATACTACTGCAGCAAGCTCCAAATCATGCGTAGGATAGTTCTTCTCGTGAATCTTGAGCTATCTCGAGGCATAAGCCACAACCTTCCTGTATTGCATCAACACGCATCTGAGTCCCTGGTGTGAAGCATCACAATAAACCTCGTAAGGTTCTCCTAGTTGAGGCAAGACTAAAACAGGTGCCGTTGTCAATAGCTCCTTCAATATCTGGAAACTGGATTCGCACTCCTCAGTCCAAGCAAAAGGTTGATCCTTACTCGTGAGTCGCGTAAGCGATGCTACGATCTTCGAGAATCCTTCAATAAATCTCCGATAGTAACCCGCCAATCCAACGAAGCTTCAAATATCTGACACCATCTTCGGTTGCTCCCAAGCCAGCATAGCTTCAATCTTAGCTGGATCTATAACTATCCCGTCCTTAGTTATCACATGCCTAAGAAAATTCACCTCTTCTAGCCAAAACGCGCACTTGGAAAGGTTAGCATAGAGTTGCTTCTCCCGTAGAATCTGCAACTCCTGGCATAGATGCTCTTCGTGCTCTTCTCTGCTTCGTGAGTAGATCAGGATATCGTCTATGAACACCATCACGAACTGATCCAAAAATGGGTGGAAAATCCTGTTCATGTAGTCCATGAATACTGCTGGTGCATTTGTCACTCCAAAAGGCATGACTAGGTATTCATAGTCACAACAAGTTACGATTCGATTTTCATCAAAATCGGAGTTTGTTTAAAATTTTATTCGCGGATAAAAACTATACGGTGATTCAAAACGCGACGAAACTTCATTAGAATTTTTCGACGATATTTGAACCATGAATTAATATAAAATATTAATTCTCAAATTTAATTTGATCTTGATTTAATTCAATCACTTGCTTAACAAACAAGAAACTGCTTATTATAGCATATATATGACAATTTATACTAAAATAACGCTAAATAACGCATCGCAAAAATACGGGTGTTACAAATTGACACATGCCAAATTTTTAAACTTACCATTTAATAACTGTCTACGCAATTATTAATAACTGTCATGACTACTATCATAATTATGACTCAGTATGGCATTCAGATGGTCGGTCCTATCATGCATGTAGTATTGCCTTGTGGGAGTGATTCCAGTGATGGGAGTCAGAGGGATGAGATTATACGTAGGCAGGGAGAGACATCTGGTCCCTCTCGAATGCATACTGCCAGATAGGATCGTCGCGCGTTTCGAAGGCGATCTGGATCACACAGCGGGAGTTCTCATTATCTTGTTCGCTGAGGGACGTATGTGTCAGTTTTTCTTTTTGTGTTTTTTTGGTATGATGGCCAGGAGTCTTTTTGTTCAGTTGGTATATTTTGATGAGGCGGATGTCAGCGTCTAGACTTAATATTTTGTTGGATGATTGTATTAGTACCTTGACTTCACTACGCATTTATGCACTCTGACGGTGACTAGGTTAGCCCTACTGATGGGGCCACTTTTTTTCTATACTGATGCATATAGTTGTACATTATTGTGTGACATGTTGCCTTCTTATTTATGCTTTAGAATAGTTTTAATTCACTCGTATTTTTATAGTTAGCGTGTTATCGATAAATAAGCAATTTATAGTAATTAATTAATTATTAAGCTTAAATAGGATGGCGGGGTGTTACATAAGGTGTGTTTAACTTCTGATGGTTGGGCATCAGTTACAGGTGAGGGTTATATTTTCTTAACTGCTTGTTTTGTTGATGAAAAGTGGAAGTTAGCTATTAAGGTTTTTAACTTTTGTCGAGTAAAGCAATGGAGAATAGATAAGAAAGTGTTTTCTAAGTCCACTAATTAAAAATGGCTTGTGGAGCACTCAATCAGATAGTATCAGATATGCGAAACTATTAGATAGGAGGATGTTCAAGTTCAATAAGTGTGTCAAAGATGTGGGGATAAATATGAGCATTGGTTTGAGAACTGATGTGTCTATTAGGTGGTATTTCACGTATCTAATGCTTGAAAGTGCCTAAAATTATCAAAAAGCTTTTGATTATTTCAAGGTGGCAGCAAGAAATTATAAATGTTGTCCATCTGATGAGGAATGGAGAAGGGGGAGAAAATTTGTGAGTTCTTAGAACTGTTTTATGATATTACACGCATGATCTCTGGTTCATCTTATCTAACTTTGAACTTGTATTTCATGTAAGTTTGGAAAATTGAGTGCATTTTAGAAGAGAATTAGTATAATGTTGATGGTGTTATAAGATAAATGGCTGTGAAGATGAAAGTGAAATTTGACAAATATTGGAAAGGGTATATTGTTGTACTAGCCTTAAGAGCTATTCTTGACCCATGCTTGAAGATTGACTTTTTAAACTATTGCTTCACTAAATTTGATGCTTCAAGTTCTGTTGATAAGGTCAAGCATGTGAAGGAAAAAATTGAGAAGCTTCATGGAGAACATGTGAGCAATTTCAAAAACTTAAAAATATGCCCTTGCCAAATATAATTTAAGCTTAACCAAAACATCCTAAAAACATGCTCTTGTTAAAAGCTTAACCAAAACATCCTAAAAATATGTCCTTGCCAAATACAATTTACACTTGACCATTACAAAAGCATGAGTCCAAAATCTAGTCCAATGTTAGTGTAACACCCCGGCTAATTTAATTATTTGAGTTTATTAATTTAGGCATTTATATGTTTTGAATTAAAAGTTGAGTAATTAGATGGGGTGGTATTTATAAATATAAGGGGTGTGCATAGTAGTGGCACAAATGAGAATTTGAATAAAATGAAGGGTACCAAAGTCCAACTCATTTTTTTCTCTCTTTCCCTCTTACCCCTCACGCCTCTCAACTCCCTCTGTCTCCCTCTCATTTGACATTTTTCAGAAAAAGAGTAGAAGGAAAAAGGAAGAAGAAGGAGTTAGGGTTTTGGGGGAAAAGAGTGGAAGTTGAGTGATTCTTCAAAATCTTGCTCTAAGAAGATATATTGAGTTGAGTTCTTGGCATTTGGGAGAAGAATCAAGTTGCCCTAGGCTGAGCAAAGGGGAGCTCGAAATTGAAGAAGAGAAGAGGAGGAAGGAGATCAAAGCTCCATTTTTGATAGTTCCAAAATCTTGGTTTGTGGTGAGTTCTTCTCACTTAGAGGTTGGGCAACCCATAAGACCCACCACTTAGGGTCTTTTCTTTTGATCTCACTTGTGTATTTTCTTGATTTCTGAATTGGGAATGGTTGAAATGCATGAATGGGTTTGGGTAGGAATGATTGTGCTTAAGTTGATGCATTAATGTTTTGTGACATGTTGAAGCATGATGGATTGTGTTTTTATATGTCTTGTGTTGCTCTTAATCTTGTATAGCAGTCATATGCTTGATTTTGAGTACTAATTTGGTTTGAAATTGGTTTGGATTGAAGAAAAAGTGAGGGGGAAGTTGGAACTATGCAGAAAAACTCGTTTCTGCATAATTCTGCAGGATTGCGAGTGGCGCGCCTCATAGGTGCGCGCGACGCGCATCAAAACAGAGGCAAAATGGAGAAATGTGTGTGACGCGGTGTACAAATGCGCGCGACGCGCACAGAAACAGCATCTGCAGCGCAGAAATGCGCGTGACGCGCACCCGGGCGCGCACGGCGCGCATTCTGCAGAAGGTCAACTTCGAGGATTTTATTAAAATACCAAACGAAGTCGGAATTGGGAAAATGACCACTCGTTGGAAAGCTTAGGATGTCTAGTTTCTAAATATAATTTTTATTTTAGAAAATACCCACCCAATTAGTGCAGTTTTAAGCAACAAGCTACTAGGTTCAGAAAGTTGAACATTAACTTTCCCCCAATTTGGAACCTATGTTTCTCCTTCAGTACTTAATGAAAATTAGAGAACTATATGTCCAAATTGAAGAGAAATGTGTCTAGTTTTCAATGGCACAAGAATTATTTCAAGATAAGCCCTATACCAGAAGTTGTGAAACATGCACGACGCGTTCTTGGGCGCGCGTGGCATGCCAGTTTCACCAGAAATGTGTACTTTAGCATTTTATGGGTCTTTAATGCCATGAATACTCAAGTTGAGAGTTCTAAAACATAGAAGATAAAAGGGACATCCTAAGATACCCTTAGATAAGTTATTAGTGCATTTATTGTCTGAAAGCTTAGAGAAAGAAATTAGAACTGTTGGATTCGTAGTGGTTCTAATGAGATAAACGTAGTGCGGTGCGGTGTACCACTGTAAGGTAACGATAAGTCCCGGCTGTTTACCTTAGTGTGGCAGAGCGGTGTACCACTGTTACCAAACGATAAGTCCCGGCCGTTACTCCGAGGATTGTAAGTACAGAGCGGTGTTCCACTGTGAGGTAACGATAAGTTCCGGCTGTTTACCTTAGTGTAGCAGAGCGGTATACCACTGTTACCAAACGATAAGACCCGGCTGTTACGAGTAATCCTAGTTGTATGTTTAGTCGTGTCACTATATTATTCGGGTAGTAATGTTATTATGATTTTGACAAGAGTCTGTGAGGGGTCAGAGGACGACTCACTGAGATTATTTTAATCTCACCCCTTTTTTCTTTTATTTCAGATAAGCAGGTACCGGCAAAGGAGAGATAATGATTCTAGGAGCTTTAAACCCCTAGTTTATATTAGATGTGCATTGTACTTGTCTCTTTTGTTGTTGAGGCAAAAATTGACATTGTATTTTGTAATTTCCCAAGCCTTGGACTTGGATGAAGTTGTAAACTTTATTTATTAGACTTATGGCATAGTTTGTGTTTGGACTTGTAATTTTACAATTCAAGTTTAAATTATTTTGTGTAATTCCTGTGCTTTAATGTAAATTGTCTTACTTCAATTATTATGGAAGTACGGGCGTTACAGTTAGCATAGAAACTTCACCCAAAAAAAATTCATTGCAACAAGTTAAAGACCACAACACTTATACGAGCTATTCACGAGCTATTTAATGTCTAGCATGTAAGGCTTGAGCTTAGCTCATTTAAATATTATCGAGCTCAATCTCAAGTTTGAGCTTGACTAATTTAATTAAAGAAATGAGCTTGATTGTAGGGATCTTGAATCTCAGGTAGCAGAAAGGCAATTATTTGTCCATGAATTTTATTGACTGAAGGCAACAGATTACACAAAGGAGATGTCTCCTTTCAACACTGGAAATTTCCTGTTGATAATGCTAATCAGAAAAACCAAAAAACTACTCTCAACAGACCTAGAAAGTCTATTTATAAGCCATAGACTTTCAGTTACAATCTAACTAACTTGTAATAGAAAAACAGAAAAAACGAGTCAAGCTCCAATAGTTCACGAATAGCTCAGCTCATTTACACTCCTATTTGCTAAGGTCTATGCAAAGGGCCATCGGCATATGTGCTTGGAAGGAAGCTATAGAAATTCAATTCAACCGTGAGTAAAAAAAAAAAAGTTTTAAAATTCAAACCATCAGTCTTCTTTTTTTATTAACTTCTATAATGAGCATCACGACAAAATTTTGAACCCCCGACTTTTTGTATGTGCAATGTGTATGTGCAAAATGACCGGGCTTTACATATGCATTTAATTACAACATTCGGGATAGCCGGACTGCGGGAGTCGCATTTATAGTTGGACAAGAGTTTCTGGTTAAGCATATACTGAATTAAAAAACCAGATGGCTCTGAATAATTTCTATAAAAACCGTCACGACAAAATTTTGAACCCGACCTGTGGGCCTCAGTAGAAGACCACCTGAGATTGCCGTTTGATATCCAGCAGAGGTGAAACATTATGTACGGTAAAGAGGAACCTACTGGATCTGTTTTACTCCTAATGGCTTGCCAGTAGTGATATAAACGAGTCGAGTCGAGTCGAGCACTTGAAGCTTACTTGAAGCTTGACCTTGGCATATGAAAAAAATAGTAAAGCTTAAGCTTGACTTGTTTAAAATAATAAAGCTTGAGCTTGGCTTATTTAGTTCATTTATAATTAAATTACTTGTGCATTTATGAAAATTTTTCTTTAATTACTTTTTAATTTTATCAATTTAGTACTTAATAAAGATTTTAATATTATATGATAATCTATAAAAATATAGATATGTACTTTAGATATGGTATGTGAAATTCAAGATTTCTAGACAACTACAAAAACAAAAAAAAATTTCAAAAGCTTAACCAAAACATCCTAAAAATATGTCCTTTTCAAATACAATTTAAGTTTACTTTTTAATTTTATCAATTTAGTACTTAATAAAGATTTTAATAGTATATGATAATCTATAAATATATATATATATATATATATATATATGTATTTTAGATATGGTATGTGAAATTCAAGATTTCTAGACAACTACAAAAAAAAAAAAAAAAAAAAACTGCAAAAGCTTAACCAAAACATCCTAAAAATATGGCCTTTCCAAATACAATTTAAGTTTGACCATTACAAAAATATGAGTCCAAATATACAATTTAAGCTTAACCATTAGAAAAGTATGAGTCCAAAAAAACTTGATCATCATTTATTTATTAAGATATCTAGTCTAATGCTAGCATAGCAACTTCACCCAAAAAAAAAATCAGTGCAATAACTTAAAGATCACAACACTAATACGAGCTATTCACGAGTTGCTTAATGTCGAGATTGTAACTCAGTTCAATCTCAAGTTTGAGCTTGATTCATTTTATTAAAGAAACAAGCTTAATCGAGTATTTAATGAGTTGAGCTCGAATAGTTCACGAGTAGCTCAACTCATTTGCATTCCTACTTACTTGCCAAGGTCTATGCAAAGGGCCATCAGCATATGTGCTTGGAAGGAAGCTATAGAAATTCAATTCAACGGTGAGTAAAAAAAGTGTTAAAATTCAAACCATCAGTCTTGTTTTTGACCGTAAATTCTTTGGTGGTTGATGTTCAGAAAAAAAATTATGGATCGCATGTCAACATATCTGATGAGACCTTGCACCATTTTCGGACTTGGAACTTCACTACTTCTGCAAACATTATGCATAAACTTTCTTAGGTAGTATGTAAACAAGAATGACATTGTTTTTTGTTCCTTAAAAAACAAGAAAATTTACCAGTATTTGTTTCAAATATTCATTATTCTAGAATCCATAAACTTCCTTAAAAGACAATGACTTCTTTAGATGACAGTCACTAAGCAATAAACAATCATATTATTTATACACAATGGGTAAGTCCCACATCGAAACAGCCTCACCTATGCACCTCCCTCAGTTTTTACACAATCAACTAACTTCTAGTTACACCTTTAACAACCTCATACCTGAATTAACTAACTCTTAACACATCCTTCATAATTCATGTTTGACGAAGACACAAAATGTAATGCTCTTCGTTACGTTAGTAACTTTTTAATGAATAGACTTTTAATGAATCGAAAACAAAATCTTACAGAAACAAGATGGTCTGAAATAATACTTCAATACTAATAATAATAATAATGAATCCTCACATAATAAAATTATTTCACTCCAACCCGGGCGTCTTCTAATAAAACTGAACAGTAAATAAATAAATATGTTTAGTCACAAACGACTCTTTATCCTTACTAACCAAGCTAAAAATGGTAACTAAGGAAATGCTCCAAATCTTCAAGCCTTCAAGTCTCAGTGAAGTCGTTCTCGTGCTCTGAAAACAACACTTTTAATGAGACATAATCTCAATGAATAAAACAAGTTCAAAACTTTTTACGCAAACATTGTTGTTCTCAGCCAGCGCGATAACTGGAAAAACATAACCGTGGTATCCGCGAATTACTCATAAAAAACCTCTTTAGAACAAGTATACATTATTCACATCATATACGTAACAAAATAAATATTCTTGTAATCAATCATTCATCCCAAAGCATTTAACCACATCAACTTTGCATACTATATATGAGCAAATTCGTATACACCGCTCAGTGATTACTATAATCACTGGATTTGACTATTTGGTTCCCAAAACCGATGTGAATACCAGAATCACTATGGTCTATAAGCTTATATCCATTCTCCATCCCGGATGGAGGTATCCAATATTGTAACATCCCCAATTTCCCGAAGTTAGATGAAGCTAGGTGAAGTGATTTTTCTAATTAATAATAGGAGCTTGTTAGTTAGAAGAAGAGAAATAAAAAGGGAGTAGCATCTAGTAATTAAGTGGGTGTAGTGAGACTATGACTCAATATAGTAAAAAGGAGGGTGTAACCCATAATAGGTGGGATGCATCTAGTAAGTGTGGGTTTTTGTTCTTTACATCCTAAAATATGAAAGAGGTGTCATAAGTGATGAAAGGGGGTGTAACCATTTTTATAGGGGTTGCTTTTAGTAAGTAAGCTGTTTTTGTGATTAAAAAAGAAAAGAAAAGAAGAAATAAAAGGAAAAGAGAAATGGGAGTCGTAGAAGAAGAAAGAAAGAACAAAAGAGAGAGAGAGAGAGGGAGGGAGAGAGAGAAAGAGACACTACAAGAATGTAGTAAAATACCCACGGATTATTACCGATGGCCCCATGGCCCGTCAGTAACATGAATGGTGACATGTGTTAATTGTGTTATTAAATTTTTTTAAAAACTGAGACGTTTGCCGCATGAATTTTTTTATTTTAAAATGAGGCGATTACTGACGGCTAAGCCGTCGGTAATCTGGATGGTTGGTTGGTCGGTGCGCTTGATTTGATGTGCATTTAATGCGTTAAATATCGACGGCTTGTACCGATGGCTAAGCCATCGGTAAAGTTAAAATTGAAACTTAATAACCTTTCCTCTTTCCCTCCCTCTCACTTTCCATCTGTTCTTTCCTCCCTCTGTTCTCCATTCGCACTACGACCTGCGACGACCTTCTCCCTGCTCCAGCGTGCTTCCTTTCCCTTTTCTGGCGGCGTGCTTCCCTTCCTTTCTCCGACCCCTCCTTCTCCGGCGTGCTTCCCTTCTTTGTCCGGCCTCACCTTCTCCGGCGTGCTGCCCTTCTCCGGCATGCTTCCCTTCTTCGTCCGACCCCTCCTTCTTCAGCGTGCTTCCCTTCTCCAGCCTCCTTTGTGCGAATGACATCTCTCTATTTCTTTCTTCATTTTTTCTTTGTGCAGCACTAATGCGGTTTCAATTTTTATGTGTTTGTGTTGTTGATGATCCAGAATTTCTGTCCGGTTTCATTTCCATTCTCTCTTGCAAGGTCAGTTTCTTATTATCTCCTTACCCATTTCATTCCTATTTTGTGTGTTTTTTGTTGTTGTTGTTGTTGTTGTTGTTGCTGCTGCTGCTATCGTAGGTTCTGATTAGGTTTATGTGTTGCTCTGTCCTTTTATCTTTTATTTTTACTAATGCTAAATTTTATTGGACTGGTGGAATACAAATGCTGCATATGCTAGCTCTATATATATGTTGCAATAATTTCATAATGTGGGCTTTGCATGTTTCCTTAATAGTAAAAAGACAAAAGCTAATTGATAGTGTACTTATAATGCTCATATGTGGCAATATATCGTGCCGCCGGTTTTAACACTTAGAATCCGTATAAATGCAATATTTTTTTCTCAGAGAATTGCCTTACTTTTAACTACTAGATTTCTAGTGTTACATTTCAATATGATTTAATTTAGTATATTGTTGAATTACCTCCCTTGGAAGATGAGTACAAGGAGAGGTCTACTGTTTATTTATTTATTTTGAATTGATGTAGTGTGATGCCACTAGGAATGATAGACCCAACCCTTTTTTGCTTGAGTAGCCTTACTTTTAACACTAGATTTCTAGTATTGAATTTCAATATGATTTAATATAGTATATTGTTGAATTACCTCTCTTCACTACAAGAAATAGTTAACATACCGACGAACATTCACCGACGGCCTTAGTCCGTCGCTAAAAAACCGGGATTTCCGACGGTCTTACCCGTCGGAAAACACGACCCGTCGTATTCTGTATATTACCGACGGGTTAAGCCGTCGGAAAACCGCTTTTTAGAGACGGACATATACCGTCGGTTAATGTCCGTCGGTAAACCGTGAATTTTGGAAAATTCCCGCTTATTTTTGAATACCGACGGTTGTTGACCATCGGTAATGGGGAGTTTTTCCGACGGGTTGGTCCGTCGGTAATCCCGTGTCGTTTACCGACGGTCATACCCGTCGGTAATTTTAAAATGGCCGTCGGTAAGCTCTTTATTTGGCCAGAACAGAATCCTTCTTCTTCATTCATCTCCGCCGCGTAGATCGCTTCTTCATCCTTCTACCCTTCTTCTTCATCTCCGCCGCAGCCCCCCTCCGCCTCCCTTCTTCATCTTCAGTTGTCGCATTTCTCCTCTCTTGTCACGGCTTCGCAAGACATTCGAGAAGCTTGGAGCCACAAGCTTGGAGCCACCGTCGGTTGCAAGAACCACGTGATTGGAGCTTGAAGCTGAAGCTTGGAGATTGAAGCTTGAAGATTCGAGAAGCTTCAGCTTGGAGCTTGAAGCTTGGAGCCACCGCAGACTTCTCCATCGTTTGTGCTCGTCGTCGTTTTCACAGCGCGGTCGAGGTCGCCCTCCTCCTTCAAGCCGCCGCTGCCACCACTGCCGGTCGTCCTCCTTAGGTAAGTTTGTTTTTGTATCCGCCGTCACCGCAGTTTTTTTTTATTTTTTTATGATTTGTTTGTTGGTGTGGGACTCGTCTCTGTTTGATGTTTGGATGGTTTAAAAATTTGTCAACTTGTGGATGTGGTAGGGTCTGTGTCGAACCCTAAAAATAAATTTGATTTGTAGTCATCTTTTGTTCAGTACTCCATATCTTATTTTTGCCTAATTGGTCGTCCTTATCATATATTTCATATGGAGATGGTGGTTTCAAGTTAATTGCTCTGAGGTTATCTTTGATCAGTGGATAAATCTTGTAGATGAGAAGGAATCGTGTGTGTGGCACGCTTTAGCTAAGGCGAGTATCTAATTATCTTATCTTTAAGGTAATTAATTCAAATTGAGATTAGCTTATACTCGTTGTTGTGGTGGATGTGAACTTGATTATGATCTTATAAGCTGAATTGCAATTACATTCTAGGCATTTATTTACATTATGTCGATTTTGTTTCTAACCAAAATAAATGTTAATCGATTTGGAACTAAAATATCTCACCACAACCCACATGTGGTACTTTTTAACAATCTTCACTAGTTACTTTTATATTTAAGATTTAACAAATAAAACATATCATCAATTCTCATTCATTTGTATAAGCATTGCATTTAATAGCAGCAACTTATTAAATTAGATGGATGCTGCCTCTCATTTTTGTAGTATGTTAACTTGCCAAACCAGTCTCATTGCATCAGTATGCCTTTATTATGATTCCCAATTACTAGGCCGCATCACTTGGTAATCCAACAACTATTGGTTTTGCAATTTGATGTTATATGATGTCCTGTTTGGTATAGCTTTGCTTGTCCTTTACCTTCGTGAGATTTGTGCCTTTTCCCTTCCCTTTCATTATAGCAAAACAAGTTTTTTTAATACTGCTTGGCTGATATTTTTATTCGAGTCAACCATCCTCTTTCGCATCATCTCCATGACTTTCTTCTTGCACTGAAACTTCTCCAAGTTCAGTTGTATCTTCGTAGCGGACTGTAGCTTTCTCTGAACATCTTCTCGCCCGGCTATTGGATGCATTTGATTTTCCATGTTTATGTCACTTGCATGACTATCTCCTTCCAATGAATCATTTTCAAGCTTGTTGTTGTGTTGTTGGAAACTAACCATGTATATTTCTCCTCAGTATCTTTGGCTTCAGCTGTTTGAATTTTCCCTTTTACATCATTTGCATGACCTTCATCCCGTGGTGTATGGATGATTTTGATCATCCATGTAAAATTATTTTATTGATTCTATCCTATATGTTTAATCCACATTGAAAAGCCAGGCATAATTGTTAAAACTCGTTGCCTATGTATATGCTATTTCCTGTTCAAACAAATACTCTTAGAGATTTTGTGCGGTAGCTCCTGAACTCCGTTAGTAATTCATCTATATGTGCTGCCTTTCATATTTGTCATTCTAGACATTGTGTTGCTATTTGTCTTGATGAAGTTCTCTAATGAAACTTCAAGTATTTTGGTTATGTAGATATTAAAGTTTTGCAAGAAAATTTAGACAAAATTGATTTGTTTCTGTGAGGAAAAAACTACATCAACAAATGCAACTTCAGTTTGTAAAACATTGAGGAGCCACAGTAAATAATTAGGAGCTACTTTATCAATGTTATTAACCAAAAGCTGCATTAATTCTTGCTTCAATTCTGTGGTGACTTAATTTTTATGATATATGATATTTTATCAATTCTGTGTCCTTTCACCTTTTCCTTCTTTCGACTTCGCTTACTACAAAGTGGTTGGTACATTTATTCATGTATATGTATACTATATATTATTACAATATAAGAAATCTAAGGCCATTCATTTTGTGACACTTCTTGCGTAACCAAAAGCACTTGATTCAAGTTAAGAAGCAAGCCTTTGGAGAACTTCTACAACATATCCAGTGCAACAAGTAAGTCCTAATCAATATTTACAAGTTCATGTACCTCATTCTCCATATTATATGAACATACAAAACATTTGAAAATTGAAAGAGGGACTGAGCAAGAAAATAAATGTGCCAGGAGAGTAAGTGTTAGTTATTTGACAGATATATACTGAGTTACTGTTAGTTATTTGACATGGATCATGCTCAAAATAAAACAAAATTACAAACCTTCACCACCAATGGCTACTAGCACTGCATGACTGGTGTGTTTTTCATCATTTATTTGTTCTAGGTCTGAAATTTATTTGCATACATTTTCAGTTTATTGGAGTCTCATTCCAATATAGTGGTTGCATTTGAATATATGTTGAGCCAACATAATAGTTTTCTGTCAGTGCAGCTAGTTTGAGTCTTAAGACTCATCACTCTATATAAGATTATAAGTACGCGATGTAGCCCTGAGCAAGCTCATGTGCCAATAAGATGTTATCAGTAATACCTCTCCCCAGAACAAAGGCACTTTGATTGGGGTCTATGATATCGAGCGAGATAAGTTTTAACGTGTTGGCAATAATTTTAGTAACACATTTGTAGACCACGGCAATAATTTTAGAATTTTTTTATCTTTACAAGCAATTAAACATGTACAATTTTTTTAAGACAACAGTGAAAAATGTAGACTCAAAACAGCCATATCAACTAGTTAGCTAACCCAAAAATCTATAGTCAAACTTCCGGTTTGAGAATAGAGAAGTCTTTATATACTATTATCTTCGTTGTAGCCGCAAATAAAGGAAGTGGGTACCTTGCAACTTAGGGTAGAAAAACCAAGCGTGCCACATTCTATGACCAGGTAACACTTTCTAAATGAATCCTTTGATAATTTGCTCAAGTTTGGAACAAATAGATTTTGGAATCAAATCAGCTTCATATGAAACATTAGGAATATCCAAATGTAATATTCAGAAATGTTATTTGTATTGAGAAGAAAGATCCAAGCTATAAGAACATATAAATTTGACCATGATAAGAACAATCACTAATATTAACAAGAATTTCATGATCTTGGACAATCAAAAAGTAATATCCGAATGCTTATCTTCAAAATGATAGTTTGCCGCATAATGTTGTTGTTTGGGGAAGATTTCACTATGAGAATTTATAACAAGCTTGAGTTGAAATTTTAGAGTTTGCCTCCAAAAGTGGGTGATTGTATTCGAAGGTGTGGACTTAAATCTGTGTTATTATTTATATATGTTCTTAATATGATTGTTCTTAGTTTTTAATTTTAATGGTGTGGTTTTGATATTCTTGTTTATATTTTATTAGTTTCTGCTAACACAAAAAGCTCTGTTTCATAGGCCTCTGAGTTCGCCACCTCCACCAGTTCGTCACTTGTACCACTAGGTATGCACTCTAACTCATGTCGGTTAACTCATTGGGTGGAAAAAGGGTTGTCTGTTCACCCCCACACCGACATGTTTATTTGTTTTCGTTCATAGTTCTCTCCACAGAGGAGATTTTGAAGTGTATTGTGTAATTGTCTAAATGATATGTACTGTGTAATTGTTCCGCCACTCGCTATCACTCATCACCACAATGCTTGTGAGTAAAGAGTGCAATTTTAATTTATGCTTGCCATTTCATTCATGGATATGGATATTGGTGATGTTGCTTGGCTGCAATTTGCTTTGCACATCTCTCTGTACTTCTTTCCTTTGCCACTTCTGCTTGTCTAATTCTATCATCTTTAAATGACCAAGTCGATTTTCTAATTCCAGTGTTGTTAATCGAGGATCGCGAAAAATAGCGTAAAATTGGTAGGATAGCGTAAAATAGCGGGCAGATAGCGTAAGCTAAATAGCGGGTGAAATAAATAAAATTATAAAATTATATATTAAAAAGTGACATATAATATTTAACGTTCAGCACAAAATCTGAAATGACATAATAAAATATTTATTTAATGAGCTATTTTTAGAAATTTAAGTGATTATTTATTCATAAATTACTTTAGAGGCTTATTAAAATAAAATGAAGAGAGTATATGAATATGTTTTATGTTGATATATTTGAATATTAATATCAGTATTTATTTTAAGTGATGTAAAATAAGTTTAAATAAACCTTGAATGAATAAGTAGCTCTTCTGTTTTAAGAAAATAAAATATATAAATTAAAATTGCAATATTGATTGAATTGTTAATAATTATTATTTATTGAAAAATAAAATATTTTATTTTATATATGGCGGATAGCGTAGTGGCAACTAAATGATTAACAAAACTACACACACAGTAACAGGACTATTGCCCAAAGAAACAAGACAGATTTGAATTGGAAAGGACAAATAATAATAGAATTAAAAAATAGATTTAAAGATAAAAAATAATTAAAAAGCAGAATTTTTAAGAACAATAGAATAAAAAAGCAGATTTTAAAAAAGAAAGAAGAAAATAACAAAACGAAATTAGATAGAATTGAAAAATAACATAATTAAAAATTAGAAGGATTCAAAAACAGAATTGAAAAAATAATTAAGAGATGAGCAGAATTAAAAGAGAAACAAGAGAAACAATCGTTAAAAATATGATATAACAAAAATGAAAAAAGATCTCAAGAAGAGAAGAATTAAAAATTTCAATAAAAAGAAATAAAAATAACAACATTAAAAATTATCATATAAGAAATAAAATGAAAAAGGAAAATAAAATACTTTTTATTATATATATATATATAATAAAACTAATTCTACCCTTGTCACTTCTGCTTGTGTAATTGTTAGGATAATCATTGATCGAATGGATGTTTGATATTTGTTATTAGTATCGGAGAAGCCTTAGCTTCCCGTTTGAGGTTTAATATATTATTGAGTTCATATACTCTTTTAGGGTACCATGTGCTCATTGTATATTGAACCTTGAATTGTCCAAGTCGGACAGTTTTGGAAAAAACTTTTTCTTTACTCGTATAATAGTTGTTGCTTAATTCTCGTATCTTTATATTTGATGAAATTTCGGTTCGATTCATTTCCTTTTGTTCTCTGGGTGCATACTTGATTGCGGTGTTCATAACTGCGTTCATTTTGTGTACTCAGAGACCAATGGGAAATGTCAATAAATTTTGTCAAGTATAAGATACGAGAATTAAGGAATGATTATTATACGAAGTTCTGAAAAGTTTTTTCTCGAATGGGATAAGTCATACCATTTAAAGAAAGAGAGCGGTTGTAAGAACGTCGTCTTCGCTGAAATTGTCATTTTTTTGACATGCGTAAGATGGAATATTTTCTTTCGAGTCGTAGTTGGATGTACGATAGGTTGTATCCGGAGAGGGGTTTGAAACCAGATTTTTGCGCTGGGTTATGCGTTTTGTCCAAGTCGCAACAAAGACATAAAGATTTCAAAACTAATGGAGGGATTAGATGTCCGTGCTTTAATTGCGATTGCGGAAGGATTAAGAGCCCAAGTGAGGTCACGCACCACCGTATTCAGTTGGATTTAGGCTTAATTATCGGATTTGGACTACACATGGTGAAAAGTTGCCTCACGTTGATTTAGGGGTTGGTGATAATTGCGAAGGTGCTTCAAGCGATTCGTGGATTCGGGATGCGGTGAGCGATTGAATTGATGCAAGATATGGTTTGTGATGCCTTGGGGGTGAACGTGTTATTCGAGGAGCAACAAAGATGATGACACAGATGAACTTCCAAATGAGACAAAGACAAAAATTTTATAATCTATTGTTAGAAACAAACAAGCCGTTGTTTGAAGGGTCTACGACTCTAAGTTATCAATGTGTGAGGCTCTTAGCTCTTAAGTCCAACTGTGGTGCTACCGAAGTGTGCTTGGATCTCGTAACGAAAATGATGTTGGACTCATCACCTATCAGAGATGGTTTGCCAAAAAGTTATTACGAGGCTAAAAGCTTAGTGTCCAAGTTGGGGCTGGAATCTAAAAGGATTGATTGTTGTGTGAGAGGGTGTATGTTGTATTACGACAATGAATTTGGTAAAAACGATGGTGCGCTAGTTGAATGCAAATTTTGTGGTGAGCCTAGGTATATGTCACATACTAATAATCGGACGGGTAGACAAAAACTAGTTCCAGTGAAGGCAATGTTTTATTTGCCAATTATTCCAAGGCTGCAGAGAATGTTTGCATCACCACAGACTGCAGACAAAATGACATGGCACTATGAGAATAAAAGCACTACAGGTATGTTGCGCCACCCTTCTGATGGTGAAGCTTGGAAGCACTTTGATCGTGTGCATCCTGATTTTGCAGCAGATCCACGTAATGTACGACTTGGCTTATGCTCTGATGGTTTTACCCCGTATGTTCAATCCACGGCGAAACCTTATTCTTGCTGGCCAGTTATCGTTACCCCATACAATCTTCCTCCCGAAATGTGCATGTCTAAGCCTTATATGTTCTTGACTTGTGTTATACCGGGTCCAGATAATCCGACAGCGGATGGTATTGACATCTATTTAGAGCCTCTTATTGACGATCTCAAAAGGTTGTGGAATGGTGTTGTGACGCACGATGTTGCACCTAAAGAGGAATTTTACAATGAGGGCGCGCCGATGTGGACCATTAATGACTTCCCTGCATATGGCATGTTGTCTGGTTGGGGTACTCATGGTAAAATGGCATGTCCGCATTGCATGGAGCATACAAAGGCCTTTACCTTGAAATTTGGGGGGAAGGGTTCGTGGTTTGACTCACCTCGCAGTTTTTACCCGATGATCATGCATTTAGACGGAATAAGAACGCTTTCAAGAAGGGGGAAGTTGAATTAGATGGCCCGCCCCCAAGGTTGACACCAGAACAGATCTGGGAAAGGGTTATGGAACTGCCCAAAATCACAGATTTTGGCAAATTGGATCGATTTGAAGGATATGGACAATGGCATAATTGGACAAAAAGAAGGATTTTTTGGGATCTGCCATACTGGAGAGATAATTTATTGAGACACAACCTTGATGTTATGCACATTGAGAAGAACTTTTTTGACAATGTTTTTCTCACAGTGATGAACGTCAGAGGAAAAACAAAAGACAATGACAAGGCCAGACTAGACTTACCACTTTACTGTAGGCGAAAGGACTTGCATTTGACGAATCAGTCGGATGGGAAGACCCTGAAACCCAAAGCCTGTTACTCTTTAAGTGCTGAGGAAGCCAAGTCAATCTGTCGGTGGATAAAAGAACTTCGGATGCCAGATGGTTATTCTTCTAATTTGGCAAGATGTGCCGATGTGAACAAAGGAACCATGATTGGGATGAAAAGCCATGATTGTCATGTATTCATGGAGTGTTTACTTCCTATTGCATTTAGTTCCTTGCCGTCAAATATTTTAAATCCACTGACTGAACTCAGCCAATTCTTTAAAGATTTGTGTTCTGCGACATTGAGAGGATGATCTCATAAGGATGGACCAGAACATACCAGTCATTCTTTGTAAGTTGGAGAGAATATTTCCCCCTGCTTTCTTTGATTCTATGGAGCATCTAGCAGTGCATCTTGCACATGAAGCTAGGCTTGGTGGACCGGTTCAATACAGATGGATGTATCCATTCGAAAGGTACTATAATAAAGTATTCTCTAAAATAAATATTTATTTGAAGGGTTAAATGTATCAAATTTTATCATCAACGTTGTTATTTTGTAGATTTATGGGTGACTCAAAACGGTCGGTGAAAAATAAGGCCAGGGTTGAAGGATCTATTTGTGCAACTTACTTACACCGTGAGACAATCCATTTCTGTTCCCATTATTTTACGAACTTCATGTTGACACCAACAAATAGTAGGAACGAAGTAGAAATTGAAAGTGAAAGACACCCGCTTGCCTTATCAGTATTTTGCCTTCCTAGTCATGGTGGAAAGGAGGTGGATAACTGGATAACGGGCGAAGTGTGGAAGTCAGCCCACGTTCACGTGTTGATCAACTGTGCAGAAGTATCACCGTATCTAACGTATGTATCATTTTGACCACTTTCAATTTCTTTAATCCACAATTGCTCTTGATCATTTGTTTGATAATGACTTGGTCGTGGCATTCTTGTTAACTCAGCCCACACGCGTACAAGCCTCTTCTGCCTATATTCATGAATATTTCCCAACGTGGTTTAGGAACCAGGTATGTTTTTTGAGTCGTCATATATATATTATTATTATTATTTATTGTTTGAAAATACAAAAATATTGTTTGAAAATAGGAACCATAATTTGTTTGCACATGGTGTGTACACAGGGGTATAGCGAGGCAGAATCCCCTAAAATCCAACACTTGAGAAATTTATCTCATGGTCCTAAATCACGTGTAAAAGAATGGCACACATTCTTTGTAAATGGATACAAATTCCAAACCCAGTCAAAAACAGAGGGGAAAAAAACAGTTAACAGCGGGGTTTATGTAAAAGGTGCCACAGATGGAGGTGAAGATGACTTTTACGGCGTGATTCAACATATATATGAACTGACGTACAATACTTTAGACTATACTAAAAAATAGTGTTATTTTATTGTAATTGGTTTGATCCGTCAAATAGAGGCACAAGAGTGGATCGAAAATATAATACTGTTGACATACACATGAGCAGAAGATACCAAATATTTGATCCGTTTATCATGGCACAACATGTAAGACAAGTGTATTATGTCCCTTATCCATCAACTCGAAGGGACAAACAAGGTTGATGTGTCGCAATAAAGATAAAACCACGGGGTCGCTTTGAAGCAGATGATACACAGGAAGAAGTGGCTTATCAAGTGGATGAGATGTCTCATGTCAATGTAGTAAATGAAGTGGAACCCATTACTCGACTACGTGACAATCCAATCACATATGAAGATGTAGATGGGGATGAGGAATTAAATGAAGAAGTGGCAGAACCATCGGGATCTCAAGACGATGCCGAAATTGAGTGGGCGTAATGGGCGATTGAATTTGTTTAACTTTTTACAATTTGAGAAATTAATGTGTAACAATATATTTTAATTTGTCAGTTATTTTCATAACTTGTTTATTTTTATGGAATTCATTTGTAATATTGTTATGTTTAAATATAATATTTCATGACTGTTATTATTCAATTGCTCTATAGACAGATATGGCATCGGGAGGTTCAGAGCGGACCCCAGACCACCCAGTGGTGGTAAATGGAAGGGGAAGGGGATCGCCCTCGACCCCCCTCATCGTCAGAGGCCGACCATCATTAGGCGTGACCCTACTGGGTTTTCGACGTTGTCATCTACACGTTGTCCTAGTACATCTACGCCGAGACAGCCTGATACACCTCTTGCACCTAGACAGCCTTCTGCACCACCTACACAGACTCAGGCACATTCGACACCAGCGACACAGACTCGGGCACGTTCGGCACCTTTGCCTCACATTGACATGATCCCCACCCCTGGTTCCAGCAGCCCACATGGCGCTTGAGTTCCCATGTTGTGCTCGATCCGGTGGCCGATGCTCATCATCCGACCATGATTATAGTACGGCCATACACCTGATGACACCGATGTTGGGCGGGACGGGAGGAGCAGGAGGTTCAGCAGAGGAGGTTCTTGAGCGAGGGGAGGGCCAGAGCCCGACACTCTTGAGATGTTGTATGATGTTGGTGTTCTTATCAGGCCATCTGGTAGAGGGTAAGTATTTGCAATTTTTTCGAGTTATTAATAATTTACATGTGTATATATATATATATATATATATATATATATATATATTTTTTATTTAACATGTTTTTATTGTTCAGGTTTCTTCCCTCAAAGCTCTTTGCGTTAGCTATCACAAAGAACAATTGAGGAGAATTACTGGAGTTTTGGCCCACCTGGGACATCAAGGATTTTGAGCGGGACCATATGTTTAATTCTTTCAGAGTAAGCTGCAATTTTTATTTTATTGCATATTATTTTATTTTTGTAAATTTCAATTATGTTTAATAATGTCTTATATTGATACTGAGCGAGGTTGCTTGGGAGGAAAAAGATGAGGAGGCGATGGAGAAGAATTTTCATATGAAGGCCTCCCACCGCCTTTCTCGACATGCTTCGAGATGCCCGCATCGTGATCGCCACCAGTTGGATAGGGACGAGCTCTGCAGCGGCGGTGGTAGCGCCTTGGAACTCCACGAGTTCCAGGCGACCAGCGAGCCAAGAAGAATAGGGCCTCTGAGAAGGGTGGCGGCTTGCACTGGAGGCGATGTCGATCGGTAGACGCAGCTAGACTTGTACGTGTTATAAAATTGTTATTATTATTATTTTATTATTATTATTATTATTATTATTATTATTTATTTAAATTTTTTATTAATACAATCTCGATCGAGGAGGTTGGGGAGAGAAATTCAGATTGCACGAGCTTCATCTTGCAACTCATACGAAGAAGTACCTGGTGATTTCGTTGATGAGCGTTCGGCGGACTCAGGTAATTATAAAATATAATAAATATTTTTAATAATGTTTATATTGTTTTGTTAAAAAAAGATTTGATTTATTTGTTTGTTTAACAGAGGAGTTTGAGGCGAGGATGTCTCGGCTTAGATCTCGAGCTCATCATGTTCTCCATCTCGAGCCCTGACGATCTATCTACACCGGAGGGTTTGGCGTAAGTGGTTGGCGGAAAGAAGAAGGGTCGCCTATATGGTCTTTGGCGACCTTGCCAAAGAACTACAAAAAGGGGCCCGCCGCCTACACACCGGAGAGTCGTCGAGTAGTAGTCTTTGCCAGTCGCTCTGCGCGGATGACCAGGAGATAGGCGAGTTGAAGCGGACCGTGGCCCAGCGGCGAGAGCTTTTGACTCAAAGTCTTTGGCGCGACAGAGCGGATGTACGGTTGCTAGCTCGCCCGGCCTACTCGCCTCGGCCTCGGCCTCGCCTCGCCTCGCCTCGCCTCGCCTCGCCTCAGCGTACTCATGGTCATGTCGATGATCCAGGATGATGTAGAGGATCTCGATCATGATCGAGTACCAGGACTATTAGTTCTATTTGTACTTATATTGTTTCATATTTTTGGATATCACTTTTTTTCGTTTGGATATTAGGTACTGATTTTTATTCGTTGAATTTTTTATTTATTATGTTTTCTTTTTTAATTTGCTTTTTAGTTTACGTTATCACATTTTTATATATGGAAAATCAATTAATAATTAAATTAAATTAAATTACAAGTAATTTTTAATTAAATTAATAAATAAATATTTTTAATATGAGAGTAAATTACTTTTATAATTAAACAAATAAATAATTAAATTAATTAAAGAATAAAATTAATTTGGTTATTAATTAAAATTAATATATTAATAAATTTTATTTAAAAAAAAATTCCCGATTACCAAGCGGCCTAAAGCGTCGAACGCTTCAGATTGACGGCGGTCACGTCTGTCGGAAATTTAACGACGGCTTTGCCCGTCGGTAATCGACGTCATTTACCGACGGGTGTAACCGTCGGTATTAGTAACCGACGGCTTTGCCCGTCGGTAATCGACGTCATTTACCGACGGGTATAACCGTCGGTATTACCGACGGCAAAGAAGAGTCCGTCGATAATCCTTTGCGACGACCATATTTCCGACGGGTTTTAGGCCGTCGGTTATCCGTCGGTAAAATTGGGTTACCGACGGCTTTTATAGCTTACCGACGGCTTTAGGCCGTCGGTAATCCCGTGTTTTTTTGTAGTGCTTGGAAGATGAGTACAAGGAGAGGTTTGCTGGCTGTTTTATGTTATGATTTAATATAGTTTTGGTAATGTTATATTAGTTATGCATTAGGTTATTGTTTGGTGTTGTGTTTGATTGTTTTGTGTAGTGGGGTTATTGTCGGTGGTCATTATATCGGGCAAGAAAACTGTAATTTTTATTAGCGAACTATTCTTGCCCGATGTAGAAGCAATTTACAGTAACCTTGTTACACAAAATGATCCCAAACTTGGTGGATCATTTATTGTATTTTAGAATTTATTAGTTAATTGATTTTTGTACAAAAAATATAGCTGATTTGTTTTGACCACGTTTTGAAAACAAATCTATTTATGTGAGGATCCCTATGAGCTGATTTTGATGGGGGTTGTGACCACACACTTAGTTATCCACATCCGTTTGCGGCAAGGCCTGAGGTAATAGAGTTATTCTCTGTGGAGAAACAACTTATGTTCTCACCAGAAGTAATCTGAGAGCCTATAATTTGTTTCTCTACAGAGAATAACTCTATTACCTCAAGTCTTGCCGCAGATGGTAACTAAGTGTGTGGTCACAATCCCCATCAAAATTAGCTCCTAGGGGTTCACATATGAAATGATTTGTTTTCAAAGTAATGCCTTGAGGAAGTGATAGGGGAAATGATGATGTTCTCCTATTGCGATTCCCTTAAAGGCGTTACTGGGGTCTGCTACTAGCTCTTGTTTTATTATTGTCTATTATTGTGATATCTTTAAGACATTCACAAATTAATAACTTGTGTTACCATTCTCCAGAAAATGGACAATCGTGATTATCCCCTAGATCATAGTTGGGTATATGACAGGCTTAATCTTGGTAGGGGGTTGAAACCACTACAAGAAATCGCGGCATTACCGACGGCCAAAAACCGTCGGTAAACAACAAATACCGTCGGTAACCCAAAAATTCCGACGGATTACCGACGGGCTAATATCCGTCGGTAAAACGCGCGTCGCATATGCGTACCGACGGCTTTTCCCCCCGTCGTACAATCGTTCGGTAATTTCCGACGGCTTTAACCCGTCGGTATAATCGTTCGGTAACTTCCAACGGCTTTAACCCGTCGGTAATTCCGAGTCACAACAATTGACATTTCCGACGGCCACGACCGTCGGTAAAGCCGAACTTTAAATTATTTTTTTTGAATTGAAAATTGTTTAAATTTTTATTAAAAAATTATTTAATTTTTTAAATTATTTAATTTTAATTTCTGTAATCAATTTAATTTATTTATCCATTTAATTAACGATTACTAGTTATTACATTTAATTATTAATTTATTCCTGTATTTAAAAATACAATGCGATAACGTAAACTATAAAACAAATTAAAAAAAAAGAAACGTAACAAATAAATAAAAAAATTCGACGAACAAAGCAGTAATAAAAAAGATATCTGAAAATATAAAAAAATATCGATACAAACATAACTAATAGTCTTGATAGTCCTGATCATGATCACCATCTGCATCATCGACATGATCACCAGTACTATGAGGCGGAGGCAGAGGCGGAGGCGAAGGCGGTGGAGGAGGCGGCTCGCGAGCTAGCAAATGGTACAGATCCTCCTGTCGCTGCAGCACCTGAGCCAACATGGCAGCCGTCCGGCGGGCCTCCTGCTGTTGCTGGGCCGCGATCCACTGCTGCTCGGCTGCCAACCGCTGCTGCTCGGCCATGGCCCGCTTCAACTCTGCTATCTCCCGCTCATCCGGGGTAGCACCACTGCTGGACGACTCTCCAATGGAGAGGCAGCGGGCCCCTTTCTTGTAGTTGCTGGCAAGGTCGCCAGCACCGTATAGGCGACCCTTCTTCTTGCCGCCAACAACATTCGCCAAACCATCGGCCGATGCAATGGATCCTCTGGGCTCTGAGACGGGGAACATGACGATGTCTGAGATCTAACCTGAGACATCCTCGCCTCAAACTCCTTCTGTCAAACATAAACAAATTAGTCAATTTTTATTGTAATAAAACAATATAAACATTGTTAAAAAACTATTCAATATGTTTTATAATTACCTGAGTCCGCCTCGACCGCTCATCTACAAAATCACCAGTACCTTTCCTAATATGAGTTGCACGATGGAGCTCGTGCAACTGAACCTCCCTTTTCAACCGCCGAGACTGTAATTATTTAATAAAAAAAGCTTAACTAAATAATAATAATAATAATAATAATAATATAAAACGTACAAGTCGAGTTGTGTGCTACTTTGTTGGCCAGAACCTCCGGATGCAAGCTCCCACCCTTTCGTGAGGCTCTATTCTTCTTCGCCTTCTAAACATCGCCTTGAACTAAGGGGAGTTCGATAGCTTGCATTTCTTGCCAGACCTCATCTCCTATCCAAGTGGGCTGCCTATTGAGGCGGGCATCTCTAAGCATATCAGATAGGCGGTGGGAAGCCTTCATAAGGAAGTTCTTCTTGATCTGCTCCTCCTGCTCTTCCTTCCAAGAAACCCTCTCCTGTATGAATATAATACGTTATTAAAAATAATTGAAATTCATGAAATAAAAAAATAATACGCAACAAAAAAAAATAAACAACTTACTCTGAAAGAATTGAACATGTGCCTCCGCTCATCCACCATCAGCGTCCCCCAGGTGGGCCAATAGCTGTGGTAATTTTGCTCAATTACTTCTGTGATAGCCTTCGCAGCTGGCTTTGATGGAAGGAACCTAAACAATAAAAACATACCAAACAAGTTAAAAAAATATAGGTTAAATTGTAATTTTCGTCCCTTATCCTTTTTTTTTAGTTTTCATTTAAGTCCATTAAGTTACAAAAATTACTTCAATTTCGTCCTTTCTTTTTAATTATTCTTTTTTGTCTTAGACGAAATACCATCTTACATGTGGCAGTTTGTTTTATTTTATTTTTTGCCACGTGTCAGATGGTGATTCGTCTAAGAAAATATGAATAAATAAACAGAAAAGAGGAAATTGATGTGATTTTTGAAGTTTAAGGGACTTAAATGAAAACTAAAAAAAGATAAGGGACGAAATTGAAAACTAAAAAAAAGATAAGGGGCAAAAATGTGTATTCAACCTACATACTCACCCTCTACCAGCTGGCCTAATAGCAACTAGGCCATCATGCAGCATCTGAATATCATCAACGACCTCCTGCTCAACCTCCTCGTCCTGCTGAATCCCGGTTTGATCAGGTGCCTGGCCCGCACTATACTCAAGATCGGACACATGAGTGTCGGGCACCGTCTCAGACACAAAATGAGAGGAAGAAGCGGCAAGTGTCTGCTGGAATCCTGGGGTGGGCATCATGTAAATGGGTGTCGATGCAAAAGGTCCTGCATGCTGTGTAGGTGCCGAATGTGACATAGGCTGCGTAGGGGCCGAACTCGCTGGAGCCTGTGTAGGCGTAGATGTATGCGGACGCTGTGTGGATGACAACATCACATAGCCAGCATCATCAATCCTAATAATGTTCGGCCTCCGACGACGAGGGGGGTCGACAGCGATGCGCTTCCCCTTCCGTTGACCACTACTGGGTGGTCGGGGGGGTCGGAGCCTGAACCTCCTGATGTCATATATGTCTATAGAGCAATTCAATAATAACAGTCATGAAATATTATATTTAAACATAACAATATTAAAAATGAATTCCAAAAAATAAACAAGTTGTATGAAAATAACTGACAAAATAAAATATGTTGTTAGACATTAAATTCTCTAATTGTAAAAAGTTAAACAAATTTATTACGCCGCTCTGCCCGACATCGTCTTCAAATCTTGATGGTTACGCCACTTCTTCATTTAATTCCTCATCTCCATTTACATCTTCATATGTGATTGGATCGTCACGTAGTCGAGAAATGGGTTCAACCGTTTACTACGTTGACATGAGACATCTCATCCACTTGATAAGCCACTTCTTCCTGTGGATCATCTCGCTTCAATGCAACCCCTTGGTTTTGTCTTTATTGCAACACACCAACCTTGTTTGTCCCTTCGAGTTGTGGATAAGGGACATAATACACCTGTCTTACATGTTGTGCCATGATAAGCGGATCAAACATTTAGTATCTTACGCTCATGCATATGTCAACGATGATATATTTGCGATCCATTCTTGTGCCTCTACTTGACGGATCAAACCAATTACAATAAAATAGCACTATTCTTTTAGTATAGTCTAAAGTATTGTACGCCACTCATATATATGTTGAATCACGCCGTAGAAGTCGTCTTCACCTCCATCTGTGGCACCTTTTACATAAACTCCATCGTTAACTGTTTTCCCCTCTGTTTTTGACTGGTTTGAAATTTGTAACCGTTTAAATACGTGTGCCATTCTTTTACACGTGATTTAGGACCATGAGATAAATTTCTCAAGTGTTCGATTATGGGCGATTCTGACTCGCTATACACCTGCGTATACACATGCACAAGTGATTTAGGGTTCCTTTTTGCAAACAATCTTTTGTATTTTCAAACAACAAATAGTTGAAATAGGACTAAAAATACATACCTGGCTCATAAACCTCGTTGGGAAATATTCATGAATATAGGCAGAAGAGTCTTGTTCGCTTGTGGGCTTAGTTAACAAGAATGCCATGAACAAGTCATTATCAAACAAATGATCATGAATAGTTGTGGACTAAAGAAATTGAAAGTGGTCAAAATGATACATACGTAAGATGTGGTGATACTTCGGCACAGTTGATCAACACTGATAAGGCCAGCGGGTGTCTTTCACTTTCAATTTCTATTTCATTCCTATTATTTGTTAGTGTCAGCATGAAGTTCATAAAATAATGGGAACAGAAATGAATTGTCTCACGGTGTAAGTAAGTTGCACAAATAGATCCTTCAACCCAGGCCTTATTTTTCACCGACCGTTTTGAGTCACCCATAAATCTACAGAATAACAAGGTTGGTGATCAATATTTCAACATTTAACCCGAGGCAGTGAATAATTATTTTAAAGAATATTTGATTATATTACCTTTCGAATGGATACATCCATCTGTATTGAACCGGTCCACCAAGCCTAGCTTCATGTGCAAGATGCACTGGGAGATGTTCCATAGAGTCAAAGAAACTAGGGGGAAATATTCTCTCCAACTTACAAAGAATGACTGGTATGTTCTGCTCCATCTTGATAAGATCATCCTCTCTCAATGTTGCAGAACACAAATCTTTAAAAAATTGGCTGAGTTCTGTAAGTGGATTTAAAATATTTGACGGCAGGGAACTAAATGCAATAGGAAGTAAACACTCCATGAATACATGACAATCATGGCTTTTCATCCCAATCATTGTTCCTTTGTTCACATCGACATCTTGCCAAATTAGAAGAATAACCGCCTGGCATTGAAGTTCTTTTATCCACCGACCAGGACCTAGCTTCCTCAACAGTTAAAGAGTAACAAGGCTTTGGGTTTCGTGGTTTTCCCATTCGATTGAATCGTCAAATGCAAGTCATTTAAACTTACGATAAAGTGGTAAGTCGATCTGGCCTTATCATTGTCTTTCGTTCTTCCTCTAACGTTCATCACTTTGTGAGAAAAACATTGTCAAAAAGTTCTTCTCAATGTGCATAACATCAAGGTTGTGTCTCAATAAATTATCTTTCCAATACGGCAAATCCCAAAAATACTTCTTTTAGTCCAATTGTGCCATTGTCCATATCCTTCAAATCAATCCAATTCACCAAAATCGTGATTTTTGGCGAGATCCATAACTCGGTAAAAATGCATTGGGATGTCAACCTCGGGGGCGGGCCATCTAATTCAACTTCCCCCTTCTTGAAGGCGTTCTTATTCCGTCTAAATGGATGATCTGCTGGTAAAAACCTGCGATGTGAGTCAAACCAAGAACTCTTCCCCCTAAATTTCAAGGTAAAGGCCTTTGTATGCTCCATGCAATGGGGACATGCCATTTTACCATGAGTACCCCAACCAGACAACATGCCATATGCAGGGAAGTCATTAATGGTCCACATAAGAGCTGCCCTCATTGTAAAGTTCTTCTTTCGTGCAATATCATAAGTCACAACGCTATTCCACAACCTTTTGAGATCGTCAATGAGAGGCTGTAAGAAGATGTCAATACCATCTGTTGGATTATCTGGACCCGGTATAATACAAATCAAGAACATATAGGGCTTAGACCTGCACATATCAGGAGGAAGATTGTATGGGGTAACAATAACTGGCCAGCAAGAATAAGGTTTCGCCATTGATTGAACATATGGGGTAAAACCATCAGAGCATAAGCCAAGTTGTACATTACGTGGATCTGCTGCAAATTCGAGATTCCCACGATCAAAGTGCTTCCAAGCTTTACCATCACATGGATGTCGCAACATACCTGAAGTGCTTTTATTCTCATAGTGCCAAGTCATTTTGTCTGCAGTCTGTGTTGACGCAAACATTCTCTGCAGCCTTGGAATAATTGGCAAATAAAACATTGCCTTCCGTGGAACTGGTTTTTGTCTAGCCTTGCCATTATCAGTATGTGACATATACCTTGGCTCACCACAAAATTTGCATTCGACCAGCGCGCTATCGTTTTTACCAAATTCATTGTCGTAATATAACATACACCCTCTCACACAACAATCAATCCTTTTAGATTCCAACCCCAATTTGGACACTAAGCTTTTAGCCTCGTAATAACTTTTTGGCAAACCATCTCTGATAGGTGACGAGTCCAACATCATCTTCATTACGAGATCCAAGCACACATCTGTAGCACCACAGTTGGACTTGAGAGCTAAAAGTCTCACACACATTGATAACTTAGAGTCGGCAGACCCTTCAAACAACGGCTTATTTGTTTCTAACAAGAGATTATAAAATCTTTGTGCAGTCTCATTTGGAAGTTCATCTGTGTCATCATACTGTGGCTCCTCGAATGATACGTTAACCCCCAAAGCATCATAAATCATATCTTGCATCAATTCAATTTGCTCACCATATCCCGTATCTACGCAATTTCTTGAAGCACCTGTGCAATTATCACCAACCCCTAATCCAACTCGAGGTAACTCTTCACCATGTCTAGTCCAAATCCAGTAATTAGGCATAAATCCAACTCTCTGCAGGTGCAGCATGACCTCACCTGGGCTCTTGATCTTTCTGCAATCGCATTTAAGGCACAGACATCTAATCCCTCCATTAATTTCGAAATCTTCGTGTGCCATTGCGACTTGAACGAAGTGATCAATCCCATCGTAAAAAGATTGTTTCAAACCCCCTCTTCCCGGATACAACCTATCGTACATCCAACTACGATTCGAATGAAAAAATTACATTTTCTGCATGTCAAAAAAATGACAATTTCAGCAGCACGACATTCTTACAACCGCTCTCTTTCTTTAAATGGTATGACCCTATCCCATTCGAGGAAAAACTTTTTCAGAACTCGTATAATAGTCATTCCTTAATTCTCATATCTTATACTTGACAAAATTTGTGACATTTCCCATTGGTCTCTAGTACACAAAATGATCGCAGATTAGGAACAAGGCAATCAAGTATGCACCCAGAGAACAAAAGGAAATGAATCTAACGAAATTTCATCAAATATCAAGATACGAGAATCAAGCAATAACTATTATACAAGTAAAGAAAAAGTTTTTTCCCAAACTGTCCGACTTGGACAATTCAAGGTTCAATATACAAACAACACGTCGTATCTAAAAGAGTACGCACTCAATAATATATTGAACCTCAAACGGGAAGCTAAGGCTTTTCTCCGATACTAATAACAACAATCAAACATCCATTTCATCAATAATTAAAAAGTAACATGTTGAAAGTTGACATCCTCTTAAAGGATAGAATTAAACAAGCAGAAGTGGCAAGGGAAGCATAAATCCTTTTAACAATTTTTGTTTTCATAGTGGTTTGGCTTCGTATATGCCATGCAATTAGAGCTCCTATATGGCCACATCTACCATACATCCTAATCCATTAATTGGCCAAAAAGCAATCATTTTCTGTTTCTGCAGTTAGATATAACATTTAGGTCTAAATTCATTGTTCTATATCTTCATAAGTATGCATATAATGAGTAAGTGAGTGAGTGAGTTAAAAAACTAGCCTAGCACCAGAATCTACTATATTAACCAAGGCAGTACTAGTGAAGGGCAAGGCAAGTGGTCATAGACAACAGGCATCCACATGCACCCCCTATACCCACATAACTATGAGCTGGAAGAACTAAACAAAACAAACACCCTCTCTGTATGTATGTTAGTTTTATGTGTTTATGCGATGGTTTGATTTTTTTAAAATTTTAAATTTGTGGTTTTTAGTCATACTGCAAGTTTATGGATCTAAAAATGTGTTTTATGAAGTTGGATCTAATACTGCAAGTAATGGATCTAATGTTGCAAGTAATGGATCTAATAATGGGTTTTAATTTTAGTTGAGAAGTCTATCTTCTATTTTCGGTCTTATCTATGCCATGCTTTACACTCTTCCTTCAATATACTGCATCATATTGGGCATGTAAATTATCAACGAGTAAGAAAGCTATTAACCATGAGGTAATAGTTTCTGATAGTATTGGGTTTTGGGGTTGATCTTATCTCTTATTGAATATCTCTTAGGCTACATTTTTCAATTTTTTTTTTTGCTGACTTGCAGTAAGATACTATTTTGGTATGCTCTTTGTGTTTATGTTACCATGAGAGTTTGATGCTTAATGTTACATAATGGTTAAAGTGAATTGCCCTTCAAATGGTTTTGCTGCCTACCCATTACATACTTAATTTCATACAAGATGGAAGTTACTTTTTTCTGCATTTTAAAACATAGATCATATAATAACTAAGTATAAATTTGAGTGCTTAATACTTCTAAATGACATGTTTGTTTGATGTCAAGTTCATCAATTCCTCTTACACTATTATTTGTTGTTAACGAGTTTCTATTCAACATTGTTGGCTTATCTTTGACATAATTGAAACGCAAAAATCAATATGTGGATAATATAGTAGCACTGAAAAAAATTATATAATTATATCATATAAATAAGACATTACAGCAAGACTATATTGGTGGGTAAAGAGTGTATGGGCTTTGTCATGCAACTGTTCAAAATTACAATTGTATTCTTATGCCTTAGCCATTGGGGTGGATCATGGGTGCATGGTAACAGTTAAGCTCCATTTACATTATCCTTCCATGAAATCAGGATGGGGCTGATATTTATGTTTTCTTTCTAAAATCCATAGAAATTGTTCATTTGAATTGTGGAATTTTCACTTAAAGCCACTGCACATTCATTGGGATTATTTTGTTAGCCTTCCTTCCTCATTAAGTAGAAAAATCCTGCTATTTAGCATAAAAACGATCATATGAGAGAAAATTGAGAGCTAACACAGGAAGGAGGATTCAGATCACACATTCACCACCATATTCACCCCCTTGTCTCAATGGAAACAAAGAGAACAGAAATTGAGCCAAGATTTAGGGATGAGGAATGGGAAAAAACATTGAGCCAATACTAACATTAATTTTAATTATGGTAGACAGTAGAAGGAAGTAAAAATATTCAGTGGTGCACAAACGCAACATGAGGATTAACAGTGAAATCAATTTAATTGCCTGTTCTAAAAAAACCCATCAAGCAACAGAGTAATTATTTACTTCTCCCTTCATTTCTCATACTTCTCCCCCTTGTCTTAATGTCACAAACTCTCATTGCACCTCCTCTCTTACTCTATGTATGAACCCTCAAACGCCACCCCCTTTTTTGTGTACCTTTCACAGATCTCTTTCGGCTCACTCCTCCCTCTTATTCCCTTTCCCCCCTATGTTTCAGCACCCCACCCCTTCCCCTGTGTTTCCACTCTCTACATAAGGAACACATAACACTAATCAAATATGCCCCAACAAAAAACCCACATTGTGCTGGCTAATAATTAATATGAGATGATATTAAAGACGCGAACAATTGAACACACATACCATCTTCAATCTCAAACCATTCGAATCATACATACACACAGACATATATGAACAAACACTGTTTGAATCACACACACAACCACTAGATTTTCTGTGAAAAGGGTTCCCTGGATTTTTTGTTTGGCATGAACTATCCCTCCAAATATGGTCTTTTGCATAACAGAGTCCTACTTCTTCAATATTTTACCAAACTAAAATAAGCAAGAGGTGGTAGCATTTGATGCTTTCTTTCTTTTGGTTGTGTAGGTTTGAAAAGAGAAAGATATTGTCATTTATTAATAGCATGTACATGTACTAATAGCTAATAAAAAATATGCATCTGTCATTTGTGTAATTAAAGAAACATGACAGCACCTTTAAAAGAGAGTTTGGGCCTAACATAATAAGGAAAGGGAGGTGTAGCTATTCTTCAACCAGCACATGATATAATATATATTTGGTTGTCATAAGAATTACTTTATATATATTTTTGTAACAGGTGATTGCACTAGCTACCTTTGCATTTGGAAAAATTATAACTCCGAAGAAGTTTCGTACTATTAAATTGTCATTTTTTTATTTTATTTTTTTAAAAACTATTAAATTGTCATATTGTGTTATTAGTGTTAAATAAGTGAAATTAATCTTAAGTTTGCTATTGGAATTGGTTTATTTTGTTGTTAAGCTAATTGTTATTATGTCATATTTGTGCTATTAGTGTTAAATTGGTTTATTTTACATTCATGAGATCAATCCTCTCTACATGATACCTTCACCCTAATATAAAACATACATCAAATAAAATTCCCTCTGTGGAGAGAACTATACATCACTTCAACATAAAACATCATTTCTTAGCCAAAATATACATCACTTCAAAATTCCCTCTGTGGAGAGAACTATGAAGGAAATCAAATAAATATGTCGGTGTGGGGGTCAACAGCCAACCCTTTTCCACCCAATGAGTCAACCGACATTTCGTTAGAGTGCATACCTAATTAGAAGAACAAGAGAATGTCCACGTCCTTCGATGCTAGTGGCGGTCTCGGAGCAATGTGACAGCCTTGGACAAAAAATACTAAAAACATAGAAAATTTTAAAATTAGTTCATCATATATAGTTTCTTATTCAACTTGAATTTCAGACAGGTTAATTTTTTCACATGGTAAGTAACTCATTATTCATATTTTATTATCCAATTCAAAAAAAAATTAATATAAACAAAATAATCTCATCACCTCTGCCAATACCAGAACAATAGTGTCTGCCTTCTAAAATCGCAACCTAGCCAAGACTCATCAACCTTCAATCTGGCATGGAAGGGTAAGAATAAAACCAAAACAATAAGCAATAAATTGAAGCAAAACAACAAAACTTCTATTAAGTTCCTTACATCTAAAAGCAACGGAAAATCACTGTGGTAGAACAACAACCAGCATAACAAAACCAGCAAAACAAGAAAACCAGAACAACAAGCAAAACAAGCAGACCAGAACAACAACCAGAACAATCACTGTGGTAGAGTTCAATTTTCTATTAAGTTCCTTACATCTAAAAGCAATGGAAAAGAAAATTAAGTCACACAAATCATACCCAAACCAAATTCAATCATTACATATTCAATTAGAGTCTATATTCAATCATTACAAATATCAATTAACAACTAATACATCTAATATCTCAGTCAGAGAAGCCAACCTCGATCCGGTGGCAGAGAAGGTACGACCTAGATAGTGGCGTGGCGGTGCCCTATGATGGCGATGGCGATGGCTAGCAAGAGACAGCACGGTGGCTGGTGCATGGTGGGCAACAGTACTGTAGTGGTGCATGACGGCTGGTGGCCGGTTATGGTGCGGGCTGGCTGTGATGCGGTGCGGTGGTGCCCGGTGGCTAGTGGTCACGCCAGAAAAAAGGGAGTGGGGGTGGTGGTGGTCGAGATAGATAAAGGGAGAGGGCGGTGGTTGTGGTGGTGCGCGGTGGCTGGTGGTCGCACCGGACAAAAAGGAGTATGGGTGGTGGCTTCCGCGATGGACAGTGGGAGTGACGGTGGTGATAGTGGGACAGTCGGTGTGGTGGCTGAAGTTCCACAGAGAGAGAGAGAGGGGGGAGAGAGCGACGGTGGTAACGGTGGGAGTGACGACTGCAGTGCGGGGAAGAAGGTTCTGGTTTGATTCATATCGCAGATTACCGACGGCCTTTTTTCCATTACTGACGGCTAAAGCCGTCGATAAATAACGATCCTGCCTTGGCGTTTCCGACGGGTAAACTTTCAATTACCGACGACTCATTTCAAAATAACGACGGTCTGCACATACCAACGAGGCAATTACCGATGGGTCAAATCCGTCAATTTTTGAAAACTTGGCGGGAATCAAAAGGCGGAAACATACCGACGGCTTTAACCGTCGGTAAGTTTAAGTAGATGACGACTTATGTTTACCGACGGTTAAAGCGTCGAAAAACGCATGCATTTTGCGACGGACTGAGGCCGTCGGTAAAAGGCCGTTGGTATCCGCGTGTTTTCTTGTAGTGAACCAAGATTCGTAAAGAGGTTTAAGGAGTTCATAAAGCAGGCTAGGTCACAACCTCAGGTTGCAAGCGAGGGTGGAATTAGATGTCTCTGTCTCAAGTACATGTGCAGAAGCATACTATCCACTGCTCAAATCAAAGTCCACTTGGGTAGGGTTTGATTCCAGCCAAATTATTGGTATTGGACTGAACACGGTGAAGAAGTGCCTCATATCGATCCGAGTAATGTGCCAACTGGTGGTAGAGATGATGTTAACGATGTTCTCTCCCTTAACATGCAACATATGGTGGACAATGTCTTCGGGCCCAACTATGACTTCGAAGGTATGAGGGACGATGGCAATGAGGAACACGAGGAAGAAATTTTTGAGGAGCCTCCATATAAGGACGCACAAGACTTTTATGATTTCCTAATTGCTGCAAATAAGCCGTTATACGAGGGGACTTCGGAATCCAAACATTCGATTTGTGTCAAACTTTTGGCATGCAAATCAAATTGGAATGTTCCTAAAAAATGTATTGATTTCTTTGCAAGCATGCTTGTAGCCGTATATCCTTCAAAAGATGTATTGCCAAAAAAATATTACCAAGCACAAAGATTAGTGAGTATGCTAGGTTTGAAGTCTGAGCAAATTGATTGTTGTCGAAATGGGTGCATGTTGTACTAGAAAAACAATGCGAACGATCGAGAGTGTAAGTTTTGTAATGAACCACGATATCTTCCTCGTAAGATCAGGATGGGTAAGCATAAAGACGTTCCAGTAAAGAGAATGTTCTACTTTCTAATCACTCCTCGGTTGAAAAGACTGCATGCGTCAATGGAGACTGCAACTCAAATGAGATGGCATCATCAAAATAGATCTAGTTCAGGCGTTTTACGTCATCCATCTGATGGGGAAGCTTGGAAGCATTTTGATTTGATGTATCCAGACTTTGCAAATGAACCACGAAATGTAAGGCTTGGTTTATGCTCTGATGGATTCACATCTTATGTGCAAGCTTCTTCAACTGCATATTCATGTTGGCCAGTTGCTGTGACCCCATATAATCTCCCTCTTGAAATGTGCATGACTAAACCGTTTATGTTTTTGACATGCCTCATACCTGGACCACATAATCCTAAAGCAAAAATAGATGTGTTCTTACAACCTTTAATAAAGACAAAGCCTATAGGTCATGAAGAGGTGGATGACATTGAGGAAGACAGACCTTATCAAGATGAAGAGATGGCCCACATTGAACAAATAACTGAAATTGAAGAGATGTTCGATTTGCATGATGAAGTACATGGTGAGAACGAAGAGGTCGATATTTCGTTTGTTTTAGATGTTGACATGGATAGTGAAGTAGAGGAGGAATATAGTGACGGTAGTTATCAGATAGAGTTTGAGACTAACACGGATATAGATGTGGATGATGAAGATGATATTGATGATGTTTGAAATGATAGGTAAGAGAATACTACATGGACCAATAATTTTATATGATCAAAACGGTATTGTGTTGGTGATTTTAGTGTATTTTATAGTTTATTATTTTAGAGTTTGTGTTGGATATTGATGATTTCATAGTTCATATTTTAACTTGTTGTTAATTTATTATTTCTAACGTCTTATATTGTTTTTACATTTTAATGTTGATAAATGCCTCCAAAAGACAAAGGTAAAGCGGCCAAGATTCCTACGAGGAGGAATCAGATGATTTTGCCGCACATGGTGACACAAGAGGCTCAGCATGCACAGGCTAGCCATGTCCAGTCACCATTGGACGACGATGCAACCACACCACCCACTTGTCAGGATGTGGGGCCTTCAACCCAGCAGGCAGGTTCCTCTGCCTGAGGCACCTATCCACATGATCCCGACTCCGAGTTTCAGTGCGATGGGTACAGTCCCTCCTCTTCTTGGGCAGGAGCAGGGTTTGCCATCTCCGACTACTCTTGTAGCATCACGACCCTCGACGTCCATTTCATCGAGCCATACTCAGGATGAGGTAGGACATTCGCAGCCTGCACCTAGTGGTCTGACAACGTAGGGATCACGTCACTCTCATCATGACCCTGAGATGGCACCAGATGGGAGGCCATACATTTATCCATTGGGGTGAGGGTACGTAATTTATCACCATTATATGTTTAACACTGTTATATATATATATGTTGATGATTGCATTATGTATTTAATATTTTGTTTGTAACTTGTTTATAGATGGCTACCAAGTAAGGTGGCCTCTACGACCGTCACATCCACAATCCAGTCACAGTTTCGGGATCCATACCCTACCTGAGGAGAGATTCCTGAGGAGGTAGCCGATTTTTTGTTCGAGAAACAAAGGGTAAGTTTGTGTTACTTTTCTCAAAATCTAATTCAATTATTGTGTTTCTATTACTGAATGTAATCTAACTTATTTGTATTATAATAATGCAGACAAAAGTTGCTTGGCGGCCTAAGCATGAGTATCAGCTCAGGAAAATTTTTGATAGTAAGGGCTGAAAGCATTTATCTGAGATGCTGATGGAGGTGAGGAAGAAGCGCTAATGCCCAGGCTAGATAGGTGAGAGTGCATGGCAAACCCTCGAACAGAAATGAGATTCTCCTGAATACAAGGGGAAATCAGTACGGGCAAAGGCAAACCGTGCCTCTGCCAAGGGTGGATTTGTCCATACAGGTGGATCCATTTCCATCACTGAGCATACCATACGGATGGTATGTTATTCAGTTAAACACTTGATAATTGCAACACATATTTTCATTGTTAAATATTGTTAATGTCTGTTTGGTATTATTTGTTTTCTTTAAGGTGAGAGAGTTGGGTAAGGAAGTATCGGTGGATGAGGTCTTCGTGAGGCCTCACCAGAGGAAGAAGGACAAATCCTGGGTGGACGAGAGAGCTAGGGAGACATATGTAAGATTTAACATTGTATTTATTGTTTATTATTTGATATTTGACTTTGTTGTAAAAAAAATAATTTATCCTAGTTTAACGCCATTTTCTTTTGAGTATGAGTCATTTCAGGAGCCATTGCAGTAAGCCTCTCAGCCAGGTGAGACATCTGGTTGTGGCCCTCAGGAGGTTAACCCCTCGACTAGATTAGTATATTGGGTCAAATCTACTGGGGGAAGACTCGGGGACGTCTCTACGGTGCCGAGTATATGTCCTCGCATTATAGGCCAGGTGTCTCCACTCTGACTCAAGAGTCTCGTGCGTCTACAGGTACTACCCCTGTCCCCAGTCAGTACTCCGCCGAGATGGCTGCACAGTTGGTGGCCGTTGAGGAACGAGCAAAGGCGGCTGAGGAGGAGGCTCATCAGGCACGTCAGACAGTTTTGGATGCAGCACGGGCAGCAGAGGAGCACCAACAGGAGCAGGCTGCGGACTTCCAGAGATAGCTAAGAGAGTTGGCAAGCAGCATTGCCAACATCCATTCAGCCCGTCGCAATCCGGACTACAAGTAGAAGGAGGAGGAGGAGGAGGAGAAGGAGGAGGAGGATTAGATTATGTTTTTATTTGTGTTGTATGTTGACTTAACTTCACAGACATGTTTTTTTTTGTCTTACGATTTATAACACTTGTATTTACACATTTTTGTACTTTTTATTTATGTTACTTATTTATGATTGTGCTGGTGGGCCGTTGAGCCCTTGTTGGTTAGTGATTATCTGTATTTTGATTGTTAAAAATGCAGGTTGGGCTGCCAGAAAAACAAAAAAAGCATTTTAAAATTGTCAACATCACCAACGGCGTAGCCATCGGAAAAACAACAAAATAGTTTAAAATTAACGGTCTCCATCGGTAAAACCAACGGTTATATCCGTCGCAACGCCGTCGATAATTTACCGACGGCTAATCCATCGGTAAATGGAAATAAACTAATTTAAATTCCTTTCAATACCAACGGTGGAGCCGTCGGTAAAAAACGGTTATAGCCATCGCTAATCTGTCGATAATTTACCGACGGCCAAGCCATCGCTAAATACGACCAGATCTTTGTTGGTTTCGACTTGCTATTGACGAAGTTACTGATGGTTTAGCCGTCGGTAATTACCCAAAGCTGTCGTGTGGTCGTCGGTAAAATTACCAGCGAGCAAAACTCCCTGGGCCCCGACGCCATCAGTAGGCCTTCGGTAATTTGCCGTTTCCGACGGTTTTTGTGGTTTACCGATGGCTTTTGGCCGTCAGTAACTAGCAAATTTCTTATAGTGAGAGAACTGTGAGGGAGAAAGAGAGGCAAGAGAGAGGGAGAGCTTGAGAAGAAAAAGAAGACGCCTTGGGGTTGCATGAACAAGAAGAAGAAGAAGGCATGATGGAGCCAAAAATCAGTTTGGGTGAAGAAGAAAGGCTTAAAGGGAAACTAGGAATCATGCATTGGAAGCAATTGCAACTCCATCCACTACTAGAATGTAGCCCATTAGCGTAGGCCAAAAGCCGACACTAATCATGAAAAGCCCACGCTAAATCACGACTAGCGTTGGCCTTGGGTCCGACAGGCCCAGCTGGATGCTAACTTTTGCATCCGCCATTTTTTTAGTCTGACGCTAACCAGTGTCGGCTTAACTCATGCTAAAGCCGACACTATTTGAATATCAACACTATTTAGCGACTGCTTGGGCCATGCAAACAACCTACCTAACATTAACATCGGTTGACATCATTAGTGTCGGCTTGCAGTTAGCGTTGGCCTTTAGCGTGGGACAGGCCAACACTAATACTGTTTTTTGGTAAAAAAAAAAAAAAATTAGTGTTGACACGGTCCTCATGACATAGTCAATATCAACAAAAAATCCAAAATACCTTCTTAAAAGTAGGATAACCTTGAAATCCTAAGGGACTATAACACATACAAATCCATGAAAACACATACCTATAAAATTATAAGACACATGGAATTTATAAAAATGCATTGTTTAGCATATATAACTGATACGACCCAATTCGAGTAGGGTCACACTCCAGAATTTAGAAAGAGAAGCTAGAGCTAAAAGAAGGAAAATAGACTAATTTCTTCATTGATTGCCAATCATGAGCTCATACAATGTTTATATAGGCTGGTGCATACACACAACATGACTACTGCACCATAACACACTGAATACTACACCTTATCAAATTTACTAATTATCCCAAGTAACAACTATAACAACCAGTAAAATACATAATAGATCCTTCTAGAATTGGCTGAGTCATCATCTTGTAGAATTAGCTAAATCATCATTCTTTTGGCCTCTAGGATCATAACATTACCTATCCCATCAAGAGCAACCTTGTCCTTAAGGTTGTAAAAGTTGCTCCCTTGGGTAAATTTTCCTCGAGGCCACCCAGCTGCTTGAGACAATTCCAAAAGTCCACCAGGGTCCCACTGTTGTTCTCTTTTGATTCTCACATAAAAGCTGACCATAAGTTACAAGAGCATAACACCAAGGCCGTAAATAGTACTGAATTTGGTCAAATGGTTGTTTGAATATCCTGGTGTCTCTTTGACTTGGCTACTGTTATGACATTTATCTCCAATAGGCCTTAATTTTGCTAGCCCAAAATCTGAAACCGTAGGTTCCAATTCTTGCCCTGCTAGGCTGATACTTAGTTTGAGGACACGGTGAATTAATTTTGGCTTTAATTCTTCATGCAAATAAACTATGCCCATTATGTACACAAGGAATGAGCCACTGGATGCAAATCCATTTCGTTCTAGTTCTTCACAATATCCAACTACAACAATAGGATTATTTCCATGTTGTCCAAGTTTTATACAAGGCATCACATTTGTGTCCGCAAGCACAACTTTAGCTGATATAGTTCATCCATCCAATGCCTTTCCTAGTACCATGACAGCTGGGGAAATATTTTTCCACTCACAAGACAACATTTGCCAAACAACTAAAATATTCCTAACAATTAGCATTTTCCAAGCATCGTCAATGGGCATACAGCAAGCACACCATATTGGAAAAAAAGATTCCAAACAATTAAATAAAATAATCCTTATCTTGCTTAAAATCCGTTTAGCCACTTCAACTGAATCCTTTCCACGAAGTTCAAAATCGGGATCATTGAGAAGCACATATCTATTTGCATATTTATGACTTACTGATGCTTTGTTGGTGATGACTTCTAATTGTTCGTCCAAGGAAAACACCAAAACGCCATTTTCATCTGAAAGTTGAATAACGTTATCCGACCCAAGAAAGTTTGAATTGCTGAACATTGCATTATCTTGGAAAAAATTTCAAATATCATTGAGTCTGTTCACTTCTAGCAAAAACAGAGTATGAGGCTTATTGAGTGGATTAGGAATCAGAACCTTATGCAAATTGGATGAGCTGGTGGTTGAAAGGGTGGGAGTAGGTACAAAACTAGGCAGGATTGATACAATACCAACAACTTCTTGAAGCAAAACTGAAGCGTGCTCCTTGTTGGATGATCGAATATGAACAAAGCAAAAGACAATTGCTTGCCCTTGCTCCAGCTGAACTCTTCTTGCCAAGACTTGTTGGGTGGAGACCGAGTGGGGAATTAGAAGCTTAGCAGGTGGAATAGCGATAAAGCTTCCACGTGAAATAAAGACGTGATGACAGCAAGGGTCATTAATTGAGAACACTGAAATTTTGGCCTTAAGGGAATGTGAGAGGGTGTGTGGGCCAACAATAGAGTGTTGAAACTGAGGCGCATTAATTGTTGCAGATGGAACTGATGGTTGTTCCTTAACCAGGTTGCCTGTTGGCAGTGAAGCGCGTGAGTTGATTGAGGAAGCCGTTGGAACCATGAATGACTGCGTATGGGGAAACACATTATGCGCAAAGGATGGGACACGTATTGCACTCCGATTGGCCAAAATATGTAGCACACGGATTATGCAATTTGTTAACGACTGAGATTGAGAGATAAATGGGCTCTTTAGATCGTGAGGCTGAGAGTCTCCCTTGAAAGCAGTTGGCGTAATTGATGGAGGATATGCACGAATATGGGGAGTCAGGCTGAGAGTCTCCCTCTCACATGCCAGTTTGATGATTAACAACGTAGATTGTTTCATTTTGGACCATGGCGGATCCAACGGTGGAGGGCTGTCGTGTGACTCTCCAGATGGAAACACGTGTTTTGTGTTGCACGGTTGAGATTTCTTTGGGTAGATCTGTGGTGGTGGTCTGGTGGAGAAACTTGGATCTGGTGGTTTTAGTGATGGAGTTGGGGTTGGGTGGTTGTCTGGTGGCTCTTGTGGTGGAATCGCGTCCAATCTACGAGAAAAAAATAGCGCGGCCACGGTAAAAGAGCCGGTCCTCCTCGTGCGAGTTCTTGACTCCAGTGGCATTGGAAACATATTAGTTTATAAGAACATATATTTTTCTGTCTACGAACAAGTATTTTCCTTTTTTTTTCCAGTCTTAGTTGTAGTGAAATGTCTTTGGTAATATGTATAGAAGATTTTAACCCATTTTACTAGAGGCTAAGTCTAGTATGGACTAGAAAATGTGGTTGGCATACATCATCTGTTGTCTTAGATCTGCACCATTAACATATGGCCATCCTGTGTACTAGGCTGGTGACGATATATGGTACAATTATGGAAAAGTGAATTGTATGTCTAGTAAACAAAATTGGTAATAATTATCGTATTTAAATTACAGATTATTATTTGAATAAAATACAAAATTGAAATTTTTATGTTGTTATTACCAGTTTTAACATATCTGTTTGTGGAATTCCTTGAATCAGATATAGTAAAAAGCATTTGACAGTGGAAACAACTATGAGCCATTTTCTCTATGATTTTTACTTTTCCTGGGACCAAAGTGACACCGAGTTACACTTTCAAGGACCAATGTGACCAATTTGTTTGACACATCAGCAGCCACGTAAGGATTTGGAACGAAGTCAATTAAATGGCTAACGGTAGGGACTATAGTGACATACGAAGTATACTTTTGGGGACTATTTTGGAGTTTTCACTCTTTTAGAGACCAAACTGACACCGAGTTACACTTTCAGGGACTAATGTGACCAATTACTCAATTTAAATGCTTCAGTGCTTTTTTCTTAGTATTGATAAAGTATTCATTTGTTTCTTACAATTTCAGGGACGAAATTAAGGGCACACGTGCAATAAATTTTAGCCATGATATAAATAAACTACCAGTCAGTATTTAAATGATCATGTGAGTGACATATTATTTGCGAAATATATCCCCTATTGCACTATTATTTTATCAATGTGGTTCGCCATTGATCTTCCCTTTCATTTTGTTCTTCCAAGTGGTTGTTTAAATAAAGGACAAAACCATAAGATGATGAAACCTACTTGGCAAATGTTTGGAACTACGTTTGCTAACCCTCAATTGCGTGATCGATCCAAAGCTAATAGAGATAGCTTTCGTGGTGGTATTGCCTTGGAACACAATACGATCGCAGAAAGAAACACACACTTAACAAGTACAAATATAGAGTCACAATCACAATTTCTCAACACTGAAGCTGAAAAATCAAGAAGAGTATATCCTAATTATTACTGAACAAATATGAACAAAGTACACAACATATCATTGAGGACGGTACAAAAAAGGCCTATTATTTTGTGTCTGTTACCTAAGGGTATGTTTGGATGAAAGGTTTTGGAGGAGATAAAAGGTGAAAACTTATTTTTCTTTTCTAAGTTAAGGAAGCTATAAAATATTTTTCAAAACGAATGAAATGTGACTGAAATGTTATATGATCATCTATCATGTCATTCCTTCAATTTTCTTAAAATCTCAAATATATATCAACATATAGACGTAGCCCTGCAAAACCCTTCTCTCCAAAACCCTCTATCCAAATATATCCTAAGAATTCTCTGCATTTGTGACATTAGTCCCACTCCGTACATTGAGAGAAAGGCATGTTGGAGACATTAATATTTGGTTTTCCATATTCTCTTCAACCAGCCATGTCGCACCTCCCTCCTTCTCCTTCAACAACCATCCTCCCTCTTTCTCCTTCAACAACCGTGACCTCCTTCTCCTTCTCCTCAGCATCGCCCCCATTTTCTTCTTTCTCCAACCCTATAGGTGGTAGATTAGAAGCTAAAATAGCAGATGGCTTGACTCCCTCGGTTGATCTGAAGCCCTTCTATGTAACGTGGCCATTGTTGGCCTCTGTGTCCGATTGCTCCAGCTGCACTTTCAGTTTTGGCGGTAGCTCATGTTTCAGGAATGACTCAGCCGTGGCGAGGCTCTCAACAGAGTCATCACTGAGGGAAGCCCTGTCTGAAGTTGAGAGAACAGAGTTCGATTGTCCGTCAACGATGTCAAGAACCGGATCGATAAGGGGATCGTCACTGAGGGAAAGTGTCACGGTAGAGTTCAATGTGTCTGAATCTAGTTCTTCTTCCTCATCTAATACCAGTAAAATATGTTTCCATTCAGACTAGAAACGCCAAAGAAAATCAGTCGTGAATGAGTCCCAAGTCACCTGTGGATGACGAGGAGACCACCATCACTACCATTTGAGAGCAGGACCTCTCAATGGCTGTGCAGTTTCAACCATCTTCTCTGCCTCTGATATTCTCCTTGCATTGAAGTATTTTTCAATACAAAGAACCCACCACGGCATCTTCAGTGGCATCAAAAATCGAAATCTTCATCTCCGACTTTGGATAAGCGGGAATGAGAACGAAATGAAAGCACCAAATGATATGACCCAATTCGAGTAGGGTCACACTCCAGAATTTAGAGAGAGAAGCTAGAGATAAAAGAAGGAAAATAGACTAATTTCTTCATTGATTGACAATCATGAGCTCATACAATGTTTATATAGGCTGGTGCATATACAGAGCATGACTACTGCACCATAACACACTGAATACTACACCCTATCAAATTTACTAATTATTCCAAGTAACAACTATAACAACTAGTAAAATTCATAATAAATCCTTCTAGAATTAGCTGAGTCATCGTCTTCTAGAATTAGCTAAATCATCATTCTTTTGGCCTCTAGGATCATAACAATAACATAATTGAAGTCTCAAAACTCAACTAAAAATCACGAAATTAAATAGGGAATTCCCTAACATGCTCATAAACAACATGCAAGCGGTCCCATGTCAAATTCTTAGGCCAATAATTCCCAGTAATTTCGAAACAGTGGCTGTTGCAGAAATTTCTACTGCATGCAGAAACGTTTTTCACTTCCTGAAATTATTTTGAACATGCAAACACATTCAAAAGCAACCAAATTTTTGAGAGCAAACCTCTAACATATGATACTAATTATCTTTTGCTCAAAATAGACTCACAATTTTTCAGTAATTTACACAGATTTGGATTTGATGCCCTTGTTTCCACCAAGTTGTTTTCTACCTTCAATCACTTGTTCTACTCGCCTTCAAATGCCTTCCAAAGCCATGAATCACTAGAAATAACATCAAACTGATTGTGGTAACATGTAGCTATCAACATAGAAGTTATGTATAAGAAGGAATAGTTTAAATTAATACCATACCTTTCGTTGTTTCTCTTTAGTGAAGCAAAAATAAGCTGGTAAAAATTTGTGGAAACATAATACATCTATGCATGCTCATTGAAAAAACCTGCAGATTCATTTAAAATAATTAACTAAAATTATTTGAAAAAACCTGCAAATTCATTTAAAATAATTAACGAAAACTAGCCAAGAGCAGAAAATACAATATGAAATCATAATCAATATGAAATCGACTATCTATATCACAAAAGAGCAGACACAAACATTTGAATCACATACATAGCAGCCAAACTAGGTAAAAAGTTTATTCAAGTGCAGATGCAATGGCTCTGCTGCACAGTCAATTGACACCCGGACATTGACAGATAACACATTAATAGTGTTCACAATCAATTCCACAAGTGGCTTGATCAACAGTCGCAATATCAGTCTTGTCAGTATGTTAAACCTAGTGGCGGACCTAGGACCCCGAGCCGGTGGATGCAAAAAAAAAAAAAAATTCATGTTTTGAAATTGTTGAATAATAAGTTCAATGTTATAACTTAAGCCCATGAAGAGAACCCAACCCAAAAGACTAGTTCATTAAGTGGGAGAGCCTCATGACTTAAGTACCACATCGAATTTTTTTATCTACTCAATGTGGGACTCATAATATTCAACATCAAAAAAATTTTGAATTCAGGGGTTTGGGTGCAAAATTTTGAATTCAGTGGGGTCAAAAAAAAATATTATGTAGGGTGTAAGTGTAAATTTTTTTTCAGTGGGTTCATTTGACCACACTCAGCACTGAGTGGGTCCGCCCCTGGTTGAACCTCTAATTATTTCTTACTAAGGTGTACACAATCCAACACGTCAATTTCCATTGAATTTTAAGTATATGAATATGCATGCATCATAAAATGTTCTAAATAAGACCTCAATCAGAGAATTTAGAATTGTTTGTTTAGTGCATTCCTATGAAAAGCTCATGATTTATCTAAGCAAGAGTTGGCATGAAATAGCAAACCAAGAAGCAGGGTATGCGGACCTTGAAAGGAGATAAGCAGTGATCAATACTCTTACGTCTTACCCTTTATGCACATCAGAGAGGGAGAAATAAACTAATAGCTTTGGTATACTTTATCTAAATGTTGTTCTTAGATTGGTGCCTCGGTTGAAGAAGGCAGCACCGAATTTTGATATGCATTGGAAGCAATTGCAACTCCATCTACACCATTAATTGATCTCTAAGTGGGGAGTTCTTCAAGTTTTTAGAGCCCTAGAGCCATGGGTAACCATAAATCCCATGTTAGGACCATTTTATTATTTTGAATTCTGATATGTTTTGCTTTGAATGCAGTCTTTTTGGGTTCTTGAAGCTTATTTGGTAATGGGTTCTGTTTGGTGGTTGAAAATAGTTGAATGTGTAAGCTTTAATGTGTTGAATATGGTTGTAAATGGTTGAATGTGTAAGCTAAAAAGCAGCTTCAAGAATGTTTGATTGTTCACCAACAGTGGCATGTACATGTCAGAGTTATTACCGGATCACATCGAGTCAAGAGTCTTTATGTTTTATGTTATGTATCTAAATGTCAAGATATTGTATTGTTGATACTTTTAGTCTCAAGTGTTGATATCCCTGTGTTTAAACAATCTCCATAATGAATGTATACATGTAATTAAGTTGGTGTATAAAGTATCTTTAAATTAAAGTTTTTATTTTTAAAAAATTCTTAGTACACCAATACAGAATAAAATTAAGCGTATTAATTTTCCTTTTGTGATGCACAGCCTACGTACTAAAATATATAAATAGATTATTACTTAACAACTTATTTATATAAGTGAATATATAAATAGATATTATTTTCAATATTTGCTTTAATGATAACGAAAATAATGAATTGTAAACAATTTTATTTTGTCATCATGTTTTAAATATAATATTATCTGTTAAAATATGACCCAATATATTACCTCATAAAAATAATTTGTTTGTACATCGCACGAGTATACACACTAGTTTTTAATAAATCAGATATCTCATCCCAGATGGTGATATCTTTTATCTTATTCCCGGAATAAGAAATTTTAACGCTTAAAAAGTCGTCTATTAGTATTAAAAAATGAGAGGACTGGCCGAATGGCATTCAAGACAAGAATAAATTGATAGCTAGTAGAAAAATGAAAGTGTCTTGAGTTTCGAAAAAAAATAAAACTGTGATAGTCTTTAAAAGCTTAAGTAACGAGTTGCATGCTCTACACTTGTTGAGACGTAAAAACAAGGATGAAAAGGAGAAATCCACGTTAACATAAGAACTGAATCAAGACATGAATAAACAAACAAAAGGTGACATATTACCGGGAAGGGAAATTACTAAAGAATTGATAATACTTCCATAAATTAAATATGCAACATCATCACGGAAAACATCTATGAATGACAGTAAGTTTTGATTATAATATATAGCACAGTCATCTACACGCGCATCATCTCATCTCTACATAATCATATTCCTTTTATTTTTCTACCCTTTGACAAGAACTGATCTTATGTTTTGCATCATTTAATTTACAATAAATATTCGTTCATACATCGTGAAGTTATGTACACAGTACACGGTGAGCCTTTAGTATATCATTTGATTAGATCAATGGTCACAACAAATAACAACACTACACTAAACAGTGAAAATTCACAAGCTAGATGATATAAATATAGTAGCAGCCTTCTATTATTATTGTATTTTCAACCACAATACCTAGGTCACCTCTAATCCCCGAGTTTTTTTCCAATCAAGAACCCTACAAGAATTACACCCTTTAAGAAATCATATCATGGAGGTTTTAGGGGGAAAAAAAAATTGTGTTTTACTCACCTCTCTAATGAGGCCGATCAATGCTCTTACTTTCTTCTTTTTTTTTTTTCCTCTATTCTGTCGTGCCAAGCTTCGTTCACCAGTCTCCCCCAATCTTTTAATCTCTCGTGAAGTTGTTAAAGAAGTCTATTGTGTAACTAGCCCTCCAAAGAAACTGCCTCATAGTGATGAGAAGAGCGATGCCGCGAAAATCACGAAATTCAATGTGTTTTTTTTATTATAATAAAAAAGGGAAAAGATTTTGAGTCAAAAACAGAAAAAGTTGCCAGAAATCACGGGTCCACGAACGCCGCCTGACAATGCACATCCGAGTACATCGTGATGGTTCGCGATTTCATCTTTCGCAAGGTTAATCATTTTCCTAATGAGAATAAAAGTGATTGAAGTTGATTGACTCTCTGGTTCAATTTCAATTTGGGTGAAAGTGAGCCACCATTCCTTCAACTTAGAGCACCTTTAGGCTGTGTTTCTTTTCGAAGAAGTAGAGGCGAGAGACTGAGGGACGAGAGAGAGCGCGAAGAGAGAGAGCATCTCTTTTGTTTGGAACTGCAGAGAAGTTGAGACGAGAGAGAGAGAGAGAATAGATAAAATTTTCACTTTTTCACTTCTTCGCAAAGGTGCGAAGAAAGGGGATACCGCACGTTTTTTTTTCTTTTTCCAATTATACCCCTATTCTCTCCTTATATCTCAAATTATTTAAATTTTTAGTCAAGGACATTGATGCCTTTTAAAAAATAATCAACACTTCTCTCTTCTTTTTTTCTCTTCTCTTTCTCTTATTCCAAACAATACCACAAATCTACTCAATTTCTCACCTATTTCTCTCTTCCTACACTCTCACACATTTTTCTCTCTTCACAACTTCTCTTCGGAACCAAACACACCATTAATGGGGCAACTAAATGAGTTGGTTAACTTACTTTTTGTGGGCCCAATTTGCCACATAGAAATTAAGCAACTCATAAGCAATCCAACTAGTGTTTACTCCAATGGTGGTTTTATATAAGCAACCCATTTTGACCTCACATATTTATATTTTTTTATTTGTACTTAATTTTTGATCCAAATTTTAATATTCATTCTACTATTTTAATTAATGCGTATAAAAATATTAAATATTAAAAAAGTAAAATTTTTAGTTTAATTAATTTTTAGCATAATAAGTTTAAAACAGTTAGAAATACATAATATTATATAATTAAAAACGACGCGAAATACATAACGATGAAAAATACATAACATTACATTTTAACCAATATAAAAAATATTACCTAAAAATTAATTTTAATTATTCTCATGTCCGAACCGCTCCCAAATATGCTCCACCATGTCTGCTTAAAGTTGGCGATGGTTTTGTCTTTCATGAACATATGTTACCCTTTGAAACAATGATGTAAAATTGGGATTAGGACCGTTAGATACTTCAGCTGTTGAGATATCATTATCTGCGTCAGCATATGTGTCTCGCTCGTCTTCAACAATCATGTTATTGTAATATGATGCATGCTAACATTATATGCTTCATTGTATTCACGTGCCAAGCACGAGCTGAACCACATACAATCGCAAAGTGAGATTGGAGCATTCCAAACGCCCATTCAACATCCTTTCTTACTGATTCTTGTCATTGGGCAAATAGTTATCTCTTTTCTCCTTCCGGTATTGAGATGGTCTTGACAAATGTAGCTCACTCGGGATAAATACCATTTACTAGGTAGTACCCATATGATATGGGGTTCTATTCATAGTGTACTGCACTGCGGGAGATTGTCCATTAAAACTGTCGTTAAACACATTAGTGTCATTGTTGGAACCCGCAGTGCCAAAAAATGCATGCCAAATCTACAAGTTTTTTGATGCCACAACTTCAAGCATGATCGTGGGTTTGGCATGATCACCTTGACAAAATTGGCTTTTCCATGTGACTGGGGCAATTCTTTCATTCCCAATGCATACAATCAATAGAACCCAACATACTATTAACACTCCAATTTGTCTATTTCTATGGGGTATTTTCAGTACTAAAATATATTATGTTGCACCATTTAAAGTATAAAAGTACTCACTATTGTCCCATTATGCAAAAATATCACAAAGACAACACTTGGAGCAACAGATGCGGAATTGGACCAGTGGTACGACCTGACACCTTCTCAGTACAGTCATACCTATTCAAGCCCAGCAGTAGGGGCGTACCTCTTGGTCAGTACGACCTGGCGCCGAAGAAAAAGTCCAGTATGGCCGTACCAAAGGCAGTACGGCCGTACACAATTGTGGTCAGGTCGCACCCAGTGCATAAGTACGGGCCATCGTCGCAACTCAAGTGTGGTACGGCTGTTTATAATCGCAGTACGATTGTACCTAGTCCTAGATCGCTCAGATTTGAAGCTAGTTGACCTATTTCGCTGCCTAGCCTATAAATAGGCCTTTTTAGAGAGACTTTTGACTTTTAATAGATTTTTGAATCCTCCTCGCTGATTGGTGACCTAAGTTCCTCCTACCAAGACCTTTTGTGCCACCGAAGCTCGTGAGGAACGCGAAAAACGTGCTTAAGGACTGTCGTCATACCAAAAAGGTGTCCTGGTTTAGTTTTAATACATTCTATTATGGGTTTTTATAACTTTTTGTATGAATTTAAGTTACTTGCACTTACCATGAGTAACTAAATCCATCATTAGGAGTGATGGCAGATCTTTTATTATGTTCTTGATATTTATTTAGTTAATTCAATCAGTTTCCTATTATCCTGTTTATTGTATTATTCTTGGTGTGCTTAATCCTATAAGGCCTGATTACCCTTTAACAAGTTAATCTAATTGGAGGTGATCGTACCACAATTAGTTAATGGAACTCTAGTAATAATTAAACTCGTGTATTATGCCGGATCAAGGATAATTGCTTGTTTCTAATCAGTTATTAAATTAACAATCCCACTGTTGCATAATGTTTTCTCTTTTATTTATCTTGCATGATCATTGAGGGTATTAGTTAGGAAAACACTGTTAATATTGCATGATCATTGAATATTAATAGAATTAGAGTGGGAGATTAGCTTTCAACCAAGAAACATAGCTCATAGTTATTAACTAGTAAATTCAGGAACTAAATATTGGTGAAGTCGGTTCCCTTATTAGGCTTCCCATAATTGTCTTATCTCGTTCTTGCGCATTGTTTGATTTTTACTTTGTTTGCATTAACCATTGCAATCCTTAAATCACTACATTTGTTAGTCTAGTACTCGCGCATTCCATGTGTGTTTGACATTCAGAGTCTTAAATATACTCCACTTTATTACGAGTTATGATCAGGTGCACTTGTCTGTGCCGCAACAACCCCTTCTTAAATTCTAACATTATCATTAACCTATCCTTAATCAATACTATACAAAGATTAACCCTTATCCTATCTCATTATTTAATGATAGTTATCAATCCAATTATCAATCCTCATTATCATGGTTCAATTAAACTTTTATGCATAATTTACAGTCAATTGTCTTCTAAACAATCTCAAATTACCTTACATGCAGCCAAGTCTATTTTAATTCATCAGTAAAGCATTCCAAGCAAGTATTTACATAATTTTAAGCATTCCACACTCAAAAATAGTGAGCCTAATTCATGCATCCATGCCAAATACACTCTCACATATTGATACAATCATAAAAAACTACTCCGTTCGTTATTCAATGAACCTAGAAAGTGCATTTGTCTCTTATATATGGGACCAGAGGGAGTACTTATTAAGCATCAAGTCATTCTAAAACCATAATCAAACATTATTAGAGCTCCTTGCTCCTACTAGGGCCTTAAAAATGAACTAAAACATAATCATAAACTAATTAAATCATTGCTCACACAATGATTTAAAACCAATAACTTGTCTCGCGAGGCATAGGGATCATGGGACATCCTTAACATGTTAATTGAAGCCCCTAAGCCTCTTTTCGTAGGATCATCCAGCCCCAGAGATTGAATACTTCCCTGGTTCCTAGCATAACGACAACTAAGGAATTCAAATCTAAAATTAGAATTGAGTTTTAAAGAATTTGGAGAATAGACAGAACTGATTTCGTGACTTACCTAGAGGATTCCTCCTTTAGAAACCGAAAAGAATTAAGGAGAAAGGAAGAGAATAGTCTTGTGATCATAGCCTTGAAAACGGGACTCGATTTGGTGGAGAAACGAGAAAGAATGGCTTGAAATGGGAAAGAGAGCTCTTGGAATTCTAGGGTTCTTTGAGAGCTCTAAGAGGATGACTAAAAACTGAGGTTTAGAGTTCTATTGGGTTTAGGTCATGAACCATAAATCTCATCACGATTAGAAGCAAAATGGGCCGAAACAGGACGACTCGTTAATTAAAAAAATGCTATTAGCTGCTGTGAATCGATTCATTCATGAGGGTGAATTGATTCACAGACTCAGTTTTGCCTAAAAAGTGAATTTTCCCATTTTAAGGCTATGTGGTCCTTCCTAAAGGTATCATATCTTAAATAAACCCTCTAATACTTATAAAATCACACAATTAACACACAAATCACCTAAAGGATATTGGAGTGGGTGGTTCTTCATCCATGTCAATCACTCCAGTTGATGGTTTGGCTATAAAGGAATAGTTAAAAATTAGTCAATTGAAGAATTGTAAAGATACCATTAAAAGAAAGTACGAAGAAATAGGATCATACTCATGTGAGCAATAGTGGAGGTAGGCTTGATCTTCGATTTTGCTCTAGACTTCAACCCTGCTCTATTTAAGCATCATATTGGCTAACAAATTGGCTGGTAGGTTAGCCTCTCCAGTAGAGAAGATTCATGAAAGCCATATACCCTTATCAAAGATAGGGCACCAATCGTTAGAGGTTCGAAGGGTTAATGTAAAAAGGGTATTTGTTACCTCAAAGGCATGTTTCTTATCAAGAAGAGGCAGCCAAAGTTGGCTATGTGGCTAAGAGCAAGGTTAAAAGCGGGGGGTGATGAATTCAGGAAAATAAAGTGTGATCCAAAGCTGAAGGAACCAATGTGGTCTTGTTAGGTTTTTTTAATTCTTCCCCTCTTTGTAGTCAATCTAAGAGGGCAAAGAGTGATTTATACAAAAAAAAGAAAGGAAAAGAGAGGCTAAAGCTAGTGGTCTACCAAAGGTGACTAGGGAAATGTAGGATTAAAACTCATCCACTACATCAATAGATTTGGTGCAAATGAAGTATTTGCAAAACCAATAAAGGAGAAGGAATGGTGCTCACCATCAATAGCAGTACCTTTGGTTCTTGCATTGGTTGCAATGAAGTTGGAATAGCAGAATCCTTCTTGGTGAAATGAATGCTCAGGTTGTCACAAGCCGAAGAGTATAAGGCATGAACTTCTTCACCAATTAAAGGAATCCCTGTGATGGCAGCCACGTCCAACAGTGTTGGAGTCGTCAAACTAAGAGGAAAGATGAAGTTGTCGGTGGGAATTGACCAAAATCCTGCAAAGGCATACAGAAGCTACATGTGAAGGGGCATGTCATGCTTAGATAGCATGATAATGTCGTAAATATATACCCCACTTCCTCCAATCGCCACGTCCAACAGTGTTGGAGTTGTCAAACCAAGAGGAAAGATGAAGATGTCGGTGGGAATTGACCAAAATCCTGCAAAGGCATACAGAAGCTACATGTGAAGGGGCATGTCATGCTTAGATAGCATGATAATGTCGTAAATATATACCCCACTTCCTCCAATCGCCAGTCTTCTCATTGGAGACACGAGTTAGTCAGTTGATGTAAGGATGAGTCTTATGTGGCCAAGTGTAGAGATCAGAGCGGCACTTGACAACGATGAACCAGTCACAGACGATGGGAGGATTGTAGAGCTTAAGGAACATATAGTCCTCTAAATACACTACTTTACCATCGGTTAAGTCAAAGGTAGAAGGATTCAGTGTGAGGAAGTTCTAAGTAGGGTGTAAGGCATGGACCATTTCAATCGAAGCGAGAGGGGATGGTGATCGACTAAGACTTAAGGAGGAAGATTCCTCATTACCATAGTCATGTTATCTGTTTTGGCCGTCAGAACTAGAAGACATCTTGGTGAGTGAGAAAAGAAGATTTAGAAAGCTTAAAGAGTTGAGAAAGCTCAAGAATATTAAAGCAAGGAAGTAAAGTATCGTTGTAGTACCCTAATTTTGTCTGGCCTTTTTATTTTATTTTATTATTTATTTTAACTTTTAAAATTAGTAGTAGTAATAATAATAAATATAATAATATTTTTGGTCTTAAAATAAAAAGAAGAAGAAAGAGAAAGAAGAAGGAAATGAATTGAATTTTTGAAGAAATAGGGTGCAATTTAAAATATGGGAGGTGCCAATAACAATTGTCCCAAAAGCTGTCAGACCATGGCCCAGCGCCCCTCCAATCCCAGCGCACCCCTATTTATTTCTTCATGCGCCTCCCAGGCGCTCATCCTCAGCGCCTTCCCCCTGCTTGCTACTTGCACCCTGCGTTTCATTCCTGCGCACCCTTTAGCCCACACTCAAGCCTTACACCCATGGCCCAATCCCATCTAGCACTAATAGCCCTAATTCTCTCATAACTCCATTTCCTCCAATTCCATCAGCCTCAGCACCTGGTCCCCCATTCTCTACCTCATTCAATTTTGTTATTTATTTTTAATTTAATTACCTCACCCTTTTCTCTCTCCCAATTAACATTTCCTAAAAATCCTCGCACATCTTCATTCTTCTTCTCACGCAGACCCCTTTTTTCTCTCACTCTCAGATTTCCTCTCCCTCTCTCATCCCCCCTTTCTTCTCCTTTCCTTTTTAATTTATTTCTCTTTTCTATCTCAATTTCGCTCCAAATCACCCCCAATCAAGACCAGATCTGATTCAAGGGAGTCTATTTCTACTGTTTATTTTTTGTACAGATCAAAGCTTTTATTACTATTGACTGATACTCTTCCCTTTTTGTAGGTGATTGAACGGAAGATTGGAGGCTATAAAGAGGGCTCGCGAGTTAGAAAACGCCAGGGGGGGCGTTCAGCTCCAAGAAAAAAAACGAGAGAAGCAGAAATGAGGCAGTGAGAGAGAGGAGATCAAAAACACAAATTAGATCCTAGGTTTTGATGTTTCTGTAACTTTCTTTTTTCTTAATTATTTTCTTGGATAATCTGAGTTGTTGAATCGTTAAGGGGTTCCTCCTCAAAGTCACATTTTCCCTTCATCCCTGTATCCTATTGGTGTTCTTGTGTACTTTTTGATTGAGAAATTTTAGTTTATAAAACATCTTCTACTTCGTATTCGATCTTCATTTTTTCCTTAGTATTTTTTTTATCATCTCTTTATTTCCTATTTCTTTTTTGTTCTCTTTGCTGTTTTGCCGCCGGCCACCATCCATGATGGTCTGGATCCCGTTTTGGGACTAGGGCTTCCAGCAAAGTCAGTTATTTTTATTATCCTTTTTTATCTGTAAATAAAATTCTTCACCTTTTGTTATTTTCGTCTCTATTTGCTTTAGTTCATTGAGATTGTGATTCTTTGGTTGTCGTCGTTATCTGCTGTGATGCACGAAATTAGGTTTGGGGTTTGGCCTTCCAATGGGGCCAAATCCTAAATAGGGATCAATTTGCAAATATCTTGTTAAGAGGGGCATAAAGGCAAAAATGGGGTTTCTGAAATTCTGTTCCACATATACACGTTTTAGGGTTTGGCCTTTCAATGGGGCCAAATCCTAAATAGGGACCCGATTGCAAATATGTTGTCTAGGAGGGTATAAAAACAATAATGAAAGTTTCCATATTTTTTTATCTACACATCTTTAAATAAATTTCTGAAAGTTACATTTATTCCGTTTTTGTCTAAAATAATATTAATCATAAGTAAATTGAAGTTTATGGTTCTGTTTTGAGTATAAAAAAATAAATTAAAGTGTTTGCTTTTAATCTGATCGACTAAAATTTGTTTGTGACCATTAGTTAAGAATTAGGAATCTTACTTTTGAGGGAAATAAATTATTTAGTGGCGAACAATTATTTTCGAACAATTAAAGGTACTATTTTTATGGGCGTTTTAGGGGTGTTAGCACCTTCCCTATACGTAACCAACTCCCGAGCTTAAGATCTGGTTCAAAGACCTTTTTCTTTATTAAAATCAAAAATAGGTTTTTCAATGTTTCCTATAAAAATAAAATATTGGTGGTGGCTCTATTTAATTTTTAGAGTGGTTATCACAATCGTTCAAGGGTTTGAGTAACTCTATTTATAAGGAAAAAAAAATCCATTTGAAATTTCAAAAAAATAGTTAAGATTTGTTGTGAATGATCAGGAAGATTAGAATAGATTTCTCATTAATTGAATTATTTGTTTGGAAGAAAAAAAAGCTATTAGTTGATAAGCCTAATCGGTTGGCGTAGAGAGAGAAATGATTAGCATGGTGCTCGAGAATAGGGATTCGGTTACATCATTTCAACATTCATGATGATTCGACAAAATGATGCAGGGGGCAATTGTTAACAACTAAAAATAATTAGCTCGTAGCCGAACACAACAGACAACCAATGAGATAGGTCAGTCGACAATGCTAGTCGAACTAGGATTAGCCAAATGACAGTAGTTGTCAGCTGATCATTCGAATGCTTAAGGTTGTAAATTGGGCTAAGATTATTTGGCCAATGGGCTTGTAGATGCATTCAATGGGCATGGAGGTGTTCTAATATGAAAAATTGAAAAGATGAAAATAAGGGAATTATCCTTTAAGCCTCAATTTTAGGAGAAAACTGTTGCAGCTAATATCAGAGGAAGGAAAGAGTTATTGACGCTAGATTTTCGCAGCATGAAGAAAGTACAAAGGCGTACGTCTGAATTTGAAGGATTCATGGCAAGTGGACAGCTGCCCCATTAATCGAATTTCAGCATAGTTTGTAATCATGGTAACAAAACCGGACCGGATCGGTCGGTCCGGCCGATTGGACTGGGAACCGGGCCATGGTCCGGTCCGGGTGATCCTCTTGAACCGGTTGACAGAGAACCGACCGGTTCGGTGTCAGAACCGGCCGGTTCAGGGTCGAGCCGGTTCGTCTCTTTTTTTTTCGAAATTTTTTAATTGTCTTTATTAGTTAAAAAAATCAGTTTTTGATCTCGACAAGGCTTGAACCCCTGTCTTCAAGGCCACAACAAGTCATCTTACCACTAGGCTACATGTTGTGTATAAATTGAAATATTATCTATATATTTTCTATTTTTTAATATATATATATATATACGAAATATATAATATATACACTATATATATTATATATTTGGTATATATATATTTAAAAAACAATATTTTATTAATATTTTATTAAACCCGATTCGACCCCGGTCCGACCCAAAAACCCTGAACCCTGGCCCTCTTCGGTTCAATATCCGGTCCGGTTTTAATTGCCTTGCTTGTAATTATAGTTATTGGGAGCATGGAAAATACATGTAGAATGCAATTTTGCACTATAAATAGACATTGTACAGTCTTATTGAGACACATTCAATCAATCAAACAACTTATTCATTCCTGTCAATTATCTTTATTTTTCTTTTGCCTTTACATTACTATGCATATTTAGTTTTAACTTCCACTTTCACCTACTTAACGCTCTTTAGAGTAGTTAAGAAACCCATAGTTGAGAAAAGTCTCTTTCTCAGCATAATAGATTGATTTCGTGGGAATCATTGTTAATACGTTATTTTGTCATTCTGCTTATCTGTTATCCACATCAACAAATGTAATTTGAATCATCAATTTAAATCTAATGGCTGTAATTAACTATTCTCATTTCTCACAATAAACAATAGATTTCATTTGATACTCTCCATACACACACATATGATACAATGAATTGACACATGCCAAACCTTTAAGGCTAAAATGCACTTTTGGTCCCTTACATTTATTTTAGTTTTTATTTTGGTCCCCTAATTGATTAAACTTTCATTTTGGTCCCTTAAGTTACGAAAGTTATGTCAAGTTCATCCCTTCTGTCTATAATCCCTTTATTGTGCGTGTATAGGTCATTGATACTCTGTTTTTTTTTTTGCTCCATTACCTTTTATCATGTTACTTCATCAATAAGAACAATGATAGAAGCATGATTTTGACTTTATTGTTTAAAGGGATTACAGACGGAAGAGATGAATATGGCGTAATTTTCATAACTTAAGGGACGAACGTGGCATAACTTCGTAACTTAAGGGACGTAAATGAAAAGTAAAATAGTTAGGAGACGAAAGTGACGTAATTTTTGTAACTTAAGGTACCAAAATGAAAGTTTAATTAATTATGGGACCAAAATGAAAACTAAAATAAAGTTAAGGGACCAAAAGTGTATTTTAGCCAACTTTTAAACTTGCTATTTAATACCTGTCTACATAATATAAAATTAAACAATTCAACTGTTAGATTAAAAGTTCTTATAGAGTAGATCAAATATACAAAATTACACACAAATCAAAATCTTGTCAATTGAAATGTGTCAAACTTTTTGTTGGTTTGGAACCCACCTTAATTAGCCCTTTGGGCCGAGAAGGTCCACCAGGGTAGGGACTTTGGCTTTTCAGACCACTTTGAGATTAATCCTCGGTACAGCTGATTGAGCAGGATTTTACCTGTTGGTTCTCAGCCTCTCAATGGAGGTGACTCTGGAAGAATTCGAACCTGAGTAACTGTATAGAAGCAGTGTTGCATCATGGCTATTGTGCCCAATCGCGTACTCTAATAATGAATAAAGTGTGTCATTGCTTAGAACATATGTGTCAGGATAAAGTGATGCCCTGTCTGGACGGGGTGTTACATGACACATCACTTCCACCCGTCGATGCTCTAGGAGCCGAACATCCCAGTTTGGCGTGATTTCGAGGTCTACTACCACGACATGGATGGAAACTGCTGGGAGATAGACTATGGACGTCAAGTCGTGATTTATACTGGCTTAGTTAGTGTTTTCTTTCGTTTACTAAGATCGCCAAGAGCCTCCTTCATAGCGGATTTTAGGATAACGTAGTGGTTACCCTTCCGTCGTATATGGCGGGAGCCTAGGACGAGATACCACAATCGCTACTTTGATACCCCTTCTTCCTCTGCTTCATAAAGTATGGGTAGAGATAGCGTAGGATAATGGGAGGTGCGTCATAGGTCTGAGACGTCTGTTCCCTCATCTCCTGTGGCACCTTTGGTAGAGCCCCTAAGGATCTACCCTTCCAGGCTCTAGGGACACCCTTATGTTGGGAATTCATGCCTACCGCCATGACCGCGCGCTAAATTTCATAGGTAGGGCCAGTTGTAGGAGGACTCTCTTTAGGAGTTTTATGTACTTTTGATAGATGATATTTTTTGTATATGTTATCACACCAAATTTTCTACTTTTTTAGGGCATTTTTAGTACTTAATTATATCATTTTGCACTATTTAAAGTATAAAAATACTCACTTATGTCCTATTTTACAGAAATATCATAAAGACACCACTCAGAGCAAAAGATGCGAGAATGGACTAAAAACTGGTAAGTTTTTGAGAGTTTTAGCACTTCTGGACAAGCGGTACGGCCTGACAGTCAATTAGTACAGTCGTACCTATATCAGAGATGCAGTAGGGGCGTACCCCCTTGGCCAGTACAACCTGGTGCCAAAGGCAGTACGGTCGTACAGAAATGATGTCAGGGAGTGCAGAGTGCAAAAGTACGGGCCAGTGTCGCAAAAAAATTCCGGTACAGCCGTGTATATGTTCGGTACGGCCGTACCTCATCCCAGATTGTGCAGATTTGAAGCCAGATGACCTAATCCGCATCTCAACCTATAAATAGGCTGTCTTAGCCTAGATGAAGAACCTTTTGACGAAATTCTGAATCTCAGCCCCCTTTTTTAGAGTTTTTCACAAACACCTTGATATTGGAGTGGGTTTTGAATCATTGAAGCTTCTTGCCAATTTCGTTTTGCTGCCAGAGCTCGTGAGGACATGAGGAACAAACGAGAGGATCACCATCATACTGAAAGGGTGTCCCGGTTCTTTTTAATCATGTCTTTTGGGAATTTATGTTTGGAGTTATGTTATTATATTATGTTAAGAAACAGTATGAGTAGCTAACTCCATCACAAGGGGTGATGGGGATCTTTTACGATGTTCTTGATATTTATTTAATTGCTATTATGAACTTTTTATTAATTTTATAAATGTGTTTTTTCCTAGCTTGCTTAATCCCATAGGACCTGGCCAGTCCTTAATAAATTAGTTAATTGGCGGCGATCATACCACAATTAGTTAATATAACTCTAGGATTAACAGAATTCGCTTTTTATGCTCGGTCAGGGTAATTGCTTATTTCCAATCAGTCATTGAATTGATAGGCTTACTAGTTCTTAATGTTCTTTCTTTTAATTGCCTTCCAGGACCAAACGGGGTAGTTATTTAGGAAGAAGACTATTAACATTCCAGGACCAAATGGTGTTAATAATTTTAGCGTAAGTGATTGCCTTTCAATAAGGAGATATAGTTCGTAATAGCAGGGTAATAGATTCAGGGAATAGTATTAGTGAACCCGGTTCCCCTAAGTTTTTCCTATTCAATCTTGCTCCAGTACTTATGCCTTAGTTTTATTCTGGTTTTCTTAGTTCTTCTATTTTAATCCCAACCAATTAATTTCGATAGCTTAAAGAATTTAAGATCTCTATTACATTGGTACTCGCGCATTTCCTGTGGGTTCGATATTCGGAGTCTTAAAAATACCCCACTTTTATTACGAGTTACGATCAGGTGCACTTGCCTAAGCTGCAACAAGTTTCTGGCGCCGTTGCCGAGAAATGTTCTAGCGATATTGACTAAACGAGGTCTTAGTTACTTTAAGCATTTTTCTATTTTCTATCTTATTTTTCTTTTTATATATTTGTTTTATTTTTACTATTTTGATTAATTAATTCTCTCGTACTCAGGCACCATAGGAACCAAGAGCAATGGAACAAGAACTCACTCTCGAAGAATACTTTTCTCCTGCGGTCAACATCCAGGATAGCATAAACTACCGAGCCATTAGACGGCGTAACTTCGAGTTCAAACAGCCTTAATCTCGCTGGTGTCTACAGTGCAATTTTCGGGACTACCCTCAGAAGACTCACACACTCATCTCAAGAACTTCCGGAGGATACTTAGCACTGTTAAGTATAATGGTGTCCTAACTGAAATAATTAAACTAATGTTGTTCTCATTCTCATTGCAGGGGAAAGCTCAAGCTTGGCTAGACTCTTTAGCTCCGAATTCACTCACTACTTGGAAATATTTGAAGAGCAAGCTTCTTCATAAATACCTCTCTACTGCCAAATTCGCAGAACTACGGGCTAAAATAGTCAACTTCAGGCATCTTGAATCAGAGCCAATGCATGAAGCTTGTGAGAGATTCAAAAACTACTCAGAAACTTTCCACACCATGAGTTTCTACATGGCAACTGGTTCACATAGCCTATAATGGGTTCAATGCGCAAATCAGGGCCGTTATAGATGCTGCGTGTGGAGGATCTTGGGGAACAAGAACACCATCTGAGACTCTCGAAATAATTAAAGAGATGGCTCAAAATAATGCTCAATGGCCATCAGAAAAGGCACAACTTAATCCGGAATCCGAAATCCATGGGATGCAAACTCACATGTCTTTAGAAGCCAAAGTGGACGCAGTTACTGAAAAATTTGAAGCTTTGCTAGCATCACGTGCCCACACAAACGCTACAAGGAACAATCTCAACCAGAAGCCTATGACAACTAAGGACCCAATTGAAAAAGTCAATTTTATAGGCACTGAGACTCGAAGTAGTTCCTACTCAAACAACAATAACCCGGTGTGGAGAAACCAAGGATATTCATATTTACAGAGTCAAGCCCAAAGAAGAGGAAGTCCTAGCTTATCCAAAGCGATGCAGGGATACATGAAGGTATTCGATGAAAGATTTAAGTGCCTAGGAAAGATGGTAATGATCACTGCAGAAAGTCAGAGACAGTTGAATGAGCAAGTAGCCATCCTGATAAGCTATATGACTAAGCTGGACGAAGAGAAAACACCCACCCAAGAAGTACAATCTAACTTGATAACCACAAGGGGAGGAAAAATACTTGCAGGGCCATCTGTGAAGGATAAAGGAAAGGCAACGTCAACATAAATCCATGTAGAGCCACTTGCTCGGACTGAGGAAAGAGACACATGAAGCAAAGAACCTGAGAAGGAACAAATGACAGTGCCTGTTAATCCACCTGACACAACTCCCAATGTACCATTCCTACAAAGGTTAAAGAATGACTTGCAGGACCCCCAATTTGCAAAATTTGTAGAAGTCCTGAAGCAGCTAACCATCAGTATACCTTTCGTGGAAGCTATTTCTCAAATGCCCAAATATGCCAAATTCTTGAAGGATATCCTTGCCAACAAGAAAAAGCTAGAGAAATTATCCACAATTAAATTAAATGAGGAATGTTCAGCCATAATATTGAAGAAGCTACCTCCTAAAATGAAGGATCCAGGAAACTTTACAATACTATGCACCATTGGGAATTCTTATTTCGAAAAAGCTCTCTACGATCTCGGCTCTAGTATAAATTTGATGCCTTTATCCATCTTCCAGGGGCTTAGGTTGAAGAAGGCCAGGCCCACAAGACTTCAATTACAATTAGCAGACATGTCCGTAGTGCACCCAAAGGGAATAATTGATGACGTATTGGTGAAAGTAGAAAAAATTATTTTTTCGGCTGACTTCGTAGTCCTAGACATGGAAGAAGATAAGGAAGTCCCACTTTTGTTGGGAAGGCCATTTTTAGCAACAGAAAAAACAGTTATTAGCATCCACCAAGAAAAGCTCACATTAAGGCTTAACGACGAGGAAGTTGTCTTCAAAGTGTTTGATTCCTTAAAAACCCCTCTAGCTCTCAATCTTGCAATTTTATTGATACTTTAGAAGTGCCTGTGCTAACATCTTCTGATTTGCAGAGTCACTTGCTTGAGGACCCTCTAGAAAGAGTTCTAACCTGCAGCGAAGAGAATATCACTGATGTAGAAGAAGTAAAGGAGGAAGTTCTGGTGCTGGATGAAGGTATGGTACCTAGGCCATGGAACAGGGTGCAACGCTTTGAAAGATTAGAAAGACCCGAAACTCCTGCAACAAAATCATCTCTAGAAGAACCATTAGTGCTTGAATTAAAATCATTACCCGCTAAGCTTAAATACGTGTTTTTATGCCCACCGTCGTCCTTACCAATTATAATTTCATCTTCTTTAACAGGTACAATGGAGGAAAGGAGGAAAAGCTTTTAAGGGTCCTATGGGAGAACAATGAGGCATTTGGGTGGAGTATTCATGACATAAAGGAATTAGCCCAACAATTTGTTCCCATAGAATTTATATGGAGACAGATCATAAACCAAAAGTGCAACCTCAATGAAGACTCAACCCAAATCTGAAGGAAGTTGTGAAACAGAAAATTATTAAATTACTTGATGCTAATATTATCTATCCTATTTCTGACAGCTCTTGGATGAGTCCTGTGCAGGTAGTTCCTAAAAAGGGAGGAACGACAGTGATGGAAAATAAGCAAAAAGAATTAATTGCAGTAAGGAAAGTGACTGGATGGCGTATGTGCATCGATTACAGAAAATTAAATGAGGAAACCAGGAAAGATCACTTCCCTCTCCCTATTATTGATCAAATGCTTGAAAAATTATCTAGGCATGCATTTTATTGTTGTCTAGATGGCTATTTTGGTTATATGCAAATCCCTGTGGCTATGGAAGATCAAGAAAAAACTATTTTTACATGCCCCTACGGAACATTTGCATATAGGAGAATGCCATTTGGTCTATGTAATGCCCTTGCCATATTTCAAAGATGCATGATGGCTATTTTTTCTGATATCTTAAAAAATTGCATCGAAATATTTATGGATGATTTTTCTGTGTATGGGTTCACATTTGACGTCTGCTTGCATAATTTAAATCTTGTGCTAAAAAGATGCATAGAAACGAATTTATTTCTAAATTGGAAAAAATGTCAGTTTATGATTTCGAAATACATAGTCTTAGGACACAAGATTTCACAAAAAGGTATTGAAGTTGATCTAGCTAAAATTGAAGTTATTTCAAAACTACCACCTCCAAACTCAGTTAGAGCTATTAGAAGTTTTCTAGGACATACTGGCTTTTATAGAAGATTTATTAAAGATTTTTCACAAATTGCAAAACCACTTTCCAATCTATTGGTGAAAGATGTACCCTTTGAATTCTCTGAGGCATGCTTAGAAGCTTTCAAAAATTTAAAATCTCAATTAATTAATGCACTTGTTGCTATAGCGCCCGATTGGTCTATACCATTTGAGCTAATGTGTGACGCAAGTGATGTCGCCGTTGGTGCGGTTTTGGGACAAAGAAAAGGCAAAATCTTTCATACTATCTATTATGCTAGTAGGACATTGGATGAAGCGCAGCGAAACTACACCACTACTGAAAAAGAACTACTAGCAGTTATATTTGCAGTTGATAAATTTTGTTCCTATTTAGTTATGTCTAAGATTATAGTTTATACTGACCACTCTGCAATTAGACATTTACTTGCCAAGCATGATGCAAAACCAAGATTAATCAGGTGGATTCTACTTCTTCAAGAATTTGACATCGAAATTAGGGATAAGCGGGGCGTAGAGAATGTCATCACAGATCACCTCTCAAGAATAGATCAAGCAGTCAGACCTCCCGAGGAAGAGCGAATTCGAGAGATTTTTCCAGAGGAACATCTATTTTCTATCTCTACGGCACCATGGTATGCCGATTATGTCAACTACTTGGCCGGTAAGGTGCTTCCACCCGACTTAACATATGCTCAAAGTATGAAATTTTTCTCTGATATTAAACACTATTTCTGAGATGAACCTTATTTATTTATTTATTTAAAATTTGCGCTGATAAACTAATCAGGAGATGTATTCCAGAAATTGAATGCCAGTCTATATTAGAACACTGCCACTCTAAAGAAGTAGGAGGTCACTATGGCCCCATGCGAACAACTCAAAAAGTTTTACAATGCGGTTTTTTCTGGCCTACCCTTTTTTAAAGATGCTTATAATTTTGTTAAGGCCTGTGATCTGTGCCAAAGGAGCAGAAATATCTCTAGGAAGCAAGAAATACCTATTAATAATTTGTTATTTTGCGAACTGTTTGATGTGTGGGGCATAGACTTCATGGGACCCTTCCCTAAGTCTTATAACAACATGTATATTTTAATGGCACTGGATTATGTCTCTAAATGAGTAGAAGTAGTAGCGTTACCCACCAATGACGCAAGAAGGGTAGTTAGATTTTTGAAAAGAAATATTTTTACTAGATTTGGAACTCCTAGAGCGATAATTAGTGATGGCGACAATCATTTTTGTAATAAGCAATTTGACAACCTCTTAACAAAATATGGAGCCACCCATAGAGTAGCTACACCTTACCACCCACAAACCAGTGGCCAAGTAGAGATTTCAAACAGGAAAATTAAGAAAATTCTTGAAAAGACTGTTAATGCTTCAAGAAAGGATTGGTCCCTAAAACTTGATGATGCGCTATAGGCATACATAACTGCTTTCAAAACCCCAATAGGAATGTCACCGTATAGGCTAGTGTTCAGAAAAGCTTATCACCTCCCTGTCGAATTAGAGCATAAGGCTTATCAGGCTATCAAATTTTTAAATTTTGAGAAGCAGCCTGCAGATAAACAATGGTTATTGCAGCTCAACGAAATGGATGAATTCCGACTAGAAGCCTATGAGAATACAAAACTATACAAAGAGCGCACTGAAAAGTGGCATGATCAGCGTATCCAAAAGAGGAGTTTTCAAATTGGAGACAAAGTACTAATTTACAACTATCGTCTTCGATTGTTTCTAGGAAAACTAAAATCTCGTTGGTCACGATCTCCTTCTTAATTTTTTATTTTTATTTTTTCTGAAATTAAATAAAATAAAAAAACATATTTCTTATTTTTTGACTTAATTTTTTATTCACTTTTTTTCCTCTTGAAAGAGACGGAACATAGGAAGAGAGACCATTAATAATCTCACCCGAAGCGCGTTTGCCAACCCTCGCACAAAAACGTGAACACCAAAACATAAAACGTGGTTTCCTCACTCTTACGCATCACTGGAGTGGTTGAGTTCAGCTGAGTTGAGGGGACCCAGGAAAGAAAACAAGACCCTTGTGCACATTCAATTCTCTTGTTCACTTCACGCAACAGGTAACAACTTCTTTTTTCAAAAATGGCCTTTGTACAATTTTGGTTGCAGAGGTACATCTTGTCCTTATTGGCTTTGTGAGGATTAACCTAGGAACCTGAACCCTCAAACCTCTACTGGTCCACACTGTGTAGTCACTACCCTACGGTCTATTAGCTATACTCAACCCCCTTTTCTCTCTCCTCCTCTCCGTTCTTAAAAAAACGGAAATTGACATTTCTGTTTGCCATCTGTGAATCTCCCTGCCATATTTGCAGCTAAGCAGCTTCCCCTATGTCACTTTGAGATTCGACGACGTACACTACCTCCCACCATTCTCTCTAACCCCAATGTTGGCATTTTGTCATTATTATTTTTATCCTACGAAAACTGCCGTCGAATAAGTAACAACGGAAAAAGTAACTCTTTTTGAATAATTTAAATTCATTCTTTTTTTATTAACGGCATATCACAAATTTCCAACCATATCAATTTTGCTACATTGTTAAGACTTAAATCCTAAAATTGCCATATTAATTTTTTTTTCATTGTCAGAAACTACTTACATACTAACATTAACAACTCACAACTAATATTGTATATCCTGTAAAAAAAAAAAACTAATATTGTATATAATTTTATTTGTAAATTTAGTAAAGTGCATCCTTTATTTTTTATTAACTACTGAAATTTCTTAATCGGCTTTTACTTTCGTCATGATAAGAGAAAATTGACATAAATCTTTAAACTCAATTCTATTGAGACAATTTTTTTTTGACGGAAATTGAGACAATTTTTTTATTTTTTTATAAGTATAAAAATATTGTATTATTTGTATTTCTAGAATTCATATAAGAAATAATAAAAAACTAAAAACAATATTTTCATTCAATTTTTTTAACGGATTTCATTCAATTTTTTAATTATAAAAAAGTAAAAATAAAATTAGATTGTAACTCTAATATTTAGACCCGTATTGTCTAAAGTGAACAACTCACTTTAAAGTGTAAAGTGAGTAATCTCAACCATTAAATACAATATGAATGGTTAATATTAAATATACATGCCTAACAAATCATCCTTGATTTTTTTATTAAGACTATGTTTGGTATATAAGAAAGTGGGAGGAAAGAAAGTGGAAAGAAAAAAAATTTATTGGTTAAAGTATAAAATTAATGATGTGTCATATTATTATTAGTCTGTCACACTTATTTATACACATTTTTTATATTTTTCAAGAAATTTTCATTTCCCTCCACTTTTTTTCCCTCCTCTCAAACATAGTGTAATAGTTAAGATTACATACTCCTAGTATTTGAATTATCAAAAAAAATAAAAATTGAAAATGAGTTATTCAAAGTAAAAAAAAAAAAAAGTTTGAAAATTTGATGTGAAAAAATACAGGGAAGTACACAAGATTGAAAGTGTGAAACAGAGCATACCAAGAGCATTGCAACAAAGAAGGCAACTTCACTTCACTGCACTGCCATGGCGTCTCTGACCCCTGGCGTGCTATCGAAGCTTCTAGAAAACGCGGGAAACAGGGTAACCGGTGAACACCGTCAGGCTCTTCTACAGGTGACGGAGATCGTGCCGCGTTTATCGGAGGACACGTGGCAACCGAGCAAAGGCTACTTCCTGAAGCTCTCCGACTCCCTCCATTCCGCCTACGTGTCAGTCTCCGACTCCGACGCCGAGTTGATCCGCTCCGACAAGCTCCGACTCGGTCAGTTCGTTTACGTGACTCGCCTCGACTCGGACTCCGCTTCCCCGGTTCCACTCGTTCGTGGCTTGAACCCTCTTCCCAAGAGAAGACCCTGCGTTGGAAACCCCATTGATTTGGTCTCTAGTGACTCTTTGCACGTTGTTGTTCCTTCAACTCCAAACCAAAGCTCCAAAACAGACAACAATGTGAAGAAGAAGAAGAAGAAAGTGTCAGTGTCAGGATCAGCGTCACTGTCAAAGGGGAACAAGAACAAAAATAAGAACAACCCCATGGTTGTGGAGATGAGGAGGTTGAGTTTAGATTCTGCTAGAAGGGTTTGGCATCATAACACTGTTGCTAAAACAAAAACTTCTTCTGCAAGTTCCAGTTCCAGATTCAACTTGAAATCTAGCTCCACTTCACCTAATGTCTGTTGCTCTTCCCTCTTTTTTTTTTTTGCAATTTTTTACCCTTTTCTATTTTTTTTATCTTCTTTGTGGTGAATTTTTTTTTTTTTTTTGAGGGAAGAAGGTTCGTCCTTATAGCTTTCTTTTCATTTGCATGGTTGCAGTTTTCTTTTCTTTTCTTTTTTTTTTCTTCTCAACTTGTAGTTGAAAATGAAAGCTTTGATTTGGATAATGCTATTGCTAATGATGATGAGGGCCCTCCTCTCAATTTTCACCTTTTTTTTGTGCTTTTTACAAATTAAAATGCTTTTTGTGTCTGTTGGACCCAGCCAGCAGTGCATTTTTTTTGAAGCTTTTAAAATGCTTTGAAATGGTAATTATTTTGATTATTAGAAAAAATATCTAATTGATTTCCATGAATGTTTAGTTAGTGTATCTCTGAATATCTAATTGGTAAGAATCAAATTGCTGATATTGTGCGAGGGACAAAAAGGCTGATTTATAAGTATAGTTTCTTTATGAAGCTTATGGATGGGTTGTGCTTGATGTAGGTGATAGACAAGAAGGTTTCTTCTCTTAAAACTGATTCACCACTGAAGTCTCCAACTTCAATGGTCTCACCATTGAAGAACAAAAACGACAACTTTTTTCCGAAAACGACAGGCACGCCTCCGAGGAAAAGTGCTACTAAGTCACCGGGTGCTGGCAATAATGGTAATGTTGCTCCTAGCCAACTTGTTAAGGTGCCCCTTAATCTAAAAACATGGTGCGATGATGAGTCTGCAAATTGGGCAGATCTTCCACCTCCCATGTGTAATCTTGGAAAGGTATGTAACTTGATTCAACTATCTTTCTTGTTACCTTTCCAAATTCAATTCCATCGTTTTATGCCAGTTTTTGAAACCCTATTTCAGCAAGTTGTAGCTCATAGGAGTGTTGCTTTTTTGGCGGCTGTGCGGTTTCTTGAAGAAGCTTCTGCTGAAGATACTGTGCTCCAATGCATGTGGTATTTATTTATTTATTTTTATTATTTATTATTTATATAATTGTTTTGCTTCCTTTTTTTGCCTGATTGTTATGGGAATTTGCCTGATTGTGTTATTTATATCTTTTCCATTTGAGTCGGCAATAATGCAGATTGGGGAATATAGCTTGGAAAATTTGGTGAATGATGTTAAAGTTTTCAGTGTGTGTTAATGTGTTATCAGGGGAATTTCATCCATAGTGAGTACATTTATGGAGAATATTGAACTCTGTTTAAGCCATTAGTTTTTTCATAAGATCAATCATCAATATCAATATCAAAGAACATTTACATGATATTCCTATCTTACATAAACCAATATTGTATTATCAGGATTCCTTCTGAAATGCTTCGTCTCCTTGGCCTTGAACCAGTGGCAATACCTCTTTTTACTAAATGGGATTCATATCGTTGGCTGCAAATGCTTGTACCATTTTAACCATCATGTCTCTCTCGTATTAGAAAATACATGCTTCTCGCACTGAAAAAAAGTCTTAACTAAAGCCTTTCCATTTCATACCCTGAATTGTGGAAACAAGGTATCTCTTTAATAAAAAAGATGAGGTAATATTGGTTGTAATGTCGATGTTTTATTTTGTTATTTCCATTCTCCTCAAGGATAGACATGCCGATCATAGCTGAGAAACACAACTACTTTTGGAATGTAGTTGCACAAATGCTGGGTGTTATTTATCTTGTTTGTGGCTTTGATTCCTACTTTGAAGTATCTAAATTTGTTACTTTTTTCTTTAATTTGCGCATAGTTAGGTTATAGCATATTTCCCCTTAAATTTGATATTTGAACGTAGTTAGATTATAGCTTATTTCCTCTAGTTAACTACATATGATTCTAACACTATAGTGGTCTCTAACTCTCATTCACCGATTTTCCAAGATATTTGATTAGTTTGTTGGTGTGCTATTAGTTTGTTCGTCTTGTAACCCAACCCCCCCGGTATCTCCCTCTTTAAGTTTGACCGTGGAAGTTGGCATTGTGGATTGTGTTTTACATCTATGGCCCTGTATGAGTGTTATTTCAACTGTAAATTTTGTCGCTAGGCAGTCAAAATCATCAACCTTATTATCATTAAATATAATAAGGGAAGGTTAGAGTATTTCAAGTCAAGAGAAAACCTAAGGGCTATTCCATTGCATCATCTCACAATTGTGACTTGTAGATATTTAGAATTGGAAGGAAATTTCTAAGTATGCTACCATTTTTTTACATTCTTTCTCTCTTTTGTGTCAATATGAAGTCCTTCATGAGGCCCATAATTGCTTTGACTAAGATAACTAACATATATTCTCTTGCAGTTTGTTCGACGAACTCTGCCGGTCTTGTCAGACACTTTCTGCTGGATTGCTTGTGAAGCAGTTTATGGAGCTTCATATGAGTCTGCAAAGAGTAACGGTGATATTTGATTCCTTACTTGTCACACCTCCTGAAACAAAGCCAAGCACACTCACTACCCTACAGTGTCTGGTGGAAGATGCATGTAAAGTACCATCTCATAAGAATGCTATATCTTGGGTACAAGCTGCCTTGGGTACCAATCTTTCTAAATTCAATCTATTCAGAACACAAGAAAAAAGTGAGGTTTTGAATGGTGAGAAATGTCATTATGTTGTTATTGATAATTCTCGCGAGGAAATGAATACTGAGGAATCTGCTACTCAAAACAAGCAAAGTCGTGTAACTCAAGCAAATCTCTTACAAAATTCAACTGGTAAAAGACTTTCTTCTTCAAAGCGGAATCTCTTGGTAGCTAAGAACAAGGATACAGAGAAGCAGGATCAATCAAAAGAAAGTGAATTGAAAGTGGCTGCAAGTTTGGCAGAAAAACTGATTGTTGCTTCTCGTGAATGGTTCCTGAAGTACTTGGAGGAATCTTTGGGTAATGAATTTGGGCTGAAAAATGAAGGGAGCACTGAAGTTGCATGTCTTCTTGGACAGCTCAAAAAGGTGAATCATTGGTTAGATAATTTGGTTGGTGGAGATAAGGTTGATCATAGGGTCGAGAACTTGAGGAAAAGTTTGTACCGGTTTCTACTTGAGCATGTTAATTCTGCCGTTGCTTCGAGTTAGTGAACATGGTACTAAGAAAACTTACAAAATTGACAAAATAGAGCATACTATTCTCAACTGACTCTGCTTTGGGCAGCTGACAGTGCCACAGTGGTATTACACTCAATATTTAGACAGCTCGAGTTAGTTTCGGTATAACCACTTAGGAATTAGGATCTCACATCTTGTATACTCTAATCTAATTTTGTAATGAACGAATTTATGTTCAAGATTATACAATTTTAAGCTGTATTCTGTCAACATGTATGTTGTTGATTACTCTAACTTTATATTTAAATTCATTTTGGATTAACCTTTTCTTGGCATCCATTTGCTCTAAATTGTTGATTCTTGCTTTCTATTATTAGATGTGTGAAAAGAAGTTGGTGACCCACCACCTTCCAATTTTTATTACTTGAGTGTTAAGAACAAAGAATGAGGAATCATGCCAAAGGGTATGGTAAAGTAGAGAAAGAAGAAACTGATAAAATGACTGTCTTTATAAGGTCAGGAAACAAAGTGAGAAGCTACATCAAAACTTAAAAACCTAATGCTCCTTCTTCTGGTGTGAAGTCAAGCATTCACCAAAAGGAATTCATATTTAATTTTTCAAAAGGTATTCTTTATAGGATGAAGTTGATCTCAGAAGCTGTGTTTCCTCATCAGGTCTTGCAGCTGATGTTCCCATGGCTTTCATTCCTTTACATGACTTCATGTGTTTGTGCATTTTCTCAGGTTTGAATGACTTCCCACATTGCCTGCATCATCAAGTTCTATTTATGGTCTCTTCTTTCATGGTCACATTTAAATGCACAAAATTGAAGGTGTGTTGAAACAAATGGGCATAAAATATATGTCAGCTTATACTATTCTTAATTTGACACATTGAAAAAGATGCATGAAATTCAGCACTTAAATTTTTAACACTAGCCACTGCACCCAATAGTTGGTAAACATCACAATCTAGCAATCAATGTCAATATTTTTTAATTTATATATATATTTTTTTTACAAGAACATAATTGAATAATCCAACCAACAGAATCTTGACCCTACTGGCCTTTCTGTTGGAAACTTTTGCCTCTTGTCGTTTTATTAGTACATACATCATATCTTTTGATTTTGTTTATTTTTACTAAACTAACAAACGAGTCATGTGCTGCAGCAGGAGTCTTCATGCAGCTCCATTAAGCTGAGCATCAAAGAGGCACTGATAAGTCCTGACACTATTGATACTCAACCTCTGCTAAAATATCTTCCACCGACATGACCATGTTTTTGCATGCACTGTTTGTCCTCTCATTACATTCTTGAGAAATGCTTAACAATTAAATTATACACAGGTGACATGTTCAGTCACTTACGAGCAAAATGGTCCTCCAAATGGTTTATAAGTAGTTTGGTTCATTAATTCGCTTAGCTTTTTCCTGCTCCTGTTTGTTTCCTCTCCATCACAGCTTTTTCTGTAAACAGGAAAAAAGAAATTAAAAAATAAAGATAACAAACTTCAAAGCAACCAACCAAACAGTAATGTTTTCAATAAATAGGATCATTGTTCTGAGTATTTTAAGCTCAATTTATGAGAATCCGTGATCAGCAGGGGTGACAAAGAAAAATGGAATCTACTGTGGTTAAGTTTTTTGTAGAAAAATAGTTTTTGACAGGAAAACAGATGAATGAGCTTTTGTTATGTATTCTTAGTGTAGTTAACTTTTATAGATAGATAATAGACTCCTTACCTGGCTCCATAATGTTCATTTTGGTCATGATAATTCCAAGGAGTCCCAAAACACCTGGCTGATCCTCCCAATTTGTCTCCTTTACAAATCTCAGCCTTTTTTTCTGGCATGTTGTTAGGCTCATTGGAGACAATTCTGTTAGCTGATTTCATCAGCACCAGGGCTGCATCATTTGTATCCACAGTCCCACAACTAATCCAATTGCGGAACACATTAGAAACTCTAGTTGAATTGCTTCTGATCTTAGTAAAAGAGGATTGTGATGATGATGGTGATGCAGTAGAAACAGATGAATCAGGTGTATCAGATTTGTTGTGGTCATTTTTGTTACCCTTCTTCTTACTCAACATGTTGTGATACAAAGAAGGCAGTGAGAAAGTCACATGGTTCTTTTCATTGCAACCCTCTTCGCCTGTCCCCAGAAGCTTCTCTTCTTCAACTTTAGAAGAAGAGTCGTCATCGGTCACAGACGTATCAGATGACCTCTCTGAGCTAAAGGCCATTGGATCCTGGCCGAGGTCTTCCTGAGTTTGAGGTTCTTCTTCTGATACAGATGGCTGCTGCTGGTTCTTTTGTTTGTCCTCTTCAACTTGTACTTGAGGAGATTTCTTCTCAGCTACTATATCAGTATCAGTTTTATTTTCATTTAGTGAACAATTTTCTGCATTAGCCAAAAAGTTGTGTACAACTTAAAGAGTATATTCTTAACATTTTTAGTAAAATGACATAATATAGAAATGTCTATGGATGGAAATTATGGGTGGCCATACTCAAATATTAATGTGAATAATAAATAAAAGTGGGACTAGTATACTATAGTGATTATCTCCAAGTACATACCAAATGGGGTAGGGTGGATTTGTGATCCTTTGAGGACGTATTCATTATCAGAAATGGGGGTTATGAGGTCATCATCCATCAAGTCCTGCCACACATAGCCACTCTTGTACCTCCTACACTTCAATAATTGTCAGTTAGAAATTGATTTTGGAAGCACAGATATAGTTAAAGGTTAAAAAAAAATGAGGTGGAGAAATGGACCAAAGCAATGAAGTAGGGTTAGGAGGGTATGATTCAACAACCTCTTGTAGGACCAAGCAAAGGATTCAGGCAAGTCTTTTCCTCTCAATTCCCCAAGCCATCTCTTAACATCTTTTCAACAAACAATAATAGGCAGTGTTGTTCATATGTTAATAATTATGACACATTTATGAATTATGAATAACATTATGGGTAGCAGAAAGAACTAGATGTACTATGTAAGAGCCAGATTCCCTGCAGTTAAGAAAATCATGTTGCTCAGACCTAGACTCCAATAAATTGGCTTTAAAATGTATTTGATCCGGCGACCAGATTTGTGACTGCATCAATCAATTCTTGACCGCATGGAATCCATTTCCGACTTGGAGGAATCTAAACTATCGGTAACTCACCTCGGAGATAAACTCCATTACGAGCAAGATGGAGAACACGAATGAGATGAGGATGTTCTGCGCGACCACCCATGTGATTGAGGAAGTAGATGATGTGAAGCCTTCTTACTTCTCCACCTTTGGCTTCCATGCTTGTTTTTCTTTGTTTGTTATTGATGTTGTTGTCGTCTTTGCTGCAGTAAACACCAACACCCTCTCAACACAAGCAATTAATTTTTCTTTTGAAGCACAACACAAACACTTGACCCCTTTTGTTAGTTATGCTATATATCTATGCACTGTGATTCAAAATATTATATAATAAGTAGAAAAGCAGTTAACATGGAAAAACCCACTAGAGAAATCTCTGTCTTTCTGCCGGCATGCTGCACTATCAAAACATATAAACCTTTGTGTCATATAAAATATTCATGTTTTTACCATATAATATAATAATAAGGTGATTGTAATGCAGGCCTGCTAGGTACCATACATATGGAATGGCACTTTCTTTTTTTGTTTTAACAAGAAAACAAGAACTTTCTCGCAAACATAAAATTAAAGAATGAGAAACATTGAGACTAGAGAATGGCAAACAAAGTGATTAGTTTGTGTACTATAGAATGCAGTTACCTTTTGTCCTTCTTTCTAGCAAAGAATGCAGAGAGAGAAAGAGAGAGAAAGAAAATGTGTGTGATAATTGACCTGGTTTGCAGCTATATATATAAAGATGTGGTTACGGAGTAGAACCAGCTTCAGGGATCATCTGATTTCTCGCGATTTAACGAATGTATAGTAAATATGTAATAGTCAGCTTTTGACTCAATATCATTATTCCCCAAAAAGTTCATTTCTGTTTCTTCTTTTTCTCTTATTTTTTTACCCTTATAATGTTTTGTTATAAAAAAAATTATGTGAGTTGGGTCCGAGTTAAGGAAAACCTCAAGACTCAAAAATCGCTTAGAGTACTTATATATGAGTCACCGACGAGCTTCTCACATCGACAATGGGATTTAAACTCGCAACCTCATAGAATATGAACTGAATCTTTACCAACTGAATTAGCTTTTCTTGGCACATGTTTACATCTTTTGTATTTTCAATGTTTTTTCCTTCAAATTTTTATTAATATTTTATTTGGATTCTCACAAGTAGTACTATTGTTCTTGGAGATGGTAATAATTGTTCATGCCTTCTATTATATTCTTTTTTTTCCAAATAAATGTATATGGTGTGTCTTGAAACGCTGATGTGATTTAATGTCACATACATGAAGGCAAAATTCTCATTAATTAGCATACTTTTCCTTTTCACATCCGAGTAATTTTCGTTCCATCATTATTTTTTGTTTTCCCGAATCAGGGAAGATCAATTTCAGTGTTCTCACTGAAATGTCCTAATTGATTAAAATTAATGATTGAAATTCTGAGATGCATGTCAGTGATTCCAGCAAACATACCATTTTGACTCGATTGTGATCTTAATTATATACGGTATACTTTTCTTGGTCAAATAGTTAACCGATTTTTTTTAACGTGTGAAACATTGTACTGTAAATGTTATTTCTTATTAAATATGTATATTACTTTTTTATTAATTACAAACTTTTCTATTACGTAGGAGGAGAGAGATTATAAGAAAGGAATAAATAGAAATATTAGTAATTAACAAGGAAATAAAATAGGTATTTAATAAGGTTTTTTTTTTTTGGTGAAATACAAATGGAAAGAAAACAAAAGAAACAACTCAAGGGCCAAGCTAGATGCCCAAAGAGTCCTCGAGAAGTAGAGCCCCCAAACCAGCAGGAGGGCTATCTAAAAACTTGCGTCTGTCCGGAGAATGCTCTCCCTTTATTGCCAAAAAGTCTGCGCACTTGTTGGTTTCCCTAACTGAATGAGCAAAAGAAAAGACAGCATCACCCTCAAGGATGTGAACTATAGCTGCAAATATCGATGCATGCGGATGGAACCTGTGCTGATCTTTATTCTGCAACAAGGAAACTGCTTCAAGGCAATCTGTTTCACACTCAATCTCAGTGAAACAAAGATCAATAGCGATAAAGACACCATGAAGGATGCTGTATAACTCTGCAAGAAGAGGATCACCCATGCCATCGTTGCTAACAAAGCCCCCAAGCCATTCCCCTCTGTGATTTCTGAATAAACCTCCAGAACCAATTGCGCCTGAAGTGAGACTAGCACTACCATCTGAATTCATCTTTATTTTGCCCTCAGGTGGAGGATTCCAACGAGCCAATAATCGGAAAGCAAGGCTGTTTGTTGTCTTGGAAGGATAACAAGAGATATGCTCATCATGAGAAGTCATAATTCTTCGGACCACTCCATTAACATCTAGCGTAATCTCATTAAAAACCATTTGATTACGCCAAACCCACACCCACCAAAGGGTGGTTACATAAAGGATGGACATCTTGCCTCTACCCAGGATGAAACCTCAGTAAGACTAAGGAAATCCGGATAGGCCATAAATCCAACCCTTAACCAAACCTCCCTAGAATGGGGACAGTCACGTAAACAATGAAGGGCATCTTCATAAAAGCAAGAACATCTACAACACGCCGGAGAAGGAGGGAGATTGCATCTGTGTCTCTTATGGTTGGTTGGGAGAGCGTCATGGAGGCACAACCACAGCAAATGTTGGACCTTCGAGGGGGCTCCAATTTTCCAAACCCAGTTCTAATTAGTAGCTGGATCCCACTCCCTATTGTGACTCAGCAGCCACCTATAAGCAGAGGCATAGGTGAACACGCCATTGCTCGAACCCGACCATATCCACTCATCCGCCACTGCGGCATTAAAGCGAACAGGTGGCGTGTAGCTTTGAATTTTGTAGATCAGCGCTGGGTTCATGGGGGTGCTAAGCTGGTTCAGAAGCCAGGTACCTGCAACGCATACATCACTCAAAAGAAGATTAGAGTCAGAAATGTGGACGTAGTCCACCATATTGCAGATGGGTCCGCAACCCATCCAACATCGAACCAGAAAGAGGTGTTCCCTGCGCTGATTCGGAATTGAAAACCTTCTTTTAGCTCTGCCACTGCTTTGGTGATGCTTCTCCAAGTGATAGACGACTCAGATTTGGCAGTAGCACACCAGATGGAATTTAGCCTTAAGTATTTATGGCCAAGAACCTGGACCCAAAGCTTTTGCGAATCATGCATTAAATTCCACACTAGTTTACCCAACAGGGCAATATTTGTGAGCCGAGCCTCTCTAACACCCAATCCTCCAAATTGCTTTGGGGAAGTAACGGTCTTCCAGTTAACCAGACTTCATCTACGCGAGACACCATCTCTGCCCCAAATGAAGCTCCGGGTAATACGATTCAGGTGCTCACACACACTAGTTGGGAGGTAATGCGATTGCATTGTATAGACTGGTATAGCAGTGGTGACTGATCTCGCTAGACATGTGATCCGCTATCGCGCACGGGTCAAAATAAATAAAATAAGAATGTAGTAACAAGGCAGTTAACCTTGGTCGTCTCACAAGGATCTCTAATTAACAATAACAAAAAACAAGAACGTACGAAGAAATAAAAAAGGGGGTTTTCGATTATGAGAAATAGAATTTAAAAGATGAAAATATCAATATATAAAAACGACTAATCCGCTGGTTCAGGATAGTTAATACTTGGATCTATCACGGGTTTCAAAGGATTATTCTATTCCGTGATTCTATTATCGTTTGATAATAAAATTAACTAATCAAGCGTCAATTAATTTTATAAGAATTCCTACTGGATTAAGCATCACAGAATTCAATTAATCATGAACGAGGAACAAACGTCACAAGAACACAATTAATCTAATAACCGAATTCAATCAAACCTACAACTAAGCGTTATAGATCCTATTGATCTCTATTCGAAATAAATTAAAACAAGCGTTCAAAATATTTCAAATAATCTCAAAGAGCAAAAATGAATTTGATATGATTAAGCATCAACACCTAAAACGAATTTGCAAACAAAGATCAAAGAGATGAAAGATCAAAGGGAAAAGAAATAGAATCCGAAAATCGAAATTAACAATAATAATCAAACCTCAAGATCCTTATAAAAACTCCCTAACCAGTGAATTAATCTAAGGTCTTAGACTTCCATGGAAGGATTTGACAAAAATGAGATTAAGAAGGAGAAAAGGAGAAAAGATTGCTAAAACTCAAAAACGACAAAATATTCAAAAGTAATTAAAAGGTGCTAACCTAAGACTCTAAAAATGTATTTATAATGTCTCCTAGATTAACCTAAGTGATTAGAAGTTATGACCAAAGAGAAGGGCCCATGACAGGTTAATTAGCCCAATAACAACTAATTACATATGTAAGTAGTCCGAAACTCGCAGTGAACCTCACCTGCAGCAGTAATACGCATTTTCGACCTTCAAAACATCAAAACTGGATCAGTACCAACATAAGAGTTGTAGCTCTCCTTCTTAGCTTTCCAAGGCCACAAAGATCACTAAAATCGGATAAGTATAGCTTAAGTTATGGCCTACAGAAGGAACATGGGTCAGGATGTAATCAAAATCCAAAAATTAGCAATTAAATTCACTAAAGCCCAATTAAGACCCAAAGATGCAAAACCATGTTAAAAAGTAGTTACTGGGCAAATCACACATTTGAGAACACCAAGTGCAATGCTATAAAAGATGCATTAAAATGTATTGATCAACATGCTCGTCCCGCCTTGTTAAGAAGATTCCCTTTCCAGGCTGAGAGGCGCATTGGCATCCTTTCCACAAGGCTATTATAATGGCTGTTCTTCACCCTACCTGAGATTAGGGGAAATCCAAGGTAGTTGCCAAGGTCCGCAACTAGGCGAATTGAGGAGATATCTCGAATGGCCATCTTTTTATCCCCAGGACTCTTCTTGAACACATGGCCTTAGACTTTATTACATTCACTTTAAGCCCTGAGGCTTCACAAAAATCATTCAGAGTGTCCATCACTACTTGGACTTGGCGGGTTTCAGCTTCACAAAAGAGAAGAACATCATCAGCAAAGAGGAGATAAGATAGGCCAGGGCCACCTTAGACACATGAACCGGCTTCCATCTTCCAGCATTGACCTTCTGTTGGATGCTCAGAGCTAGTTTCTCCATTCATAGGACAAAAGGTAAGGGGAGAGGGGATTCCCCTGCCGTAGTCCTCTGGAAGGTTTAAAGTGATCAGTTTTAGCCCCATTCCAGAGATTAGCTAGGTTGCTTGCTCGGACACAACTCATAATTAACTGGATAGATAGACGAAGGAAGCCAAAGTCCTGGAGAGTCAGCTCCAAAAAATCCCAGTTGAGCCTATCATAAGCCTTTTCAAGATCAATTTTGAATGCCACTGTTCCTCTCTTAGCACGAGAAGTGTGCATATGATGAATAACTTCCTGGGCTAGAATGGCGTTATCAACAATACTTCTTTTGGGTATAAAACTACTCTAAAGAGGACTAATAAGATCATCAAGATAGGGGGCAAAGGCGGGACACGAACACTTTGGTTATAATTTTAAAAATGACATTGCACAAACTAATGGGCCTAAAGTTTTTAAGCCTGGTGGATTTATTCTCTTTTGGAATAAGAACCAACAAAGTCTCAATAATATGCTCATCAATAAATCCTCTGTGGAAGGTTGATCTAACTAAAGACCAAACATCATCTCCCACAGTGTCCCAAAAATGCTTAAAGAACACAGGCTGGAAGCCATCAGGGCCCGGGGCTTTATATGACTTCATAGAAAACACTGCATCTCTAACCTCTTCTTTGCTAACAGGTGCAAGTAAGGCTTCTCTCCCAGCATCACACAAACGAGGCAATAACTCTAAATGAAGACTATTCGGAGTAGTCAGATTGTCAGTGGAAAAAAGATTCTTATAGAAGGACATAGCCTCAACCTGAAGTCTTTCCTCATCAGTACACCAGGAATCGTCCTCAAGGAAGAGGCCCTGAATCTTATTTCTCTTTCTCCGAACCACTGTCTGGGTGTGGAAAAATTTGGTGTTGCAGTCACCAAACTTCACCCACTTCTCCCTAGACTTCTGGTACCAAAGAAGCTCTTTTTGCCGCAAAACATCATTATATTCCTTCTGAAGTTCCGCTTCCTTAATAGTCAATCTAGCTGAGTCCACAATCTCCAAACGCTTTTGCACCTCTCTAAGACGCGCTTTTGCACACGTTAAAAAAATTGATAATTAAATAAGATGTACAAAATGTTGTTTAGTGAAAATTTCGATAAGCCTAAAATAATGTTGAAGGAAATGGATGTTTCAAATTAGTGTAAACCCCCAATTTTGTTTCTGAACTTACACTTTTTCTCCTATTTCATCTCTCAATTCTCAAGTAAATGATAATAATAAGTAGTTTCTAACATTTCATAAGTTGTTTCTAACGTTTTTTTCACATTTATCCAATTTATGCAGTTATATATTGACAAAACGTAAAAGACTAATAGTACAAATGTAACAAAATGTTAAGACTAACATGACATATTTAGAAAACTTTAGAGACTATTTTAGGGATGTCAATTTGCACCTGTGAGTGAGGATTCCTGCGGGGATTGCCCCATTCGGGGCCCCGTGGGGACGGGATGGGGGAGCAAATCCTCCCGAGGATAGTTTGGGGACGAGGACGGGGATCATGCCCCCCCGCCCCACAGGGTCCTCGTCCTTGAGCAGATGACAAAAATGTCCTTTATGTGTGTAGATATATTTTATATATTTTGTCTTTTTACCTTTTTAAAAAATACATAATTACTAACTCATTAATCAAATCGCATATGTCTCTCTCTTATATTCAAATTGAAAGTTTGAATATTGAAAGTTGGAACCCTAGTTACCTCACATGCATCGCATCTTACCATGGGACGTCCCACAATTTTTGCGCCACCATTTGTGTTTGCAGTGCTCCGTCTCTGATCTTCGACTTCGTTCGCATTGCCAGTGCTCCATCTCTGCTCCACAATGAATCATTTGTAAACAATTTTGTTCACGTTTGCAATAGCTCATTGTCGGTTGTCCGACAACCTCGACACCGTCTATTGTCGTTGTTTGTGTCAGAGCCTCTGTCGTCATTCATCTCAAATTCTCCATCTTCATTCTTTTGCAATGCCTCATTCTTCTACTTTTTTTGCGTTCGTCACCTCAAAATCTAGTGAGAAGTTATTCTATTAGGCAATAATACTGCCTTCGTGCCTGTTTTGATTAGGTGAAATATTATGCAATATTACTATTGTTCTGATTACTTCTATTTTGAAATTGTTTTCTTAGGCAATATTATTGTCTTCGTGTCTTTAGTCTGTTACTCCTGTTACTTAGGAATTTTCTACTATTTTGATTAGGTTTTGATATAGTTTTGAGTATTGCGATTTTGATTAGAGAACAAATTACAAATATAAATTTTGCAAATTTTTTATACTAATGGGTCCCCACAAGGATCGTGGGGATCTGCGGAGATGGGGACGGGGAAGAAAAACTCTCCATGGCGGGGAATGGGGACGGGGATGGGGACGGGGGCAATTAACTACAAGAACATTTTATTTCATTTTTGTAACATTTATTTGTATTTTTGTATTTTGTGCAAAAGTGAAATCAGTGTAATTTTTTTTTTGTAAATATAAACGAAAATGATATACTGAGAACCGTAACATTGGATCAGTTTTATATTATCTATGTTATGTACATAGATTAATAATTAAAAATTAAAAATTATAATTAGCAATATAATTAATATTAATTAATTAATTATAAACAATCTAATATTAGATAAATAATATATAATTAAATTTTTTTGACACATAATTAAATTTATAAATTGTAAAAAAAATAGTCATTACCTACGAAAATTTTCGTCGATAACTTACCTACAGAAAAATTCCGTTGGTAACTTACCGACGGAAATTTCCATAGGTAAGTTACCTATGGAAAATCCGTTGGAAAACGTTATCGACTAGCGATTAACCGACGAAAAAGTATCCGTCGAAAATATGCCATTACCTACGGATTTTTATGTGTTACCTACGGATTCTGGCCGTAGGTAAAACCTGAAATTCTTGTAGTGGTTTGGGGGCGGAGATGGGGAATAGAGAGTACTTTCAGCTCCCGCCCCCTGTTTGAACGTGAACACAAGAAGGTGGGGTTGAATTGTGTTAAAAACTTTTCGCAAACTATACGTAAAAAACACTTCAACACAGGTTTTTCAAAACTGTTTGTATATCAGATGCAGAGAATTAAACCGGATGCAGAAATTAAACAGCTTATGAAAACTTGTTTTACTGAGCAAGGTAAAGATAAATGTAAAGCAGTAAAGGATGAGACGCAGAGATTTATACTAGTTCACCACCAACTGGTAGCTACGTCTAGTCCCTTCGTTCCTGAAGGATTTTTCACTATAATCAACTGATTACAATTTTCCTCAAGAGTATTCTTCTGTCACAAACTTGACAATACTCTCAACTTCTCAAAACGACTCAGTGCAGTCGAGCCTTTGAGAAACAAAGCCTTAACTAGGCTAAATACAGCTTACAAAAGAGATTATACTTTTGAATACAATCAAAATATCTCTCACAGAGAGGATGAAAAGATTAAGCTCAAAACAGAATCGCTTTCTAAAAGAAAGTATAAGACGCTGAGTTCAGTTCTGTGTAGACCAGAAACTTGGCACGAAACTTGATTGCTCACTTGAGTAATATTGCTTTTGGAATGAAGTTTCTTCACAGTTTTTCCAACATTTCTTTAATGAATACCTTGCGGTATTTATAGGAGTCTTCAAGGGTATTACCGTTGCAGTAAAAAAATATCTCATTTCCATTGAGTGAGGTAATTTGAATTGTAGTCCTTTTCTTCCTTTCCAGAGAATATCAGAATTGTACACATTACCGTTTTCGTACTATCTGTAATTTGCAATTACCTTGTACGATTTTTGTCTTATGCTAAAGGTGTCACCTTTGCTTCCTCGTACATAAAAATGAGCGCATGAAATCAAATTCGAATTCCGTTCCAAAACAGTCTGAGGCTAAGAGCAAAAACGTGATCATCACGTGCTTCATAAAAGAGATCAGATGCTCGCTCAAAACAGAAGACGGACGCTCGCAACAATTGAGTATTCCACGTGTCAAAGAGTAACACTACTAGACGCTTACTGTTAGCAAGACGCTGGAGTGAGTTCGGATGCTGACACTAGTAGATTGTATTCAATTCTCTTGTAAATATCTTCTTCTTTCTTGAGTGTTTTGTACATATATAAGAAGCTTTGATACCTGTACACTCAAAGATATGTTAGAAGATAAATTGTTCTCTTGAAAAAATACTTTGTTATCATCAAAATCAATGAGGGTCTAAACTTCTCAATCGTTTAGGTTCCAACAATCTCCCCCTTTTTGATGATGACAAATATCCAAGGTTGATGAACAATTTAATTTCAAAAATATTATCAAGGGTCTCCCCTGAATTTAACAATTTAGATATATAAGAACAATTAAGGTATTAAGGCGATTTGTTGATAAACAAATTCATTTAAGTGATCGCAAAAATACGTAGATGTATCAGAGCATATATTTAACAAAGTGAGATCGGATGCTGATTTTTATTTTATCAAAAAGATTTTCATTGTACCAAATTTAGTGATCATTATTAGAGTACTGGGTCAATGAATATCAACGCATTAATAGGTATTAGAGTAATGAATAACTGTACAAATGCTATGTATGAAATGATATACATGATACTTCTGCTTTAGTGCATTTGAACATCGGACGGTGAATTAGTCAATCAGACTTTCACGTGTTCATCAAACCTTTCTTTTACTCCCCCTTTTGTCATCAGACAAAAAGAGTGTAAAGCACATCATAGTCAAAATATGGCTTAGAAAAATTTGAATATATATAAACAGATAATCAGATATAGGTAAATGTATAACAGATAATCAGAGTAAAAAAAAATGAGTATATATATAAGAGTACCCAAAAAAAATTTTATATCACACAATTTTTTTTTTAAGGGTTTGGTGGAGGTGAAGGAGGAATGTTGAGACGTTCATATAATAGCTTCAGTGCATTCTCCAGCTGAGTAACTTTTAGGTTAGTGGCCTTCATTTCTTCAAACTCTACTTTAGGAATGGTGACCATTTCAACTGCAGGAGTAGAAGTAGAAGGTCCAGCTTCTAGTGCAGGTTTCATCTTCTGATGCTCTGCTAGCACCCAGTTGGAAAGCTTTAGTCTCAGATCCTTTTTTTTTGTTGAGCCTTTTGAAAGAACGCATTATTTGGTATAAACCATTTGATGAGACTTCCAAGTTTCCTCTGCTCAGATTCTGACTGAATTTTCCTTCTTTTCTCCACCTCTTCTGGATACAGCAAATCCATGAAGATAGTTTCCCTATGCGTAGCACATCAAGAAGTGAAAGCATCAAACTTGTTTCCAAAGATCTTCTCCCCATATTCTTGATGAAGGCACTCAATGCTTCGTGGTTTAAAGAGAGTCCTTTCATTTTCCGCCAGGTATATTCTTCTCGATTTTCCCCTGTCATCTTCAGAAGCACTAGGGGACAAGGCATGGTAACATAGCTTTGTCTTTCCAAGACTCAGACCATTGACTCCAAGTAAATCCAATGTCAAAGTGCTTGGTCACAGCTGACCCATTGGACATATGTCTTCATGCGCCAAGTGGCACGATTCATGAACACCTGAACGTATCATCAAAGTAGACTGTTCCCAGATTGGTGTCAGTAACTCTGCTGATAGTGCCAACTGTTGGAATTGTGGCTTTCTCGGTATTGCAGCAGTTTGAGGAGCCAGTTCTCCATTCATCTTCCTTCAGAGAACTAAGGTAAAACCTTATGACATGATCCTCAGTGATCTTGGCAATCGGAAGCTTAGAGAATTCTTTAAGATTATACTTCTTGGGAGCCTTCTCATACTCTACGAGCCCGATCTTGCTGAATGGCAGCTTGCCAGGAGCAAGTTCTTTCCTTTTTCCAGGGATAGACCAAGGTAGCCACCTCTGTCTGTCTGGTACAATCTTTATGGATACAGAAGAAGGATCCCTGAACTGTCTGATAACTTCAATTTTCTTCATCTTAAGACAGTGTGCCATGAAGGCCAGCTTCTTCATCTGTAATCCATCTTCCACACTCCTCCAGTGTGAGAGGTTCAGTTTGTGGTAGGGATTTAGGAAGGTCAACAGAGAAAGGAATTGCTCTGCTACCAGATACTGGTCTCAATCTTCCTTTGAATGGCATCTGAAAATGGTCTTCTCCATCCTTGAAGGTAGCAGTCATTGGAGAGGCAATCTCCAGTCTGGAAACTCCAGAGGTGAAGGTTTTTAATTGCCATGTCGAGGGACGATTGTAGATACTGTGATATGACTCATACTTAACAAACCGTGTTGTTAATACATGAGACATTCTTCCTTCCACCAAAGTCTGTAGGTTTATGAGTAATGGTGAGTGAAGTGGGAGTGGTTTTGGTGATTGTATAGGTTTTAGGTGTTTAGGGTTTGAAGGGATTAATGGGAGGTACTTTGAATAATAGGTTAAAGGGATGAGAGTGAAGTTTAGAAATGTATGTGGTAAGTGAGGTATTTAAGGAAATTTGTGGTAGGTCAAGATTGAGTGTATTGGATGGTGTTTGGGTAAGTTTTGAAAGGGTAGAGGTTTGTCGGAGGCTCATTCTGGTTTTCTTGGTTTGTGGTTGGGTTTGTGGTTGTGAAACAGACAATGGGGGTGCAGGAATAACATCATGAGAATCAAAGACAGATCCTGACTCGTCAACAGTAAAGTCGAGTACCTTTGGGTTAAGCTCAGAAGACTTAACCAACCTTCTTTTTGTTCCTCTAGGGGCAACAACAGCAGGAGGACGAGGAGGGACTTTCTTCCCTTGACCGGACGCTGAAACATCCTTTTCAGCTGCTGGCTTATTCTTTTTCTCCAAGACCTTTCTGATGGGAATTCTATCCTCATCTTCTGGTTCCTCAACAGTAGGTGCAGGAGCCACCTTCTGTTTCATTCTTCTAGTCTCCCTTAAAGGAGAGTCAGCAGGTCTCTTCACACCAGCCATTGAGCTTCTGGTGGTTTTCTTCTCAGCTTCTCCTTCCTGTTGCTCTAATTTCACCTTCTTTATCATAGAGCCAGTTATCAGCTGTATTCTGACTAGACTGTTGACTCCAAAAACTTCAGGACGAACAACAGCGCCAACACCAAAGTATTTTCCTTTTTCTTCTGTGTTGGTAGAGTCAGTCAGCTTTCTCACAACACCTTCTTTAATCATCATTATGGAGAGAAGAACTCCATAGGGGATAACCTTGATGATATTCTTCTTATCGACACTCTTCCTTGAGAAGACAAGAGCATTTATCAGATTATTGATAATCAACCTTGGCAGATTGATTTTCTTCCCATCCATGTAGTTTCTCATAATGAACTTTTGCTCGTAGTTCACTATGTCGCTTGAGCCAGCCTTCAAAATCACGCTCTTAGCGATGATTTTGTGCAGTACTCTGTAGTGGCTTTTCAAGTCTTTGGCAGTGGGAGTTATGTTATTCTTCTTCTTCTTCTTCTTCTTCAATTCACGGTAGTTTTCAAACAGGGCTTCGTTGACGTTTTCCATTCCTTTGTAAGCGTCAACCCAGTTAGCATGGTAACTGATTCTTTCACAAGGGCACTTGATCGTCTGAGCGATAGAGTTGATGGTGAAGCGTAACTTGAAGCCTCTGATGTGTCCTTCTATAATTTCTCCCGGAAGTAGGTAAGCGTTCCCCCAGAACTCCTTTATAGCATAGCTCAGTACGTCGACTGGTTCCCAGATGAAGTAATTTTTCCAGCCTAGTTTCTCCAAACCTTCTTCAAAATCAAAACCACATAGCTTGAAGTTCTCAAAATCAATCCTGTTCTCATTCATGAGTTTTGCTTCTGAGAAGACATCGAAGGCAGCGGTGTATTGTCCAACCTTTCTATCAGTCATGGTAGCAGTTGCAGATAGGGTAATGGAGGTTTTAGGGTTTGAAATCACACACACAGAGAGAGAGAGAGAAAAAAAACAGTTTTGCAAGAAAATGCAGAGTGAAGTGATGGAGCGAAAAATGTGGAGTAGTGGGAAAGTTGATAGAAAATGGTACAGTCTTTTTTCAAAAAAATCGCTTCGTATTTCCATACAAAAATTAAATCAAAAAAGAAAAGAAAAATGAAGATTCGCCTTTTCATTAAATGAAGACGCCAAAAGAAAAGTAAGATCAAGTAAAAAGATTTTATCGAAAGACATAAATAATTATGACTCAGTAGATGTGATGAGACGCTTAAGTCCTTTACACGTGTGACACGTGTGTGTACGCTCGGACGCACGCAACCGATTCACCAGACGTTGAGTTATGATGCACATGACAAATAAAATGCTTATACGTATACATGCTTATGTCATACTGATCTTTGAGATGATGCATATCATCCGACATCGAGATTAATCATTCTTCTATAAGATGAAAATTTAAATTTCTTTTATAAAATTGAATCTATCTTCACAAGAAGGGTTTTGTAAATATGTCACCACCGATGATCGGTGTCTATAAATTTTATTTCGAGAATACCCTTCGAACATAGTCTCTTATAAAATGATGCTTAATCTCAATGTGCTTGGCTCGTGAATGCAATATGGGATTTTTAGTAAGACAGATTGCGTAGTATTATCACAAAAGATAGGAATGTTACTCTCTTTTATCGATAGTCTTCAAGTTGATATTTCATCTACGAAGTTGAGAGTCGCAACTTGTCAGAAATATATTCATTTCTGTTGAGAGAGTGCAATCGTGCTTTGCCTTTTGCTTGACCAAGACACAAGATTTGCTCCAAGGAATTGGCCTCCACTTGTGCTTTTTCTTTCAATTCGGTCTCCAAAGAAAGTCAAGATCACGTAAACCTACTAACTTGTAATCTTTTAATTTCTTATAAAGCAAACCAAGATTAGTAGATCCTTGCAAATATCTAAAGATTCTTTTAACAGCACTCAAGTGTGATTCTCTAGGATCTTATTGGAATCTAGCACAGACAGGCATCAACATAATATCAGGTCTTGAAGCTGTAAGATAAAGTAGAGATCCAATCATACCTCTGTACATCTTCTGATCTACCTTTTTACCAGTTTCATCTTTACCAAGAATGCATGTGGGATGCATAGGAGTACACATAGGTTTGCAATCCACAATTTTGAATTTCTTTAGCAATTCCTTGATATATTTGCTTTGATGTATATAAATACCATCATTGCATTGTTTGATTTGAATTCCAAGGAAGAGCTTTAGTTCACCCATCATGCTCATCTTGAATTCAGCCTGCATTAGCTTAGAGAATTCTTTGCAAAGGCTTTCATTAGTAGCTCCAAAAATAATGTCATCAACATATATTTGAACAATTATAAAGTTCTTGTTCGATGTTTTTCTAAAAAGAGTAGTATCTACTAGACCTCTGGTAAAGCCATTTTTCATCAAAAATGTACTCAGTCTTTCATACCAAGCTCTGGGAGCTTGCTTAAGACCATACATGGCCTTTTTAAGCTTGAAGACATGTTCTGGAAATTCAATGTCTTCGAATCCAGGAGGTTGTTATACAAAGACTTCCTCAGTTATAAAACCATTCAAGAAAGCACTTTTCACATCCATTTGATAAAGGATTATATCATGATGTGCAGCAAATAAAAGTAAAATGCGTATAGCTTCTAACCTTGCAACAGGTGCAAATGTTTCAGTAAAATCAATACCTTCTTCCTGTGAGTAACCTTGAGCAACCAATCTTGCTTTGTTTCTCACAACCTTTCCGTCTTCATCAAGCTTGTTTCTAAATACCCATTTAGTACCAATAGCTTGCTTATCTTCTGGTAAAATAACCAGCTTCCATACATCGTTTCTTTGGAACTGATTCAACTCTTCTTGCATGGCCAGAATCCAACCTTCATCTTTCAATGCTTAATCAATCGTTTTAGGTTCCATTTCTGAGAGAAGTGCCATATCTGCATGCTCTTTAAAAGAGGATCTGGTTCTTACTCTATCTCCAGGTTTTCCTATGATTTGATCTTTAGGATGATTGGCTTTGTACTTCCAGCTCTTTCTGAATTCAGCTTCTGAAGATTCTTGTGTCTGGTCACCACCGAACGATGAAGATGTAGGTTCACTATTTGTAGTATTACCTATATTTAATTCTGAAAATAATTCATCTAGCTCTGACATGGCTGTGTCAGGCTTCTTGTCATCAAATTTGACATGAATGGATTCTTCCATTGTCATAGTTTCTTTATTGTATATTCTAAAAGCTTTAGATCTTTCAGAATATCCCAAAAAGATTCCTTTGTCAGCTTTTGAATCAAACTTACCAAGCTGATTCTTAGTATTTAAAATGTAACATGTACAACCAAATGAATGAAAATATGATATGTTTGGTTTCCTTCCTTTCCGCAGTTCATATGGAGTCTTCTTCAAAATAGGTCTAATAGAAATTCTATTTTGAATGTAACAAGCTGTGTTTACTGCTTCTGCCTAAAAATGTTTTGCAATGTTAGCCTCATTGATCATGGTCCTGGCCATTTCTTGGAGGGATCTATTCTTCCTTTCTACAACACCATTTTGTTGAGGTGTTCTAGGAGAGGAGAAATTGTGGGAGATGCCGTTATCATCACAAAATTTTTGAAAGCTTTCATTTTCAAATTCTCCCCCATGATTACTTCAAATAGAAGAAATACAAATTCCTTTTTCATTTTGAACTGTTTTGTAGAATACAGTAAATACCTTGTATGACTCATCTTTGTGAGCAAGGAATCTAACCCATGTCCATCTAGTAAAATCATCAACAATGACTAACCCATATTTCTTTCCAGTTAAAGAGGCTGTCCTTGTCGAACCAAAAAGATCAAGATGCAAAAGCTCAAGTGGTCTAGAGGTTGAAACAACATTTTTTGAATGAAAAGAAGTTTTAACTTGTTTTCCTCTTTGACATGCCTCACAGAGAGCATCGGATTGATACTTAAGATTTGGTAAGCCTCTGACAAGACTGTGCTTGTTTAATTTTGAGATTAATCTCAAATTGGCATGACCCAATCTCTTGTGCCAAATCCATTGTTCTTCGTCAACAGACATGAGACACTTGACATCTTGTTTCGCAAGTTCAGAGAGATCAATTTTGTAAATATTTTGTTTCCTCTTAGCAGTAAAGAAAGTAGAGCCGTCTTTCTTGCTTTTTACTAGACATCCGGTTCAGAAGATGACTTCATAACCATTGTCACATAATTGACTTATGCTCAATAAGTTATGTTTAAGTCCTTTAACATATAGTACATTATCAATAGAGGGAAGAGAGCCTTTACCAATGCGACCAATTCCAACAATTTTACCTTTCTGGTTTCCTCCGAAACCAACGAATCCAGCTTCTTTAGGCCTTAATTCTTGGAACATATGCTTTTCTCCTGTCATGTGACGCGAGCATCCACTGTCTAAGTACCAAGATAGGTGTGTTGACTTTGTTGCTAAGCATGTCTGCAACATAGACTATTTTATCTTTAGGTACCCATATCTTTTTGGGTCCTTTCTTGTTAGTTCTTAAAGGAAGCTTATCCTTCACAGTTTTAAAAACAGTACATGCACTTTTCAAATGACCAGGTTTATTGCAGTAAGTACAATGCAAGCATTTACTATGATTATTGGATTTATCGATCTTTGAATCATTTTCTAAAAGAGGTTCATCTGATATATAACCAAGACCATGAGTTGTCGTTTTACTGACGCCCCAAATCATTGAAGCTTGCTTGCTTCGAGTTACACTCTCTACAAGAAACTTTTGAAATGCATATTCATAATCATTTGATTTGCATTTAGGATTGCCTATAACTTTAGAGCTTTTAGCTTGAGAGCTCTCAGCTTCTGGTTGCTTGTTAACGGTTAGACGCTGGTTATCCATCAGATGCTGATTTTCGCCAGTTTTCCTGGTTCTCTTTATTAGTCTGATTTTTCTTTGTTTAAAGCTTGAAAGTCTTGTGATAATTTTGAAAATTTCTTTTTCAAATTCTTATACTCAACAGAGAGAGTGGCAGAGTCCTTAAGAAGATCATCGAATGCAAGTTGAAGTTCAGAGTAGGAATCATATACTATTACCTCTTCAACTTCTTCTTCTTAATCAAGGTCAGTGTCTGCCATGAGAGCGAGATTTGCTTCTACTTCATTATCTTTCTCAGATGAGGATAAATCTAGATCTTCCCATGTAGCCATGAGGCTCTTCTTCTTTTTCTTGAAAGAACTTCTTGTGGGCTTCTCCTTAAGATTAGGACATTCAGACTTGAAATGTCCAGGCTTTTTACATTCATTGCTTTCCTTCTTGTCCTTAGTATCTTTCTTCTGAAACTTCCTCCTGAAGTTTCTCTTCTTCCACATTCTTTGTATCTTCCTGGATATAAACGCGAGCTCATCTTCTGATGTGTCAACATCTCCTTCTGAAGCTTCATCTTCTGATTCTTCTTCTTCAGCCTGAAGAGCTTTGGAAGAACTAGCTTTATGTTGAGCGACTTTCAAAGCAATAGATTTGCCCTTTTTGACAGGTTCTTCTTCGTTTAGCTCAAGTTCATGAGCTTTCAACGAACTCATAAGATCTTCAAGTCGTAGGACATTTAGATCTTTTGCTTCCTGAATAGCAGTGACCTTGGGTCTCCACTGCTTAGTCAAGCTTCTTAAGATCTTTCTAACATGGTCAGGTGTAGTGTAACTTTTTCCAAGGGCCTGTAACCCATGAACAAGTGTTTGGAATCTTCCAAACATAGTTTCAATGCTTTCACCATCTTTCATTTTGAACAACTCGTATTGGCGAACCAACATGCTAGCTTTGGTTTCTCTTACTTGGGCAGAGCCTTCGTAAGATAAAACGAGTGAGTCCCAGATTTCTTTGGCAGTATCAAATTTGCCACATTTATCATATTCTTTTTCTGTCATAGCACATATAAGAATGAATCTAGCCTTTTGAATGATTTGATATCTCTTTTTCTGCTCATCATTCCAATCTTCTCTGGCAATCGCAACACCACGAGGATTAGTGGGAGGAATGTAACCACTTTGAACTATATCCCACAACTCAAGTTGTTATGTCTTAAAGAAAGCTTTTATCTTATCTTTCCAGTAATCAAATTTTTCTCCATTGAATAGAGGAGGACGGTTCATATGACCACCTTCAGTAGACATGTTCACAGTATAGGATCTTTTCTCTTAACACTGTTAAGTGCTCAACTAAGAGGTCGAGCTCTGGTACCAACTGAACGTGAACACAAGAAGGGGGGTTGAATTGTGTTAAAAACTTTTCGCAAACTATACGTAAAAAACACTTCAGCACAGGTTTTTCAAAACTGTTTGTATATCAGATGCAGAGAATTAAACCGGATGCAGAAATTAAACAGCTTATGAAAACTTGTTTTACTGAGCAAGGTAAAGATAAATGTAAAGCAGTAAAGGATGAGACGCAGAGATTTATACTAGTTCACCACCAACTGGTAGCTACGTCTAGTCCCTTCGTTCCTGAAGGATTTTTCACTATAATCAACTGATTACAATTTTCCTCAAGAGTATTCTTCTGTCACAAACATGATAATACTCTCAACTTCTCAAAACGACTCAGTGCAGTCGAGCCTTTGAGGAACAAAGCCTTAACTAGGCTAAATATTAGTTTACAAAAGAGATTATACTTTTGAATACAATCAAAATATCTCTCACAGAGAGGATGAAAAGATTAAGCTCAAAATAGAATGGCTTTCTAAAAGAAAGTATAAGACGCTGAGTTCAGTTCTGTGTAGACCAGAAACTTGGCACGAAACTTGATTGCTCACTTGTGTAATATTGCTTTTGCAATGAAGTTTCTTCACAGTTTTTCCAACATTTCTTCAATGAATACCTTGCGGTATTTATAGGAGTCTTCAAGGGTATTACCGTTGCAGTAAAAAAATATTTCCTTTCCGTTGAGTGAGATAATTTGAATTGTAGTCCTTTTCTTCCTTTCCAGAGAATATCCGAATAGTACATATTACCGTTTTTGTACTATCTGTAATTTGCAATTGCCTTGTGCAATTTTTGTCTTATGCTAAAGGTGTCACCTTTGCTTCCTCGTACATAAAAATGAGCACATGAAATCAAATTCGAATTCCGTTCCAAAACAGTCTGAGGCTAAGAGCAAAAACGTGATCATCACGTGCTTCATAAAAGAGATCAGACGCTCGCTCAGAACAGAGGAAGGACGCTCGCAGCAATTGAGTATTCCACGTGTCAAAGAGTAACACTACTAGACGCTTGCTGTTAGCAATACGCTGGAGTGAGTTCGGATGTTGACACTAGTGGATTGTATTCAATTCTCTTGTAAATATCTTCTTCTTTCTTGCGTGTTTTGTACATATATAAGAATCTTTGATACCTGTACACTCAAAGATATGTTAGAAGATAAATTGTTCTCTTGAAAAAATACTTTGTTATCATCAAAATCAATGAGGGTCTAAACTTCTCAATCGTTTAGGTTCCAACACTGTTGACATCCCTAGACGTACTACTTATTATTTTCATTTACCTGAAGGACAAAATAAGAGAAAGAATGTAAGTTTATAGATGAAATTGGTGGTTTACTCTTCAAATTATTTATAAGCAGTTTGTTCTTGTGGTACTTAATAATTAATTTTGCTTGGGAAAACATATTCTTCGAAAAACCACCCATCTTTAGATCTAAATATTCAAGACACATGACCATGTTAGGCGGAATTACTAGTTACATTACATATATATAACAACTATAATATTGCTTTTGTTCTGATAACACAAAGATGCACCAACATGCAACCAAAGGGGAAAAAACACACCATTGAACAAAAACAGAGTTGACTTCATTTTTTTTTTAAATGACGAAGACAAATAGATGACAAGAAAGAAAATATAAGTGGGTAGCGAACTTATTTATAGATTAGAAAATTTCAAATTGTCATCTTGGCCAGCAAATACATTTTTCAGGATAATCATACAGAGCAAGGGAAAATAATTCGTGAAAGAAAAACTGCAAACATAATGGTCCAAAAAAGCAAAACATATTCTTGATATATTGACCTTTTCATGATGTCGAGATCCTCCTTTGACCTTTGCATATCGTGTGGGTGCAGTGGTTGGTCCAGAAATTTTTTTCGTAGGGGCAAAAAATAGTTATAATATTTTCATATAAAAAATATTATAAGTTTTTACAAAACACATAATTTTTATGACTAAAAAACTTAAAATACCTAACCTTTTATAAATTATAATTGTTTTCTACGCATTTTTATATTTTGAAAATGTTATATAATTTTTTCAATTTCAATACTATAAAAATATATCTCTATGTATGTAAAAAAAATTATTTAAACTTTTAAAAAATATATATTTAACTATTCATCTCTCTTATGCTCTTCACTAAGATCATTTTTTATATCTTAGTCTAATGATATTGATAGAAAATCATAAAAAATATGTCTCTGCTCTTTGAATCTCTTTATCTCTTTTTCTATCTTAAACGATGTTTTTTTTTGAAATCTAATATGTTTTGTCACTATATGAGTTTAGCATTTGAGAAGTAAAAATTAAAATGATAAAGAGATAAAATTAGAACCAATTTATTCTCTCTTTTATCTCGTCTTATATGAGGGCAACACCTATTTTTTTATGGGCGAAAAATGAAAATTATTAAGTATATTTAACTAAAAAGTAATGATGTCGTGGAGTCTCTCAACGTGGATCCGTCATTGTGTGGGTGGCCTTGTGGTAATTCCATTGCAATTGGATCCCTAACACACAAATTTTGTCTTGTCCCTTTTGTCCTTCTCCTTCAACATCATAGTGCAATTTTCATCCGAAAAGAGAGACTTATTAATAAGTAGTTGAAGTACACACATGGAAGGTAACAATTATCAACCAAAAAAAAAAAAATCAATTCGAGATTGTCATCGTCAATAAAGAAGAATGATTCTACTATCGACGTATTAGCATATACTTTACCAATTTTGTTTTAAATGGTAGATAAATTTTTTTTTGGGTACTAAATATGGAGCATTTTTTTTACTTATTTTACTTAATTACTTAAATTTGTATAATTAGAAATGGAATGTTTTCAGAATTCCAGCCTTTTTTTTTTGTTTTCTCTTTTCCATGTGAAAAGCGGTTCAAATTTTTCATTGCTTTTTTTTTGGGTGAAATTTTAATTGATTTTGTTTTTTATTTTTTATTTTTATGACTTAAGTACGTTACTATGAGCTAGCACGACCTCTTCTTTTATACCTAAAAAGGAAAATTCAGACCATATATAGGTTAATTACTTTTATCAATTTGGATCAGCAACTTATGCAAAAATAAGGAAAGAAAACTAGTGGTTGAATTTCCTAAAAAAAATACTAGTGGTTGAATATTTATTGAAGCATGTGCCTCACGGCCTGTTAATTGGAATTAAGAATCATGATGAGGTCAGCAAAATAATGGAAATTTTGCTGCTTAAATAATCAGAAGGTGTTGACAATTCAACAGCTCAATTAAAACGTAGGTCAATCAATATAAATTTTTTTTTTAAATATTTTTCTTTATCAAAAGTTTTTTTTTGACGCTTGGCGAACGAAAATTGGCTCTCTTTTCCCTCAAGTGAGACTCTCGAACCTTGTGGCATCTATTTCTGACCACACCCCTTTGCGGGTTAGAGGGATGGGAGTGCTGAGGACTTGGAGGCAACATTGGGTGGGTGTGCTGCAAGCCTTCTTAGTTGGTCTAGGCGCTTTCGTGCTAGGGTTAAATATGACATTGATGAGTGTAGAAGGAAACTTGAAGTGTTGCAAACCAGGTGGGATGAGGACGGAGTGAAACAATCCAAGGCCATGCAAAACCATATGACTTCGTTGATTGTTAAGGAGGACCAGTTTTGGAAGCAGAGAGCAAAATCTTTCTGGTTGAAGGATGGTGACTTGAATACCAAGTTCTTTCATGCGTCTGCCATGAGCATGTCAAATGTCAACAAGATTTACAAAGTCCACCCGGAAAAGGGTGGCGCTCACCACACCCCCTTGTTTCCTAACTACACCCCCTGACACTTTAATAAAAATTATAATACCAAAATGCCATTTCCTTAAATTTAAATATATTCATCAAAACTCATTACTCTCTCAACCCCCTCTTCTCCATTCTTTCACCCCTCTCTTCTCCACACCATTCTCCACTCTCTCTATCTCATGAATGTTGGGAAAAGTGACTCAAAGGCTTCATTACTACTTCCATTAGCCTTGATAAGTGCTCAGTTTCGTGTTTCATTCGCTCATTTTTTTTCTGCATTTTGAGTCCGTACGCAAACTTAGTTTTGCGTGTGTGCAAACGAATTTACAGGGATTACGCAAACTGAGTTTGCGTATGTTTACGCAAACTGAGTTTGCGTGTGTGCAAACGAAAACTCACGCAAAGTTTGCACACACGCAAACTCAGTTTGCGTAAACATATGCAAACTGAGTTTGCGTACATCCTTAAAAATTCGTTTGTACATACGCAAACTGAGTTTGCGTAAACATACGCAGACTGAGTTTGCGTACGAACCCAAAACACAGAAAAAAAATAGTAGGGTAAGGTCATTTTGCTTCATTAAAACCTGACAGGGGGTGTCAATAGGAAACATGGGGGTGTGGATAGCGCCCGCCCCAGGAAAATAATACGGTCTCTGATGATAAGGCTAGCTGCTAAAAATTAAGCTTAAATACCATTTTGGTCCCTTAACTTATTTTTGAGGTTCAATTTAGTCCTTTAACTATTTTTTGGGCTAAATAAGTCCTTTAAGTTTTTAAGGCGGGCCAAATAGGTCCTTTTCGACAAAAAAGTTTTTAAGTTGGGTCAAATAGGTCCTTTAAGATTTTAAATAGGTCAAATAGGTCCTTTAAGTTTTAAAGTTGGGCCAAATAGGTCCTATGGGGCAATGACTCATTTGGCCCAACTTAAAAACTTAAAGGACCTACTTGGCCCAACTTAAAAACTTAAAGGACTTATTTGGCCGAAAAGGACCTATTTGGCCTAACTTAAAACTTAAAAGGCTTATTTGGCCCAAAAAAATAGTTAAAGGACCAAATTGAACCTCAAAAATAAGTTAAGGGACCAAAATGGTGTTTAAGCCAAAAAATTATTTTAAGGATTTATTCACTTACCGGGCGGGCAGGTATGAGGTGGTTATTGATGCTTTGGAGCCAAAAGTGACTGCAGATGATAATGAGGTACTGATGAGTCTGTTTTTAGAGTAGAATTTTTTTAGGCTCTAAGTCAGATGCATTCAGATAAGTCTCCTGGGCCATATGGATTTAATCCAGCGTTCTATAAATGTTTTTGGGATTTGTGCGAGGAGGAGATATTCTCAGCCTGCTGCCATTGGTTGGATAAAGGTTTTTTCCCATGTTCCCTAAATGCTACAAATATTGCTCTTATTCCAAAAAATGATAATCCCATCTCTGTGAAGGACTAGGGCCTATATCATTGTGTAACGTAGTTTATAAGATCCTCTCTAAAGTCTTAGCTGATAGACTGAAGAAGGTGCTCTCTAAATACGTTTCCACGGTACAATCAGCTTTTGTTCCAAGCCGATGCATTTTTTATAATGCTATAGTTGCAATTGAAGTTATTCACTATATGAAGAGTAAATTACAGGGATAGAAGGGAGATGTGGCTCTGAAGATTGATATGAGCAAGGCCTATGATAGGGTGGATGGCAAATATTTGCGAGCAGTGATGAAGAAATTGGGTTTTCATGACAAGTGGATTGGTTGGGTCATGCTTTGTGTAGAGACAGTTAGCTACTCAATGTTAGTCAATTAGGAGCCTGTGGGTCCTATCCATCCGGGAAGAGGACTTCGTCAAGGGGATTATCTATCCTCCTACTTATTTACACCTGGTTTAGAAGGGCTAACAACACTTATTAATAAGGCGGAGTGTCGAGGGGATCTTTGTGGTGCCAAATTTGTCGTGGAGCACCCATTATCACTCACTTATTATTTGCGGATGATTGTTTCCTCTTTTTCAGGGCCTCTGAGAATGAAGCTGGTACTATGAAACAGATTCTTAGTACGTATGAAGAAGCCTCGGGCCAACATATTAACTTCCAGAAGTATGAGATTTTCTATAGCAAGAATGTGGTGGAGGATACTAGAGTTGGCATTACTAACCTACTGCGAGTACAGATTTGTCTAGGCATGGGTAAGTATCTTGGACCACCTTGATCATCGCTATATCATTTCATTCATACAAATTCCTTTTATTATTCCTTATAATGTATGTATGTATTATTAGACATCAATTATGAAACTTTAATAGTTGTCAAAAAAATATAAAACTTTGATAACTTTGTGTACAATACGGAGTTTTTTTTACTGGAATAAGATCATTGCATTTCTAAATTAATAAAGTCACCAATATAATTAGGTACCGACTCAAAAATGTGAGAACAAGGCCATAATGTAGCCTCCCTTACCAGAGTATGGGCTACTACATTTGCTTGTCTTCTAATAAACTCTACGTTGAAGTTTGGAAAAGAAACTAAAATGTCCCTGGACTGTTGAATTAGGCAACCAAATTCAGAGACATCAACGGAATGCCAGTTGACTGAATTCACCACTACTTGAGAATCTAGTTGAAACACAACATGCGAGAGTTTCAAGCTACGTGCCCAGAGCAAAGCTTCTAAAAGATCCCAAGCTTCCCCCTCTTTCACACATAACTTTTGATCCTGCAAAGTGGTTTTTGCCAGTAGAAATCACCCGCCTCCCCCCGAATACAAATCCCCACACATATAGCTAACACATTATTAGGAAAAGAGGCGTCAATGATACAAGCAAGAAAACCAGCTAAGGGTTTTTTTCATAACGTGCAATGCTCAACATTATTCCTCATCCTTGAGTCATGCCTGCACGATTTTGCAAGTTGTCATTCCTCCCAAGCTATCCTTACTCTAGCAATAACCGTGCCTGCCCCCTCCTCCACCTCTTCCCAAACCATTTTATTTCTGCTAGACCAAAGGCTCCATATCATCATCACAAAATTCAAAACTTTGGGCATAGGCAGAGAAGAGCACATGTCAAAGAAAAAATCTCTAAAATTACTAGACCTCTTTCGGCAAGCCAACACATCACCCCATAGGCCTTCTTTTTCCCAACACAGCTTGCTAAAAGGACACGATGTAAATAGATGCATAGCAGATTCCTCCTCATTGTGGCAACGAGCACAATGCGGGGGACATTGCACGCCTTTCTCTGCCAACCTATTTCAGGCGAGTAAAATGTTACGGCAACAATGCCACACAAGATTTTTTGGTGGCACCCAATTTCCATAAAAAATTCCAGTTGCCTGGCACGGTCTCATGAGCATTTTGTGGAAACAATTCTCGACACAAATGGTAGGCACTCTTAACTGTTAGATCGCCATTGTTTCCATACCTCCAAATAAGCCTATCTTGCTGAACTGAATCCAAGAGTGGAACCTGCAGGACTTCATTAGCGATAACATCTTCAAACAAGTCGCGGATGAGCTGTTCATTCCATCGTTTTCGACCAGGGAGCAACAGCTATTGAACCATGAGACAATTCTAGTTCGCTGGCATGTTTTGATTCACGGTCGCTGCCTGCACAATTCGCTGCATACCATGGTCTCACAGCCACGACGAGTTGTACATTGTGATTCCACTACCATCCCTAATGCACCATCGGCAACCCTCTTCTAAGATTGGTCTGGTGTGCCATAAACTCTTCGACACAAAGCTTGGGTTACTTCCCACTCTCGCAGCAAGGAAATGACTCGTGGGATAATATTAAGCCTTTAGCAACTTAGTAACTAGAATGTTCAGTTTAGCTACCAATTTACATGCCTGTTTGCAAAGCATGGCAAGATTAAAAGCCTCAAGTTGCCTAAATCCCATTCCTCTGTGGGATTTGCTAACTGTTAACTGGTCCCAAGACATCCATCGAATACCTCTATTATCACCATTGTTTGCACCCCACCAATAAGAATTCATCATCTTTTCTATCTCATCACAAAATGTGGATGGTAAAAGGTAGATGCTCATAATATATGAAGGAATAGCCTGAAGCACATATTTAATTAGCACCTCCTTACCAGCCCGAGAGAGTGCTCTTCCCCCAAGAAGATATGTGCTTCCACACCCGGTCTTTAATATAAGCAAAAGTACTCTTCTTATTCCTGCCGACCAATGATGGGAGACCAAGATAATTGCCAAGTCCAAGAGTGATACGGACACCAAGAAGATTTGCTATCCTCTCTTGATCCTTGTGAAGCACATTCCTACTGAAGAAAGCTTCTGACTTGGTAAGATTGATTGCTTGGCCCGACGCAGCCTCATAAGTCTCCAGAATCGCCTTTATGTTGATCGCTTCAGCATCAGTGGCCCTAAAAAATAGAAAAAAATCATCTGCAAAAAGCAAATGGGTTAGAATAGGTGCCCCACGACAAATTTTCACCCCATGGATAGCTCCTGTAACATTCGCCCTCCTGATCAATGTTGATAGCCTCTCAGCCACCAATATAAACAAGTACGGTGAGAGGGGATCCCCTTGCCGAAGACCCCTTCCTGGTTGGATGGATCCAACATGATCTTGGTTAACAAGCACCGAAAGGTTGACTGAGCTAATATACTTATAGATCCAATTAATCCACCTGGCTTCGAATCCCAATCGGCTCATCATATGAGTAAGAAAGCCCCAATCCACCTGGTCATAGGCTTTACTAATATCTATTTATAGAGCAACATCTCCTTTTTGCCTTTGGTTTTACACTTCATGGCATACAATACGAAGTTAACTGATTTAACTGTTGAAAAAGATGACATTGTCTTTATAGTCATGTATATCAAAATTTAAATAATTTAAATATTTTCATAACTGTTACTTAATAATAGACATCTACAAATATCTTGAATAAAATTATATCCATTAAAATAAATTAGTGTAGTGAAGTTTTGATCTGATTTTGATTTATATGAAATTTTATTAAGTTGATATGCTCCTTAAGAACTTCCAATCAATTGGTTGAATCAGTTAATATCACGTTATGTAGAAAATATTGAATGGTAACTGGTAAGTATAAAAATTTGACACATTTCACCAATGAGTGTTGGTCGAGTGGAAACACTTGCCTTCAGTTTTCCCACAGCGGTCTCCTCCGCTAGGTCCTGCTTCCCAGGATCTAAGTACATGATCTTTTAGTTTATCTGCCATTCATCATAGTATAATATAGAAAACTAGGGGTAAGACACTCATCAATCACTATCAAGCAGGAAAACAACATAGTAGAGTGATTGTTATCATGCACAACATAACAGCAACAGATCACAACAATCATTAACATGACTGTTACCATAGATACTGCACACGGTCACAGATCAGACCCTACTGATACGTCATACTAACAAGCCTGACTACATGGTCACAGACCACATCATGTTCTGATACCACAGACTGACAAAGACTACGAGCTTTCGGGCTGATCACCGGCCCTATTGGCCCAAACCATAAATCACTAAATATTGCGGGCCATTAACGCCCTCCTCCCTAGACCGATCACCAGTCTCAGGGCATAGGAAATGAGACATAAGTTGGTTGTCCTGGGAACACATCTTGATACACCACCACCTCTGATCACCAAAGTGAGGTACCGTCCACGTGCACAGTGGACGACATTTCTTATGCGAGGAATGGCCAAGATTGCCCGCCTATTAGACGTGGAGTCTTGGAGTCTCGTCGAATGACCGAGTCCACACCTTCGGACTGATATCGGTCCTCAGGTCCCCTCAAGGTCACCGACTATCTCCAAACTACTCCGTACCTTTGGTCCAATCACCAGTCCTCAAGTACACCAACCTCCGGTACACCAACCAGGCTATCATTACTGACAGCCAAAGTATCGACGGTAATACTTGCTATTACCATCTAGGGATTTGTAATCCTCTAACTAGAGGGCGTTACCCTTGACTCTAACACCATGCATTAGACTTACATGCACCACATACAACCAACACATAAATCAGAATATTATCAATCTTGATTTATATAATTAACAACATATAAATTACCCCTAGCGTCGCATAAGTGACTGTCTACTAATCTCATAAATTAACTAAATAAATATAACCTATGTTGCTTGATAGGTCTACAGTGACTATCCTTAGTCACTGCATACCACAACCCCTCTCCTGAGGTGTTGCTACTATCAACCCCTAGTAGGTTTAAGGTTCCCTACTCATGCTAACAGTACTACTCTACTACCTATTTTCCCTAGAGATTAAGGTATCTTCCCCTTACCTGGCTTAGAAAACTGATGATGCTTGCGTCCTGTCCTCGTGTCCCTGTCGCGCCTCCAAAGCTCTTCCACGCCCTCCCAAAGGATCCTTTGGAAGAAGTGAGGAAAATGGAGGGGTTGGGGCCTATTTATAAGCGAAATGGAGGACTCTCCTTTCACCACCGCCATTGATCACGTCGCGATGGCCCTAAAACCCTCCTTTTCTCTCTTCCATCGACTTAACTGTTTACCGTCCATCGTGTCGTGATGGTATCCTTTATATTTTTTGTCGCATCGCGATGGTCCTTAAGGAGAAAGGTCTCGTTTTCATCTTTCTAGAAGATTCTAGGGTATTACATACCTTTCTAGAGTATTCTTAGGCCTTTCTTAAACCCATTTTGCCCTTAATTAAGGTTTTTAACTCCCGTTTATTACCTAATTATTAATCTAACTATTTTTCTTAATATTGTTTGAAAATCAGGATGTCACATTCAATGTCTCGGGGCTCCTCACGTGAAGGATGACAAAGAGAAGAAAAGAAAGACAAGGGAGATAAGAACACACTATACACCATGTAAAGGGATAAGCAGGATAATAAAATATGTAAAGAAATAGATACACGCATCTCCGAGCATCGGTTGGGATCATCACCTAGCTACCTCTGCTTATGCAACCTAAAACTATATGCCTACGTGGCCACACAACTAAGTATGGTAGAAGCGGCCCACCTTAGCCTTTGTAGTTACAGCTACCTCCCACCAGCCTGTGATGGGCAGGTTAAGTCAGTTGTCCATCCACATATCCTGCTCATCGTACCCCTAAGAGTGCATCTCTACTCCCCAACTTCAGCGATAGGAACAGGAGTCGAGACGGCACTCGGGATCATCACTATGGACAGTGATACAATAGTACCCTGTCAGGATAACCAGGCACTCCGACGTCCCGACGCAATGGAAGCCAAATCATTGGTCATCTGTGAACTTTGTCGGAACCAGACTATCCCTAAGGACCGGTGTGTCCTGTGCTAACTGTATCGTGCCCGCACTATAGTACCTGACCTCGTACGACAACCTATGCGTACGGTAGTGGATTACAACTCTACTTGGGTATTTTTTTTTATATTCTTTTATTTCCAACATTTTATTCAGCATTTATCAGCTTATTATTTATCATCTCAGCTAACATTAAGAACTTATTCATTTTTCCCTGCCCACATCATAATTGCAGCATAAACAGATAACAAATCAAACAATTAAACAGTCAAACAGTCAATATCAATCACTAACATACAATCATCTTTCCAATTAGTTGATAGACTAACAACGACTATCCTTAGCAGTCGTAGTCTCAACATCCCTCCTAGGGTGTTGGGGTATCAACCCCTAGTAGGGCTAGGGCCACCCTACTTCTGTATTCTACACCTATCCTATTCCTACCATCCCTAGTGGATAGGGTTCAGATCTCCCTATACTTGACTAGAAGACCGATGTCGCCTGCGCCTGGCTTGTCTCCAGAGCTACTCCCCGCATCCCCCGGACGAAGGTTGGAGAAAGAGGTGGTTTGAGGGGAGAGGGAAGGCACTATTTATATGCAAGTTTTCGGGCCACCGCGTCGCGATGGGCACCACTCACAGGTACTGTCGCATCGCAATTGTCCCTTCTCCTTTACACATGTTGATGAACTAACAGTGACGTTGGCAGAGGGGTTTTGCGTCGCGATGACCCTCTCTCTCAGGTCCATCATGTCGCGATGAATGCTTTTCTAAAAATATCTGGATTTTTATTTTCTAGAGCTTTCTAGGGTTTTCTCATCTTCCCTAGGGGCATTTTTGTCCTTTTTAGCCTATTTTCATCATTTAGGATTTTTTTAAATATTTCTTTACCTATTTTATTTCCCAGACTGTCACAAAATACCTCATCGCCACTGCAGATCTTTGGCAGCTAAGTGGCCGAGAAGGGGGCAAAGAAGCCGCAGGGCTTAGATTTGGAATTTTTGCCTTAGCCTGGCCGAGTTGGGTCCACCGCGGTGGGGGGTTTGAGACCTAAAGTTTGGAGCCAGCTGTGGGGGCGGACGAGAGGGAGCCCGCAGCGGAGCGAGGTGGCGGCACAAGATGGAGAGCCAGATGAAGGGAGGAGAGGAAACGTCCACCAAGGGAGGGGGAGGGCACCGGCGGCGCTCAAGGGTATAAAACCCTAGTTGAGCCGCTCGCGAAGCAGAGGCGACCAAGCCTCTTTTGTTGATTCTCACACTGTTTGGCCTAGAGCACAACAGAACTTAAAACGTTACCTATCATAACAAGTAATTGTGAGCTATTATATTAGACTTTATTGTTACAACAAAACTCATCTATACGAAAAATGCTCTCGACAAATAGAATAGTAATAGTGTTTAGAACAAATTTTGATTCGAAGAACACAAGTAAGCGTTGAACCAATTTTTTTTAAAGGGTCAGACCCCAACTAACAGGTTTATGGGCCCAAGTTCGATTCTGTATCGAAGACTAGGAAAAGCAAGTATGAGTCGACAGTATAAGAAAGAACAATGTAACTTTGAATGCAAATAAATCATAATAGTAAATGGAAACAAAATAAGTTTATACAAAAAGAGAGGAAATAAACTGCGAACAACTATTGTAACAATGCAATGTGCTTGATTTCGCAATCAGAAAAGGAAACTAAAGCTAAGTGCTGAAATTAAATCTAACTAGCGGCGGAGGCGGTAATTGCATACATCACTTTCTGTGTAGCTAGTGACCTTGTGTGAGCGGGTGTGTTAGGCATTTTTAGGAATTTGTGAGTTGTTTGCACCGTTCCGTCTGTCCCTTTTTTGGTATCCAAGACTCCTATTTATAGTCAATCACCTATCTCAGGCCACATCCTCTAGTAACCACTCCATTATGTGTCTCCCATTTAGGCATGGCAACGGGCCGGGTTGGGGGCGGGTTTTGCCTCCCCCGTCCCCGTCCCCATTTCCAACGGGTTCGGGTTTTGCCTTCCCCATCCCCGTCCCGATAGGGTCAGGTTTCCCCGCGGGTCCCCAACTCAGCTCTAAATATGTAGAAAAATTGAAAAATTATAGTTATGATAATTAATAAAATAAAATCATAATTATTATACAATGATAAAATAAAATAAAAAACATTAAAATAAAATGTTCTATTGAAAAGAGATTAAATTAAAAATAAATAAAATATATGAAACAAAATGAATGAGTATAAATGCATAAAATAAAATAAAAATTAACAATTTATATTTAATTGGGCGGGTTCGGGTCGGGGCGGGTTGGGTATCGACATCCCCAACCCCGTCCCACCCCCGGTCAAAGCGGGTTTTCCCCGTCAAAATCGGGTCGGGGTCGGGTGGGTACCCGCGGGTTCGGGTTCTGTTGTCATGCCTACTCCCATTACCACGCTGCCATCGTGCCTTCTAAAACCACCCACTACTCCGATTGTTGCCTTGATTAACTGCCTTCATCGTTATCCTTTCCTTGCTCAACAATCTTTTGGCGCCTTCTAGAAACCTCATTCTCAACCACCTAATCTCAACCCGTGTCTTCGATTTGTATTCTTTTGATTACAGATCTTCAATTACTCTACTTCGATTGGTCACCAACGTCTATGTGCGAATCTTCCTTGCTCAAATACATGTGAACCACTCGAAGAACCCCTGCTCTTGAAAATTCAAATTCTGGCCTCAACAAATAGGCAAATTGCTTCTGATCAAGTCATAATGACTACATCAAAATAGAATTATTGAAGTCACTCTATATAAAGAGAAAGAAAAATAGATGAAACACAATGATGGAAAATAAAATAAAGAAGAAGAATATCTAAGTGAATATATCGAAAGAGAATATCAAGATTCTATAATATGTGTTAAATTATTTTCATATCCCTTAGTGGTCGTGAGTTATTCTAGCACTTTAAGAAAAGAAGCGATGGGCATAATATCTCATATCCTCTCTGAGTGAGATAGATTAGTAAGACAGAAAATGTGAGCTTGACTTTTATATCATCACGGGTCGTGAGTAGTTTATTAGTGCTCTAAACACTTCATTTGTATTCTACTGCATGTAACACGAAGAATTAATAACCGTAACCCAAAGAGGTTTGTAACACTTGGTAGAGCCTAAAAAGGCTTGAAGAAAGAATATTTGGTTAAACTCAAAAAGTCTTGTGAAATAATTCTTGGTAAACCCTGGAGAGGCTTATGAAAGAATAATTGGTAAAGCGTCGAGAGGCTTATGCGAAAGAACTCTCTTGTAGTCTAAAGAGGCGTTGAACAGCCAAACAGGGCTGTGCTTAGGAGTTTTTTGGCCTTGAGTAAATTTTTTAAAGAGATTTAACGTTTTAAATATTATCAATTCTTACATTATTCTTTTAGCTTTTTGAGTTACAAAATTATTTATCAAAGTTTTATAATTAAGCAATTCTAACATTTTATTCTTAATAGATAAAATGACTAGTTTATTCAATCTATCTTGTAATGTTGATCTTAAATAGGATATAAGTAATTTTAATATTGAAAAACTTCTTTCAATAGTAACAATTGTTAATAATACTTTATAAGCAATACATACATTTATATAAAATTTATTTACACAATAAGTTTACAGTTATTACACTCATTTATATTTAATGAATTTAATATATGTTACAATTTTAAATAAAAAACTAAGACAAAATATATTTTTTATTTGTATATTTTATAAGTTCACTTTGAATAAATTATATTTATCTTCTAAACTAAATGATAAATGTGACATCCACTACCCCATTGTTCGATAAACGAAATAAAAAACATGTAAAAAGTAAAAAAATACTAAGTTTATAAAAAACTTTAACGGAATAGTAGTTCACGTCGACAAACATTGAAAGCCAATTCTGTGGAATAATAATTAAAAACATAAAAACTCATTTGCTGGAATAAAAACCAAAAACCCGATGCCACATGTCTCAGAGCTAAAAACCCTTAGTTTAAACATCGGAATAATAAATACTAATAAATCACAAATAACTCTCAAGCTAAGCAACATCGTATAGACTACTCCTTAGCTTCCACGTCCACGTCGTCACCTACAATCTCATCATCTACCTGTACACGGGATGTAAAAGTAGCCATAAACATTGAGGGGTGAGGAATCATACTCAATATGAAAAGAAATATGGCATAGCCATAATAAAACATGTTGCGGGAAACAACCAAGGCATGTAGTGTATCAATAGTCTAAATCACATCAACGAATACCAATCGATCAACGATTCTACATCGGCAACCAGCTAATGCGAACCTAACATCTACTCCATTGAAGTCTTCATGATCATTTTCCTCTCCGCGTAAGTGAATAAGAGTGCCCTCAAAATCCAGAGATACAGACAAAGTCTAGTCAAGGTGATCTAGTGTATGAATGGGACGCCTCAACAGTGCCTCGCCTTTATGTAAGACCCCCTACTGGCAACTACCTGCAAGGCATAGGGGTCATGCGACACCCCAAACATGTTAATTGAAGCCCTAGGCCTCTTTGCATAGGATCATGCACCCCCATACCTTATTGAATTTTGCAGCCTCCACCAAGTCCTAGAGAGTTTCGAATTCAATTCCTTTTCCAGTTCCTATCATCACGACAACAAAGAAACCCAATTCTAGAGTTAGAATATGAATCTCAAAGGAATTTTAAAAAAAGGAATTAAAAGGGTCTGAGATACCAATGAATTTCCCATTTTAGAAACAAAAAGAATTAAAGGAGAAGAGAAAGAGAAAGTTTCGATGGGCATACCATTGAAGATAGTATCCAATTCGGTAGAAGAATGAACGAAAAATGGCAACAACGACACTTGGAGATCTAGGGTCCCTTGAGAGCTCTTAGAGAATGATTCGGGTAGAGTTCTCATAGGTTTAGTGGGGCACAATTAGGGTTGGTTCATCTTTGAGAAGTTTGGTCTCAATTAGAAGCGAAACGAGTTGACTCGTTAATTAAAAAAACGTTGTCAGGTTCTGTGAATCGATTCATTCACGAAGGTCAATCGATTTACAGACTCAGATTTTCCTAAAATATAATTTTTCTCTATATAGTCTGTAACACCCAGCCTAATTTAATTATTTAGTTAAACTAATTTAGGCTTTAATATGCTCTAAATTAGTTGATTAAGTAATTAAATTGGGGAAAGCAATAATAAGTATTGGCGGTGTAAGTAGTAAGGTTAGAGTGTAAATAAGAGACTGAAGGAAGGGTAGCTTAGTAAAACCACTTCCCCTCTTCCCCTTTTTCCTTCCACTCACGACCTAAGCCCTCATTTTTCTACTCTCTCTCTCGATTTTTCTGAACAAGAAGAGAAGAGGAAGAAGTTGGTGAGCTAGGGTTTTGATTTTGGGGGAGGAGAAGAGGAGAGTTGGTGCTTCCTTCATCTTTTGTTGTTTCCAAGCTTTTGGGACTGAGTATTTGAAGTTACATTAAAGATTTGGAGCTGCTCTAGATCATTGGGAAAGAAGCTTGAACTGGGAAGAGATGAAGAGGAGAGGGTCTCAAGTCTTCAAGCTTCCTAGCTCATTTATTTGAGCTTAATGTGAGTTCCTCTCACTTAGAGGTTGGGCAAACCCACCATTTAGGACTTTCCATTTTTCCTTGTGTGGTTGTGTGTTTCTTGGTTCAAGTTGTGGATTTGGAAATGCATGATGAGGGAGATGAGTTTATGTTCTTTTTGATGATTTTAAGACATGTTGAAACATGTTTGATTGTATATTTGATAAGTTATACAATGCTCTTGATCTTGTTTATATATATATATATATGCTAAATGCTTGATTTAGAGCCTTGTTCTTGGTGATTGACGATTGGGATTGAGTATGGTTGAGATTGGATCATGTTTGGTTTTGGAAAAAGAAATCTAAAATTTGGGCAAAATCTGTCAGGGGTGCATAGGCGAAAATCCTGCGCTGAGCGAGTTGGCTGGGCATTGCCAGGGGTGCATACTGCGCGAAATTCGCTTGAGCAAAAATCCTGCGCTGAGCGAAAATGGCGCTGAGCGATCCCAATTCGCTTAAGCGAATCTGGGGCAGATTTTCCCCTTTGTTTTTTTAAATCCTTTCTCTTTTGGTTCAACCTTACTTAATGCTATGGTCTTATAGAAAGTTGTATCAATGGTTAAACTATTAAAATGCTTACGAGAATGGTTAAGTTGTTGATATGATTGAACTTATTGATTGTTTAATAAGTCATTAAGTACTGTTTATTGAAGAATTCCATGGGAAGTCACTGCTATACTTCCTTGGATTCATTGTGTATTGTTTATTGAAGAATTCCATGGAAAATCACTGCTATACTTTCTTGGATTCATTGTGTATCGTTTATGGAAGAATTCCATTAAGGGTTAATTATATACCCTCTTGGATTCATTGAGCATTTGTGAATGTGAATTGGATTCATGTAACATTATGAATTATCTTAACTGTGAGGTTGTAATGTTGTGTTGGGGACTGAGTTGGTAAGGGGCCTGTGGGGGACTCACTGAGATTTTTATCTCACTCCTTTCTATTGTTTTTCAGATAAGCAGGACCCGAAAGGCGGTCAAGCAAGTTAGAAGCTTGAATCCTTTAGTTTAGAATTACATTTTGGAATGTAACAACTCATCTGTCTTTTGGATATTTGGAACCTTGTTATTGTATTTTGTATTTCAAATACTTAACATTTGGAAAGTTGTAATCTAACTTTTAGATTATTGACTATGTTTTAAATTTGGACTTGTAATGCTCATTACCAAGTTTAAATTATTGGTAACTCTTGTGCCACTTTTGTAAATTGTCGTAAATTCAAGTAATATTGAATTATGGGCGTTACATTATGGTATCAGAGCAGTTTAGTTCATTAGGGACTGTGGTCTAGTATTGTGGATTTTCTTTTGCTTGAGAATTCTCTCTATATTCTTGTACTTAGTATGGAATATTAAGTCTGATCAGCTTAATACTTTATACCGTGTATGCAGAATATGGCAGATGAACATAGAAGGCATAGGAGAAGACACCACATGCGAGATGCGGAGGAGGCTCGTTGGACGGATATGATGCAAATGCTGAGGGATCATAATGACCTTCTGAGGGCCCAAAATGAAGCTACCAACAATATGATGCAGCAATTTCTCCAGCAGCAACAACATGTTCCACAACCACCTCCACCCGTGCAACCAGCTGTACAACCAGCAGACCCACACTCAGCTTTCCTCAGGTTTCATAAGCTTAATCCTCCAAGCTTCCCTGGAAGTGAGGATGCTATGGAGGCTCAGCATTGGCTAGAAGCTATGGAACGAATTTTTAAAGTAGTATTGTGTACGGAGGAACAAAAGGTAACCTTCGTTACACATTACCTTACTGAAGGAGCTGCTCATTGGTGGGAGAGGGCACAGGCATATTTGGAGGAAGAAGACGGGCAGATTGAATGGGAAGATTTCAAGGATATTTTTCTGGAGAAATATTTTCCCCAAACTATCAAGGACCGGAAGGAACGAGAGTTCACTCAATTCAAGCAAGGGGACTTGTCCATTGCCGAATATGTCAAGAAATTTGAGGAGTTAGCTAGATATTCATCTCATGTTGGGTACGCACCAAATGAGAAATGGAAGATAAACCAGTTTATGTGGGGACTTAGAGCTGACATTCAGAATAACTTGGTCCAAACTGAATTTCGCTCTTTTGCTTCATTGGTTCGCAAAAGCTTTACGGTCGAAGAAAGTTTGAAGAAAATGTATGATGAACGCCAACTCCTATGGCAAAAGAGGAGGGATGAAGGCAAGTCATCTCAAACCCCCAAGGGCAGAGGAAGTAAGGATAAGGGAAAACAGGTTCAACATCCCGGGGCCCCCAAGCCGAAAGAATGCCCCAAATATGGCAAGATCCATAGGGGGAGTGCAATTCTGGAAAACCTGTCTGTTTTTACTGCCAACAACCGGGACACTTTATTAAGGATTGTCACAAGATCAAAGCAAGGGAGGCGTCCAAACCTGATGACTAATTGCAAGGGCGTGTTCACACTTTGAGTGGCAAAAAGGCGAAGGATGCGGAAAATCTGATGAAAGGTACATGTCTACTTCATGATCACTCTTTAGTGGCATTGTATGACTCTGGTGCAACTCATTCGTTCATTTCTTATAAGTGTGCACAAAGGCTGGAGTTATACTTTTCTTCTTTACCTATTCCTTTGAGTGTTCAAACACCAGCTGAAGGTAATATTTCTACTTCCATGATATGCGAGAATTATCCTCTCGTTATTCAAGGAAGGACGTTTATGGTTAATCTGGTTTGTCTGCCCTTAAAGGGAATGGACATCATCTTGGGTATGGATTGGCTCTCGGCCAACCAAGTTGTTTTGAATTGTTTTACGAAAACTATAAAATTTCCTTCAATTCAGTCTTTTCCTATTCAAACGTGTCTGAAAGAAATGGCTAGTGCCTTCCAAATACACCATTGCTTATTTGAGGGACATTTAGGTTATATTTTGCTACTCTCTTCAATTTTAGATGTTGATTTAGAAACCATTCCTGTAGCGAATGAATTTCTAGATGTATTTTTGGACGAGGTTACTTCTTTACCACCAGAAAGGGAGGTTGAGTTTTCAATAGAGTTGGTGCCAGGAGCGGGTCCAATTTCTATAGCACCGTATAGGATGTCACCGTTAGAACTACAAGAACTTAAGGTCCAATTGGAGGACTTGATTTCTAGAAGGTTCATTAGGCCTAGTGCTTCTCCTTGGGGAGCACCTGTTCTTCTAGTCAAGAAGAAAGATGGTAGGATGCGTTTGTGCATAGATTATAGACAACTGAATAAGGTTACGATTAAGAATAAATATCCGCTTCCTAGGATTGATGACCTGTTAGACTAACTTAGGGGAGCTTCGGTATTCTCTAAGATTGATCTTAGGTTTGGATATCACCAAATCAGAGTCAAGGCGGAGGATATACCGAAAACCGCATTTAGGACGCGGTATGGCCATTACGAGTATGTTGTGATGCCTTTTGGTTTAACAAATGCTCTGGAAATATTCATGGATTACATGAATAGAATTTTTCGACCTTACCTTGATAAATTTGTGGTGGTATTCATTGATGATATCCTTATATATTCTAGAGATTTCCAGGAGCACACGGAACACCTTAGAATTGTGTTAGGCATACTTAGGGAGAAGAGATTGTTTACGAAACCAGAGAAGTGCGAGTTTTGGCTACAGGAAGTTAAGTTTTTGGGTCATGTCATTTCTCAAGCTGGAGTGGCAGTTGATCCTAGTAAGGTAGATGCCGTTCTTGAATGGGAGCAACCCACTACTGTTACGGAAGTTAGGAGTTTCTTAGGATTAGTCGGGTATTACCAAATGTTTATCCATGGATTCTCTCAATTGGTTCTTCCATTGACTCGATTGACCCGCAAGGGACAACCATTTGTGTGGGATAAAAGTTGTGAGGACAGTTTCCTAGAACTCAAGCTCCGGTTGACTAGTACGCCAGTTTTGATTATCCCTGACCCGACCTTAGGTTTCGAAGTTTTCAGTGATGCTTCTAAAAAGGGTTTGGGTTCTATCTTGATGCAGAATAGGCAAGTAATCGCTTATGCATCTAGACAATTGAAGCCCCACGAGGAAAACTATCCAACTCACGATCTAGAGCTTGCATCTATAGTCTTTGCCTTAAAAATTTGGTGGCATTACTTATATGGTGCCCGATTTGAAGTATTCAGTGATCATAAAAGTTTAAAATACCTGTTTGATCAAAGAGAGCTGAATATGAGGCAAAGGAGGTGGGTAGAGTTCCTTAAGGACTATGATTTTGATTTGAAATATCATCCTGGTAAGGCAAATGTAGTTGCCGACACCTTGAGCCGGAAATCTCTTCATGTCTCTTCCATGATGGTTAGGGAAATGGCCTTATTGGAATCCTTTAGGGATTTAAACTTAGGAATATTTACAACTCGAGATAGTCTGATTGTAGGTCATCTAGAAATCACTTGTGGTTTTAGAGACCAAATTAGGGATGCTCAAACTTTTGATGAGGAATTGCAAGCTAGGAGACATCATCCTGGATTCTCCGAAGCTGCTGATGGTGTGATTCTTTTTAAACAAAGGATTTGTATTCCAAAGGATGTGGAGCTCAAGAGTCAAATTCTTGAGGAAGCCCATAAGAGTGGCTTCTCGGTACACCTTGGTTCTACCACGATGTATCATGACCTTAGACAAATGTATTGGTGGCCGGGAATAAAGAATGACATAGGTGAGTTTGTAGCTCAATGTTTAGTCTGTCAAAGAACCAAGATAGAGCACCAAAGACGCTCAGGTCCACTTCAACCATTAGAAATTCCGGAATGGAAATGGGAGGGCATATCCATGGACTTTGTGGCGGGCTTGCCCCACACACGGTCCGGGTATGACGCCATTTGGGTCATTATTGACAGGCTAACTAAATCTGCTCATTTTCTCCCAATCAAGTCCACTTACAACACGGCGAGGTTAGCTAGGATGTATATTAGAGAAATTGTTAAACTCCACGGAGTACCCACTAGCATTGTCTCTGATAGAGATCCTAAGTTCACCTCTCGACTTTGGAAGCATTTCCAGCAGGCCTTAGGCACAAGGTTAAGTCTTAGCACCTCTTATCATCCACAGACGGATGGTCAGACGGAGCGTACTATCCAAACCCTAGAAGATATGCTTAGAGCATGCGTGTTAGATGATGGAGGGAGTTGGGATGAGCATTTGGCTCTCATTGAATTTGCTTACAATAATAGCTATCATTCTAGCATAGGCATGGCGCCGTATGAGGCACTCTACGGTCGCAAGTGCAGAACTCCTCTGTGTTGGTTTGAGGTAGGTGAGAAAAGATTGTTAGGGCCAGACCTAATTCAGGAGACTACAGATCAAATTCAGAAGATTAGGGACAGGTTGATAATTGCTCAAAGTCGGCAGAAGAGTTATGCCGCTGAGAGAAGGAAACCCCTTGAATTTGAAGAGGGAGAACATGTGTTCCTAAGGGTCACTCCTATGATAGGCATTGGTAGGGCACTCCGAGCTAAAAAGCTTTGTCCTCGTTATATCGGTCCCTTTGAAATCCTTCAAAGAGTCGGTCCTGTTGCTTATCAAATCGCTCTACCTCCATCTCTGTCAAGTCTACACAATGTGTTCCATGTGTCTCAGCTTAAAAAGTACATTCCTGATCCTTGTCAACCCTTGGATCATGAGTCGATACAACTGAGATCAGATTTGACATACCAGCCTATGCCGATACAAGTTGTTGACCGCAACTTCAAGAGATTAAGGAATAAGGACATTCCTTTGGTCAAGATTATCTGGGAGGGATCTACTCCTGAGGAAGCTACTTGGGAGACCGAGGAGGAAATGCAAACTCACAACCCGTATCTATTTCAATAGGTATGTACCTTATTTCATTTTTTAGGACAAATTTTTTAAAAGGTGGGTAGTAGTGTAACACCCAGCCTAATTTAATTATTTAGTTAAACTAATTTAGGCTTTAATATGCTCTAAATTGGTTGATTAAGTAATTAAATTGGGGAAAGCAATAATAAGTATTGGGGGTGTAAGTAGTAAGGTTAGAGTGTAAATAAGAGACTGAAGGAAGGGTAGCTTAGTAAAACCACTTCCCCTCTTCCCCTTTTTCCTTCCCACTCACGACCTAAGCCCTCATTTTTCTACCCTCTCTCTCTATTTTTCTGAACAAGAAGAGAAGAGGAAGAAATTGGTGAGCTAGGGTTTTGATTTTGGGGGAGAAGAAGAGGAGAGTTGGTGCTTCCTTCATCTTTTGTTGTTTCCAAGCTTTTAGGACTGAGTATTTGAAGTTACATTGAAGATTTGGAGCTACTCTAGATCATTGGGAAAGAAGCTCGAACTTGGAGGAGAAGAGGAGGAGAGGGTCTCAAGTCTTCAAGCTTCCTAGCTCATTTATTTGAGCTTAATGTGAGTTCCTCTCACTTAGAGGTTGGGTAACCCATAAGTCCCACCATTTAGGACTTTCCATTTTTCCTTGTGTGGTTGTGTGTTTCTTGGTTCAAGTTGTGGATTTGGGAATGCATGATGAGGGAGATGAGTTTATGTTCATTTTGATGATTTTAAGACATGTTGAAACATGTTTGATTGTGTATTTGATGAGTTATACAATGCTCTTGATCTTGTATATATATATGTTAAATGCTTGATTTAGAGCCTTGTTCTTGGTGATTGACGATTGGGATTGAGTATGGTTGAGATTGGATCATGTTTGGTTTTGGAAAAAGAAATCTGAAATTTGGGCAAAATCTGTCAGGGGTGCATAAGCGAAAATCCTGCGCTAAGCGAGTTGGCTGCGCATTGCCAGGGGTGCATACTGCGCGAAATTCGCTTGAGCGAAAATCCTGCGCTGAGCGAAAATGGCACTGAGCGATCCCAATTCGCTTAAGCGAATCTGGGGCAGATTTTCCCCTTTGTTTTTTTAAATCCTTTCTCTTTTGGTTCAACCTTACTTAATGCTATGGTCTTATAGAAAGTTGTATCAATGGTTAAACTATTAAAATGCTTACGAGAATGGTTAAGTTGTTGATATGATTGAACTTATTGATTGTTTAATAAGTCATTAAGTACTATTTATTGAAGAATTCCATGGGAAGTCACTGCTATACTTCCTTGGATTCATTGTGTATTGTTTACTGAAGAATTCCATGGGAAGTCACTGCTATACTTCCTTGGATTCATTGTGTATTGTTTATTGAAGAATTCCATGGAAAGTCACTGCTATACTTTCTTGGATTCATTGTGTATCGTTTATGGAAGAATTCCATTGAGGGTTAATTATATACCCTCTTGGATTCATTGAGCATTTGTGAATGTTAATTGGATTCATGTAACATTATGAATTATCTTAACTGTGAGGTTGTAATGTTGTGTTGGGGACTGAGTTAGTAAGGGGTCTGTGGGGGACTTATTGAGATTTTTATCTCACTCATTTCTATTGTTTTTCAGATAAGCAGGACCCGAAAGGTGGTCAAGCAAGTTAGAAGCTTGAATCCTTTAGTTTAGAATTACATTTCGGAATGTAACAACTCATCTGTCTTTTGGATATTTGGAACCTTGTTATTGTATTTTGTATTTCAAATACTTAACATTTGGAAAGTTGTAATCTAACTTTTAGATTATTGACTATGTTTTAAATTTGGACTTGTAATGCTCATACCAAGTTTAAATTATTGGTAACTCTTGTGCCACTTTTGTAAATTGTCGTAAATTCAAGTAATATTGAATTATGGGCGTTACATAGTCCCTCCTAAAGATATCCCTTCTTAAATAAACCCTCCAATACTTATAAAATCACACAATTAACACACAATTACCCTAAGATTCCTAGGATGCCGAACTTATAAAATTTGGGGTGTTTCAATAAGCCTTTCAGGTTATCCACCTTTCTTGTGTCCCTAATAATAATAAGGGTTAAATAGTTTGTGAAATTGCATGTACTTTTTTTTGGTAAATTATGAAATGGTAGTTTTTTCCTTTTGTGAACTGTAACATCATGATTTTCTAGGTTCTTTAGTTGATTGATTGTTTGTGCTTGTGTGTGAGTATTTGGATTATTTGTATGCTTAGGGTTTCAAAGTAGGGCTTGAGTAGGCTTAAAAAGGTTGGGAAGGCAAAACTCAAGACTTTAGGTTTAGGCTGTTTCACGACGCAAAGAGATATGTTCGCGTATACAACCTGTCACTGTTTTGATCATATTAAGCTACAGGTGTCTGATTGACGTGTTCTTTGTGGCGTTGAAAAGCTCTCAAAAAATGCTACAAGAATTCATAAGTTTCCCGAAGCGAAGGTACTTTTTTCTAACGTCATCAGGATGAAGTCATATGTGTGACGTCACTGGTGTAACATCCCTATTTTCTCGATTCATTGCTTCGTTGAATGATTCTTGTGCTTAGGGATGTTTAGGAGTTTAAACGTTAGATTAGTGTATTTATGATCCTGAATTGGATCTGGGATCATATTAGCACAGGTGTTCTAGTCCCTGCTGACCAAATGAGGGTCAAGGGAAGCTGCCTTTGCGGGGTGTAGGGTAGCGCCTTGAAGCAAAATTTGGGTTTGGAATAGTCTTAGAACGACTCAACATGATGGTCGAGTAATTATCAGCCCAGTTGGTAAAGGGTAAGTATTTATATTTTTTGTACGAGTTATTAATTATTTACATGTATACATATGTGTTATTGTTTGACAAGTTTTTATTGTTCAGGTTCGTTCCCTTAAAACTAGCTGCGAAGGCTATCACAGCAACAATTGAGGAGAATTATTCGGGGTTTTGGCCCACGTGGGGGACGATAACTGATACAGATCGGGAGGATATGTTTGATTATTTCAGAATAAGTTGCAATTTTTATTCCATATTATTTTATTATTTCATAAATTTTAATTATGTTTAATAATGTTTTATATTGATACAGGAAAGATGTGTGTGGAGGACTGAGGATGAGGAGCGGATCAAGAAAAACTTTCATATGAATGCCTGCCATTGCCTCTCTGATATGCTTAGAGATACCCGCCTGAGGGGATAGCCCCATTGGATTGAGGATCATATCTGGCAGAGGCTGTAAGAGCATTGGAGGTCTGATGAGTATAGGTTGATCTGCGTAAAGCCCAAAAAGAACAGGGCATCTGAAAAGGGTGAGAGCTTGCACACAGGAGGGTCCATCTCACCCTCGTAGCACGCAGCTCGACTTGTACGTGTTATACATCATCATCATCATCATCATCATCATCATTATTATTATTATTCATGTTTTTGTTTATTACAGTCGAAGAAGTTAGGTAGAGAGGTACAGTTGCACGAGCTCCATTGTGCAACTCATGTTAGGAAGAGTACCGTCGATTTTATCGATGATCAGTCGAGATAGACCTAGGTAATTGTTAACGACTATTTTTATAATGTTTATATTTTTTTTTCTTACCAAAAAAATATTGACTTATTTGTTTGATTATGCATGATAGGAGGAGTTTAAGGCGATAATGTCTTAGATTAGATCTCAGACATCATTATGTTCCCTATCTCAGAGCCCGACTACCCCTGAGGATCTAGCATACCACTCAAGGTTTGGTCTGATGTTGTTGGCAGCAAGAAGAATTGTCGCTTATACGATGCTGGAGACCTTGCCAACAACTACAAGAAAGCGACCAACCGCATCAACATCAGATCATCATCGAGTGGTGGCAGTCATCGCTCTATTATGGATGAGTAGGAGTTTGCTGAGATCAAGCGGAGGCTGTCCACTTTCAAGGAGGAGAACTATCGTACGAACAAGTTGTTGGCTAGGGTGCTGGAGAGACAGGATCAGATGTACGAGATGCTAGCTCGCTAGTACCAACAGCCTCAGCCTCATTATCAGCATCTTCCGTTGTCTCATGGCATTGAAGATGTCGACGACGTGGATGGTCTAGACCACATTGCGCATGATCAGGATTATGAGGATTATTAGTTTAGATGATAGTTTTATCCTTTTGACTTATTTGTTTTTTATATTTTGACATTGTGAGAATATTTTTCCATCTATATTACGTTTGTTTTACTTTATTTATTTAGTTTATGTTATCACGTTTATTATGTTTCTTAATATTTTTAAATAAATAAAGTACAATACCATACCGACGACCTAAAGTTTAGTACCGATGGCCTTTTCGTGTCATTGGTTACCGATGGACACGACCGTTGGTACTTACCAACGGCCAACAAAAGGCCGTCGGTATGTGTTTGCGACGCCCATATTTCCAACGGGTTACCGACGACCAACAAAAGGACGTCGATATGTGTTTGCGATGCCCATATTTCCAACGGGCACGAGGCTGTTGGTAATTCGTCATTACCGACGACATTTTGGCCGTCGGCAATGCCACTTTTTCTTGTAGTGTTTTCCCTAACTATACATAGGAGCTTCCATTTTCCATTTTTTTCACACGTCTTTCACTTCTCTCTCTTCCTATTTTCTCTCTCTAAAGATCGCGAGTGTCCACATCAGGGATTTCGGCGCTGAGGGTGGGCGAAAGAAAAAGAGTGAGATCTCGAGAAGCTATCCTGTAGCCGAGGCATGAAGGGGGTGCGAGTAGTAGTTTTGAGTACGACAGATAGTCGAGTAAGAGGGTTAGTCGAATGAACCTTAGCCGAATGAATTTTAGCCGAGCAAGATAACAGTCGAATGTACAGCTGTGGAGCCAAAGCTTTGAAGAAGGTGATTGGCCCTAATGGATAATGTTTCTGGACTGATGAGTCACGCATATGGGCTTTCAAATTCAAAATCATGAAGGGAGTTTTGAAAATTAATTAAGTTAAAAATCAAAAGGAGAAGCAGTCACCTTGATTTTAGGAACAAAAGAAGGTGATAAGATCATTCAGCAAAGGAGCCGTTGGATACCGATGAGGTTATCTTTTGTGAGAAGTAAGTAAGGAAATGGCACCTAAAAATTAGAAACGGTTAGTGGAGGTCTGTACGATCAGTTGAATAACTATTAGCTGATACACGATTGTTGTTAGCCAGTGTTAGTGCTTAGAAACGTGGCAAATAGAGGTTTTGTTTTCTTTAGTTACGCTTTCTTTAGCTAAGTTTAGGCAAATTCATCATTCACCTCACTTGACGCTCTTTGGAGCAGTCAAAGAACCCACAGTTCAAGGACAAAGTTTCTTCCTCAATGTAATTGACCGAAGAAAAAGAGAATTGTTGTTGATATTTTTAGTCAATATTATCGGATAAATTTCAATCACGTCAACAATAACTTTGTTTATCTCTTATTAGAAATTATACATAAAACACAAGACATGAGGATAAATATTTTATTTGAATAAATATCAATATATGAACTACTATAAATAAATTATATTCTATCCTAATTTAAGTACTTTTTTATTCGTATTCTTATTTTCTAATAATGTATTTTTATTTCTTTTTTTTTTTACATTTTATATTATCACCAAACAAATTTATTGAAGACATTTTATACAAAAATTTATCAATATTTAAACATAAGGTAAAAATATGGATCAAACATTAAACATAAAATAAATCCCCATTTATCTTTTCCAATGCATTACATTTACCCTTGCATTTTAAATGTGTTATTGAGATTATTACACATGCATAACTAGATTGTCAGGTTGTTAGATTAAGTTTGAAGTTTATTATTTTTCTTTAGCCTTAACATATTTCTAAAAATTATACGTAAGTATAATTTTTTTCACCATATCATTTTTTTATTTTATTTTAATATATACAGTGTATAGCACGTGCCATCATATTATAAATATTTTTTACTAAAATTTAACGTAACATAAATTACTGAAAAGTAGTTTTGTATAAGTTATATTTTAATTTTAATTATTATTCTTATTTCCTATTAAATTCTAATTTTTTCAATGAATTGAGTCAATCATAACTATTAATAAATATTTATTTAATATAATTTACATGATGAAAGCTGGATATTTTTCATGAAAAATTTGATATCTAGATTACTGTTGATGAACATTTTAATAGAAATTTTTATAGTAAGTTGATATTAAAAATTTATATAATAAACTTTTAGTTAATTCATCATTTTTTGAAAGCTTTGAATGTGTTTGCACATTATGCATGAATGTGTGGTTGTACAAAGATATAACAAATGAATTAAATGATCAATATATGGAGGGATAATGTTAATTGAGTTTTCAAAATAGGATATTTAATAAAACTTTTCAAATTATAAAAACTTTTTTAAAATTTGAGAAATTATAAAAATCTGTAATATATAATTAAGTGAGATTATCAACGTTCTTCTTTTGTATAATAACTTATTAAATATTTAAATTGATGATTTTATTTGTTTCTATACCCCATTTCTATTATCTTTGTAGGGAATTCTAGAGGGGAGCACTAAGAGACTTTGACCATATTTGTTCCCAAAACTTTAAGGTGTTAGGTTAATGGGCCTAGCCTCTTATATACTCTTCATTTTGTTCATTTCTAGGCGATGTGAGACTTTTTTATTTTACTTCTTACACTTGGATACCCAACATCTCCCCCTCAAGTGTGAGTCTCCTCTACATCGGCTTGCACCGCCGTTGGCTTACACACATCAAGGGGACACATCACCTTTAATTAAACCATCGACTCTGATACCACTTGTAAGGAATTCTAGAGGAGATCATTAAGAGACTTTGACCACATTTGTTCTCAAAACCTTAAGGTGTTAGGTTAATGGATTTAGCCTCTTATATACTCTTCATTTTGTTCATTTCTAGGCGATATGGGACATCTTTATTTTACCCCTCACACTTAAATACCCAACAATCTTTTCATTCAATTTTTGTAATTTTTTACATTATAAACTTTTTATATACAACATCCAAAGTTGATACCTCGTACATTGCAGGGTCAAAACATTAGTTTTGAATAAAGTTGATAATTTTGTCGAGAAAAGTGCTAGTAACATATTCTCTTCTAAATACACTTTTTTTTATTGGTTGAAATTTAATTGAGTCCCACACTAAATCATTTGGAATCCGTGTATAATTGGTGGGGACTCATAAATTTCAACATGTAAAAGAGTGTGTGTTGGAAACGTGTTAAAGAGTGTGGTGCTAACATTTTGCTCTCGTAAAACTACTTATGTGTCTTTTGTATTTAGTGTTACTTTTTTTTTTATAATTGTATTTAGTGTTACTTAACTTTTGAACAATCAAAATTGACACATACTGGTTACTGCACATTTGTTTCAAAAAATTCAAAGGATTTTTTTTAGGAACAAAAAAATTCAAAAGATGAAAATCAAAATAAGACATGCTTGAATGACTAAGGACTGAACTTAAATGACTAAGGATCTAAATGATTGAACTTAAATTATTCAAGGATGGATAATCTGTTTAAAATTGACAAAGTGTACAAATCGCGTCGCGCTAAACAAAATGCATGGGATACATCTATATCGGGGGAAGCATCTGATTCTCATCACTAAACAAAATGAGATATCTATACAAGGGTAAACTTTATATTACTGCTTCATTATTTTTCGACTATTTTAGAAACTTAACTTCTTAAAAGTTTATCAGTTTCAAAAAGAGAGAAATTGTTAGGATTAAAATTATGACGCAGTTGTGATCCAGGTAAATTTTTTTTCCCTAGTGTTTTCAGACATTTTGGAATTTAATTTCTGGATCTTCCTAGAATTTAGATTTTGAATATGTAAAAAAAGCACACGTCTTTTGGTCTGGAATCTAGTTTTCAGAAACTTCCATAAATAAGATTTCGGAAGTTAATAACATTGATCATTCAGAGTTTTGGAATGCAGAGGAGGTGTGATTTTTTTTTAATACATTCAGAATCTAAATTCTGGAAAGATTTGGAAATAAGATTCAGGGATGTTGCAGAAGAAAAAAAATTAATGTTCGCTAGTGCGTCAGGAAGGTGAGAGATGGGTGGAAACGGTGTGACGAGGGACATGGAAGATGGTGAGGTTGGGGGTTTGGACATCAAATAAAGGTCGGAGGTTGTGAGTAGGTTGGTCACGAGAGAGATGGTGGTGGTGGTACTGGTGGTGGGGAAGGGAAAGAGGATTAGTTCGAGGATTTTTTTTTAGTCAGTTTAAGAGGATGAGAAGTGTCAAAATAAAAAAAATAAAAAAAGGGTTAATAATATTTGCATTTTCTTAGCCCACTTATTGATGGGGCTTTTTAAGCCCCCAACCCACACAATCAACATAGTTAAGGGCTAGGATAGGCATGAGAGGGGCTAGTTGGATATGCTGCCAACATGCTGAAATACCTCCACACAAGGTACACGTTTTTTTTAACGGGTCCCTAGGGTTCTGCTAGGGTTTTGGTGTCCTCCATGTGTGGATTGTTTAGTCCTAGGTTTTTGGTGGTCCTCATTCTTAGGAGACTGACGACCTTCCTTCGTAACGGGTAGGTTCCTTTTCTTTTTATGTGAGTTTGTGGGGCGCCCTCTTAGGTATTGCCTCTACAGGTTATTGTTACTTCTACACTGTCTTGTGTCTGGGGAGTAGCCTTCCCCCTGTCTTTTGGAGTAGCTTGTCTGTACAATGGAAGAATCTCAGATGATGCCACTGCTAGAAGATGAAAGAGAGGAGAATATGGTGGTCCTGCAGAAAAATACATCAGAAAATGCTGAGGTGTCAAAGAGAGCTATAGTAGGTAAGATTATCTGTGATAAAATGTTAAACAAATCTGTTGTTAAAAAGATCCTGAGTAAAACATGGGAGAACAGTCCTGGCTTACATATTACTGATCTAGGTCAGAATCTATGGCTTTTTACTTTCCAAACGAAATCTGAGGTGGAGGAGGTATTGAGGAGGGCACCTTGGTATGTTATAAATCAGCTTATTAGCCTACAATACTGGCCCCTAGGGAAAACTTGTTTTGATATAGAGTTTGATTGGGTACCTTTCTGGGTGCAAATCCAGAATTTACCTTTGCATAACCTTAACTCCGTGAATGCTGCTAATATTTTATAAAAAATAGGTAGAGTATTGGAGGTTGAGGATCCTATTGTTAAAGGGTGTGTTCTAAGGCACTTTATTCGAGGCAGGGTGATGGTAAATGTGACAAAACCTCTTTGGTCAGGCTGTTGGATCAATGAGGGAAGCCCTCTCGAGAACTTAGGTGTGATTCTGGTATGAGAGACTTCAAGGGTTATGCTATTAGGGTGGAACTATTGGACATGAGTAGAAGCATTGTAAGAAACCACGAGCTATGGCTATCTACAAAAAAGATCTCCCAAAATATGGACCACTGTCGGGGACTCCTCCCCCGAAAACTCTAAACCAACTAATCATGGAAAAAGGCTTGTACGTAAACAACATGAGGGTTCTAGGGGTATTGAATCTGGTACAGATACTGGGGCTGGTGGATCTCACCAAGACAGGGGAAAGGCCCAATTGACAGCAGAGAATGTAAGGGATGCTGAAACTGATGTGTCACATGTGGGGAATTGGTATAATAAAATTAGGAGGCAATTAGTACATGTGGATTTCCCTATCATAAATGCTAATATCCTACATCAAATCCATGATCGATCTGAAGAGCTATTGGGACAAAACAACACTGCTGGGCTAGTTTGTATTTGCAATCAGGATAAGGGGAAACAACGAATTATACAGAAAGAAAGCAGGAAGGCGGGATCTAGAGAGGAACATAACAGCATAGGAGATGACCCCATTACTCAGAAGAGAGCTGTTCGAGAGCAACAGACTACTCCTATACCTCCACATAATTCTACATGGCTAGGGGGTACAAGCTGGGAAACAGGGAAGAGAGTGGAAACATATTAACATAGAAGAAGAAACATCATCAGTTAAGTGGAACATCATCCCTACACATCAAGGCCCAATCTCGCAGCTGCAAATCAACAATGTTCGTACCTCCAGTAGTATGGGTCAGATGCCCGCCTCTTGCGTCACGTGGTTAAGGAGGATATAGGGTTGAAGGAACCTGTGATCGTGCTTGACTATCCTAGTCCAACTGACCCAAAGTCAAGTACTCAGGAGAAGAATTAACTCTGGCGGATGTTACTAAGGTACGAGAATTCTGCTCCCGGAATGTTTATGTGACAAAAAGGGAAGGAGGTAATATAGCCCTTAGAGGAGAACTGGCAAGGTTAGAGCCTAAGCTGGAGGAAGGAGACCTAGGGTATACAATATAGTACCCTTCAGATCATGAGAATGAAGATGCAGCAACAAGACCGATTTTAAGACTAGAAGAGGAACAATCATTGAGCCTCACCCTTCACAGTAAACTATCCTTGAAACGCCCCAGAAGGGAGGATGTGGATGACGATACTAAGGATTCACAACCGGGACTGAAAAGATACAAGGCAAGACTTAAAAAATGGTATGATGAAGAAGGAAACTTTCTTACTACTTCTATAACCTATGTGGATGAAAATGACCAACCAGTGGCTGAGGGGGCGGGCCTAACCATGCACCCAACTGAGCCATGACATTGTGTGAGTTGGAATTGCCGAGGTTTGGCGGCGGCTTCGACAATTCATGAATTGCAGTCTATCTACGAGCTACAATAGCCATCCCTCATCTTTTTGATGGAGGCCCGAGCATCAAAAAGGAGAGTGGAATTGGTAAGAAGACGGTTACACCTCAGATATTCGTATTGTGTTGAGTTAAGAGGACTATCTAGAGGTTTGGCTCTACTATGGAACGATGGCTTTGAGGTGCAAGTGGTACAGGGGTGTCAAAATTTCATCTTTGCGGCTGTAAGGGAAGTGCAATCTAGACAATGGTTTGATGGTTGTTTTGTGTATGGTAACCCCACCTTCACTCAATGGAGAACACTATGGAATAGATTGGCTTCCATGCACACGAACTTGGACCTTCCATGGCTTTGCATGGGAGATTTTAATGAAATGATTCACCCTTATGAAAAGGATTGGCTTCACCCTACACAACAAAGTAGAATAGATCTATTCCATGACTTCTTGAGAACTACCGGCTTGATTGACTTTGAACTGAAGGAGTGCAAGTTTACATGGGTTAGTAATCCCAAGGATGGTTTTGTCACTAGGGAAAGAATTGACAAAGTATTGGCCAACTGGAGTTGGAGGAGTTTATTTTCGAATGCAAATGTTTTATCCCTCCCTATGGTGGCCTCTGACCATTCCCCTCTAGTGCTTCAGATGATTCCTAGAGTGAGGAGGGAAAAATGTTTTAAATATGAAGCCTTCGGGGTGAACATGCAGATTGCACTTTGGTGATTAAAAATGGTTGGAATATGCAGAATCAATATGGAGAGATGGATCCTTGGCAAGAACTGAAATCAAAGAGTAAAAATTGCAAACAAAGGCTTATGCAGTGGCACCAGGAGACCTTTAAGAGAGCTGATCAGGAACTTGCTAAGAATAAGATTAGGCTTCAAAAACTCTTGAATGTTGATTTAGTGAACTGGGAGGAAGTGGGCCAGGTGAAGAAAGAAACTGCAAAGCTCTGGAAATAAGAAGAAATGTTTTGGGGTCAACGGTCTAGAGTAAAATGGCTTAAATGGGGGGACATGAATACCAAGTTTTTTCATGCTTCAACAATTCAGAGACGAGATCGGAATAACCTTCAACGGCTTAAAAACTCTGTTGGTGAAGGGATCCAAGGGGAAGAGAATATTATGACGGCTGTGGTGAACCATTATAATGAGGTTTATAGGGTGGAGCCCGATATCTTACTTGGAGGAGTGTCTTCAGCAGGTGCCCAAGCTGGTATCTGAAGATATGAAACATTTTCTATTAGCTGATGTTGAAGAAAATGAGATAAAGGTTGTGGTTGATAGCTTAGGAGGCCTTAAGGAACTTGGTTTGGATGGCCTCAATGGTATGTTTTACCCGCATAATTGGAGCACTGTGAAAGACACAGTCTGTCAGGCAGTTCAGGCTTTCTTTACAATTGGGAAGATCAATGAGGAGGTTAATGAAACTGTGGTTACCCTGACTCCTAAATTTCCTATGCCGGAGACCATTGACCAACTGCACCCTATTAGTTACTGTAACTTCAGTTACAAGATCATTTCAAATATTAAAGATATCTAGACTCAAAAGATTTATGGATAGGCTGGTCTCCCCTAACCAAAGTGCGTTTATTAGTGGTCGGATGATACAGGATAATTTGGTCATTGCTCATGAAGTTTTCCACTCCTTAAAACTAAAGGGAGATATTGGTAGACAGAAGGTTGCTATTAAACTAGATATGAGCAAAGCCTATGATAGGCTTGAGTGGAAATTCTTAGAAAAAGTGCTCCTGGCCTATGGGTTTAATGATAGATGGCTTTCTCTGATAATGTCTTTGGTTTCTTTGATCTCCTATTGATTCAAGATTAATGGGCAACTTAGTGCAAAGGTCTCTCCCACTAGAGGCTTAAGACAAGGGGATCCTATATCCCCTTACCTTTTCATACTGGCCTCTGACGTACTATCCCATTTATTGAATGAGGGTCTTGCCTAGAATCGTTTAAAAGGAGTCAAACTTGCCCTAACTTCTCCCCTTTTGACTCACCTCCTATTTGCTGATGATTATCTCCTATTTTCTAGGGCTATTGAAGAGGAGTTCTTCCAGACGTTCTCAATATTTACTCCTGTGCCTCTGGACAACAGATTAATCAAGCAAAATCCGGCCTTATCTTTGGAAAGTATGTTCCTAATAGCTCTAGACAAAGGCTGGATGGTATTCTCAATTTTCAATGTTGGAACCAGCCGGGGAGATATCTAGGTTTACCCAGTGAATGGGGGAGATCGAAGCAACAGGCCCTTGCCTGGATCAAAGATAGAGTGCTAGATAAATTGGAAGGATGGAGAGAGAAGCTGTTAAACCAAGCAGGGAAAGAAGTCCTCATTAAGGCAGTCATTCAAGTTATTCCCACTTACGCCATGGCAGTGATAAAATTTCCAAAAACTTTCTGTAAGCAGCTCTGCTCTATCGTGGCCCGCTTCTGGTGGAGTTCGGGCAGGAAAGACAGAGGGATTCATTGGAAAAATTGGAGGGACTTAACTAGAAGAAAACATGAAGGAGGCTTGAGATTCAAAATATTTGAGGAACTCAACCTAGCTCACCTAGCTAAACAAGCATGGAAGATTATCAGTAACCCTGAGACCCTTTGGGTGAAAACACTAAAAGGACTTTATTTCCCTAACTCTTCTTTTTTGCAGGTTAAGCAAGGAAGGAATGCCTTTTGGATCTGGAGGAGCCTCCTCCAAGGAAGGAATCTCATTAAAAAAGGGGGAGGTAGGCAGTTGGTGATGGGACATAGATATCCACCCTAGAAAATAACTGGCTTGCTGATGGATCCTTGGTATCAAGTAACTCTATAGGACATGAGACCCCTGCCTTTGTGGACAGACTTATTAACAATTCAATGAACCAATGGGATATCCCTAAGCTAAGACAAGTTCTGACCCTTGGCTCTATAAAGAGTGCTATGCAAACTCCCATCAGCTGGACAAAAGGGGAGGACAGACTCTAGTGGCCCTACACAGACAATGGGGAGTACACTATCAAGTCTGGGTATGTGGAGGCCTGTAAAAATTCCCCCATCTCTCCAACTGGCCCTTCCAGTTCGACAACCCCCCAATTGGGGTTTGGCAGCAGATTTGGAGTGCTCTGACTCCCCAAATGGTCAAGATCTTTGTGTGGAAAATCTGCCACAATAGTATTCCTATTAAAGAGCAGCTGTTTAAAAAACGTATCACAAGAGAAGCTGTCTGTCCTATCTGTGGTGAAATGAACGATACTGTGAAACATGCTCTATTATTATGCCCATGGACAGCCCCAGTTTGGTTTGGTACTCAATCGTAATGTGTTCCTGACCCTATACATATCACCTCTATACGTGGCTGGTTTACTAATATGATGGGAATGTTGGCAAAAACTAGAGATTTCAAAGACTACGGAGTAACCATGCTTTGTCTCACCCTTTGGACCATCTGGAAGCATAGAAACACTTATGTTTTTGAAGGAGTCGAACCTAACCGTATGGCAGCTACCATTCAAATAAATGCTTTGCTAGGAGAACTATCTCAGTATCATATGGAAGGGCCAAGACTAATAGGTGTTCTCAACCTAATGGTGTGCTATAGGGGGATCGAAGATGGCATCTTCCTCCAAGTGGCACCGTCAAGATCAACATGGATGCAGCCTTCAACAAAGACAAGCTAGTTGCTAGTGCGGGTGTTGTGTCAAGAGACTCCCAGGGAAGGCTTATCGCCGATACCTCTCGGTTGTTCCCTTGTTGCTCTTCTAGGGTGGCTGAAGCGTATGCGGTTAGAGACGCTCTTGTCTTTGCAAAGAACTTGGGCTTCGATCGGATTATTGTGGAAACTGACTTAGCTGAAGTGAGTGCTTGCTGTAAAGGAGACCTACAAAGGGGTAAAATTTTATCAGTTGTAAGAGATATACAAGAATTACAGAAGGGCTTTATGAGATGTGCTTTCACCTGGACTAGGAGGGAAGGTAACTCGGTTGCTCATCAAGTGGCAGGGGCATCTATCCTCAAATCTCTTCCACTGCTTGGACCTTAAACCCACCGGCTTCCATTCACCTTGCTCTTTCCTCAGATCTCCGAAACATTGTGGAGGAGAGTCGCTCTGTATATCCAGGAGGGAGCTTTTGCAGTGGACCAGGGTGCTCTTCTGGAATTGGGAGAGTGGTCTCCCCGCGGAGAATGATCTTCATGCTAGTTCCTGGTGGAGGTATAGATGAGGCGTAAATCTAGGGTTTTTGCTTTTACTTGTTGTAGCTCAGGTGTGGAGAGATGTAATTTCGTGTTGTACTTTCTGAGTGCTAGTCATTTCGCTTCAGTGAGTTGTTGAGTTTTGATCCAGTGGTGCTTATTCCACTGATTCCTATGGTATGTTAGCACTGCGCCTAGATCATGTTTGTTGGGCTACGGCCTTGTATCCTGGCCTTGGGAGAGTGGTCTCCCCGGCGGAGAATGATCTTCATGCTAGGGTTCCTGGTGGGGGTATAGATGAGGCGGAAATCTAGAGTTTTTGCTTTTACTTGTTGTAGCTCAGGTGTGGAGAGATGTAGTTTCGTGTTGTACTTTCTGAGTGCTAGTTGTTTCGCTTCAGTGAGTTGTTGAGTTTTGATCCAGTGGTGCTTATTCCGCTGATTCCTATGGTATGTTAGCACTGCGCCTAGATCTTGTTTGTTGGGCTATGGCCCTGTATCCTGGCCTTGGGCCGCTTTGTTTCGTGTTGATTGGAAATAATTTCTTTGACAAAAAAAAAAAGTACACATGTTTTCCATTTCTCTTCTCACTAGCCCTACCAAATAATCGTTTTCAATCAACTCACTATTTTTTCTAATATTTCTCATTTTTTTTTATTTTGATATCATTTCTTCGCTATCTGAAAGTCAAATAAAAAATTTAAAAAATTGTATTGCACTTACAAGTTCTATCACAAATCATTCAATTAAAGGGCTAATATTAATTAATTAATTGAGAAACAAATGTTGCTTTTGGCCTTTTCACTTTCCTTTCCTTTATTTTTTTTCGCGCTAAATTATACATTTAATCTCGTATGTTTATTTTAGGTTTCAGTTTAGTCCCTTATGTATTTTTTGTTCCGAATTGGTCCCTTATGTCTAAAGGTTACACCGATGTGGTCCCTCTGTTTCGAAGTGGTCCCTTATGTGGCAAAAATTATACCAATGTGGTCCATTTTTTGTAAAATAAGGGGCATAATAAAGACCACATTGATATAACTTTTGAAACACAAGGGACCATTTCGGACAAAAAAATAAGAGGGACCACAATAGTATAACTTTTATATATAGGAAACCAATTCGAAACTTTTAATACATAAGGGATCAAACTGAAACCTGAAATAAACATAAGGGATCAAAAGTATAATTTAGCCTATTTTTTTTTGACGTGTCCAAGTTTCAATGTTGATCATGCCTTTATTCAATTCTTCAAAGCCAAATGTTTCTAAGTTTGGAGCCTTACGTCTAAGTGTAGGAAGTTATTGTTTTCTAATTGTCACAACTCTGTTTGTTATGAAGAGGGAGAAAAATCTAGTTGCTGATTCTCTTATTAGGGTGGTCACTTCTTATGTCAGTACTTCCGTGTGTATAAAAAACAAGCGTTCCTTCAATTCCTTAAATGAGTTGCATCCATGGGCGGACCTATGTGCACTTGAGGGTATATATATATATATATATATATATACTTGTTGAGTTTTTTAAAATCTTACTTAGCTCGTTGTAAAATTTTTATTTTGGCATCTCTAATTTTATAGTTTTGCACCCAGTGCCAATAATCATACTGTCTTTCTCATCTCATTTATCCAAATTGGTCCATAACAAAAATACAGAGACTTTTTTAGTCTCTAAAAAATAAAAAATACCAATTTAGTCCTAAAAAATCTCAAATTTTGGTCAAATTAGTCATTTTTAAGATATTTTTTAGGGATATTTTAGTCCGTATTAGAGACTAATTTGACCAATATGTAAAACTCTTAAGGAGTAAATTGATATTCGTTTATTTCTCAGGGACTAAAAGGTCTTTGTGTTTATTGTGAAGGACCAATTTGAGTCTTTACCCCTTTTATTTATAAACACGAAACATAAATCTCATTTAATTGTTATTTTGAAATTTGAAAACAAGATACACTACGTGTATCTAACATAGCGGCTCCTCTAAAGTGCTCTAAAGTGAACAATTCACTTTAGAGAGTAAAGTAAGTACTCTCAACCATTGATGAGAAAATCAATAGCTGATATTAACTGCACATGCATAACAATTCACTCTTAATTTTCTCATAAACGACTAGATTACTTACTTTTTTTTTGATAGACAAATGTTAGTGGTTAGTTTTGTTACAGGTGAGAGGGATTTTGTTAGTGGCAAGAATTTGAGCCCTGCATCTCCTGCTTGCAACTCCTTCATGTCCATTGGCTGGATTACTTACTTTACTATCTATCCATTTTAAAAGAGCCAAATCCGTGTTTTGACAGTACCTAATTTGTTGTTAATTTAACTTTTTGTCATTAATTTTGTTTTTAAATCGTGAGAGATTAAATTCTAGTTGATAATAAATAGATTTTTGTAGATAAGATTATCATCAAATGAACAACAATATTGTGAGATCAAATTTCCAATAACAGCACATTAAAATTAACTTAGAAGAATTGTCATAAGATCCAGAAAAGCGAATTAAAATATCGGTATATTATCTTTATGATCGAGATAAGATAAAAAACAAATTTACAAAACGAAATATAAAAAATATTAATTGAAGTTAAAGTATTTGACCCACTAATCCAGGTCCTGGATATGCCGTTGTTTGAACCTTACGTCAATCATAACCTCGGCTCTTTGACTCTGTCTTAGAAGACTTAGAATCATTTCGACCAACCACTGTTTTATGATAAGAAATGTTGGCATTCCTTTTTTTTTTGGTACATAATGTTGGCATTCTTTTGATAATTATATTTATATAAAAGTTAGAGATATATCGGTTTGTGAGTGATAATTTATTCTTAGAGAAAAAGGTTTTGTTTGTTTTGTGGTTTCCTGTTGGTTGTCGTTTCAATTATTTAATTCTTGGTTTTTAGATTGAGCCTATGGTAAAGCCAAGTTATTTGAGTAACAAGTTTAAGTTTTAATTTGATAAGTACTGGAGAGCAAAAATGTGTTGTAAGTTTCTGGTTAATATTTATATAAAAGTTAGAGATATATCGGTTTGTGAGTGACAATTTATTCTTAGAGAAAAAGGTTTTGTTTGTTTTGTGGTTTCCTGTTGGTTGTCGTTTCAATTATTTAATTCTTGGTTTTTAGATTGAGCCTATGGTAAAGCCAAGTTATTTGAGTAACAAGTTTAAGTTTTAATTTGATAAGTACTGGAGAGCAAAAATGTGTTGTAAGTTTCTGGTTAACTGGTAAAATATTGTAACAATTTGTGTGTACATGATTAACTTTTGAGATTCATGCGTGGCATCTCCTCTATATTGATATATATGATGTTAATAACAATCATGAAGTAAAAGAGTGAATTAATTTTTAGGTTTAAATTTTATGGTTCAGATGTTTTAATCACTAAGTTAAATAAAATGTAATTTAATTTACCTTTCCAATAAATTTAAGGGTAGTTTAGGTAAAACAATAAAAATTGTAGACAAATTTATTGTTTTTAACTACATTAATTACATTCCTTGGAGGGAGAGATTTTCCCGAAAGACTCTTAATATGGGACGAAGGGAATAGTTAATAAAGATTTGAGAATTATTAAACACACCCCGATAATTGCAAGCATACACCCCCTGATCCTTTCTACTTTTTCTCTTTTTTTCCTTCTCCGGAAATATATTTAGGGATGGAAGTTCGTTCATAAATGTATTTCCAGAAAATTACTTAAACTTGTTTTTTTTAAACAGAACCCCACCACGTCGTCTCTCTCACTTTCCCTCTCCTCTCTTCATCTTCCTCTCCACTCCTCTCCTCCCCCTCATCCATTTTTCTTCTTCTAAATCACACACTCCCAACCCAATCCATCAAAATCCTAATATTTCCATCTCATCCAAACATACATCAGGTAAGCCTTTTCGTCTTATTCCCGTTTTTCGCAATTCTTTTTTTTTTTCTGGTTCTTGATTGTGTCTGGAAATGGTTTTTCGGACATGGTTAGTTTGTCACCGTAAATGTATTTACGAAGTACGGAAAACCTTTGTCCGTAAATGCATTTACAGAAATTCAAATATTCATTGCTGGGCTGAGCACAAGTCGGGTTCGGGTGAAAAAAATCAATACCGAGCATAACCGAAGAGTATACATTAACACCCATTTATGTTTGTTTCAACGAGCGGATTGGTCAAATAACGGATTCATTCGGAGGCGGGTTTATCAGGTGGATTGCTACGGGTACAGTAGAAGAGTAGGAGAAAATAAGAGATAAAAGATAGGGAGGTTCCCCAAGGACTGTTGTCGTATGGTACGACCTCCATAGGTACCTCTAGGTGTAGTTGCAGCTCTGTTTCTGCGCTGTCATTACAAGCAGAAAACTTATGTTGCAGGACACGGTCAATGATGGGCTTCCACCATCAAATCGCGGCCTTCTCCACCACAAGCATGCTCAAACAGTTCCACTACAATGGACCCTTGTCGCACCAGCCCACAAAATCCAAAATCCAAAATTAGAATAGAAGAGAGCTTCACGAAGAGTAGCTATGGTCATTCCCAACCTCAAGATTGAGAGAGGAAATGAGAGAAAAGCAGTCACAAAAAGAGACAGAACAAGAACCGATGGAGTAATGTGTGTACTCCCTCTGGACTCGATTATAAGCAAAAGAAATCAATGTATTTGGTCCAAAATATAAGCAGTTTTAAATACTTTTATTCTCTTTAAAATGACTTATATTTTGGACCAAATACATGATTTTTTTTTTGCTTATAATCGAGTCCAGAGGGAGTATATGGATTGTGTATATAAAACACACTACAACATTTTAGGCCTACGACAATGCCTAATTTTTTTATTGCTAAAAAACCGTTCTCCTAGAGCATAATAGGCAACCGTTTCTTTTTCTGTTGCTGTAACTGAATAAAATTATATAATATTTTATACAACAGTTAAGAATTGTTCTCGAAAAGCTATATGCAAGGGTTTTTATTCAAAGTTATTTTAATCCTCCTAGCAACAAATGAAAATCATTTCTATTTAGATTTTATAAAATATATGATGATAAAAACACACACCGTACTTGTAGGTTCTTAAAAGTTATAACATTAACAAAAATGTTGTTTAATATTGTGATAACTCGTTGAAGTTTTTTAGTTTAAGCCCTTGTTTTCAAATCCTCCCATTCTTTGAACCCTTGATTTCATCAGTTACGGGAAAAAACCCTCACTCTTGCTTCTTCAAACCCATGTTCTCCACGTTGCCTTTCAGAACCCCACCAAACTCTTATTCTCCAACACCCTACTCCGGCAGAGATTGGTTACAGGGTGTGAAGTTTTGTTGTCGGCGCTCATAACTCTCATCCAACGTTGTGGCTAGCAGTGGGCTTCGTTGAGACGTGTGTGTGTTTCCATCGTCGTGATACACATCCAAATAGGTGAGTGATTGCCTCTCTTTTCTTTTGTTAAAAGATTCCTTGTTGGCTTCCAAGTATGGTTTAGGTCACACGTGAATCGCTCTGAATCGATGGAATCGCAAAACATTACAGAATCGTGCGATTCTATACGCGCGCAGGTAGTTGCTTCGAACTGAGTCGGGTTACGCCATCCGATAATGCTTAATTCATTTTTAGGTTTTTTCGAATTTCTTTTGGAAGCAAGAACAGAGAGCCTCGATCTATTACTTTTTAATTACTTACATTTTTTTTAATTTAAAATCTGGAATAGAGAGGGTCGAAACATTGTTTGGTTGTTCCCTCACACAGAAACGAAACACAGAGGCTGAAACTTTCTTCCTAATTCATAAGCTCCTTTGTTTTATTGGTCCGCACATTCTTTTTTAGTTGTTACCGAACTCAGAAGCTCCAACTCCATTATTTTATAGATGGTCCCCACTTTCATGTTCGCATACTATTTGGTTGGTCCCTTCCCACATCCTCTGTTTATGTTTTTATTAGTCCCTTTACGTTTTCCACTTCTACTTTGTTTATTGTTCATGTGTTTTGGATTTTACTTCATTACTATGTTTATGGGTAGCTGACTTGTGATTTTATAAAATTTAACTTTACATAATCGTAGCAAAATGATAAGCCACTTATGGCAACAAACTTTCTGTTAAATTTCATGTGTAGACTTTTGAATTGGCAATTTCTCATAACTCAGATGACACTAAGGAGTGAATGAAATCACACATTAGCTACAATCTTGGGTTTTTCCATTTGAGCTTTATAGTTAATTGCTGTCCTTTTTATTTAGCGAGTCAATTTTACTTTCAAGTTTTATACCTAAACATGAGTGTTAAGTGTCAATTTCTTTCTTTAAGAATTTGACAGCTGCAACATTTTTTAGTTCTTGCTTTCTACTAATATAGGCTTGGTTGAGATCAAAAGTATTGTTTTGCCAAGTTTTGAATCCATGATCCTTGTTCCTTATTATGTGGCTTTTGGGAAAGAATTTTGGTGATTTTTCTTAGTCCCTGGTGTTGTGTGTATTAATAAAGTTGTGATCATGAGAATTTTTATAAGTAATATTCTGTTATGTTAAGTGTATGCATATATAATATAAATTGATTAACGTTGTAAGAGAGTAACATTCTATTTTATGAGGCCTTGTTTCTGTTACATGGTCTTATGTAAATCTAGTATTTAAAGTTTTCTAATAGATCTTGCTAAACATCACTGCTGGTTGCTCTATGTTGTTGGGGGTTTATACCAGCCTTTCTAATGGTTTTATATGAGGTAACCTGCTATCCCCCTATTGGTTTCTTCACTGGTGCAGATGCTATCTCACTAAAAGCTGCTTCAGGTACTGCCTGACTTATTACAGTTGAGTGAAACAGGAGACCAATTGGACCAAGGGTGAGTAAGACTCTCCTTCATTTATTGTTATATCTCAAATATGAAGTCGTATGTGTGTGCACTACATATATATACACGATAATATGCTTCATTTCTATTGTTCGTTTGTTTGATGAATTGAAGTTAACTATCATGATAATGAAAGCATGATAGTTTTACTAATAATTGCAGATTTGTGAACTTTGAAACTCTCAATGTTCTATGCTTTTCTTCTTTCACCTCTACCTCACTTTACCATCCTGGTCTTTTGACTTGCCTAGTTGAAGGTTGTACATATATGCATTTGGTACATTTATTTAGTCATATTTTAAGTGAGTCGTGTTGCTTCTATTCTGAAGTTGGCCTCCAGTACAACATAAAGATTTATGCTAATCAGTTGGAGACATTATCTAGAAGCCATCTTGGATTATTACTCTACACAAGTGCTTTGAAATATTATTATAATGGAATTTCAAGTTAGTAATAACCATAAGCAAGTGTAATTTCTAGTTGATGGATTGATAACCTTATAGTCATGAGTGAGTATTGTTTTTCTTTTTATCCTTAAAGGAGTGTCTCCATAGAAGCTTGCCGATACAATTGAAGAAAACCCACCAAAGGGTTTAGAAAGTTAATTGGTGACAAGAGGGGATAGTTCTAAGTTCCAGTAGGCTATATTTCAAGTAGCAATTATCAGTATCAAAGCTTGCCATCTGAGAGAAGCTTATGTAATGCATTTGATAGTTCTAGTTGTCTTTCTTGTGTCCTTGAGTTTAAATGATGCAATAAGTCAGTCCCAAGCAAAGTATATCTACTTGTATTTTTTGTGTCCATGAGTTTAAATGGTGCAACCACACTACAACAAAAATAGACAATAAACAGCGCTTATTTTGGCCTTAAACAGTGCTACTTATTTAGTCACTGCTGATTGTTATTCCAAAAAATAGCGTTTTAAACAGCGCTTATTGTCAGTTTCAGCATCAATAAGCAGCGCTTCTTAAGGTAAGCGCTGTTTATTGTCATTTTTTTAGCATCAATAGGCAGCGCTTCCTTTAAGAAGCGCTTTTCCCTTTTTAGCATTCTGTCAGAGAGAGATGAGCGTTCACAGAGACATGAAACAACACAAAGAAGAGCAAATAAACATTATTATCTCAGATCAAACAAACAGAAGAAGAGCAAAGAGACGAAACAACACAAAGAAGAGCAAAGAAACATTATCTCAGATCAAACAAACAGAAGAAGAGCAAAAAAACATTGAAAGATCTCAGATCAAACAAATTTACAAAGATCGAATTTACAGAATCAGATCCGAATTTACAGAAAAGAAACTAAAACCCTAAAAGAAATTCTCCTTCTCCACGTACGCCTTGCATCTCCTCCAGAGTTAAGAGAACCTGCAACGAACCAAAACAAAACCAAAACGAACCAGCAACCAACCAGATCGAACCATAAAGATTCGGTAGAATTAGAGAGAGAGAGAGAAGAGAAACTTACAGATTGAACCAGATCCTTGAAAGGTGAGATACCAAATCAACGAACCAGAACCAGCAACGAACCGAAATCAACCAGATCGAACCGCCAAATTAATATCACAAACGATTTGAGTGTCAATGTTAGGATTCACAAGCGATTTGGGAGCTAGGGTTCTTAGATTTGGGGGCTAGGGTTCTCATCTTCTCAGAAAAAGCAACGGAGAGGGAGATATTACCTCAGATATCTTCGGCATCAACAGAGAGGTCCATAACTACGAACTGCATCGTAACCCAAACTAACGAACCGAAATCAACCAGATCTTTTTCTTCTTGCGGGACGGTGAAACTAGAGAGAAAGAGAGAAGAGATGTGAAATCCGGTGCGACATTAACCTCCTCTTCTTCTTGTTGGTAAAACACCCACAGATCCACAGAGTGAAGGTGAAACGGGACTACGGTGAAACGCGAGAGAGTGGGAAACACGACGGTGGAGGAGTGAGCAATAAAGTGGGAGGATTTGGAGAGCTAGGGATTTGGAGAGACAGCGCCGCTGGGAGAGAGCGAGGGAGTTGGAGAGAACGGCCGAGAGAGAGTTGAACTTTCGAGAGAGAATGAAGTGGGATCGAGCGCATCGAGTGTGTCTTTGAATAATTAATATGAAAAAGGACCTAAATCAGCGCTTACAATGTTTAAGCGCTGTTTATTGTTTTAGACCAAAATCAGCGCTTCATATTGGAAGCACTGTTTATTGTTTAGGACTAAAATTTTAAGACCAAAATCAGCGCTTCATATAAGAAGCGATGTTTATTGTTTAGGACCAAAATCAGCGCTTCATATTGAAAGCGCTATTTATTGTTTAGGATCAAATTTTTAGGACCAAAATCAGCGCTTCATAAAGGAAGCGCTGTTTATTGTTTAGGACCAAAATCAGCGTTTCGTGTTCTGAAGCGCTGTTTATTAGCTAAAGTAGCATTTTTTTACTAAAGCGCTGCTTAAAGTGGCGCCATCTTTTGCACATTCTGTTGTAGTGGCAAAGGAAAACAGGACTGCTGGTGTAACAGCTATACTGCGTGCAGGAGTGAACACACAATTAAGAAAGGATATAAAGCATATTCACGACTAAGGAAACTCCCTGCATGGTTACAATCAGGTTTGTTATATTTGAAAGAAAACTTGTTCATGGAAATTTAACAATTCCAATAACTGGTTTGGTGCTATAGTTGTCTTGTATGACATTATTTAGTACAACCTTTACATTTGTTTATATCATCCTTGTCTAGTTAATTGTGCTTTTATTAAAAATAATATAATTATAAGTATTTTAATAAATTATAAGCATTTGTTTAGTTTTTTTTTGCTTTAAACTTGTGTATAGCTATTAGAAGCACAACTTTTTGTCTTAAAATTTGTAAATGATTGCCAATAAAATGGGCATTCTTACCGAGACGAGAATAATGCCTTATTATAATCATGTATCTATACCACCTTTGTGATGATGTAATATTTTGAATTCTCTTTGCAACAACACTTTTCAGAATAAAAATAATGGTGATTCTAGAAATCTGACTACTAATTAGAATTGTACATTTTTTTAGTTTTCTGTAGCTATGGCGATCCTAAATTCCTGAAAGTGATTACACAACCCTGCCCAGTGGTCTGAAGTAAGTATATGTTTTTCCCATTTTTTCATGCTTGTCCTTTAACACCCCAAAGAATGTTTATAGGAACTTAAATTACTGTTTAAATCATTTTGCAGAGAAAGCAAAGGAAACCATATGTGCACGTGGTAAAGAAGGTCAATAATAGGAAGGTATATAAAATTTAGGACTAGGTGAGTGGCATGGCTTGTAGTGGCTTAAGAAGTGACTGGATGAGTTTGAAGGTGGGATGCATTGATTAGGGAAAAACAGTGTTGCAGTGGGATTGAAGTAGGTGATGAGGAGATGTTGTACTAGTCATGACTTGAAGGTCGCTTAGCCAAGAATATTGTACACGGTCTTTTGAATTATTATTAGGATTATCAAAGCTAAATTTGGTTCATATGGTTATAGCTCGTACAAAATAGAGAACAAGACTTTTTGTACATACATTTAATATTTCTAATAAAATAACCTTTTTCATATTGCTCGTGTTTCATAAGATAATCCAATTGTTGTCCTTCTTTGGTTTCTTTGAATATATGAAGCAGATTGTGTTTTTATTATTGCTTATGCCTTTTTCTAAGGTTTTAAAAGTGAATTTGAATTACAAATCTTACTTTATTATCTAATTTTGATAGCAACTGTGACGATTTTCTGATAGCAATGACAACAAATCACTGACATATTTTACTTCAAAAATGTTCTCTAAAACATACCAACAACTTCAGTTTTTCGGTGGCAACGGTGCACAACCATTGGCGTAGCTTACTCCAAAACCGTTCTCTAAAGCGCACAAACGACAACAGTTTTCTTGTAGCAGTGTTGCACAATCGTTAGTATAACCTACTCCAAAAACTGTTCTCTAACCCACACCATAGACAATGGTTTTTAACTAGCAACGGTGTAAAACCGTTGGCATTGTGAAATTCTAAAACCGTTCTCTAAAGCACACCTTAGACTACGGTTTTTCCAAAGCGTTGCCTTTGTGTTGAAAAAACTGTTGCCTAAAGAATAGACAACGCCTTTACTTACCACAGTTTGAAAACCGTTCTCGTATCAAAAGGCAACGGTTTTTGGGTGTGAGGCAACAATTTTTTGGCGTTGTTGATGACCTAAAATGTTGTAGTGACATTAGAATTATATGTCACAAAAAATAATCTCTATATAAACAATATCAGCGGTAGGCATAGGTGGACCTAGGCGGACCTATGTGTTTTTCAGGTTGTGCACTTGCACCTTTTGAAAAATTAAAAATACTATTTACACCCTATAAAATTTATATTTTGACCCCTCTCAGTATAATAATTTGCACTTAGTACCCTCACTTAGTCACCTCTTTCATCTTATTCAGTCAGACCCACTCATTCCTCTCTCATAACTCAGAATACAACTCCTCTCACTGACTCACATCTCGACCCACTCTTCCTCCTGTTGGTGAGTGTTATTTTCGGTCTCTGTTTTTCCCTTTTATTAGGTTCATATTTCTCCCAATTTAGACTAAAACCCAAATCTGATCACTTTGTTACTTTTCTCATATAATTTTTTTTGTTGTAATTGAGCTTATTTTCTATTGTAATTTTTTTAATTCCGAAACCTTTCTATTTTTTAAGTCCGAAAACCTGTTTTGTGTTATTAGAAATCATTCTCTTGTTATTTTGCAAGAAGAGTAAACATTTGCTCTTGTTATTATTATTATTATTATTTTTTGTAAATGTCTTGATGCTCTGGTTATAATTTTGGTGATTTTAAAATTTTATGCTCGTGCTGACCCATGGTATTGGATCCACCACTGGCGGTAGGCATGGTATGGGACTTGGGAATGCAGTCCACTCAAGAGCTTTCTGTTGTGTGTTAATGTTGGGTAACAGGTCTGAAAAAATATCATTGCATTGTGTCATGTTTTGAGTCCCAAGGCCTAGGCAAGTAGGTGTGTGCTTTAAAGTAGAGTGGGCAAAGTTACGCATTTATTACTTAACATGCGTTGTCGGTCGGGCCGGGCACCAGTGGTTTAAATTATACGGACCTGAGACTGACCAAGTATACCATTTTAACTCTGTTTTCTTTACATTTTTACTCGATTACCCAAATAGACCCGCCCGTTTGACGAAAATTATTGTTGGGTTCGATGGGTTCGGGCGGTCTCGGGTTTCTGCTCACCCCTAATCATTGCAAATATACCTTTCGTAAATGTATTTACGAAGCCTGTGAAAACACACATCCATAGATCTATTTGCAAAAGTGTTAAAAAATCTCTGTAAATGTTATTCTAAAATTTTTGGCTGCTTTGAAAAATGATTTTAATTGTCTTCTACCATGTACAGGGACAAACGCCGATGAGGGATGTTCGTGAGGAGGACGAGTTGGGAGGGAGGTGCCTATGGCCTCCTCTCGCAAACAGAGAGCACAATAGGTTTAGGCAGTTCCTGCATCCTAGGAGGTTTCCGCACAGGTTGGGGAGAAGTCACCACCATCTCCGCCATTCTGCGGACAGGCCGAGGAGATTTCGCTACCACCCCAACCATTCCCAGCGCAGGATATGGAGATTCCCCCACCACCACCACCATTCCCCAAATAGGCCAAGAAAATGTTGTCATCATCTCCACCCGGGGGACCTAGAGGATATGTCTCTCCTCCACTCATTTCAGGACCATATGGCCATCCACTTACGGGTGGGAGAAGTAAGTGTCATTATATTTCTAAATGTCATTATTTTTTAGAATTTATAGTTCACTACTAATTAATTATTGTTTTTATTCTTTACAGTACCGAAAACCACTGAAGGTGGTTAACCACGCTTGGAAGATCGAGGACTGTATTATCGGCCCTGACGACCAGTGGTTGGTGCATATTGTGGAGGAGTCCGGGCTGGCACCCCTTAGATTTTTCAAGTTTAGCACCGTTGAGAAGGGTCTCCTGTCAGCTTTTGTTGAGAGGTAGTAGAAGGAGACCATTAACTTCCATCTTCACTTCGGTGAGATGACTGTCACCCTTGGCAAAGTCTCGACTCTGCTCCATCTACCAATAATGGGGCGACTTCTACCTTTTACTCCTATCGGTAGAGAGAAGGTGTGTGCCCTATTGGAGGAGCTACTTGGCAATACCTATGAGGAGGCCATGGCTGAGTGCAAACAGACAAGAGGTGCACACACGTGCTTTAGCTAGTTGTTAGAATAGTACAACTCCGAGATGTGGTGTGCAAAAGAAGCTGGGGAGCTTTACCACGGGGTGGTGCCTCAGGGGCACTAACGTGAATGCAGGCTGCGAGGGCCTTTTTTATTGTGTCTCTTGGGCTGCACTCTGTTCACAGACAAGAGTCAACCCTATGTGGACGTTGGAGGCCTTCTATAACCTCCAGAGATGTAGAGAGTATGCATGGAGTAGTATGATAGGTCCGCAAGTGCACGGTTTTATCGCGTAGTAAAATATCGTTCCCACAAGGACTTAGAATTGAGTACCAATTTCTCTCACTAAGATGATTAGCTAAAGGAATAAATTAGAATGGTATTGTTGTTGCTGGAAAATAAAATGAGTTTAATTTAGAAAATAAAAGGCTCTTGGGATTGATGTTCTTCAAATGAAAATTACTCTTAAGCCAATTCTTCATCACTTTCCTTTGAGTATGAACAATGGATTCTTAAAGGCCAAATAATCAAATGTGATTATTGTCTTCTTTCAAAGTACAATAACATGTTTTAGACCATAAAATCTACCTATTTTCATGGTAGAAAGAATGATAAAACTCATTAAGAACAATTATTTCTAAGCCTCAAGGAAACCAATTCTATTTTCATGAATTGATCCCCTTGTTTAATCTTGTAATTCCAATATCGAATTTTCACCTTTCAGTGCTTAATAAGATATTTAGGATTCATACAATCATATTAGTTATGATTGCAGAGAAAGTAAAACTCAAGATTAAATTAAGAATGGAACAATGCTCATAACATCTAAGGAAAGAAAATTAGACTTAACAATAATTCATCATTGGAATATAATCAATCCCAAGATAAAAGAAACTACTCACCCATGATTGGAATGTAAATAAGACAATGTAAATTAAACATTCAGAACTTGAATAAGTAAAAGATGAAGATTAGAAGGTAATAGAAACTGAAATTCATTCAAAACTTAAAGCCATAGAAAAGTTGCTTGAACATACATGAAGAAAAAGCACAAAAGAACACAAATTTAGCTAAGAAAGATGGAGAGGAATATGATCCAATTTCGTGCTCTGAAAGCCCCCATTTATAGCCTAATTCTACCCCAATCAAGTGTCATTATATCCCCTTTAAGACCCCTCTAAAACTGCTCAACAGTTTCAGCACTTAAGTTGAGTTGTTACAAAATTCTGCCATAAACATGGCCGTAATGCGCAACACTGGGGGGCCATAATCTTCAAACTGTGACTTTTCAGCTCACGTAACCACGAATTACGGCCATGTTGGAAAACACTGGGGGGCCGTAATTCTCTTTGTTTCTTCACTTGACCTTCCAACTGCTTCCCACGAATTATGGCCATGTTCTTCAACACTGGGGGGCCGTAATTCTCTCTGTTTGCATCAAATTCATCAACTCTTCAACTCCTTTTCCTACAAATCAAAATATAAACCAAAAGGTAATAAAAATAAAACATAAATAAAGAGAAACCACTAATAAAACCTATTAAAGCAAGGTAAAAAACTAGATAAATTCTAACTTATCATAGTACTACCCTAGCATGCTTATACGATCACATGTACGACACAAGGATCCACAACACAAAGAAGATGAGGGGATACACGACCCTTCTATAGGTAACTTTACACTATGTTGTTTTTATTGTTCATTATTTCTAATTAGTTATTGCTTTTGAGACACTGGTTGTTTTATAAACATGGATTCACGAGCACTTTCCTAACACTTATGCTCATTAGGAGCATTTGGAGTACGAGGAGGAGTGGCCTCAGGCCCACCAATGGTTAACGATTCGGGCACCTGGAGAGGTAATGTCGTACCAGACTGCTTTGGAGTGGTTGATTCATGGTGTGTTGGTCTACATATGACGACCATCCCTAGTACGTTTGTTTTAGAAGATCTAGTGGTACTCTGGGTGGATTCGGTGTGGCAGGATGATGCACACACACCTCCCGGAATGGGTCCTATGGCAGTTCGATTATGTTCAGGGAATCCCACAAGATCCTGCAGAGTCTACACGATTGGTGACGTCCCCAGAGGAGATGGATGTCGCATACCTTGCATGGGGGGAGCACTTATGGACGTCTCTATCAGGTCTGAGCGTGTCACGCAGCTGTGGGATACCCTACTGGGGTATGTTCATTGGTTCGTCCGGATTTCTCATCCCTACCTTCTAGTAGAAGTTGAAGGGTCCCACACTAGGCTGCCATCGCAGAGGTCTGTGACACCCTCTACCCTGCATGTTATTGTTAAAGAAATAAATGAGATAAAATACAAACGATGGAAAATACAGAATATCAAACACAAGGTAGAGTCATCACACTCATATAACTTGAGAAAAATAATAGAATAAACAATTACGACCAAGTTTTGAAAAAAATAAATAACACCCCAATGTCACAATATTTCAGAGCTGACTCTAAGTAATTACATCGAAAAACAACAACAACGTTAACAACAAAAAGCCGAAAATCCTAACTACGGTGATCGCATCCACAGATCACTCCTCAGCCACGTCGTCGTCCTCACCTGCAAGCTCATCGTCTAAGGTGTATGAGTAGCCACAGTAAAGGCGGTTAGACATCGTATACAAGAATAGCACATACGACAAAGGAAATAACTTAAGCAATGCGCATACATCAACATTAACTTGCACAACACATAACATGAGTGCATGACTCTACGAGTACATATTCAAACCTAGAACAATGCCTACTTCACTATACATGTGGATCCAAACTAACTCATACAAACGAGTGAGGGAATGCCGTCACTCTTGAGTACGAACAGTGAACGTGAGAAAAACACAAGAAAGGGGGGTTTGAATTGGGTTTTAGGAATCTTTTCAGAAATACTAATGTTTTTGAAAACCTTTTCAAAACAACTCTTTAACAAAGATAATAATGGGAACGGGTAAAGAGGAAAGAGATAATAGGACACAGTGATTTATACTAGTTCACTATCACCTGATAGCTATGTCTAATCCCTTCACCACACTGAAGAATTTCTCCACTATAATCAACTGATTACACTTAAGAGTATACTATTGCCAAATTGGCTATACTCTTAATTTCTTAGAATGACTTATTACAGTCAAGCCTCTAAGGAATTACAATCACTACTGGGCTAAATACAAGAGTTCAAAAATACTTTGAAATAATATAAATAACTCTCAACAGAGAGGATTTACAGTGAAAGCTTTAAGCACAAAAAATAACTTTCTTGAAGAAAGAATAAAACGATTTGAGTGCTGTTTACTTAGTCTCAGAGACTTGGAAAATTTCTTGATTGCTCACTTTTGAAATGTTGGAATAATTTCGTTAACCTTCTTCAGTGAAATGAGTAAGGTATATATAGCTAGGGTTCCAAATAGTGTAGTTGTGACCTAATAGGTCTTTCTCCAATGGATAAAACTTGAGATCCGCTTTTTGTGGCTTTTAATGAGTGATGTCACTTTCAACTTACAAGCCGTACACAGACACAGCAAACAATTACAGTTTCTGTCCTCTTGTGATCCTTTTTGAATTTGATCCTTTCAGAGCAAGGCATATTTGATGATTATATCTGTTGACATTCTTTTTGGCCTTTGATTCCTCGTACACTAGAAGATCATCAATGAAGTTTCTTTAATGCATGAAATAGCCTTTAATGCTTCACTCAGTCTGGTTTCCAACTAGAGGCATCTTCTACCAGATGATGCTTATTACTGAGATACTCTGCTTATCAGAGTGAGCTTGGACTAGAGGCAAGTTCTTCAGTGAAGTTTTTCTTGGGCTTTCACATACCAGAGCCTTGAGGTATGAGATGCTAGATTCCAACATTGTAGTCTTACCAGAGCGTGGTCTTATCAGAGGGTTGACTACCAAAGCTTCTTACTAGAGTGTTGATTGCCAGAGCTTGGTCTTCAGAGTATAGTTATAAGACGTTGACATCATCAGCTCTTATCAGATGATCAATGTCAGACTCAGAGGAATGGACCAGATGGTGAAATGCGCACAGAGACACAACTTTCTGAGACAGTTCCATATGATGAATAATGACTTACTCACTAAGTTCTACATGCGCACAGAGACACAACTTTCTGAGACAGTTCCATATGATGAATAGTGACTTACTCACTAAGTTCTACACACTAACAAACACATCAGAGGATAAATTGTTCTTTTTATTATTTGTTATCATCAAAACAATTAAGGGTCATTGTTTCTGAATCCACTTGATTCCAACAATTTCCCCCTTTTTTGATGATGACAAACACATAGATTGATGAACAATTTTCCATTAGAAAAATATTTATTTAAGAGATATTCAGAGGCTTCCCCTGAATTAAGCACATATAAATTTTTCTAAGTGCAGTAACACATCAGTTGCATGCTTAAAAAAAGTATCAGAGCATACCAAATATAATGTATCAAAGCATAAATTTTATCGGAGCATACAATGCGATGCATGATGTTCATTTCTTGGAGTTTATTTCTTTTTAACACTTGATTGATACATTGAGTTCATCAATTACTCTCCATATGCTTCTCTATTTTCTACTCCCCCTTTTGTCATCAGACAAAAAGGTTAAGAACATAAAGAACATCATTGTTAAAATAAAAACAAAGTAAATAAAATATAAAGAAAACAAAGGTTAAAACAGAATAGGTACCAAAATCAATTTGTCATTAAAAAGTGTACCAAATTACAAAAGTTTTGTCAAAAATGAAATAAGTACAAGGCTAAAAATAAAAGGTGAAAAATCCTAAAAGCTTTTTAAGGTTTGTTCAGCTTCTCCAAGATCATCTTTAGCATAACAGCAACTTCATCATGTTTCCGAGTTGAAGAGACCATGAATACTTGAATTCTCTGTTGTCTTCAATCAACCTGTCCAAGACAACCCTTGGAACTACAACGTTATCAGAATGGGTTGAAGCAGAGGTAGATGCTTAATCAACCATAGCAGAAGATTCAGGAGGAGGAGTTACAGGTTATGGTGCTGGAGTAGGGGCAGGTTCCGGTTCCCAAACAGCTGGAGGTTGACTTGGAGGCTTTTTCTAAGCAGGAGCAGCCAAGATTCTCCGTGTAAGTTGAAGCTATTTCTCCTTGTGGCTTTCAAACCAGTCAGTTATAAAGTACCATTCAGCATAATATTCTTCTAAGGCTTGCCAAGTTCGAGTGGACAAAGCAATTTCCTTGACAATCTCTTGTTCTATATACATCAATGTATGCTAAGGGTTCATATATCTTTCAAAAGTGGGAAAGATATGATGGTTTGGCAAAGGTAAATTCAGGTTTGGACCACGGTACAGAGCGAAAATTGGAGTTTGGTTAAGAGCAATTTGTTGGATCTGGTTAAGGGTAGCAGAGGGTGGTTGGGTTTGAGTTTCTGTGGGTAAGGTAATGATGGGGCTAGAAGTTACAGCTTGGGTGGAGTATGAATCTGGAGAAGGAGGTTCAGATTCAATATTATGAATTACCTCAGAGGCAATCTTAGAAGTAATGATGATTTCATCTTCTAGGATTGGTTCCGTTGTAAGTTCAGGTTCAGTGTGGTGTGGTGATAATGGAGGTGATGAAATTTGTTGAGTTGAGGGCGGTAAAGTATGTTTAAAAGTGGCAAAGGGTTGAATATCAAGAATAGTATAAGAGCCAGTACAAAGGTTTGGGTTTCCTGGGTGATGGGTTCTGTTACAGTTTCGGGTTGTGTTGGGAGGTTTAGGTCAGGTTGTGTTTGAGGTTGAGGTGGGGAGTAGGTTTGCTTAGTTGTGGTGGAGGAATAGGATTAGTTGGTTATGGAAGGCAAACAGAAATAGGTTCTAGTATAGGAAATGATACATTAATTCTCATTCTTTGGCTTAAGCGCTGATCATCTTCTGGTTCATCAGATGATGAGTCAGAAGGTAATGGGGGTAGAGTGGCAGTAGTGGTTGGTTTAGGGGTTTGGGTTACCCTAGAGCTATTAGCAGAACCAGCATACACAGACTCATATAATTTTACAGCATTAACAAGTACCTTTATTTTCTTTGCAGGTACTTCATAAGTCTTGACAAGCCTTTTTCTCTTAGGCACAGGGGCAGTAGCAACAGCAGTAGCAGAGGCAACAATAGAGGCAGTAGTAGCAGAGGCAACAGCAGCACCAGAGGCAACAGGCTATAGTGCCTTTGCAGAGGCTTCCTCCTGAAGCCTTTTTACCCTAAGTTCCTCATGGAACTTAGCAAACTCCTTCTGAGTTTTTAACAAAAACTCTGTCATGTCTATTTTCTTTTCCTCTTGTTCTTCAGTCAGTAATGAAGGCAGGAAGATAGGTCTAACTGGAGGAACCAGTGAAGGTGCTTGTGAGGATGTGGAAATTCCAGCAACACTCCTAGTAATCCTCTTAGTGGGTATAAAATGTCCTTCACCAATAGTTTTGACTCTTTTGCCTTTCCTTTTAGTTGTTGCTTCTTCTTCGTTGGCAGCTTGAGCAATCAACTCAGAAGATAAAAGCTTCATCTTTTTCAGGTTGTTGCTGTCAAAAATTGGAGTCGAGCATTTTTGAAGCATAAAGTCGACTTCTTCAGTATTTAGGGCTTGAAGGTGCTTGATAACTCCATGTTCTTCCAGAATTGGAGAAATAATTCTTCCATAGGGAATATTTCTGTTTTGCCCTTTCCTTGAGAAGATTCCTCACGAAGTTGAAGATAATACTTGGTAGGTTCAGAGTAGTTCTGGGGTCGTAATGCCACATTACGAATTTATGATCAGAGCTTACTGAGTCCATCGAACCTACTTTGGGCATCATGTTGCTCTTAATGATCTTGAAGAGCACCCAGAAGTAGTTCTTCATATCCACAGCCTTCGTAGCTCCAGTATTCTAAAAAATATGATCATTAATCATAGAGATTCCACCATAAGCATTTTCCCAGTTGTCAGTAATCTCAGTTCCAGAATTTGGGCAATTGATTATTTCAACAATCAAATCCTTAGTTACCACGATCTCCCTTCTTTGAACGTGGCTAAAGATGACATCGTTTGCAGTCCATGCAAAGCTCTAGAATTCTTTAACTAGTTCTAGGTAGATGTCTTTGGATTCAACGTAGAAATACTCATTCCAACTCATATAAGTGAAGTGAAATCTGAATTCGTACTCATTGATAGCTAGCTCGTTGAGATCAACTCAAGCTTCAGTCAAGACTATGAGGTCCTTGGGGTCAATATCCAGTGTGGGCATGGGGGCATTCTGTGGAGCAGCCACTTGTTGTTGTTGTTATTGTTCAGCCATTGCAGAGAGTTGCAGAGAAAGTTTCAGAGAGACGAAGATAATAGAATGCGAAAAGGGGCTAGGGTTCAAAGTGTGAGTCTTAGGTACTGGGTGAGTGTGGTGAGTGGGTATAAACGTGTTTGAGAAGGTAAACCGCCTTCGTCAGTTTTTAAAATAAAATTAAAAGAAATATTAAAATTGTCGTTTCAAAACTGAAACGTGTCAAACACTGTATTAAAGAGGCGCAGTAAAACTGTCCTCGGACAGTAAAAGCAATAATGATTCAGCAAAGAGTAATTCTCATGCACCAGCGCATCAACCAGTCTTAGAGAGACACATGTACACTAATATTCCCAGAGGGAAAACACACATATTGAATGCACCAGACGCATGTGAATATGAACAGTGTACCAGATGCAACAACAGAGGATATATAAATAAATATATAAACAGAGGCATCATAGTATCAGAGGCATATATACTATCACCAGACGCAATAACCAATATCAGAGACAAGTAAGATCACCTGATGCAACACATAGGATCAGAGGCACATATGCATACCAGACGCACATGTGATATCAGAGGCAAGCATGTTATCAGATGCAGGATGTGATATCAGAGGCAAATATGTTACCAGTTGCAAGCATATCAGAGGCACACATATCAGAGGCAAATATATTCAATTTAAACGATCATTCCTTTATAAGATGAAAATTCAAGTTTTTCCTTATAAAGTTGAATCTATCTTCAGCAAGAGATTTTGTATAGATATCTGCCAATTGATAGTCAATATCTAAAAAATTTAATTTCAACAATCCCTTTCTGAACATAGTCTCTTATAAAATGATATTGAATTTCAACATGTTTAGCTCTTGAATGTAAAATTGGATTCTTAGTCAAACATATAACAGAGGTATTATCACAGAAGATATAAATTTACTTATGTTTTCAAAACAACTCTTTAACAAAGATAATAATGAGAACGAGTAAAGAGGAGAGAAAGAATATGACACCGTGATTTATAATAGTTCACTATCACCTGATAGCTATGTATAGTCCCTTCACCACACTGAAGGATTTCTCCACTATAATCAACTGATTACACTTAAGAGTATACTACTGCCAAACTGGCTATACTCTTAACTTCTTAGAACGGCTTAGTACAGTCAAACCTCTAAGGAATTACAGCCACTACTGGGCTAAATATAAGAGTTCAAAAATACTTTGAAATAATATAAACAACTCTCAACAGAGAGGATTTACAATGAAAGCTTTAAGCACAAAAGATAACTTTCTTGAAGAAAGAATAAAACGATTTAAGTTGTTCACTTAGTCTCAGAGACTTGGAAAAATTCTTGATTGCTCATTTCTGAAACGTTGGAATAATTTTGTTAACCTTCTTTAGTGAAATGAGTAAGGTATATATAGCTAGGGTTCCAAATAGTGTCGTTGTGACCTAACAGGTCTTTCTCTAATGGACAAAACTTGAGATCCGCTTTTTGTGGCTTTTAGTGAGTGATGTCACTTTCAACTTACAAGTCGTACACTGACACAGCAGACAAATACAGTTTCTGTCCTCTTGTGATCCTTTTTGAATTTGATCCTTTTAGAGTAAGGTATATTTGATGATTATATCCGTTGACATTCTCTTTGGCCTTTGATTCCTCGTACACTAGAAGATCATCAATGAAGTTTCTTTAATGCATGAGATAGCCTTACTCAGTCTGGTTTCCAACAAAAGGCATCTTCTACCAGATGATGCTTGTTACTGAGATACTCTACTTACCAGAGTGAGCTTCGACCAGAGGCAAGTTCTTCAACATAGTTTTCTTAGGCTTTCACATACCAGTACCTTGAGGTACCAGACGCTGGATCCAACATTGTAGTCTTACCAGATGATCAATGTAGACTCAATGGAATGGACCAGAGAGTGAAATACGCACAGAGGCACAGCTTTCTGAGACAGTTCCATCCGATGAATAGTGACTTACTTACTAAGTTCTGCACACTAACAAACACATCAGAGGATAAATTGTTCTTTTCATTATTTGTTATCATCAAAACAATTAAGGATCACTGTTACAAAATCCACTTGATTCCAACAAACAGTGTCTAGTCTGGGTGACCCGGTATATATGGGAACACCCCAGCTGTGGTAGCTATCCACTGTCTTTATATAAGACGCACCTACCCAATCGACCCCTAAGGTCGGGTACCTTTCCCATCAATGACCGATACTATATCGGATCATCATTGCTCATCCCCAATAACAAAAACACGAAGACACCATGTGATGCATGAGCACAAATCAAACAAGTGTCTAATAACAACAACAACAATAACAACGTATCAACTAACCAATCATCTCATCAAGCGGTCGACTACAATATCATCAACAAGGTACTACTCGTCAGTAAACTGGAAAGTTTCCCATAACCTAGGAACAAGTCTGTAACACCCCATTTCCAGAGCGCTACTAAACTAATAATCTGACAAACGTTGGCATATTCCTGAAAGTTGGAATACTCTGCTTGCAGGGTTTGTTCTGAAAATGTGGTTCTATTTTTTTTTTCTCTTTTAAAATTCTTTCAAGGAGCAGTCAGAGTATTACAGCAACTTTTAGAAACATGGTGGTAAGTAAATAATGACACCAATTAAACCACATTAACCATGCTTATCAAGTTATCCCATCATTTAATATATGACAATACATGTCTGGAAACATAACAAACATTTATTACAACCCCGAAATGAATACAACGTCCTATAGCTGGTCGACACGCTACATCCCTTACTAGAATACTAGTAAGTTACCACAAGCATAACACAAGTAGAAGCCGGACAGACTATCTTCCACTCAACTGGCCAGTAGTCCCGAACACTCCGCTCGCTCCGCCATCTGGGTTACATTCATCAATTGAAAAAACCACTGGCAAGGGTCAACTTCTTACAAAAAGATAGGTACAAATACAACAACATATTACATAGACATTATGCAACTCACATGCTTCGACACAAATAAATCAAGAAATCATAATACACAAGACCACAAAATGCATAATTGCCCAAAATGCAACTCAAAACACTCCCTCAATACACTCTAAAATTTCCGGAAAGTAACGCCGATCCATCCACTGAATACCAGTCGTAGCCTTGGGCTCTCCTCTCACCCTAGGACATTCAGCTCAGGCTCCTTGACGCTACGACGCCTAGCTAATCTACCGAAAAACCGGCTGGAGCTGTTTACTGGATCCTAGCACCCTAGGTTAATCGGCTAAAGCTCATAAACGTCACGACAAAACTCTCACAACCCCAATGAATAAATCGACTCATACAATGATTCAAAGAAGCAAACTCGAATAAATATTCAACCTCATATTAAATAATTATTCACACAGAACTCATCACGATATAACGCAGTTCAGCAATTCATAGCAAGACAATGCAACCAAGTTATATCGCAAACAATCAGAATACAATTCATCCCTCTGCAACTCAGTGGAGTTAACAAAGAGGAAAACAAACAAGTGTGGGGGGTTGGGGATAGCTGCCAACCTCTTGTAGACAAGCCCACTAAATAATCAGTATAGATATCAGACAATAAAACAAACGAAGGGGTACGAGACCCTCACTTCGAACCCTAAGGTTCTCAAACTTCTTCGCTTTAATACTTAAAATTAAATCCTATGCAATATCTAAAGTTTCCCTTACACATACTATACATAAGTAAACACCGAGAATGTGAAGTGGCCTTATCGAAACGCCAAGCCATGCGTCCACGTACTCCTCGATTCTACACCGCACGATCTCCGATTACTCAAAGCCTAACACTCGAAGCAAACTTAGCATAATCTAAAGTCTTAATTCTATAACCTTAAGCTCTCAAAACCTAAACCCTTTTCCTAACCAAACACTTTCACTTAGGAACTTAGTTTAAAAAATACTAGTTTTTAATAAATTACATACACCTTGAAAATTCATTTTACTACTAAGGAATCAAACTTTAAGGACAAGGAATCTTTCTCTTGAAAACTTAGAACATAAAACATCACTATTTTTCTTGAAAACCTAGAGCAAGAATCAACTTCAATTAACCATTACTTTTCTCAAATACTCAATCAAGGCTCCACTTAGTTTTCTTGGGTCTCAAGGAACCCAATTACCTTATGTGCTTCATTGCCTTTCACAATCAAAACAACTTCCAAACAAACCAAATTATTTTCTAAAATTTTCCAACACTTACACATAATTTAATACTACTAATATCAACTAAGAACACAAAATAATTATCCCTTAGACTTAGACTTAATTCTAATTCCTATGTTCTCAAATCCCAAAAATATCTCCTAATAAGAAATTACCTACACTTAAGCATTTACAAATTAGGGGTTCATATTTTCAAAATTTAAAGTTTTCTTGAAATATACACAAGTTGGAAAATAAGGTTCTACTTACTAAGTTCAAGTCCTTCAAAAATTTGAAATACAAATCAATACCAAAATCAACTTCATTTTATCTAAAAGCTTGAGTTAAGGCTCCACTAGGTCCTTAGGATCTCAAAGAGTCCAATTTACCTATTGTGTTTTATAGCCTTTAGAATTCAAAACAACTTCAATTCTTAATCCAATCACTTCCATAATTTTCTAAAACTTGAGTGCATCTAAACACAACTACTATGAACCAAATAACACAAAAATATTTCTCTCCCATACCTTGAATGGCTCGCGGCCAAGTCCCTCTTTTTCAATTTTTTTTTTTCAAAACTCCACCCAAATCAAACAACACCATTTCAATCAATTCATTTCCTTTACCAAACAACAATTTACTTCCCAAAACAAAACATTAAACAAGACTGATCCTAATCCAACCATCTCCAAGAATCAAGGGTTTTCACCCAAAACTTCTAAATCCTTGTTTCAAATCAAAATTTAACAATTACAAAAGCAATAACAATTAATAAGAAGCAAGAAACACTAAACAATTAGATGATTCACATAGAAATCACACAACCCCTTTTTCCATAGGTCATTCAACCTAGGGTTTGTAGAATTTGGGGAAAATAGTGTTCCTCTTTCTCATGATCGTAATCAAGCTATACAATAAGCAAATAGCAAAGAAATAAGCAAGAAATCAAAGAAAACACCTCCTATTCCTAATCTAAGGGTCACGGTTTTTGAAGCTCAAGAAAGGGCAAGGAAGTGCTTATCTATATGCTTACTCACTAGACCAAGAGGTAGGTGCTAATTAGATGGAGAAATTGGAAACAAAATGTGATTGGAGGAGGTGGATACTATTTACCCTGGAAGTGGAGAAAGAGTAAGGGTTTGGAAACAAATAAAAATAAAATGAGATTGTGGGGATGGGAGGTACTCTGGCGGAATAAAGAAGGGGAGAAGAAGTAGGCTTGGCTTGCTTTCTCTTCATCACTCATGAGCAAGTTGGAGAAAAGAAATAAAATGGAAGGGTTAGAAATGGGGAAGCTCACGCTGCTGCCAAAGAAAAGAAGGAAGGGAAAATATGAGATGTGATTTTTGGGGAGAGAGGGCACGGTTCAGGGAAATAAAAAGAAGGAAAGAATTGTGTGGCTTTGCTTTCATTTTCACTTAGATTAGATATACTAGTAGGAAATAAAATAATGATGGAATGGAAGAGGAGGAGGGAATCACGCTGGTTCCAAGAGAGAGAGAAAAGGAAAATAAATAATTAACTGTGATAATTCACTTGGTCAAGAATAAACTAGGATAAGATTAAAATAATTAGTCACCAAAAGTGTGACACCTAACTTCCAAAAAGTAAGATGCTAATCCTATCAACTAGTCTAAAATATTTAATCTCTCATCTCTCATGATTATCTCCTAATCCTAGAGTCCAAGGTGTACTAAAAACACGGCGTCGAGTAACTGCGTTACCGATTAATTCTCAAGCCGATTAATTCGCGAAAATTAATTTACCGAGAAATTAATTCACCGCATGATAAAATATTATGATAAATATTAAAGACAATTTAAAACACTCAAGAATAATCACAAGAAGTTACGATTCGATTTTGATCGAAATCGGAGTTCATTTAAAATTTTATCTACGGCAAAAACTGTCCGGTGATTCGAAACGCGACGAAACTTCGTTAGAATTTTTTGATGATATTCGAATCATGAATTAATATGAAATATTAACTCTCTTAAATTTAATTTCATCTTAATTTAATTCAATCATTTTCTTAGTCAACAAAAATATGCGTTACCGCATCAAACAGAAAACTTATAATAAGTTTAATTGATGAATTCACCTTAAAAACAGCATACGTCTACGCTGTCAATTAATTTGAATTGACATCACGAATATTAATTATTTATAACAAATAAATTATTTAAAATAAATCAAAAGAGTCCCTCGTACTCTCAGTAAATCATTGAGGTGATCAATCTCTATGACTTACATTTAAGTATTTAGGATTTTATCGCTAAAACAATTTTCCTTAAGGATTGGGATGTTTCAAAGTCCAAGTTATCAACCTACCTCATAACACTAAGTCTAAGCTAACTTAACTTAGTACCCAACCCTTATACTCAAGTAGTTCACCTACCTAAATCCATCTAGGTTTGATCATCACTTATGATACCCTATCGAACATCGAATACCATTAGAATACAAGTTAGGGCACTGTCCTAAGCCGAAACGGATGAGATAACGCGGAAACACGGCGCACCTAGGCTACCACCAGTGTGCCTGGTGCCCAGCCTTTGTCCAAGAAACTTCACGTGCGAATTTTTATGTGGTCCCCATGCGTTTGGGGACGACCGGACGTACCGTACTACTCCTCTAAAATCATGGAACACTATCCAAAAGGGTTTTAGTCAATATCTAACCTATCTCGAATTCAAAAAATTTGTTTAGAGAAACTTTGTAAAAAACTGTCAACACTTAGTCAAAATTTTGCTAACTTTTTCTGCACAAAATTATTCCAAGTTACCAACCTCACTAGATCTTGCTCCTAAATACTCAAACTATTATCACATGAATGTCATCATCATTCCTAGGTTCTAAAATCCATTGAATCCATTACTTAGTCTATTAGGCCCCACAAACTTAGGAAAATTTTGCATAATTCCAACTTAGTCTATTATTCATAATTTTCTGCATAATCACTTCCTAAACCTAATAAATTCAAGTAAGACAAATCACACTCTATGGCATACTAACACCTAACAAGGTACCAATCTTAACATCTCATAGGAACAACAACACTAACCATGAGACACCATTTCAATCACACAACAATCACATAGGAGTCAACGCAACCAAAACATCACATATTGCAAAACATGGCATATTGTCATGAAATCAACCAAATTAACACAATTCATATGACAACACACATTTCAAACATTTCAAGGACACCAAGAAAGTGTCAAACTCGCGAATTTCCCATTACAATGGCAATGATACTTATTCACGCACAACCGCGCCAAGTCTAGGGACAATGGGACGTCCCTATTGTCTAAGTATACCCATAAGCCCACTAATCATGTATCCATCTACCCCCTTACCTTGTAATTTTCGTGGTCCCTCACCAAGGTGGATAAGAAAGGTCTTTTGCTTCACAAAAACGATGGTTCTCCTTCAAGAATGTGAGGTCATGGCATAAAACAAAGGAATTGTGAGTTTGGAAACCCTAAGAATGAGAAAGAGACAAACCCTAACCAAGAGAACTTACCTTATGATTAATACACCAAGAATGTTAGAAGAATGGTAGAGTCAATGTGCAAATTTTCGAGTTCCCTTGATGGAGTTCTAAGATAGAACCTTCAAGTTTAGAATTTTGGAAGAAGAGAAGAGAATGAGCAGTTTTTCCCGAAGTGATCACTTGAGAGGAGATAATGAACGTGATTAAGGGTCCTAAATCTGGGGTTTGGGGGTGGTTTGAAGCCCTGGTATGTAACTCCCATGAAATAGGTAAAAATGGGTCCCAAATAGTTAGAAAACGAGTCAAAATGTGCAAATGCACAGCTTCATATCAGTAGCAGACGCCCTGCGCCCTGGCTCAGTGTACCCTGGGCGCCCTGCGCCCCCTTGGAGTTATATAATTGGTCTGTTTCGCGTCCTAACTTATGCAATTGTGTCACATATCGACCCTAATTAATTCTTAACCAATCGAAAACATTTTTAAACATATAATCATACATTGAAAACATACATATGCACACACTCTAAGTACTAGAAGCAAATTTTGAGGGTGTTATAGTCCCCCCCTTAGAAAAATTCTGTCCTCAGAATTGTCACCAACCTGCAGTGAACAGCTGCGGGTAGAGTTCCCTAATCTTACTCTCCAACTCCCATGTGGCACTCTCATCTGTAGCTCCGCTCCATATTACCTTCACCAGTGGAATTTCCTTTCCCCCCAACTGTTTCAACTTCCGATCCTCGATCCTCTTCGTTAGTGCCTCAAAAGTAAGAATCTCCTTTTGTTGTATGGTATCCGGTTCGATCACATGACTCGAGTCATGTATGTACTTCCGTAACTGTGATACGTGAAACACGTTATGTAGATTCGACAGAAACAGAGGTAACGCCACTTGGTATGCTACCTCGCTAACTCTCTTCAAAATCTGATAGGGTTCAATGAACCTAGGTGTTGACTTCCTAGCTTTCAATACCCTTCCAACTCCCTTTGTACGTGTAACCTGTAGAAACACATGATCACCTTCTTGGAACACCAAATCATTAGTCCTCCTATCGTGATAGCTTTTCTGTCTGCTTTGCACTGCTCGCATCTTCTCTTGAATCATTCTCACCTTCTCAGTGGTTTCTTGAACTATCTCCGGTCCCAACACGAATTGTTCGCCGATCTCATACCAACACAGTGGAGTCCTACATCTCCTCCCATACAGAGCCTCATATGGTGCTATCCTGATACTGGAATGGAAACTATTGTTATATGTAAACTCTATAAGGGGTAAGAATCTCTCACAGCTCCCGGTCTCCTCCATGACATAAGCTCACAACAAATCCTCCAAGGATTGAATCGTCCACTCTGACTATCCATCTGTCTGAGGATGTAGGCAGAGCTCAACTTAAGCTTTGTCCCCAAAGCGGCATGCAAACTCCCCCAAAATCCCGATGTGAATCTTGGATCTCGGTCCGACACGATACTAGACGGTACTCCGTGCAATCTGACAATCTCTCGGATGTACAGTCTAGTCAACTTCTTCAATGAGTACTCCATGTTCACACCTATGAAATGAGCCGCTTTAGTCAACCGGTCCACAACTACCCAAATTGCGTCACAACCTGTCGGACTTCTCGAAAGTCCCAACACGAAATCCATAGCAATGTTATCCCACTTCCACTCTGGAATAAGTAACAGCTACAACTTCCCAAATGGCATCTGATGTTCAACCATGGACTCCTGGCAAGTTAAACAAGCGTACACAAACTCCGCTATCTCATTCTTTATTCCGGGTCTCCAAAACATTTACTTAAAGTCTTGATACATTTTAGTAGCTCTGGGGTGAATACTCAAAACACTCTTGTGACCTTCCTTGAGAATCATCTTCCTTAGCTCCGGAACATCCGGTACACAAATTCGATCCTGAAACCGCAGAATACCATCCGTGCCTTCGACAAAATTCGCGAACTTCCCTTATACCATCAAGGTCCTCTGATCAACTAAGAAAAGGTCGGTCTTCTACCCCTCACAGATTCGATTCATTAACTCCTTAGTAACCTTCAACATACGGAACATAACGTTCAATGGAGTCCTTTCACATGCCAAACTCGTATCCCTAGATTCTTTTATCAATTCCATCTCCTTAACCATCATGGCTGAGCAATGTAAGGCCTTCCTACTCAATGTATCTGCCACCACATTAGTTGTACCGGGATGATAACTCAGCTCAAACTCGTAGTCCTTCAAGAACTCCATCTACCTGCGCTGTCTCATATTCAACTCCTTCTGGTCAAACAGGTAATTTAGACTCTTGTGGTCGCTGAAAACTTCGAACCTGGTGCCATACAAAAAGTGTCTCCAGATCTTCTGAGCAAAAACCACTCCACCTAGCTCTAAGTCATGAGTGGGGTAATTCTGTTCATGTACCTTCAGCTGCCACGATGGATACACCAATACCTTACCATGCTGCATTAACGCTCCACCCAATCCTTGCTTGGAAGCATCACAATACACCACAAACGGTTCATGAGGGTCTGGCAAAACTAACACTGGGGTTGAAGTCAACTTGTTCTTCAACTCCTGGAAGCTCTCCTCACACTTAGCATCACACACGAAAACCTGTTCCTTCTTTGTAAGGATAGTCAACAGTAGTGCAATCTTGGAAAAACCCTCGATAAATCTCTTGCAGTAACCTGCCAGTCCTAAAAAGCTTCGAATCTCCGTCACAAACGTAGGAGCTTCCCAATGCAAGACGGCTTCAACCTTGGTTGGATCAACTACTATGCCTCCTTTAGAAATCACATGCCTGAGAAAACTCACATCCTCCAACCAAAATTCACACTTCGATATCTTTGCATACAATTATTTCTCCGGCAAGGCTTGCAACATAACCCTCAAGTGTCCTTCGTGCTCTTCTCGAGTCTTAGAGTAGATCAAGATGTTATCGGTGAACACCACCACAAACTTATCCAAATAGGGGCTGAATATCTTATTCATATAGTCCATGAATACTGCTGGTGCATTGGTCACGCCAAAAGGCATCACTGAGTACTCATAATGACCATAATGCGTTCGAAACGCGGTCTTCAGAATGTCCTTCTTCTTTATCGTAATTTGATGATATCCAGACCTCAAATAAATATTTGAGAAAATACAAGCTCCAATCAGTTGGTCCATGAAATCATCTATTCGTGGTAACGGGTAGCGATTCTTAATAGTAATCTTGTTGAGCTACCGATAGTCCACACACAACCTCATAGTACCATCCTTCTTCTTTACCAACAAAACTGGCGCTCCCCATGGTGACACACTAGGCCTCACAAATTTCTTCTCTAACACTTCTTCCAGCTACTTCTTCAACTCTGCCAACTCCAACAGAGACATTCTATAGGATGCCATAGAGATAGACCCCGTAGCTGGAACAAGGTCAATTGCAAACTCCACATCCTGCTCCGGTGGTAGACTATTAATTTCTTCGAAGACTCCCAAAAACTTGCAGGCGGTCGGAATGTCCTTCACTTCTAACTTCTCTGCCACCATGGTACATAACATCATATAAGCTTGGGCTCCTTCCTTCAAAGATGGCTCCACACGTTTAGCAGTGATGACACTTGGGTCCTTAGGCTCAGGCTCCACGAACATTACTGTCTTATCGAAATAGTTCAAAAGCACCTGATTGGCAGCCACCAATCCATCCCGAGTATGACGTCTAACTTTCGCAGAGGTAGACACACTAAATCCACCACGAAGTTCCTATCTCCAATCTCCAGAGTACAGTTCTTATACGCATAAGAGGTAACTACCGGTTCCTTTGAGGGGAGGGCTACCTCCAAATCTGAAGCAAGCCGAGACAAAGGTAGTTGCAAGTTTCTCACACAGTCATGCGAGATGAAGGAATGAGTCGCGCTAGAGTCAAACAACACTAGTAAAGGAGTTCCTTTGATAAAACCGATACCTTGGATGAGATTCTCTAATTCTACTGCTTCGGCTCCTATGAGAGCAAAGACTCTGCCAGTGGTCTACATCTTGTTGGCTTGAGGCTTCTGAGGCTTGCTGGTTTGGGCTTAGCTTCTCCACAATCCCTGCCAATGTGTCTAGGCTTACTGCACCAGAAACAGATGACTGAAGTCTCTTTGCACTCCCGGGTGTAATGGTTCATGCCACACTTTTCGCATCTGATTCGGTCATATGGCCAAGCGCCTCCTCCGATGGGTCTTCCTGTAGATGTGTTGGCCTTCCTGTTGCCTTCATGCTTGAATCCTCGGCTAGTAAGGGCTAGAGGCTGCTTCCTCTTTCCTTGATTCTGATTGCCTCTGGTGTTCTTTAGTGCACCCATCCTTTCCTTGTAAGCATCCTTATAATCTCTTGTCTTCTGCACCAGTGAGCCATAGTCATTAAGCTCCACAATGGCTATGTCCTATTTGAGTTCAGGACGTAGCCCATTCTTGAATTTCACACACTTAAAACAATCAGTTGCAACAATCTGATAGGGAGGGTAGTAGCGGGACAACTCCTTAAACTTAACAACATATTCATCCACGGACATGTTGCCCTACGTTAGTGCCAAGAACTCAGCCTCCTTCTTGTCACACGACTCAGCCAAAAATTACTTCTACAAGAATCTCTCCTTGAATAAATTCCAGGTGACAACTACTTTAGCATTCTCCAAGCACTGACGCGTGTTCTCCCACCAGTGCTCAGCTTCATCCATCAACTTGAAAGTAGCAAAAGCCACCTTTTGGGCGTCAGTGCAAGTCATAACCCTGAAAATCTTCTCCACCTCGCAAATCCAGTGTTGTGCTCCATCAGGGTCGAATGCTCCCTTGAATGACGGAGGGTCATTCTTCTGGAAGTCAGCAATGCCCTGAAAGTGGGTGGTCTTATCCCGACGAGTTTGGTTGTGTTCCATCGCCTCAGTAACTCAGCCTAAAGCCTCAATCACAGCACGACCAGTCCTGTTTGCCATTTCCCCCTTTATAGACAAACCGTAGAAATGAGGTTAGAATCTATCTAAGTACACACAATCTTATAATCACATCTATTCTAACATAGACATTCATATAAGAGTACACAGAGAATACATAATAGATCATACAACGGCTTAAAGAATAAGCCTAACTTTGATACCACTAAATGTGACACCCTCTAAGCAATGCGGATAATCAATATTAACTTTTTTTTTTTTAGGCAAAAGAAAGGAGTGGGGCCTCGTTAAAACCTTCTGATGCAAAACCCTCCTTAGGAAAAAAACATCCAGAAGGAAAAAGAGTACCCCCGCCTAAAATTTATTAATAAAAAATTGAAAAAAGCAACAAATAAAATGGGGGGACTAGGCCAAGACCCATTAAACAGAAACAAAACAAGAACAATAGGCACGCCAAAGAGGCCTATGCAACTACAATAAATAAAGAAAGCAATAGTGGTATGCAGAGGCATCACAATAATGTCTTTCATCCCAACGAGGTTGGCACCAAAGACATTAACAATCATTTGCAGCATACCAAAATTAATAAATAAAAAACGTGGAACCAATGAAAGGCAAAAGAAATCCAAGACCAAATAAAAATTATCTGAACCGGTAGCATGGCAGGCCATATCTATTGCGAGAGAAATCTTCAGCCACGAAGGAAGGGATAGTGTTCCACCAAGTGAGACCAGGATAATAGATACCCTTATTCGCCAGTTTATCGGCGCAGGAGTTTCCTTCTCTATAGATATGAGAAACGGAGAAAATCATGTTCTTAGTGATCTGCATGCTGTTTAACCACCGATTGCGCAGGTTTCAAGGGACAATAGCATGATTAGAAAAAGCCATAACCACCAACGATGAGTCACATTCAAGCCACAATTTATTCCACCCATTGCGCTTGGCCAACTCAATAGCTATGATAGCGCCCATTAGCTCAGCATAGAAAGCATTGGCTACGCCAATTTGGAAAGTAAAGCAACCAAGGGTGGCTACGCTACTGTCTCTAAAAATACCACCGCAAGCAGCCGGGCCTGGAGACCCCTTAGCCGCTCCATCAGTGTTAACTTTGATCTAGGTACAATTAGGGGGATGCCAGTTCACCTCAATGATTTTAGGAGCTTTGCCCAGCTTACCAGTAATGGAGAAATGCTTAAGAAAGACAAACTCCTGAATATTACCAGACATAGACCCTGAAGAACGGTTACCTGTAAGGTTGACATTAGCAACGATCATGTTGATAGCCGCCGCCATGGGAACATTATTATTATCAAACGGTTGATTCCTACAGCATGCCAAATAGCCCCTATAGAATTAGCAATAGCAGCAATGAGAGCCTTTTTAGCTTGGGTGCTCCAAGAACGATCACAAATCTTTAAGATAGACAAAATGGAGGAGGTGTCCAGCGCCACCCCAACACATTGACCCAACCAACTCCAAATGTGAGAAGCAAAAGCACAAGTTAAAAACAAGTGATCAGTAGTTTCATAATGGGAGCCACAAAGACTACACATAGAGACCATATGGCAACCTCTCCTCCATAACTGATCATCCGTAGGAAATCTATTATGAATCAAGCGCCAAATGAGAAAGGATTTTGAAGGAGGGATGGAAGCTTTCCAAATAAGCTTGGACCAAGCAAGGACCTGTGTGTAAGGGGCTTGAACAACATAAGCTTCTTTTAGAGAGAGAGTTCCTGAGTCAGTACCTTTCCAAATCCAAGTGTCGGGGATGGGGAGCTTAGGAATCTTAATTTTCTGGATCTCAGAGACAAGGATGGGGTAACGCTGCAACAAGGTCTGAGGGATGTGCCACTCATAGTCAATAATGAAATCGTTGACCTTAGCAGTAAGAGAACCATGCATAGAAGCCGGGATATTTAACAAATTGACGATCGGCTGTGAAAGCCAGCAATCCAGCCAGAAATTGATACTAGAGCCATCACCCAACTGCCAAGACGTAGAAGAGTCAACTGTATTAACAAAGTGTTTCAAACCAGCCCAGATGGAAGATGAAATATGATAGCTAATAGTGGCCTTGTTCCTAGAAACTCGAGCTCGAAGAAGTTGGGCCCATTGAGCAGTGGAAGATTTAAGCTCCCAACATCTCTTTAACATAGCTGCTTTGTTGGTAGCCTTTAAAGAGCGAAGACCCAACCCACCGGCATCATAGGGACTGCACATCTTATGCCAAGCGACTGTGACCACTTTAGCTGTGTGAATGTTGCCAGACCAAATAAAATTTCTGATACATCTATCCAATGAATTCAGAAGAGAAACTGGCCAAGCATAGACCTGAAAAGAATATGTTAGCATACCAAAAATCACAGATTTAACTAATTGGACTCTACCCATAATAGAGAGCATAGAGCCTTTCCAAGAAGCAAGCTTAAGAATAATCTTATCTGCGATAGGTTGAAGATGCTCCTTCTTAGGCTTCCCTCGGAATAAAGGGACACCAAGATAAACAAAAGGAAGCTGACCCCTTCCAAAACCCAAGATATCAGAAATAGATTTTAACCGAGCATGCGGGATGCAGCCGTCATAAAATCTGGATTTATCATGATTAATTTTCTGACCAGAAGCTTGACTGTAGAGCTGAAAAAGATGCATGAGGTGCTCAATGTTCCTCTTAGTACCCTTGCAAAAAATCAGTATGTCATCTGCATAAAGCACATGACTAGAGACTTTGTAGCCTCTAGGACTAGCCATCTGCAACAAAGTGCCTTGCTGGGCTAAATTCAATATGCCTCTACTAAGAACTTCTTCGGCAAGACAAAAAAGAAGAGGAGAGAGAGGATCTCCCTGTCTGACCCCTCTTGCATAAAATAACCAGTTGATTTCCCATTAATGATATAGAAAGCTTAGCCAAATTGAGAATGTTAGACACCCAATTACAGAAGGTCGGATCCAAGCCAAACTGCTTAAGCGTCTTAAGAAGAAAAGTCCAGTCTATAGTATCGAAAGCCTTACTGATGTCAATTTTGAGAGCAATATTACCACCAAAACTTTTCTTGTGCAGATTAATCGCTTGCAACCCCAATACAAGCCAAAGATTTCGACGCCTTGAATGAAGCCGCTGATTTTGAGAAACAATTTTGGAGGCCACTATGGCCACCTATCACGAGAACTTTGGTGATGATCTTAAATTTAAAGTTGGCTAAAGCGATAGGCCTATACTGACCAATAGTATCAGCTTCTGGAGTCTTGGGAATAAGAACCACCATGCTAGAGTTAAAGTTTGGGAGAATCCAACCCTGCCTGAAAAACTGGAGCACCGCATTAAAAACATCCGCACTAATTAAATCCCAATATGTCCGTAAAAACCCCAAAGCCATCAGGACCAGGAGCCCCATTAGCGTTCATAGAGAAGACAGCATTTTTAACCTCATCCATAGAAGGTAAGTTAGTCAGCATCAAATTATCATCAACAGTAACCTCAGGAGAAATAACAAAATCAATCAAACCGTTATCGATACAGTTATTATCAGCAGCAAAAAGAGAAGTGTAAAAATCAAGAACATGGTTCTCAATATCAAGAGGGTCAGTAAGAATAGCATCACCAGATTTGAGCATGGTCATCCTTTTAGTAGCGTTTCTGATTTTGGTAGTAGTATGAAAGAAAGAAGTGCATCTATCCCCATATTTATGCCAATCCACTCTCGACTTTTCTTTCCAAAAGGTTTCTTGGAACTGTAAAACTTGATTGAGAGTTACCTGGGCCAATTTCTCTTGATTAATCAAATCATCCGAGTACCCATGCAGATCAAGTTGTTCTTGAATGGTAGAAACGCCTTTCATGGCAGCCTGCACCTTCAAATTAATATCTCCAAAGCAGTCTTTATTCCATTGCTTGAGTTTCTCCTTAACAAGTTTAAGCTTTTGAGTGAGCACGACCATTGGGCAGCCAGGGATAGAACTACTCCAAGCATCTCTAATAATGCCAAAACAATCCTTATGGTCAGCCCACATTTGCAGGAATTTAAAAGAAGAAGGGAAGCCCCCATCATGTTTATCAAACTCAAGCAGAAGAGGGTAATGATCCGATTTAGACTTGACCAAAGTACAGCAAGAAACATTACTCCAAGTAGAGAGCCAATCCTGGTTACACACAGCACGATCTAACCTCTTTTCAATGAGGTTTCGACCCTTTCTACCATTAGACCAGGTGTAAAGAGCTCCCCTAGTATTAATATGAACCAAACTGGAATTATCAGTCCAATCTCTAAAATCTGTGCAAGCTATTTGGGTCGGCCGACCTTTGCCCCGATACTCATGAGAGCCAAGGGTAGTGTTAAAATCACCAAAAAAGCACCAAGAACCTGGATTCGCAGCTTGGGCATCAGTAAGATCCTGCCATAACTGCCTACGGGTAATGTAAGAGGTGGAGGCATAGACAGCCGCCATGTTAAAAGACTGATTTTGCCACTCCAAAGAGAAAGCCACAAACTGACTAGTAACAGAAATGATGGAAGGGGTTAAGGACACATGACAAATGCACCAAAGATTGGGGGAGAGAGGCTGTCTCTTGTTAACTTCAAAAATCTTGTAATTTAAATTGGACCAAAAACGTTTAGGAAATTGATCAATCCGCATCCAAGGCTCAGAGATAAAGAAGAGATTAGGTCTATTATCAGTAACTAGTTGTTTGATAACCAATCTAGTATCACGATTGGCTACCCCTCTAGCATTCCAATAGATAGCTTTCATTAAGAGTTATTTTTAGTGGCTGCCCTGGATCGGGTATGGTAGTTCTTCTTTGCGCCAACTTTTGCCTTTTCTCTCAGCTTACGCTTTTGAGATTTGGTTAACACCTTGGTAAATTCAGTTTGCTGTTCAACATCATTATCAAGATTAGCAATCAGGTCCTTAGAAGAAGAAGAACTAGCCTGGTTATCGTCAGTGTTCTCAACAAAATCGGTCTCATCCTCATCCTCCTCTTCATCTCCCCATAATCTGCCCATAACAGCCAAGTCTTTCCTGATAGTGTCATTAGGATCGATTGAGGAATGTATTGGGGTATCCAGAAAAGTTTCATTGATGTCGTTGTTGGGGAATGCATCATGAAATATTCTCACAGGACCTGCAGAAGACACAGAATCTGGCACAATGGAGATATTAGAATTCACAGAATTACTAACCTGCAGATTGTTTGCTGAGACGCTGCCATTAACCTGAGGTTGATTTGACGCTGGCATCTCCAACTCAACATGCAATGCCTTACCAGAAGGACCAGTATTATCTTGCACAAATCCAAGCATAGGATTGTTGCCATAATTGCTAAACTCAGCAGCATTGTGATGGGTATTATTAACCCCCTTGAAAGCATTAGGGTCGTGTACTTTTTCCACCTTAAAAGCTATACCCTTGCCTTTATCGTTGGTAGTTGTGTGATCCTTTGAAGCAGCCAAATGATTGTCTTGCCTTTCACTCAAATTCAATGGCACCGCTTCATTGTTGTTGTTTTTATTACTCTCGGCTTCAACCATTTTATCCGAGGGAACTTCATGTGCATGGACCAAGTCGCGGTTTGTGCTAGAACTGACATCATGAGCGATTATAACATTGGATTTGACTCCAACATTTACAGTTGCACCCCTCTTAAGAATTGTAACCAGTTGTTCTTTTTCCAAAACCTGAACCGGCACTGTTTCCGTAGCAGGAGGTTGCTTCCTGTTATAATTCTTGCGAATAATCTTTGGGCCATGAACAAGAGTATCCGCATCGGTTGCCTCTTTATCCTTTTTCCTGCAAGAAGATGCTACGTGACCCAATTGTTTGCAAGTAGAGCAAAAGAGAGGTAGGTTCTCATATTCAAGAGACACAAAGAAAGCATATCCAAGTCGTTCCACCAAGAGTTTGCTGCGGAGATTGGAGTTTAGATCTATATCAATGAGGATACGGGCAAAGTGACCATAGAGGCGCTTGTTGGTGGCTTCATCAAGACATATTGGGATACCAATGCTACCCGCAATAGCAAATAGGATGCGAGGATCCCAATACTCCTGGGATAGCCCTACAATCCGAACCCAACATTGAGCATTGGTTTGTTTGAGATTTTTGGTATCAAAATCGGGAATCCAAGAGAACAAACGAAGGAAGCCCGGTTTCAATTGCCAAGAAGTGATCGACCGAACACTGCGCAGATCTTCCACAGAGGAGAATTCGAACTCATAATAACCTTTGCCAAGAGGTATCATGTGCCATTGACCGATCGGTTTCCATAGGGCTTGAAGCTTGGTGCGCAAGGCAGCGGCCTTAATGGGAGCATCTCCTTTAGAGAGAAATAGGCGACCATGGAGATGATTCTTGCACCTTTCAAGCCCTGCAAGATAAGCCTCCTCAGGTATTTGAATCGATAGTTCTTCACCCTTGAAGCATGGCTTAGGAAGTTGACTATAAGGGACATCACAAGCATTGTTCACAGCTTGGGCAAAAGACTTGGTCTGTGGGGAGAGTTTTTCAGGCACACGATCCTTATCATGTGGAGCGGCTAGCGTAGAAGAGATACCGGCGAGGAATGGCCAAGGGCATACCGGTGGAGGACCGGCAGCCATGGTGCCGGCAAGCGACGCCGCCAGCAGAGGAACCAGCACACGCAAGACAGCAGCAGGGTCGAAACGGGTCAACCTTCTCGCAACGTAGAACGTAACAGAAAAGAGTACGCTGGAGTAGCAATAGCGTGCGCCTCGACTGAAAAAGGGGTGGCGATATTGAAGCAAGGCCAAGCTCTCGCCGAGCAGGAAGGCACGACGGCGAAGCGGCGGAAGCAACAATGCAAACCCAGCAGACCCGGGTCGACGAACTCACGCAACGAAGAAACTGTACTCCGGAACAGAGAAGAGTGCGCCGGAGTATGGAAAGCCTGCACCGTGACAGAAGAAGGGCTGGCGAGTCTGAGGCACGGCCAAGCTACGCCGGAAGGCCAGCCATGAAGAACATGCAGTCGCGACGGCGTTTACTGCAACGCAAACCCTAGCAGAAACGGGTCAACATTTAGGGTATGTTTGGATTCAAAAATATTGGGGCATCATCAATATTAACTTGTACAACACATAACATGAACGCATGACTCTATGAGTACATATGCAAACCTAGACCGATGTCTACTTTACCATACATGTGGATCCAAACCAACTCAAATGAGCGAGCGAGGGAATACCGTCACTCTTGAGTACGAACAGTGTCTAGTCAGGGTGACCCGATATATATGGGAACGCCCTAGCTGTGGTAGCTATCCACCGCCTTTATATAAGACGCACCTACCCGATCGACCCCCTAGGTCAGGTACCTTGCCCATCAATGGCCGATACTATATCGTATCATCGTTACTCATCCCCAATAACAACAACAACAAGACACCATATGATGCATGAGCACAAACCAAACAAGTGTCTAACAACAACAACAACGTATCAACTCACCGACCATCTCATCAAGTGGTCGGCTACAATATCATCAACAAGGTACTACTCGTCAGTAAACAGATAAGTTTCCCCTAACCTTGGAACAAGTCCAAGTTATCTGTAACACCCCGTCTTCCGGAGCGCTACTGTTCTAATAAACCTCTTGAAAGTTGAAATACTTTTACTAACAATACTCTGCTTGCATGATTTTCGAAAATGTTCTGCATTTAAAGTTATGTTTCAGTCTAGTAGCGCTCCAGGATTGGGGTGTTACATTATCAACTTACCTCACAACACTAAGTCTAAGGTAACTTAACTTAGTTTCCAACCCTTATACTCAAGTGGTTCACCCTACCTAAATACATGTAGGTTTGATCATCACTTAGGATACCCTATCAAACCTCAACTATCTTTAGAATACACGTTAGGACACTGCCCTAAGCCTAAACAGATGAGATAACATGAAAACACGGTGCACCTAGGCTGCCACCAGGGTACCTGGCGCCTGTAGGTCTGGGCGCCTGGTGTCTAAGCTCTGTCCAATAAACTTCGCGTGCGAATTTTTATGTGGTCCCCACACGTTTAGGACAATCGGACGTACCATATTACTCCTCTAAAATTATGGAACACTATCCAAAAGGGTTTACGTCAATATCTAACCCATCTTGAATTCAAAAAATTTGATTAGCGAAACTTTGTTAAAAAACTGTCAACACTTAGTCAAATTTTTGCTAACTTTTTTCTTCACAAAATTATTCTAAGTTACCAACCTCACTAGATCTTGCTCCTAAATACTCAAACCATTATCATATGAATGTTATCATCATTCCTAAGTTCTAAAATCCATTGAATCCATTACTCAGTCTATTAGGCACCACAATTAACTTAGGCAAATTCTGCATAATTCCAACTTAGTCTATTACTCATAATTTTCTGCATAATCACTTCCTAAACCTAATAAATTCAAGTAAGACCAATCACACTTTATGGCATACTAACACCTAACAAGGTACCAATCTTAACAGCTCTTAGGAACAACAACACAAATCATGAGACACCATTTCAATCACATGACAATCACATAGGATTCAAGGCAACCAAAACATCACATATTGCATAACATGGCATATTGTCATGAAATCAACCAAATTAACACAATTCATATGACAACAAACATTTCAAACATTTCAAGGACACCAAGAAAGTGTCAAACTCGCAAATTTCCCATTACAATGGCAATGGTACTTATTCACGCACAACTGCACCAAGTCTAAGGACCATGGGACGTCCCTATTGTCTAAGTATATCCATAAGCTCACTAATCATGTTTCCATCTACCCCCTTACCTTGTAGTTTTCGTGGTCCCTCACCAAGGTGGATAAGAAAGGTCTTTTGCTTCACAAAAACGATGGTTCTCCTTTAAGAATGTGAGGTCATGGCATAAAACAAAGGAATTGTGAGTTTGGAAACCCTAAGAATGAGAAAGAGACAAACCTTAACCAAGAGAACTTACCTTATGATTAACACACCAAGAATGTGAGAAGAATGGTAGAGTCAATGTGCAAATTTTCGAGTTCCCTTGATGGAGTTCTAAGATAGAACCTTCAAGTTTAGAATTTTGGAAGAAAAGAAGAGAATGAGCACTTTTTCCTGAAGTGATCACTTGAGAGGAGATAATGAACGTGATTAAGGGTCTTAAATAAAGGGTTAGTGGCTGGTTTAAATCCCTGGTATGTAACTCCCACGAAATGGGTCAAAATGGGTCCCAAATAGTCAAAAACGTAGCCAAAACGCGCAAAACGCACAGTTGCATATCAGCAGCAGGCGCCCTGCGCTGTAGCTCATTGTGGGCACCCTGCGCCCCCTGGAGTTGTATAATCGGTCCGTTTTGCGTCTTAACTTGCGCAGTTATGTCACATATCGACCCTAATTAATTCCTAACCAATCAAAAATATTTTTAAAAATATAATCATACATTGAAAACACACATATGCACACACAAAATATTCTAAGTCCTAGAAGCAAATTTTGAGGGTGTTACAAGGTCACTGCAGAAAATGTTGTTGATGCATTAGCAGCAGACGTACCAAAGGACAGCTCTGCCTCCAGTTTTGCTTTGCCTTATTTGGTAAGTCAATATTAAATTATATAATTTTGCACAATAAATAACTTTTTCTTAATAATTATTTAATATTTGGCACTTAACCTGATATTAGAGGCGGGGAATCCCACCACCTATCAAAGGAGGAAGAAGAGGACATAAACATCGTAGATGCAATGATCTCTTTTTTCCTTTCCATTTTCAGTTTTATCTGTAATTATTTTTTTTATGTACGCACACTGTATTGACGTATTTACTAAGTTTATATTTTAATATATTTTAATATATTTAGTTTCCATAAACTACGATGTTAACCAATTAGATAGAAATAAGACACTTTCATGGTGAATATTAAAAATAACGCAAACTTAAAAATAAAGCAAACTAAAAGATAAAGATGGATGAGTTAGATCATAGTTGTGTCAAATCGGTGATATTATGGTCATCGGAACTGGTTGATGACTATGGTTTCAGCCAAACTGGTGATGATTTTGTCCACGAATCTTGGTTTCCTCAAGCAAGCAATGATCTGCTCATTGATTCTGACCAGATCCGCGTATAATTTGGTTGGCCTCATGTCGTCGTCATGTTCAAGTTTGAGAGCCTCGTATTCCACACTTCCGTGTCCCACAGATAGAGGGTATTGATAATGGATATTAACTAGAGCTATCAATTCGGGCTAGCCCAGCCCACAACGGGCCAATACATTTTTGGGTCAGGTCGGGATGGGCCAAATTTATTTCGGGCTTGTAATATACTAGCCTAGCATAGCCCACTACGGGCGGCAGGCTAAACGGGTTGGCCCACAAACCATATCTTTTAAAAAAATTATACAGTTTAGTGAGAAAACACTCCTTCAAATGTCAGCCAGAAGTGAAGTAGTTGAGTAATCTGGAACAATTCTTATAGGTGACAACGTCTCACATGCCTTGCTCGGTATATGTCCACCGTTGTTTTTTCGTTACTAGAAGTGCTTTTAAAGTTTTAACTCAATTAGTGATGGAATCTTTTACCGTTTAGAATATTAATATAAATTGTTGAATAATTGAAATTCATTTCAAAATTCATGTCTTGCTTGTGACAGATGCATGAGGCTATAACATTTAAGACCATAATTATTATGAAAGGAATCAAAGATTGCACGAGAGGAATCAAAACACATGGATCTTGCACAATCCATCGCGCGAGTATATGCACTAATTAAGATTAAGATTAAGATACAACTGTAAATGTTTTGAGGTAGAAAACTCCAAGTCATTTTTTGTGCAAAACTTGTGAACTTTTTTGAAATTCTGTCATTCTCCCCCTGACAACAACAAAATCAACAAATTTTATTGTTTTTGATAAAATTATTAGTTTTTTTCTTATGATTTCCCTTCCTTAAATATTTAAGGGGTATAACTGACAAAAAAAAAAGTAATACTAATTATAGTAGTATTTTTAATATTTAAAAAAATTCAGAAAGAGTTAATACTACCTCCAGTCCTTATTATAAGAAAATTTTTGGTGTACTTTTTTTCCTAATCCAATGAGAAAAAAAACTCATTTCAAGGTACATTAATTGCTAGAACTTTTTTATACTCCTATTTAATGTAAGATGTATGTTTACTAGAAACTCATATTGTGGTATAAAACATTTAATGTCAAGGGTATATTTGAGGTAATATTTTAATTTTATAACATTAAATAGTCTTTCTTAATCTTGGTGATTTTTACTTTTTCTTCTTATATTAGAAACGAGAGATAGTATAACTTTAAACAATGAGAATGAGTAACAATTTTTTTTTGTAAAAAATAGTACGTTAAAAAGATACAGGAGACAACCCTCAAATTAATTCTTAAAATATTATAAAAATATTAAAAGTCCCTGAAATTTTCATCCATGTCAGATATATAAATTGCCACCCATGTTGAGTGTAGTCTCCCAAGTCTTCGTGTAGCAATTCCAAAAACCATTTCCAATTCTCTTTATTTTCACTATCAACAATGGCATATGCAATGACAAATACATGTTTATTAGCATCTTCGCCAACAGCACTCAATAATTGCCCTCCAGAATAGCCCTTTAGGAAACAACCATCCAGCCCAATCATAGACCTATAGGCTGCTTTGAACCCCTTTTTGCAAGCATCAAAACATACATGGAGGTCCTTTAGATTGTGGTATAGTGTCCATTTTCACTGTTGGCTGTTGCTGCGTAGTAACTCATGGCAATAGTCCCAAAGCTTACCATACTGATCAATTTCAGAACCCTCAAGATTTTGTCTTGCTTGCTTAAGTGATCTATATATCATGCTGTCCTCCAAATGCACACCATATTCCTCTTTCATCAAGTAGTAAGCCTCACTATGGCTAAGACTAGGTTGCTGTCTCAACCTCACTTCAAGCTTTTGCACAACCCACTTTCTATCAACCTGAGTGTTTTTGAATGTCCTTGGGCAGGTGTGATCACCTCTCAATGTCTTGATTTGAAAACTATTTGTGAAGGTACTGTGTGAACATAATATCTCCCATATGCAATGCTCAGAAGAACATGTCGCCCTTGCTCTGACTTTGTCATTCTTTGCCCACTTTATCTGCCTTCCAAGATGAATTGTATAGTCTTTCACAGTTTGTTTGAATTCAGCCAAACTTTTGAACTCCATCCCTATAACAAATCTGACTAATAAGAACTAATAGGTTCTCTGAGTTCTTCTGACTGATAAGAGAACCTTCTTCTATCTTCACTGTTGTTACTGTCCTCATATCATCAGCTTGGACATTTTCATCACTTTCAGCATACAACTATCACTTCCGGCCATCTATTAAAAAATAAATTAGGATTATATAAAATAGGTACACAACATCTATTCAACTATGATATAATATAATATAATAAATGTGTGTGTGTGTGTGTGTGTGTGTGTATAATACACTCTAAAAAGGGAACGACAGTCAGGGACCACATCCATACAAAATAGACCACAACCATCACAACAACAATAAACAAATCAGGGACCAAACAACAGGGACCACAAGGGTTCAACTCTACTGTGTGTCTATAGGCGATAGACTTCACAAAATGTTTTGGTAGAATAGGCGATGGGATGAGAAGAGAACATTAAAACTAACTAGATGAGAAGATGAAATTTGCAGTGTGAGTGACTGCAAAGTGAGGCAAAATCCTCCTCGTGCTCTTCGTTCACAAAATCTGCCTCTTGGTCTGCTTTTGAGGTTATAAAATTTACTTAGGGACCGAACTGATGTATTTTATGGATTATGACTAATATGATGTATTTTAGAAACATTAGGGACTATTATGAATACACTTAGGAGAGAAAAAATTGTCAACTTGGCACTTAACATTTGAAAAATGGGGTTAAATTAACTGAGGGACAAAATCGATGGACGGAGAAAAACGTTAGGGATCTTTTAATATTTTTACGTACGTTAGAGACCAAGTAGGAGAAAGAGTGATACTTTAGAAACTAAATTGAGGGTTATCTCAAGGTAGAGAGAGAGAGTACCATATAACCATTTAATACTTTGGAGAGAGGAGATTATCATGAATTTCAAATTTGGAAGAACAACCGTACCATGCCATCTTGTAGTACCCTTTCTTTCAATGACTCATTGGGAAGGAAAGAAACAGAACTCTTTCCTGCATACACAAACAGAGATGTCATCTGTTTTTGGCACCTAGACAGTTAGCTCAAAGGTAACGGACTTAACTAAGTTAGCAAAATGTTGACTTCTTACTGACCTACCAAAAGAAACAAAACCCCCAATACCATAACCATAGGCATACATTAAGAAATGTTCATTTAATGCATTATGCATGATTGGACCTTATTCTAATTCTAGTTTTCCTATTCCCCATCTGCCTTACCATATGCTTGAGGAAATAGAAAATGATGGGGCGAGGAACTTATATATAGATGCGGATTGAAGGGTCCATAGCTCCCATTGCGTTTGAAAGCAGCAAATTCACCTACTCAGCAGGGATTTAGATCCTTTCTATTCTAATAACGGGATGTGATTCAGTTGTACAGAAATAAAAAAATAGCCAAACTGATTATAAGGTTCACTAATTATATTTAAAAAATGTAGAAATTGCACTCCTTCCTCATAAATCAACACTATTCATGTGACATCGGATGACTGATATCATAAAATTAACAAATCAGCATCAACCATTCATTTTTTATCAATAGTTAAGATCACAACTATAGTCAATGTTGACCATAGTGAATCAATTTCTTCATCTCTCTCAAACTATACTTAAATGACATATATATCTCTTTATTTTTTAAAAGACACTCATCAGCCTTAGATGTTTAGTCACATGACACACTCGGTTGAACAAACAAGGACAGTGAGTGTCACCTGATTAAACAACCAAAGGATTGAACATTTAAAAAAAAAAAAAAATAGAAGAGATGTGTATCATTTAAATTATGGTGTGTTCTAGGGTGGACAAGTGAAACATGTAGTTTGTATGGACTAGTACATCAAAAATTACCAGAAACTCCAACGACGACCAACGCCCCCGGAAGTAGAAGCCTATGGACCCCATAGTCATTACGGCTGAAACGGTGACCTGATCAGTGCCCATTTGACAAAAATATGAGATAACGTATTTAAGTGTCTCAAAACATTGTTTTCTCATATTTTTTGTCAAACAAACACGATTATGTCACCGTTTCAGTTGTGATGACTAGGGAGACTATGGACTTCTATTTCTAGGAACGGTGTCGGTCGTCGTTGGAGTTTCGAACAATTTTTCATGTATCAGTCCATGTGAGCCACATGTTTCACTTCTCCACCCTAGAACCCACCTTAGATTATATATAATTTAAAAAATATACTCTCTCTCTATCATGACTACATCCTGTTATGCAAAAACAAGATGAGAGGTGGACTTGGGCCCAAAAGGACCACGCTAGGCTGTTGCTCCATCTAGAATCCACAGGCCCATTATTGAGAATTGCCTAGAGTTTGGTACCACTTCCCTTCCCTCCACTTTAAGCTGCTTTAGCATTGGAGGGTTAATCTTTCAATTTTCACAGATGGACAATCAGAAAACAGACATTTCACCTCTTTGAAAGGCCTCTAAACTAACTCCTTTGGTTTGCTCTTTAAGAAACTGAACATTTTTCTTCTTGCAAGAGTAATCTGATCTTGCTATCTGAAAGGTGCAAACATGGCTTCCCTTTGAGAGAAGAGATAGTAGCTAGACTGAATTCCAATATAGAAAATGGAGGTTCAATCCCCATCTGTGAAACGCCACTATGACATCACCATGTCAAGAAGAACAAGGAAGCAGCAATCATTAGAGAAACCAATCTCAAAGGGTGAAACAAACACAACAAAGGATGTGTCAATTGAAACTAGTCACCACCTTCCTCATGAGGTGAAAGAAGGTGGTGAGAATGATCACAAAAGCTTGAAGCAATTGATTGTAGGAGAGGAGAAAGATGCAATGAAGTGTAGTAGTGATCATGAAGGAGGAAAAGGAGGAAGGAACTCATCATCACTCGGTGAACATTTTACTGAGGAAGAGAAGCAGCTTCAGCTTGTAAGGATGCAACAGAAAGACAATAATCTTCAAGGTTTGAAGTTCAAGAAGTTGGTGCGTCGTTATGCCAAAGTTTTGGGGCATTTGATGAAGGCTAAGCGTGATCCTCATTTAGGTGATGCTGGGAAAAAACCTGTTTTCAAGTTATCAACATAGAAAAAAAAATATATATTAATTTTCGTTGATCTATTTTCTATATATATGTGCTAGCAAAATGCCTTAACTTTCCTCCTCCATGTTCTTATCATTTGTGCATCTTTATATATTCATGCATGTATGGTATTATATATGTTGTATGTTCTAATTGTATCACTCAAATATGATCTTAATGTGTTGATTTCTAATACCAGTATCTTCATATTAACAATTTTGCTCCTCTTCCTTTTTGTTTGTTTGTGATAAAACAAGCGTAATTAGTTTTCCCTATTTTTATGGATTAATGCAAGTAGTTAATTTATGCATTTATGTTATCACCGCATCTCACCCCATCTATGTGATCAATAGAATGCGAATCGAAGATTTGCATAATAATAATTTTAACTATTAAAATGTTAAGGGTAATTTGTTTTGGATGTGTTTTTTGGGATCCAGAGAGAAACATTTAAAGTGAGAGAACATAACAATTCAACAAAACAAAAAATGGTGAGGCAGATAAGACCCTCACATTTCCAATGAGGAAAATAAAGGAGCATGGGACCTCAAGCAATTTCCTTGTGAGCAATTTCCTTGTTTTTTTGGTGTGGAAGGTTTACCTCTTGTATGACTAACTAATCCTAATTATAGATCTATTCTAAAAAATCATATATTATTTTTTTTTCTCATTAATTATTATTATTATTCTGGAAGCTCCGGTCAATCTCTCTCAAGGTTCAGTGGGACGGTTTCTAAAATTTATTTTCCTATAACTTTTCTCACAAGTTCTTGAGGTGCCTATTTCCATATTGCCTTTTTTGGCTTCAATTTGTTTATCTGATTGGATTTCATTTTTGTTTACATTTCGTGATGTGTAAGTTAAATAGTTTATCTAGAGCCACAAATGTTGGTGATATTTTTACAAAAATAATTAAGTAGAAATAGAAAGTATTAGAAACTAAGACTTCTTGATTAATGGTTCCAACCACCATAAGAGTTTAAATGGCCATTTGAGCTACCATCTGCTTTTGCCTATAGAAAGCTAATGCATGAATAAGTCACGCAGCTAATGTAAAAGTGACGTCAGCTTGGCCACGATCAATTGAACGAGGACCGCTAGTAACACAGTCTCTATCACTCTCTTTTGAACACACTCTCTCCTATTGGTTGAAATCAAGTGGGGGGCCATATGATTTGGTGGGACCCATTTCCCAAAATAGTGGGATCCACTTGAATTTCAACCAATAGGAGAGTGTGTGTTCAAAAGAGAGTGATAGAGAGTGTGTTGCTAGCATTTTTCACAATTGAATATTGCAGGTGGTATTAACATCAGACCCAAAACTTAACCAAAACTTATAATAATTAATTAAACATTACAATATTTTATAAATTAAAATTGAATAATTAATTAAATTGGAAAAAAATAGTTTTCTATAACTATATATTAAACTATATTTCCTAATTGAGTTGATCACTTTGATTATTTGGAATTGAAAAATTCAACAATTCACCAGTTTGAAATTAACCGAGGAGAAGGGTTTGTCAGATGTTGTGGTTCAATCACATGAATGTACAGAAAGAGTACTTATGCATAAAACGATAAATTAGATAACTACCACATCAACAATTAACATATGTAAAATTTGTAGATCTCTTGATAGAAATTACTACTACAAAAAATTAAACTAACAGATCAAAATTAGAGAGAAAAAAAACCAAATCCCTCTCTAATTTTCTCAATAGAATTCATACTTTTGCTCTCTAATTTTTGTCACTAATTTAATTTTTTCTAGTAACATATCTTTAATGTTTACATTAAAAATTTCACCAGGCCAGATCTGGAATAACATAATATCCAAATTGTAGTGGTCAGACATATATGGAACTGTTAAAGTTTGGGCGAACAAATTGTATGGAATTTTCGAAGGGAGCACTAAGAGACTTTGACCACATTTGTTCCCAAAACCTTAAGGTGTTAGGTTAATGCGTCTAGTCTCTTATATACTCTTCATTTTGTTCATTACCAGGTGATGTGAGACTTTTTTATTATACCCCTCACACTTGGATACCCAACATCTCCCCCTCAAGTGTGAGTCTCCTCCACATCGGCCTCTTCGAGAGATACTCAGGTTTTTTCCATCGAGTTATTCTCGGACCCCTTCGAGCGAAAGCTTTTTCATCCACATACTTGTGTATTTGCACCGCTGTTGGATCACACACATCAACGGGACACGCCACTAAGCCTCCACATTGCTAGGTAGACTTTCGATACAAGGAGCCGGTTATCTTTAATTAAACCATCGGCTCTGATACCACTTGTAGGAAATTTTCAAGGGGAGCACTAAGAGACTTTAGCTACATTTGTTCCCAAAACCTTAAGGTGTTAGATTAATGGGTCTAGTCTCCTATATATACTCTTCATTTTGTTCATTACTAGGTGATGTGAGACTCCTTTATTTTACCCCTTGCACTTGGATACCCAACACACATTCAATTGCGGTTTCATTCCATCACACTACGAAATTGTATGTTTTTTTATAGTAGTTTTGCGTAACCTTAGGTAGCGGTTCATGATAAAATGGTTATCTTTTTCTATAATGTTGTAGCAGCTGACAAACAGAATCGTTACCTCATTCGTCAATGTAGAGTTTCTAAAGAGTCTATGTTTTATGTTTTAAGTAGAGATGGCAAAACGGGCCAACTCGTCCCACATTGACTTTACCACCTGCCCTGTTTTATGGCAGGTTGGCCCGCCAAAATAAAAAAAAAAACTGATTTCATGTTTTGCCATGAACGAACTTAAGACAGCTTCGAACATCGTCTTCAATACTATGGACTTCAACAACACCTATTCTTAGATTGAAAAACAAAACAAATAATAACAACAGTCAGTCAGATTTTTATTCACAGAATAAAACTGCACGTGACCTTCAAATAAATCGGCGTCCCCTATTTGCTCAGAGAATAAAACAACTCGTATTATTTTATGCATGGTGAGCAACAATCAAAAACAAAACATTCCCGACTATCAAAGATGTGAATAAAAGACATAAAAAAGACATGTAAGGTGAGGAAAACCCTAAGACAATATGGAGATCTAATGTATGATTAACATAAAAAATAAAGTAAAAAAACATAGTCTTGGCCCGACGGGTTAACCCGCCTCGCCCCACTGTTGGCCCGTTTTTCGAATGGGTTATGCGAGGCGGGTTCCAGTGGGTTGACGGGGTCAATGTCCTAACCAACCCGATTGGTGGGTTAAATAGGTCAACTCGTCGGGTTGAATCCGTATTACCACCCCTGGTTTTAACTGGCCACCCATATATTCTCGAGGGACACGTTAAGTTTTCAAAAATTTCAAATATTTTCGATTTAGCTAAGTATTCATTCTCTTCTCTCATGCTCTCTCTCAGTCGCTCCCACTATCTTTATTGAATGATATTTTAAAATAAAAAAATTCTTTTAAAGATTCATTGACATATTAATTTTACACATTCAATTACTTTGATTGTGTACAATTGTGTAACAACTCTTTTGTTTTAGCCGTTGGAAGAAAAATGATTTTTCTTTAATGGTTTAATCATCATTTATATGACCAATTATATTTTTAATTAATTTTGGCAGCAACAAGCAATTGTTTTATTTTTTAAAAGCTATATGACCATCTACATATAAAGCATCTGAACGTGTAAAAAAAAAGTGAGTTGAAATTTTTTTTAAGATCCCGAGCAATTGAAAAATAGTGGGTGTGTGTTTAGTGGCTCTTCTTAGTGCAGGAAGAACCATAATTTTTGAGAGACTGTTTTATTATAGGGATGACGAGGCTATACACAATTCAGGCAGAGCCGCGAAATGTCTTAAAGAGAGCGACCTAGTCCGCGACTCAGCCTATTTTTCTGTTCGTGTTCGTCATCTGCAGCAACAATCTTTGCACTTCACCCCTCTCTTTCTTTGTTACTTTGCTCTCGCTCTCCTTGTTTCTCTCATGCTCTCGCTTTCTATAAACCCCATAATGTGGCTTTTGTATCTTCATTGTCGTTCCAAACGTGTCCTAACTTTATTTTTCATTCTGGTTAGTTTATCTTCTTGTAAAAATAACTCGTTCCTTTCAAACTCTTGGTTTCTGTTTCGCTTTTATGAATCCCTATCTTTTTCTTATGGTTATATAATTTGAAAATAAATGATGGTACTTCTAGGTTCTTCAGCTCATGTTCCTACCAAAAGAGATTTGGAAGACATGAAGGAGATGGTGAAGGAAACCTATGAAATTGAAATATGCTTCGAGATATTCCAGGGGCTCGTTGGGCAAAATGTTGTAAAGCACTTGCCCATGAATTATACATTGAAAATTTGAAAGTTATCTTGATGTGAATATTAGTAAACATCAATTATTTGTCTGGCCTTGTATGAGAATTGTTTGTACTGCTAGAAGGGACCAAAAAAGAAAAACAAGTGGACTCTATAATTTTTAATTAATTTTATGCATCTTTTTTATTATCTTTGCTGTTGTATCCCGATCGGCTTGTATTTACATATCTGGTGTGATTGTACAATTTATATTTAAATAACTTATTATAATATTTCGAATTGAGATTTATGCCGTGTGTTAGTACAAACAAATGTTCGTAGAAAGATTTATTTGTATAAGCATATATAATGTAGACTATTGGTATAGGCATATGGTGTAGACTACGAAGATAATTTTTATAAAACTTAATCTTCTAAGCAAGAATCACATTGAAAGAACGGTCTTCGATTCACCTTGATGTCTTTTGAGCTTTCTTCCTATAGTGGTTGTTCTTGAACACCGTCACTAGGCAACACTATTACTAGATAGTTTAGGTATTTTGCCTCACTCAAGAAAAACTTATGATTTCAGAATATGACATTTAGTAAAATTAACCTCAGCATGCGAGTCCTACAATTCTTAAGTGGTATATGCTATGCTGGTATAATCTACACCATGTGCCTGAACAAATAAATCTTTATGTGAACGTTTATTTATATAAGCAGATATAAAAAAGCTTAATTAGTTAAATTATGGTGAGCTATTTTTTATGCTGGCGCTATCCACACCCCATGTTTCCTATTGACACCCCTTGTCAGGTTTTAATGAAACAAAAAGACCATTTATCCTACTCTTTTTTTTTTTTTCTGCGTTTTGGGTTCGTACGCAAACTCAGTTTGCGTACGTGCAAACGAATTTTTCGGGATGTACGCAAACTGAGTTTGCGTATGTTTACGCAAACTGAGGTTGCGTGTATGCAAACTTTGCGTGAGTTTTCGTTTGCACACACGCAAACTCAGTTTGCGTAAACATACGCAAACTCAATTTGCATACATCCCTATAAATTCGTTTGCACACACGCAAATTAAGTTTGCGTAAACATACACAATTGCGTACGAACCCAAAACGTAGAAAAAAAATAAGCAAATGAAACACGAAACTGAGCACTTATCAAGGCTAATAGAAGTAGTAGGAAAGCCTTTGAGTCACTTTTCCCGACATTCATGAGACAGAGGGATTGGAGAAGAGATGGGTGAAAGAATGGAGAAGAGTTTTGATGAATATATTTAAATATAAGAAAAGGGCATTTTTGGTATTATAATTTTCATTAAAGTGTCAGGGGGTGTGGTTAGGAAACAAGGGGGTGTGGATAACGCCACCCATTTTTTTATTTAAAAAACGTCACTTTGGATTGCGGTTCTTTAATTGAAACCACCACTGAATGTTAAGCAATGTCTTATAGCGTAGCAGTACCAAAACCAAACTACTACTCAAAGTGCCACAGAAGCAGCGGTTTTAAGAGGGAACCGCTACTCAATAACTTTATTTCGTCAAGCTAGCTAGCAGTTGAACGGCTCATGTGTCATAATATTATTCTCCACAACACTAAGCTTGCTTACTTGTTGCTTCTTTAAATCGCATACATTGCAGGTCTTTTTAACTGTGCGATAAGAAACACAAGCTTATTAACTACAATTGTGGATCAATTTGAAAGAGAATAATACCAGCTTCGGGGCCCCTCCCAAGTACACCTAGGGCATTTTTTGATTTTAAGATTTGCTCAGCAAAATAATTTCTAAAAACTTCTACTTAACAAAATGTCGAAAGAAACCTCTCTTCCTTTTTTTTATTTTATTTCTTTTCTATCTGAACAGTCATTCAGAAATTTAATTAAGAATTAAACTGATACGTAATTTAGCATCATTATTTTTTTCATTTCAATCAAATACAGATACCTCATATACATTTGACTTCGTATTTGTTAAGAAGACATAACGGTTATCTTCATCTACACAACTATACCAGTAGTGGTGCCGTCAAAGAATTGGAAGGATTGTGGAGATCCATTGTGCAAGTCACCACCACCCCAACTAATGCACAAAATGCAGGAACAAGACCCAAGCCCAACCTTGTAATTGAAAGGGGGAATAGTGTTACCTGGAGCTGTGGAGAGATATCTGCATTGATGATTTGAACGGTATGAGAGAGAGAGAGAGATAAAAAATAAGATAACCATTAACAATGATACTACGTTACATAACCGTCAAACAATGCAAGTTTGATGAAGACAAGCTTTTGATTCATCTCGAGCATTTAAAATTTTATGAGATTTGCAATATCATAAGCTTTTCATTGGACCTTGCTTTTTATTTCTGATTAGAATTAATCCCAATTGCACATGTGATTTATCATGAGACCTTTTCTCTAGACCTTGTAATGTCTTCTACGGTTCTACTCCCGACTTGCAAAAATCCATATGTTAACGATTGCAAGTTAGCTGTAGAAAGAACATAAAATGAGGGTCTGTTTACTTTGTTTTCAAAATTTTTATTTTCTATTTTCTAGTTGATATACATACTAGTACACACATAGCTAAAGAGATGATATCTAAAGTGGGAATTAGTGATGAATGCAGTAGTAACAATTTTAGAAATAGTGAAAACATTTTATCATTTTCAAAATGCTACTACTGCTTGCACCACTAATGCTTATTTTGAATCATCTCATTGACTATTTATGTACTAGCCTATTTATGTACTAGCCTGTGTATCAACTAGAAAACAAAAAATGAAAATTTGAAAATAAAGTAAACGGGCCCTGAAATTTCCAATACATTAAGGCAATGAACATATGGTTTTTTGGGAATGGATTCTCTCAAGTGAAAAGTGTGTGCAGTGAAATCTCAACCATAGATTAAAAAGTGGGAAGGAGGAGTTTAAAAAATACATAAAAAAGGGAGGGGCCTTTAACGGTGGGGATTTTCGCAGCTCCCCCTCTGGTGAAAATCCCGATGGGAGAGAATCCATTCCCATGGGTTTTTACACTTATGTTGTCATCACTTAACCCACTATTATTAACTTGGGACTTCGTCAGTTCACACTTGTATTTCCAACAAGTCCAAAATTTTGGTACACTTATGTTATGATAGGAGTTTAGAGCTTTAGACCACAAAAACTAGTTATTTCATATTTGTTAGAGTAGTTACAAACTAACCAATGAAAGCCTTTTTGAACAAAGCTAAAAAAAGGAGGCAGTATACATAAAGCTAAAAGGGTTAATACCATTTTTGGTCCCTATAATTTAAGCAAAATTCGGTTTTAGTCCCTGTAAAATTTTTTGTTTCGATTTAATCCTTGTAATTTAAAATTCTTCTGCTTTTAGTCCCTGCCGTCAAGTCCCTATTAAATTACAGGGACTAAAAGTGGAAGAATCTTAAAATTACAAGGACTAAAAGTGGAAGAATTTTAAAATTAGAGGGCCAAAAAATGGAAGAAAAACTCGACGTTTTTAATAGGGATTTGACGGCAGGGACTAAAAGTGAAAGAATCTTAAATTATAGGAACTAAATCGAAACAAAAAAATTTACAGGGACTATAACGGAATTTTGCTCAAATTACAAGGATCAAAAAGAGTGTTAACCCAAACTAAAATCATCAAAGGACGTGATTGATAATAGGACATTATGACATCATATGATCCATGTAACTGACACCACTAGTGAAAATGGCTTTAGTTGTTGTATACAAAGAATTCAGCACTCATCACTTCAGAAAGTAGACATAAAATGATCTAACCCCACTGTTATTGTGAGCATGGAAACTTTCAAGGAATGCAAAATGGCACCAAATAAAAGAAATTAAAGAAACTTACTTTGATACGACTGAAGAACAAATAAAGCAAGCCCACATGAAATTTTCTCCAAAAAGCTCAATGATCCAACAACGAAAGCACAGCCATTAAGATTCTCTCCAATGAGAAAATTTTGCATGCTTATTCCAGTTACCTGTAATAAAAATCAATAAGTGCCTATCCACATTAAAAAATTAATTCATAGTAGATAGAATGGTGATAGCTGGAACCTATGACGGGTCATGAAACTGTGTTAATTAAAAAGGTTTAAAACTTAAACCCAGAGCCCAGCTCACATGTCTCTTATACTAATTACCTAGTTAGATACATTAAGAAGTCAACATCAAGTCAAAAATATCAACATCAATGTGTATGAGGATGAAAAAATGAAAACATAGAAACCAAGCCTTCATTGAAAGGGGAGATTATATGATGTTCTTTTTGGGTGTTATGATGTTATCAGTTGAAATATTAGTTTGTAAACCTTAGCAGTAAGCATTGACAAAACTAGCTCTATGGCAGCAGCCTAATTTCAAAATCTTTTATGTGTGGTCCAAATTATTAGGGTCAAATTTGAGCACTAGATGTTTCCTCTTATTGACTAAAGTCGTCATGTACACTTGAACAACTATCTTCAAAATGTCATTGGAGAGAAATGGGCTTCAAAAAAAAGAAAAATAAGACTTTTTTTTCTTTTAGCAATTTAATTTAATTGAGTAAAAATCACATCATACCATCATGAGAGCATTTGCTATGCCAATAAATACTGAAGCTATGTACATGACATAACTCATATGCCTAGTTAACAGAAGGATCACTGCACCACAAAAAATCCAAAGAATGCATCCTGCAGAGAAGTAGGCCTTGAGAAGTTGGCCAGTCCATGCAATCTCCTACAAAGAGTTAAAAAATTTAAAAGCAGAAATCGACAAAACGCAAACGTAATATAGAAAGATACCTATTAACGATATTTTGTTTAAAAAGGGAACCTGTAATGCAATAGATACGACGAAACTGCAGATATATATGATAGCAGGAACCTGTTCCATCATAATCAGTGTTATTAGCCTCGTTATTGTTCAAACTTCAGACTATATAAAGTTCAACAAACTGAAATGAATTTAAAATAGACAAAATTTGTCATGTACCAAAGCTTTGGCTGATTGAGCCATTTGTAGGTCATTGATCACATAGAAAGCAAGGTACGCCTGAAAAATAAGCCATTTTGGTGTCAGAAGTGTTCATATATCATTATTACCTTCAGTTGGATATTCAATGCAGACATGCAGTTTCAGTTTCCTTCTAATTATGTTACTAGAAGTGTCTTCCTCAAACACTATATCCAACATGTGAAACGTATTAAGCCTCTCCTCTTCTAAAATAATGAACACATATAAGCAAGAAAGGATAAGTGTGCTAACCTGTGAAACGTTGAGAACTAATCTTGTGAGGACATAAACAAGAGCAACCTGGTAATATAAAACTCTCTTGAACCAGTAAACCCAAGAAATCCTTGCATGAGCCTTTCCATGTACACCCATCTTCAATCTACAAAGAAGACACAACAAAATTTCAGTTTCTACAACAATAGCTGAAAGTGCTGAAGCAACCTATTTTATGTTAAGTTTTTAGAGGGATTGATGGGGCCGTAGATGTGAATTTGGGTGTGAGTAGCAGGCCCAAAATATGGAGGGTATATGTGAGGTGAGGAGGAATAAGGGGAAGGCAAGGAATGATGATGTGGCACAGCAGTAACAGACTGCACGTTAATGAGCATATTTGGAGGGGTACATAGGTAGTGAGGAGGAGAGAGAAGAATCATCATGAAAGTTAGCTTTTTCTGTTATGGGCAGAGAGCAGTAGCTCTCTGACGGAGCAGTGCTCTGGACAGTTAGGATTTGCATATTCCTTTCTGTATTTCCATTTTCCTCATAAATAATAGATTACTTTTCTCTCTTTTAGTGTTCCATTGAGCTTCTCTATTTTCTGTTTCCTAACAGGAATATAATGGACCTGCATGAACAATGATTACAACAGCTTCATTTGGTTAAAGTTCTACAATTATAAGCTCTAACTCAAACCATGATTATATTTTCTTTCACAATTTCTCTAGAAGGCAGGCATCACGAGTATTTATATTTTTCCCTTTATCTGGCTGCATAGGGTTTATTCAAGCATTGCTGTTTCTAATATTTACCATTGACATATACAGCACCTTGATATTGTAAAGAGTAAGCACAAGATCATCTTTCAGCCATACAGTATGTCTACTATGGTTTATGAACAACAAAAAGCATTAATTATTGGATAAATATAGCAGTAAGCCTACAAGCGCACCTGGGCTCTTTGGTTGCAAGATGAAATATGCCCACAAAGCAGCATCCTATAAAAATCGACACATATGCAATCTGACGGTACTGCTCATTTGAAAGAGTAGCAAAGTCATTATGCTCGACAACGCCTGGTCATTGATGAATCCAAACAATTACAATCATACATACCTGATTTTCAATATCAGCATATGTTTTTCCATTGATGACACTGAATACTATAAATGCGACTGCATATAAGCTCAGGTTCGCAGCCTTTAAAGATATAATGATATTATATACATTAGTAAATTATATGAACATGTTATTGATTTCTTTTTCTGGGAGGGGGATATGGAGTTTCATATCTGTAAAGAAGTTTAACTAGAAGCTTACCATGGAAAAAGCATTGCGACAGCTAGCCAGAGCCACTCTGCTCGTTGAGTTCAGCGTGATGCAACTCACCATCGACCTTCATGATAGCAATCAAAGAAGACACTAATGAATATGATTTTAAATTGAAAGGCTAAGAAACTATGCTTTTCATTTAACTCTTCTCTTATCCACAGAAATTATGAGGTTAGAAAGTTCACTGGTGCCACAAGGTTTAATATGATCACTACTTAATATCATTATAAGAGTTTTAGTTACTGAAGAAATATCTACCACTAACAATTAATGATGAAATAACCAAATCAGACATCCATAAGGATGAGTATATGTTTCGATTTCATACAATATTTCCAACATCACCCAATAAAACCACTTACTAGTCATCATCTTTTCATTTGAATGACATTTCTTCCTAACAAAATTTTAGCTCATCCCTATCTTTCGAGATAGAAATCACATAAATATCAAGTCGACAACGAACAGATACTTAAAATTAATAAATCTGCCAGGTTCATGAATCACAAGGCTAAATAGCACTTCATAGGTGACTGCACCAGCCAACCACTTTTAGTTTAAGATTTCATACTGAAAGTTTAATTTTCAACTTTCAAAAGAAAAGACAAATTTGAAGAAGTTATTACATGTGTGAGACCTGAGTAGCAGCCCAGCCCACATTGAAGATAGCTGCAAACACGCTGTAACTCACGGTTTCAAAAGTAGTAGAATCGGAAGTGAAAATTTTACATGGTAGACAACCACCAAAAACAGAAGAGAATGAAATAGCCACCAATATAGATCCGGCACCATGCCATATCTTGAAATGTCCAAACCTGTCTATCTATCAAGCGAGATAACAGACATAAGCATTTCTATCAGAATAAGGAATGAAAAGCACATAATAAAATAAGGGAGAAGAGTAGCACAAAAAAATAGACAAGGTAAAGAAATATTTAAGGTTTCTTAAATTCATAAGAAACAAATAACTAGATTAGCCTGAGGTCAAACGAATGGTTTTCAATTTGTGTTACTTCCAAACAAAATGCGCAAATTCACAAAGACTAAAATGGGGTATTTGGATGATATAATCGAGGAATTTAAGTGAACTTAACTATTTTATGGGGTAGTGAAACTTTATGCAATAGTTAGGGTTTCATGAGATGATACCGGGTAGGCAGAAACCTTTTGGTAAACTCAGCCTAACCTCCAAAACAAAAGATCTGGTACCAATGTTATCACGTCACATGTGCTAGGGTAATAAGAGCCATCCCCCTCCCCCCCACCCAGGGACAAAAGGAAAATAATAGATTAGGACCAGATGAATGTTTTTAGTGACAGAAGCATGTGAAATATTTCCCGTAGAATGAAAAGAAAAAAACTGTTTAAATACCAGTTCACCAACAAATATGACGGCAAATGCATCAGCCACTTGACCTGAAAGCATCACAATAGCTGCATTCCTGCGAAATGGGGGAAAATGAAAGAAATGCCAAGAACACAAAAGTGGAAGCATCAAATCGATTTGTGTAAGATCTACAGATACAAAGTTATTAATCATGTTCTACAAAATTGAATGTTTTACATCATGAAAATCACTTATTGTACCATTATTAATGATCTAAACTAATGTGCTCCTGTAAAAGGATATAGGATATATGTACACATCACTATACACAGCCTAAGATGAGGAAAGTGACGTAGTATTTTCGCAAGTTCACTATCCACATCAACCAATGCATGTATGCATACTGAAGCCAGCCAATTGCATCATGTGCAATAATAGTTTTGTAAGTTTTGGCATCCGATTAAGCTATTTTCATTTTGAAAATATGTTTGAATCTATGCCAGGTCATTGTTATTCAAGATATAGGTTGCTTCCCGCAACCTATCAATTGAATTTCTATCAAAGCTATAACGGAAGCAAACTGTTTCAAATCTGCCATTTCAATTTTAAGTTGCATCAATTAACAAGCATTTGAACAATAGTTAACTACAATAGCTGACAAGTGCAAACTGCAAAATAAAAAATACGAAACAAGTTGATCGTAAAACGCACGTTGGTGAAAGTCCAATATCTGTCAAAAACAACAATAGATAGGTGAACCAACAAGCAGCAGTTATGTCATTAAGCATGTGTCCCATGCCATAATAAAAGACAGGCCATCTTCCTAGGGCCTTGTTGAATGAGTCATCTTCTTCAATGACAGTACCCATAAATGCCACCTAGAAGAGAGCAAATAGAAACCTGCAAGTATAAATTTAAGAGTTTAGCTTGCATCCAATAAAACTACGCCAAAGTAACCTACTTTTCAAGCGTAACAGAAAAACATCCTCCATTTTACATAACAGGAATGGTGATAGATCATACTGGTTACATGTGGAGTTCTTCCTACTCAAATGAATGGGAAAGTGAATTTCCAAATGTAGTTGAGTAAATAAGAGACATAATCTAGCAACATAGTAAGCTTCTTAAGGTGAAATTTTGAAAGATGAAGCTGCAATGCTGCAAAGCCCTAAGATTGTATATCATTTATAGTCCATAAAAGATGCTTACAAAATCTTCAGACAGATCAACAATGAGCACTGATTTTGTGGCAAGCAATACAGTATATCTGAACTTCAACAAGACCACAAATTTGGCAGGGCACTCACTCAAACCAAGAAAAAAAAGGATGGATCCAAGTCCCAATCAAGTGTGAAAAGCATATGCACTTGAAGGATACCAACATTAGAGCCAAAAAATCGTAGCAATTATCTTTGGAGTTTGTAACTGACTCAAATTCATTGAAATTATAATTCTTGATGACATATTGGTCAACCAAAGGGAACAAAGTGAAATCATGGAGCTTTAGTCTACCATACTTTCCCTCAAATTCATTGAAACTATAATTCTTGATGACATATTGGTCAACCAAAGGGAACAAAGTGAAATCATGGAGCTCTAGTCTGCCATACTTTCCCTCAAATTCACTCCATCAATAAAGGATAAAACTTTGGTACAGACGTGCTATAGACATTGTTCCTCCTGTTCTCTAGTAAAAAATAGCATAACTATCACAAACATTTTGAAAGGGTGTGAAAAAACTGCCTCTTTGTGAGAGGAAAAGTAAAAACAGTACCTATAGCACTGTATCTATGTTTAGTCCATCAATAAAATATGTCACCTTACATATTAAGAAAACGTATCAAAGCAGAGGTAGAAACAACCTATATATACTACTGAGAAGAAAATAGTAACCCTAAGTTAAAGAAAATAAAACAGAGTCACACAACACATCGCAGTCAATGGAAAATACTAACAAATTCAGTCACATCACAGCACAATGATTTCAGCAGAAGACTTAACTTTAATAATCTATATGATATGATGAAGAATGAACAAAGAGCAGCAAAAACCACAAGCCAAAAACCATAAAAATCCCACCTTTTGCAAGACCTAGAATCACAAACACCATTAAACACACAGAATTCAACACATGCAAAGGAGAAAATAGAAGCAACAACAACAAAAAAAACTGCAAAAAAAGCAAGTCCATGAGATGGGTTTCGATCACATACATACAGGAATACAAAACGTGAAAGCTACTCAATCAAAGACACCCCTTCATGTAACTTTGAAAATCTATGGACACACACACACACACACACAATATTCAAAAGGAGATAGATTACGATATTTCCAACAACACCCGCATCCTATCCTTACCTTGCAACAAATAAAAAGGTATATTATGATAATAAAATTGCTGTATTGTATCAGTAATGGTGTGTATTTAGATAGATTCAAGAGTTTGTCTTGTACTTTGAGAGGGATTTGAAATTCCAAGCAAGCAGTTGTGTGCGGTTGAAGACAGACCAATTTGGTGGGATTCCTAAGTTTGTGGAATGACAATAATGTCCCACATGACTATGATAGCGTGCTTGTGCTTCAAAGGCCACGTTGTGATGGAAAGGACATGTGCTCCTTCACTCGGTGAGCTACTTGTCAATGCATTGCATATGTAAGGTTTTTTTTTTTTTTTTTTTTTTGTGTGAATGAATTGTGACTCTTTCACTATTTAAACCAGCAGATATTAATATTAATAGCGAATAAATATCTCTGATACAAGGCAATCATTTTATATGAATGAATTGGTTTCCCCACATAAATGAAATATTCTGATGGAAAAAATAGTCATCAAATGAAATTTGAGTTGATTTGCAAATCCTCCTTTTTCGAACTATTTTGACCCGGATAGTTATAAAGTAAAGAAATAATTGATGTTCTTCAAATTCGATGAGATTTGAGATGATTTCATTTTTTTCTTTTTTAGGATATATTTTGTTTTAATTTTAATTGTTGATTCAATTAGAAAATTTATTTTTTCATATCAAAAAAAGAAAAAGAAAAGAAAAGAAAACTTTCTTTTTTTGACGAAATTAAAAAACTTTCTAATATTCAATAATTACAAATTCAAAATAAATATTATCTTTTTTCTTATGTCAATAAAATACAAGCTCTTTTTTATAATAAAAAAAATATTTAGGTAAGTTGGGCCCCAGAACTCATCAGGGTCAGCGAAAGCCCCAAGCTCTTTGAGTGCAGAGTGCTTACAGAATGATTTCTTCGCATCAACAGCGAGATTTAAACATACGTCTTTGTGAGATATGAGTCGAATTCATACCAACTGGACTAACGTTTGTTGTTAATAAAAAACAACTCTCGCAACAACATTAATGTACAGGTTTAATTTAAAATTTATTATAAAATTGATTTTATCCAGTAACTCTGTCAAAAAAAAAATTCAGAAACGTGATGTGAGAATGGATAAAAATTTTACCGTGGAGATTGGAGAAGGACAAAACTTAGTTAAGGTTTCTTAGGTGTAGTTGGTGTTGTTCCTATCATAAAATAGATAAACCAAGATGCTGTCATTTGCAGCTACAGTAGTGCCACACTGCCACGTTAGAAGTGAAAGGAGCGTAGCTGTTGTGCTTGCAGAAAAGATGATAAAAAAAACAGGTGGAATTATGCAGACCATGAGTTAAAATTAAGGTCTTTTCTGTCTTTTTGACAAAAAATACAATCCCTCTGCCCTTTCCGTCCAGATGTGCATGGAAAGATTTCTGACGTGGGGCCCAGCTGTCCCTTTCTTTCCTTTGCCTTTTAAGGCTCTTCCAAACGAGGAAAGATCCCTTGTTCCCTCTTCTTTCTCTCCCCTCAGTTTCTTTCCGTTCCTTTTTTTTGGAAACAAACACGGTGTAAGTTTTATCCATCGGAGAAACCTGCATGTGATTGAATTGCAGGGCATGGGCAAAGGACACGCCTTGAAAGTTGGAATTTGGAATTTCAAAATAATGGAGTACTTATGAAACTAATTCATCATATCATATGCATCTATAAAACGACCACTTATTTATCAAAAAATAAAATAAAATAAAACGACCACTTTAATGTCAACTTGGAAAAATATCCTTTTCGTCAAAAGAAAAAAAAAAACTTGGAAAAATATCCAACACCCAGGGATTGATTCATCAGCCCACGCAACACAAAAAGCATAACTATTTGATGTGATGTATGATATTATTATTATTATTATTATTATAATTATAACGTTTAAACTTAAACTTATTATAATAACTTATTATAATAAACTTAATAAGTACCATCGGATAAGAAAGTGATACACTCGCTCCGTACGTACGTGTGTATCTATATATATATATATATATATATATATATATATAAAGGGATTAAATTACACCGATGTAATACTTGGGTCATTGTTATACCATTTAATAACATCATACCAGATAAATATTTTTCAAAATCAATTGTTGGATTGAAATTTACTATCATATAAATCATATCTATAAACTTTTACACAAATCTATAATCATTTGTTATGTCATCAAGATTAACGTCAATGGTGTATGACGTTAATCTTGATGACATAGCAAATGATTATAGATTTGTGTAAAAATTTATAGATATGATCTATATGATAGTAACTTTCAATCCAACAATTGATTTTGAAAAATATTTATCCGGTAGGATGTTATTGAATGGTGTAACAATGTCCAAGTATTACACCGGTGTAATTGGGAAGTGATCAAATTACACCAGTGTAATACTTGGGTAATGTTACACCATTCAATAACTTTGCAACTAATATTTATATTACAAAACTAACTGTTATATTGAAAGATACTATCACATAGATCATATCTACAAAAAATTACATTAATCTAAAATCATTTGATATGTCATTGACATGCATCAAGATTAACGTTGTTTAATAAAAGTGCATAAGACGTTAATCTTGATGCATCTCATTGACATATCAAATGATTTTACATTAATGTAATTTTTTGTAGATATGATTTATGTGATAGTATCTTTCAATCCAACGGTTAGTTTTGTAATATAAATATTAGTTGCAAAGTTATTGAACGGTGTAACATTACACAAGTATTACACCAGTGGAATTTGATCCCTTCCCATATATATGTATATATTTCATAAAAATTAAGAAAATTAGTTAATTTAGATATTTACATTAAATTTGTCAACAATATATATTGTTTTTTTAAAATTATCATCCAAGACTCGTAAGAGAGAGAAATGGTTTATCTTATTAATTCACACAATACAAAAAATGATGTAAGTTAATTAAGGGTAATTTTGTAAATAAATAATTAATGCACCTGTAATTTGAAGCGGGGCTTATAAAAAGGGACAAGATTTTTTTTTTTTAAAGACTTAGGCTTAATTAGCAATTTGGTCCCTTAACTTATTTTTGAGGTTCAATTTGGTCCTTTAACTTTTTTGGGGGCAAATAAGTCCTTTAAGTTTTTAAATTGGGTCAAATAGGTCCTTTTCGGCCTTAAGTTTTTAAGTTGGGTCAAATAGCCTTAAGTTTTTAAGTTGGGTCAAATAGGTCCCTTAAGTTTTTAAGTTGGGCCAAATAGGTCCGTTAAGTTTTTAAGTTAAGTCAAATAGGTCCTTCGTGGCAATGACCCTACTTAAAAACTTAAAGGACCTATTTGACCCAACTTAAAAACTTAAGGGACCTATTTGACCAAACTTAAAAACTTAAGGCCTAAAAGGACCTATTTGACCTAACTTAAAAACTTAAAGGACTTATTTGCCCCAAAAAATAGTTAAAGGACCAAATTGAACCTCAAAAATAAGTTAAGGGACCAAACTGCTAATTAAGCCAAAGACTTATATAAGACTTATATATAGGGACAAAGAGAGTAATAATAATCTTTTATCAACAAGTAATTGTTTAATTTTTTAAATATGAATAACAATAAATGGTGGCATCTAAAGTAGACCAGCAATTAAGTGGTTCATGAACCATTATTGAGAACCGTTGGATCAAGCAACTCTACCAAACTAATATTATATCATCCACACAGAATATTTTCTTGCTCTTTCTCTCTTTCCCTCTCCCACTCACTTTCCCCCTGTTTCCAACCAGCAACGACCGCATTAGATCGACAAAGAAATTCATCATTACCGCAATACCAAACCACCCAATTTAAACATTTGATCTTTTTAAGATGTTGTGTCTCAACCATTGTCTCCAGCCCTCGTTGACCCTCTCCTTTGCTCAATTGAAATCCTAAGTCGCTAAGCTCGCCCACGATTTCCTCCTGCGGCGGATCTAAGACCCCATGCCATTGGGGCAATTTTTTAATAAAAAATAATAATTATAAATGAGACGACCCTGTCCCATTTTCCCAAGTGTTAAATTTTTAAGCATATTTTGGTAATATAAATTATATTATTGCATGAGAAAGTGTACAAATGTACCCAAAGGTACCCTTCCATAAGGCCCTAGCTATACAGTGTATATTTGGACTCTCCATCTACTGACTCTGACTCACTGGTTGTAGCTCAACTCAAACGATCGTTAGGTACCTGCTAAGACCCGTAGACAGATATATGCAAAGCAAAGAAATAAACGGGAATAAGAACACACTATACGCACCATTAAATGAGAAAGAAGAATTAGAACTCATGTATAAAAGGCAAGCACACATAAGCAGATCAATCACTCCCCCACTCATGCACCTAGGGTTCTACATGCCTACGTAGCCACACAACTTAATATGGCAGAAGCGGCCCCACCTTAGCCACCTTGCCTTTATAGATAACAGCACAACGACCTCCCACTGACGTGTGGGTAGGCCAAGTCAGTTGTCCATTCCCATATCCCGCTCATCGTACCCCTAAGAATACATCCCTGCTCCCAAACTTCGACGATAGAAAAAGGAGTCGAGGCGGCACTCGGGATCGGCACTATGGACAGTGATACAACAGTACTCCATCAGGATGACCAAGCTTCCTGACATCCCGATAGGATGGTCGCGAGTCATCCGTCACCTTGAACATTGTTGGACCCAGTCTATCCCCAAGGACCGATATGTCTTGTACTGACTGTATCGTACCGGCACTATAGTACCTGACCTCGTACACAACCTATGTGCATGGCGGTGGATTACAACCATACATATGAAACCTCCCCACATGATGTTTCATCATCATCTACCATCTTTATTACTTATCAGCTTATTATTCATCATCTCAGCCAGCATCAACATCTTATCTCAGTACTTATCAACTTATCAGTCTCAGCCAGTCATCATACTTCCATACGCATCAATATTTAACATTAAATCAACATAATCAGAACTACCAGCACACATATCACAATTTCAATCATCAACCATCCTCGATCAACATATGGATCAACCCTAATGTCGCTCAGGCGACCTACTACTGAAATGTTATCAATCATCATACCATCAATCACACACACAACCATAGAGCAATCAATCAGCATCCATCCATAGATAACAATAGATTATTCGTATGGTTAACATACCTCTGACAAACGTCCTCAACTATCATAGGTCACAGCCCATCTCCTGAGGTGCTGCTGTTATCAACTGCTAATAGGGTTTGGGTCACCATACGCCTAGTTATACACTTATTCTAATCCTACAATCCCTAGTGGATAGGGTTCCCACATGGTTAGAAGATCGTTGTAGCTGCTGCACTCTCTCTGCTTCCTCACTGCACCCGCTACTCGTACTCCTACCTCTGATCACTCCTACCTTGCCTACTACGCTGCTCTTAGCTCTTTTTCTCTCCTCTCTGAGGGTTACCTACTAAGGGCTTTCTGGTGCACAAGATCCTCACTTGAGGAAAGTGCAGAGCATACTTGCTCCTTAGTGGCCCTCTAAGTCCCACTCCCTTCTCAATCTCAAGGATTGCCTACTAAGGATTTTCTGATGCACCAGATCCTCATTGGAGGCAAGTGCAGAGCATACTCACTCCTTAGAAGTTTCTAGAGAGAGAAAGCTAGAGAGAGAAGGGAATCTGGGGCAAATGGAAATGGAGGGGTGAGGGGTATTTATAGGCGAGTTTCGGCACCATCGCATCGCGATTGGAACCTTCTAAACCCTTCCGGATGCACACGTGACGCGAAACAATTAGTCTCATCTCTACTACCATCGGGTCGTGTTGGAGAATAGCTTAATATGGTCGCGACGCGACCAAGGCAATGGAGGCAGATCTAGTCTCTTCCTTTCTAGACGTTTCTAGGGGTTACATGCCCTTTCAGGGATGTTCTAGGCATTTCCTAAGGGTTATAGGTCCTACTTAATCTCGTTTTATCCCCATTAAGGTTTTTAATATCCATTTATCAATCTAATATTATTTAAAATATTATTTGAAAAACAGGATGTTACAATAAAGACATAAATATTACAATAAAAGCTTCGAAAATATTAAAAGTGCTCATCAATTGGCTAAAATTTAAACTAATTTTCACTAAAATAGTTAAAATTAATATTTTTAAAATAAATACTTGTTTATTTAAAATAATATTTAGATACATTTAAAAACAAATATCATAACAATTACATATAATATTTTTAGATTTATTTGATTATAATACATTACAGTTTACGGGCAATGCACTCATGTGGTGAGGAAAAAAAGAGAGAATCGTTTATTGTTTTCAGAAAAAATAATACAGAAAGAAAAAAGAAAAAATTGAACAATGTTATCAATGTTGTTGGGCTAAAGTATAATGTTCATAAATACCAAATGCATGAGTATTAAATTTTTAAATATAATAACAAGGGTACATATATTTTACTTGTTGCATCTATGCCAAATCTATCAATACTGTGGAATCCATTGAACATGCAGCGAAACAGAGAGAAGAGATCAGAGAATGAAGAAGAGAATCTGGAATTGAATTCTGATCAACTAACTCAGAAAATGGTAGTTACAAGTATTTAAAGCAAGCGGTTACACCACTAACTAACTAACAAACTAACTAACTCTAGTTTGCATAACTGTAATTGTCTAACTCTAGTTAAGTTAATCTAACTAACTTGGATCTAAACCGTGTGATGCTCCCCCTCAAGTTAGGAGATAAATATTTAGCAACCCCAACTTGGAAACCAGCTGCTAAAAAAGTGGCTTAGGAAGTGCTTTTGTAAGATAATCGGCAAACTGTTTCTGAGAAGGAATATGTACCAATTTGATAAACTGTGACTGGACATATTCCCGAATAAAATGACAATCAATATCCACATGCTTGGATCTTTCATGACTAAGTGGATTAGATGCAAGCTGAAGAGCAGATTTTCTATCACTGAATACCATGAGCGAATGGTGTGGCAACTCAAAAATCATTTAGATTTGTTTAATCCACAACAACTCAGAAGTGAGGGAGGCTAAAGCTCGATATTTTGCCTCTGCAGAGGACCTTGCAACAGTGGGTTGTTTCTTTGACTTCCAAGCAACCAAGGCATCTCCAAGGAAAATGTGAAAACCAGTTGTGGATCTTCTAGTCACAGTGCAACTACCCTGATCAACATCCACGGAAGCAGTAACTTTCAGGGAGCTAGTTGCAAGGAAAAAAAGTCCCAAACTAGGAGTCCCTTTCAGATATTACAATATATATGTTGAGCCTCTGTCAAATGTGGAGACCGTGGAGCAGCCATAAACTGACTCAACTTGTTAACAACAAAATTGATGTCAGGCCGGGAGATAGTAAGGTACATGAGCCTGCCAAGCAGTCGCTTGTACTGTGAAGCATTAGGAAGGGGATCTCGGAGAAGTTGTAAAACATACTTTCTTTGGCATAGATGAATGCCTTTAGTAGATTTAGTAATCTCCAATCCAAGAAAATACTTCAAATCCCCAATCACTTTCAATTTAAAACACCGTTGTAGTAGAGACTGTACTGCTTTGATTTGCTCTAAATCCGGGCCAGCTAGGATGATATCACCCACATACACAAGAAGGATGACATGAGAAGATCCTGAGCCTCTGGAGAACAGAGAATGATCAGAACTGCTTTTAACAAAACCGTGTGCAGTGATGGTACTGCTAAACTTGTTAAACCATTGCCTTGAAGCTTGTCTTAAGCCATAGAGATACTTGTTTAATTTACAAACAAGGTTCTCCCCCTTAATTGGATAACCCTTAGGCAAATTCATGTAGACTTCTTCAACTAACTCACCATTTAAAAACACATTATTGATGTCTAATTGAACAAATTGCCACTATTTTTGTGCAGCAATAGACAAAAGAATCCGTACTGAAGTAAGCTTTGCAACAGGGAGAAAGTGTCTAAGAAATCAATACCAGCCTGTTGAGTGAACCCTTGAGCCATAAGCTTGGCCTTATATCGATCAAGAGAGCCATCAGCATTGTACTTGACCTTGTACACCCATCTGCAGCCAATAGACTTCTTTCCCGCAGGTAAAGGCATGACTAACCAAGTGTTGTTGGCCTCTACAGTAGCTAAATCTTCAGCCAAAGCTTGTCTCCATTCAGGAAATGAGACAACTTGATGATAAAATGATGGTTCATATATGCTTGAAACATTATGAACATAAACACTATATGTAGAACGCAGATTGGCATAAGACATATATTGCTGAATAGGGTAAGTAATATTACACTCATAATCTCTAAGATAAGCTGGTGGTATATGGAGTCTGGTAGAATGTCTCACAGCAGTGGAAGAGAAGACAAAGTATTAACTCATTAGGTGGAGGTACCAAAGCAGTGTTATCTGCAGTAGCATCAACAGATTCATTTTCAGTACCAACTGTAGGGACATCTATCGGAATACCATCAAGAACATCTGTAGGAATATCTGCAAGGATATTAGGTTCAGGATCTACATGAACACTTGTAGGGGAACAAGGTGGAGACACAGGTGCACGGGCATGTATATCCGAATATTGTAGTATGGGTTTAGGCAAAACAGTGTCAGGAAAAGGATTATAAGGACAAGCATATTGAGGCATGGAATGAAATGGAAATACTGTCTCATGAAATTGAAGATCCCTGGAAACCAGAAACCTATGGTTTTGAAAATCATAAACCTTATATCCTTTTACTCCCTGAGGATACCCTAAGAACACACAAGAAATTGTTCTACACTATTACAGAAAGAGGATTTTACACCGGTTAAAATTGACTTTTTACACCGGTTTTGGTGCCGATGTAGATTCTTCTGGTGTTGTATGATAGGGTTTTTACTGCGTAAAATGTCGAATGATTTACACCGGTTATATATCCGGTGTAAAATTTCAATTTTCATTTATTTGTTATTTTTTTGAAGGACGTTTTACACCGATTATTTATATAACCGGTGTAAAATATCGCCTTTTACACCAGTTATTTAGATAATCGGCGTAAAAGGTTACATTTTTTTTCCTTTTTATTACTATTTATTACTGCCCAGAGGCTTTCTAAAATGCAAATAATGCAGGAAATTTGACAAGTATTGGCAGCAGAAAATATTGGCACAAAATTTGCCCAAAATTCAAACAATAATATAATTTAGCAGTCAATTTTATACATCTATAAAATAGGAATGTCATATATACATTATACTAATTAAACTTTTCAAAACAAGGAAAGATCTACAATATTACTACATTATTTACATAAATAAAAAAGTAGCAAAGATCTACATTTACATTATTTACATAAATAAAAAAGCAATGTCGTTTGGAATCTACTGCCTGATTTTGTCCTAGTTGCTTCTATAGGACTGGCCAAAACTAGACTCAAGATGACACTCGTTATCGCTGTTGTCGTTTGCGTCAGTCCCTCTACTGATTCTTCAACTTGAATGTTGCCGATTAGGAGACGGAAGCTTCCAAAGGCTTCATGATTCTTCTCCACATAATGTAAGAATTCTAGAGTTGATGCGTTAGTTAAAAACATTAAATGAAGAGCAACCTGATGCATTTTGTCCACCAGATGATGGCAAAAACTAATGAGTTCTTCTCTGGATTCTATAATGGTGTCAAGAAAATAACTCCCTGGTTTTCCCATCATTTTTCGACAAATTTCTTCAGCGAGGAGGAAAACCAGGAGTTATTTTCGTGATACCATTATAGAATCCAGAGAAGAACTCATTGTTTTCGCCACCATTTGGTGGACAACATGCATCAGCTTGCTCTTCATTGTATCTTTTCAACTAATACATCAACCCTAGAAAATATGCATTATGTGAAGAAGAATTATGAAGCCTTCGGAAGGTTCCATCTCCTAATCGGCAACGTTGAAGTTGAAGAATCAGTAGAGGGAACCGACACAAACGAAAACAACGAAGATGAGTGTCCATCTTGAGTCTAGTTTTGGCCAGTACTAGAGAAGTAACTAGGACAAAATCGGGCAGTAGATTCCTCCGAAGGAGTCGATGGAGTGTACTCGGGTGCGATGGGAGAATACTCCGGTGTGGATGGACTATACTCTCTGATCTCATCCTCATCGTTGGGGATCTGAACAATGTCCGGCCCTTAATGAACCTCCGTGACAGCTACGGGCCTCCTGGTAGAGGGTGGTCTCCTCTGAAGCATGTGCATACGAAGGCGTAGACCCTAACGGTCAGCGTCGACACGGGGATTAGCATACTGGTTCATCAAATCGCGATCCTCATCACGATAAGGATCATGAAGACGAGCATCACGTTTCTCATTCCTCACAAAGATAGCTCGATACTCCATTGCAGTCATCGACTAACTAATAGGGGGACGTGACCTCCTGGAAGCCATGCAGCAAAACAGAGAGAAGAAATCAGAGAATGAAAAAGAGAATTTGGAATTGAATTCTGATCAACTAACTCAAAAAATGGTAGTTACAAGTATTTAAAGCAAGCAGTTACATCACTCACCAACTAACAATTTAACTAACTGTAGTTTACATAACTGTAACTGTCTAACTCTAGTTAAGTTAATCTAACTAACTTGGATCTAAATCGTGTGATAAAATCAATATACCTGACTTAGTCGAAATATATATTTTATATGCAGTTAAATGGACTGTCTGAGATGGTTCATGATGAATCCATGTAAGACTTAGGGTCTAACAAAGTGATTTCTTGAATCAAAGTAGTAAATAAAAGGGAAAATAAAAATAGCCACACTCCACAAGGGAGTGATAAGATCAAGGTAGAATTGCCACAAGAGTAAGAGGTTCTTGATAAGACTCATGTTTGGTTGTAATCGAAGAACTCCAGAGAGCATCTCTCTATCCTCACACTAAAAGTGTATTTTTATTCAAGCAAACTTAAAAAAGTGCCTTACAATAAAATGCCTTATATAGTCTAAGGCCATTGTGACTAAGCTGCAACGCTTATACGCAAATATAAACATACTCGGATGCAAACATAAGCTAAGTAGTGCACTTAGGACTAACATAATCCTAATTACAAAGCATACTCCTAATACAATTCTACTAAGAAATTTGATCCCTTATTACAATTCAAACTAAAAAACAAAATACTATATTTAAACTAATATGTAAACCAAAAATTATTCTAAAGTCATGACTTGAGTTTTTTTCTTGCTTTTCTCCTTATTAGCTCCTTTTAGGTTCACATCATCCCCTCCTTCTTGGAAAAAATTCAACCTCAAATTTAGTTCCATCATAACCTATATGAAGAAAAAGCGCAAGTCAATGACATGCAGAACAATGTTAACTCTTCCACCGTGGTCAAATGGAAATTGAGAAAAACCACTATATGTTGCAAGTGGATGAAACACATTTCTATCTTGTGGAAGCAGCATCCCAACACCTTCATAGCCAAGGTAAGAAAATTTATAGGTAGGACAAAGTAATACCTCTTGAAGTTGACATGAATAATCAAATTTACCTTTCTTGGATTGGCCTTGGTGACAAAAGAGAAATCACTCTTTCTTTGTAAAAGCTTAAACACGTTGAGTCTCATGAATATTCTCCTTATCACACACAAATGATGAATTCTTTGGAAGCAAATCAGCTTCCTCAAACAGATGAGGAGCATCATATTGAAGCTTAGAAGGTTTTGTAACAATAGGTAGAGTAAGAAGAAGTGTAATAGTGAACCCATCAATTAATTCCACATGTAATCCTTTAGTACTCATAATAAAACCAAGAGTGCTAAAGTTATTTGACACAAAGTGTTATTCATTCATGTGACAACCACCCTAAAAATTAAATGGAGCCGCCACCAATATTTTATTTTTATAGGAAAACATTGGAAAACCTATTTTTAATTTTAATAAAGAAAAAGGTCCTTCGAACCAAATTTTGAGTTCGGGAGTTGGTTACATATAGGGAAGGTATTAGCACCACTAAAACGCCCATGAAATGGTACCTTTAATTGTTTAGAGAAATTTGTTTGCCTTAAAAAAGTTAACTTTCCCAAAATATTTAATGAAGAATCACGAAGACGATGGGAGTGTGCTAATAACAATTTAAAAATACATATATACAAAGGAATAACGTATTTATATGAAATAGCAATGTAAATGTAAGCACAGACCATTTATTGCTAACATATTTCCAAAAACATTTATTTTTAATTATTTAAGAAAAACCAGCAAAGAAAAATAAAAGATAAAAAAAAGATTCTAAAAACCCATTTTGATTTTAATGAAAATACTATATACAAAAAAATACTTTCACTTACCTTTTATTTTTTATTTATTACCATTCCATCCCTTTTAACAAATCAGAAATAAAAATAGAGACATTTAGGGAAAAACAAGAATTTCACAAATTGTATGGGTTTGTTTATTTTAAAAGAAAATGTGCAAATAAAAAGATGGACTTTAGAAAACCCTTTTTTTTGCTTTCAGACCCTTTTTACCAATATATTTGCAATTCAGTCCCTCATCTAGGGTTTGGCCCCATTGGAAGGCCAAACCCTAGCCTTAGCTCGATTCAACCAAACCTCAGCGAATTAAGAAACAACAACAACAACAGAAAATGTAAAGAATACAAAGAAAGGATTACATCGTGTATATTTCAACCCAGAATACAATCATCCAGTCCAGAATATAATTCCTTAGTACACAGAAATGGCAGAAAAAAAGAAAAAAAACAGAAAAATAGAAATATGAAGAAGACGACGAACCTGGGTTTGTGATTTCCCAGACAATTCACACAGAGATCAAAGGAGGGGGTAAAAAGAACCCTAAAACTAAATGGTGTTTAATTTGGGATTTTATGGCAGCCTCACAGGTTCGAGGCCACGATCTCTTCCTTCTGCTTCCCTTTTTCGTTCGTCCTCTATTTTCCTCCGTTTCTACTCTTCTCTCTGGCTCTCGGTTTTCCCCCCCATTAGCTCCAGAAACTGCTCTCGTTTTATACTCTGCAATTCCTGAAAAAGAAGATCAAAATTGTTACCATTCAGATACGAATCAAATTAATTAAAAAAAACATAAAAGAAGAAAGAAAGGTGGAGACTTCCCTGATTTGTCGAGATCCACACGTTTTCCTCAAATTTAGACCTAATCATGGGGAGAAGATATGATTTGGTTCGGTCTTGTGTAAATAGAGAAGAAAAAGGAAAGAAAAGATTGTGGGGAGGTTACGGCCGCGGCTTAGGGTTGAGAGAGTGAGGGAAAGTTTAGGGTTAGGTTTTGAAAGTGTGGATGGAAGAGGAAGGGAAGAGAGGACGTGGGGATGGGGTTGGCCACGGCTAGGGTTTTGGGAAGGGAAAATGAAGAGGAGAGAAGAGAGAACGTGGGGGTGGAGAAGAAAAGAGTGAGGCGGATGATGAGGTGGGGGAGAGCTGCGGCTGGAGAAGAGAGAGATGAGGGAAGAGAGAAAATGGGAGAGAGGGCGAGGGGCGCCGCGGAGAAGGGAAGTGAGGGTGAGTGACGCCGCGGCGCATGAAGAAGGGAAAGGGAAAAATGAGGGAATCGGATTGTGAGGGAATTAGGGTTACGTAGAGTTATGTGGGTTTGGGCCGCTGTGTGAGAGTGTGCTTGGTGGGCTATGGGGGTGCGAATGGAGGACGGGGTGCGGGTAGCAAGCAGGGTGCAAGGGAGGAGACGCAGAAGTGTGGAAGAAAAATAAAAAGGGTGTCTTGAAGGAATAGGTATGGTCAAGGCGTGGGATTGGGCTGGGTCACCAGCCTGGTTTGCTGCTATTTGCACCATCCATATTTACCTTTTGCACACCCCTTCTCAAATAAAAATCCTTTTTTCTTTTCTTCTTTTTTTTTTCCTTTTTTCTTTCTTTTGCCGTATTTTGTTCTATTTTGAGACCAAAAGTATTACTATTTATTTTTTATCACAAATTTAAAAAAATTAAAATAAAATAGTAAAAATAAAATAAAAAGGCCGGACAAAATTAGGGTACTACAATTCAAAATATATGCTTCTTGGTTTTAAAAAATGCAACACATCCCTAAAAAACATTTTCATGAACCAAATTATCACTATAAAATGCAACAACACATTTACCAATAAATACATTTAAGTCCTGGCTCATAACTCACAAAGTAAGCTTAGGAAAGTAAGTTGGATAGATTGTAACATGCTTCAATGTGTCAAAAGAAACTTTTGGGCAACTATTACTTAAACTAGAATCATTAAGTTGACAAGAGTCATGCAATGTAAGCAAATCATCAAATCCAACACATGTAAAAGAATAGCAAGACTCATGCAACTTACTAAGCATGTTATTAAATCTAAAGTTAGGATTTACATACTCTTGGAGATCCAAACAAGTGATCAAACCGTGGGGTATTTTCTTTGAAGTCAAATCTTCAAGCACGTTGGTTGTCTTGCAAACTTCTCTTGGTATGTCATCATCAACTTCCTTTACACTGGAATCATTACAACTTGGCAAAAGATGAAGGTTGGCAATAAATAAAGTATCCAAAATTATTTTCTTCACCTCAAGTTTCTTTTCGCTCTTTTCTTTTCCCTCATTCTTTTCTTTTTCTTCACTCTTTACTTCATTTTCAAATGCACTCTCAAGCTTACATTCACTTGTTTCTTTCAATTTCTCATTTTTACTCATGGCTTTATCCTTTTCTCTCAATGCTTTCTTTTGTTTTCTTTCCTCTTTTCTCTTCCTCCTTTCTTCATGATACTTAACATACTTCAGATCCTTCAAAAATTCTCCAATCAAATACTTCTCATACTCGGGGCCCTCCATAAGTTCTGTACACTTTCTTTCTTGTTCATACTCCTTATGCTTTCTTTCTTTTCAAACTTCCCATTCTCCTTTTTATACCTCTTGACTTTCTCATGATAATCTTTATGCCTTCTTTCATAATGGTCTCTATGGTTTCGCACATGCTCTCTTTGCCTCCTACTTCCCTTGGTTTCAAGATCAGCTTCCCCTTCACTAGAATCTCTCTCATACTCTTTCTGTCTCCTTCTCTCCCTATGATATCTAGGGCTCTTTTCTTCCTCGATTTCAAACCCATCTCCATGAGGAGAAGATCTCCTATGATGAGACCTCCTCTTTCTTTGGTTCCCAAGCTTTTCTCTTAAGGCATTCATTTGAGTATTTAGCATCTTTGTAAAACGATCCACAAGAGAAGCGGTTCTAGGAGAAGGCAGTTTGATTAATTTCCACTCACAATTCCAATAACAACAAGGCAACAAGTACCACAATGATCAAGCAAGTAACAAGAACAAGATAAAAAGGCCTTTACCACTCACTAAGTGTTTACACTCAAAAAAATGTATCACTCAATGATGCCTTTTACTATAATGTTCACACTTGCCTTTTACCATTCCCTAATACAACTCTTTAAGTTCTTAAAAGCAACAAAACAAATCTCAATCAAGTTTCAGGTAAACCTCTACACAATTGTGGCAAAACACATATGGAGTTATCATTTAAGAGGCCAAATAAGACAAGGGAAACTCTAAGACAAAACCAATGAATTTTAAAAGACAAATAAGAAAAACTAACAAGGAAAGCACAAACCAATTAGAGTATCAATGAGACAAACCAAGAAAGTGATCCAAATATGTTTATGGCACAAATAAGTGGAAGGTAAGGTACTAAAATCAAACTTACAATGTCTAATAGAGGCAACAAGGATGCAAAAATGATTGAGGTATCATCCTCAATAATTCTGGAATTTTTTTTTTGTAAAACGTCTTTTTCCTTAAGTGCTTTTGTGTAGAATCACTTTTTCGCATTGCTTTGCTTTTCAGATTTTTCTCTGTACATTTGAATTACTCTCATTTTTATAATAAATTTAGGCTTTTGAATTTTTAGAATTGGACATGTATTGAAGAAATAACATCAAAATCAAGTTTGCAAATGAAATTTTGGATCAAACAGTTGCAAGTGAAGAAAATGATTGTCACGACCCAAGAATCAATTCTGCAGCAAGAGCACTCATAACCAGAGGAAGAGACCAAACAAGCAGAGTCTAGGTTAGAGACCCAAGAAAAGAGGTTCATACCCATTTAAAGGTTTAGGGCCAAAAGGAACCAAGCCAAGCCCAAGAGATTTGATGACTTTGTAATGACATGAGTTAGCAAAGGATATGCTGAGAATAGAAGGTTCTAGGAAATCTAATAGTATCTAGTGACAATCTATCAGAATGAATTCGGTTAGGATGAGCTGTAAGTTTATTATAGAACTCTCATATATGTACCTAACCTGATGAATGAATGAATAAGGAGAATTTGAGCAGAAAGTTTTCTCTTTCTTTAAAAGGTTGTCTTTCCTCGAAAGAAGGCCCAATTATTTTACGTGTTGTTCCCCGTAAGGTGTCAAAACCTTACAATGATGAAGTTGCTGAAAATTTTTTCCAGAAAATTTCCAACAACTATAGAATTCGAATTTCACCCAAAATACAGTAAGTAATCACCAAACTAAACATTCCCACACATATTATGAAACTAATAATCAACTAACAACCCAAGATTACACAGAAATTTAGAGAAGTGTAGAATTTTCACAAGAACTTCAACAACACAAAGTGCAGAATTTTTTTTCAATCAACAAGAATCAACACTTAGAACATATATTAATGACAATATTGATGGAAACTAAGGTATATCAACAATGAAATCTGATGAACAGTTTTTTTTTTTTTTTTTTTGAAATTCAATTTTCAAATTTGAACTTCCAAGAACATATATTTTTTTTCAAGACTTGATTTTATGAAATCTAAACTTGAAATCAACTAGAAGTGACGAAAAACAACTCACATGATGTGCTCCAACTTAGACACCTTGAAGAAGAAAGGATCATTCCAACAAGCCTAGAAACACCAAGACAAGGTTGAAATCCCGAAAACCCCTAGCCAAATGAATGCTTGGTCCGCGAGAATTTAACAAATCAGATGCCTTTAATTGCCAAAAACCCAGAACGAATTTTGCCAAGCCGATACGTGGTGCTGCTCCCAAATGAAGTCGAATCACGCAACTTCCAATCAACCCAACCAATCACAAATTATCCATCCCAGAATTGAGAATTGGAAAAACGCAAATGTGGCTGCACCGTGGGTAATATTTGGGTTTCAAAAATAAGATTAAATCAAAGGAAAATTAAAGGAGAATTAAGAAAGATAAAAAGTATGGATGAAATAAAAAGATGGGAAAATCAAAAGAAACAAACAAAAGTGGATTAGATCAAGAAATGGAAAGAAATGAGCAAAGTGGAGCTAATACACTTGGTAACAAAGAGCAATTTTTTTTTTAAAATATTTTGCTCGATTCAAAGAGCAAATACACTTGGTAACAAGCTCTGATTACCACTTGATATAGTTTATAATGAATTAGTGTAAGACCTAGGATCTAACTAAGTGATTTATCGAATCAAAGTAGCACATAAAAGGGAAAATGAACAAACAAATGAAACAAATAAGAATATGGTAGAAATCACCACACTCCACAAGGGAATAATAAGATCAATGTAGAATCACCACAAGAGTAAGAGGCTCTTGATAAGACTCATGGTTGGTTCTAATCCAAGAACCTTACAGAGCATCTCTCTATCTTCACACTAAAAGTGTGTTTTCATTCAAACAAACTAAAAAAATGTCTTACAATAAAATTCCTTATATAGTCTAAGGCCATTGTGCTTAAGCTACACACCATGGTGCCTAAGCTACAACACTCACACACAAATATAAACACACTCTAATAAAAACATAAGCTAAGTAGTGCACTTAGGACTAATACAATCCTAATTACAAAGCATACTCCTAATACAATTCTATTAAGGAATTTAATCCCTTATTACAATTAAAACCAAAAAACTAAATACAACCAAATTTAAACTAATATATAAAAAAACTTATTCTAAAGTCTTGACTTGAGTTTTTTTTTTTACTTTTCTCCTTATTAGCTCCTTTTAGGTTCATATCACTGTCTGTAATCATTTTTTTTTAAAATATTGAATGTTTTTAGTGTAGCGCATGAAAAAGAAAGAACGTGGGAGAGAGTATGCAGTTTAGTACGTTGTAGCGTGGAGAGCCCGCCATATATATATAAAAATAAAGCAGCTGAAATGTTGGGAGAAAGCATGGGTTCAAATAATAATAATAATAATAATAATAATAATAGGAGATGAAAGAGATGAGAGTGGTGTAACGTGAAACGTGGATTATGACATCCCAGATTTCCTAATCTTGAAATCCTAATCGGACCCTAATGCACTTATGGTGTTAAGATCTCTAAATAAGTTTAAGGGATCTGAGAATGGGACTTGGAATAGGCCAGGAGAGAAGAAAAGGAAAAATATGCAAATTGTATATCAGCATTGTCGCAACGCGACAATAAGCATTTGCTACGCGATTATCAGCTTCGTCGCGACGCGACATGAATATCTCGCGACACCACCAACCAATATGTGTGTCTTCACGCATGCGTATCATTGTTAATAGCGTCAAGAACTAACACTCTCGCGACGCGACCAAGTGCTTCTCGTGATCCAAAATTATAAATAGCCCTCCCCTCTTCATTTGGGAGGTGCCCAAGCTCGTTCTAGAGCTCCTCTCATCTCCCTCTCTTCTGTTTCTTAATCAAATAAGGTATTTTAGTCACTGACCAAATACCTAAATACCAGTGCGATAGCGAGGCTCTGAAGCTATCCCGAGGCTACGGGAGTTGTGGTAATACTTTACTCCTTAGGCTGTAATGATAGCTTTATCCTTAACCTTTTCTAATAATGTCATATTCTTTATGTACAGAAGAGGTGTTGCACGAGGAGGTTGAGGCTCCAGTTTAGAGGTTACCTACGCCGTCTTTCTGACCTTAGGTATAACCCTGAACTATCCTTTAGGTTTATTCCTTAGGGTTTGCGTAGCGATACTAGGATATTATTAATAGCGCGGTTATAATAATATATGCATTATCCTTTCAACAATAATCCTAGATCAATGGCGTAACCATTGCACAGTTGGGTCATGTCCTTGGACATTAGGATTACCTGTGTCATAACGACATCTGGGCGTATCCCAAATACCTTTGGGATACAACAAGAACAATGGTGGGAATAAGAATAACAAGGGAGATCATACCCTATAACAATAAATGCCAGGTATGTGGGAGAGAGAAATCTAAATACTGGAATAATAGTTAGATTACTAGTATAGAGTACAGTCCCACACTCTACTACATGCTGATATCTGTGGTTCTTAGTAGGACTATGAGATGTGATTACTCCAGAGAGTGATTGCAATACCTATCAGCCGCCATAGGGTTGGTGTGACTTGGATGATTTGTGTACCTGTATGTTATGTGGTTGTATGCTTGTGCTTGTAGTAGTCGCCTTATGCGACGCTAGGCTTTTATATGTATGATTGTGCTTGTTATGATTAACATGAGAGCACGAGGTGAGGTTTATTATGTTTAGGATAGAATGATATAGAAAGAGAAACACATGGATAAATGATGATTGAGGATTAGTGAGTACCCGACCCCTAGGAAGATTGATACTTTATAGATTGAATAATGGATAGAAGGGTCGAGGTTACTCTTAGGCTTGAATTTGAGAAGTATTTATGGTCTTCATGTTACCACCGCCTTGCATACATGGGTCGGCTGTTGCGTACGAGGCTAGAAGTACTTGAGTGGGAGTATGATATGCGCAGTACAGAGGACTTGCAATTTCCTTAAGGATGGTATTGGGTTCGACGTATGCCTTTGGTGACGGAAGGGTTGGCCTCTCCATGTCTTGGTAGTCTGGTAGCTCAATAATCCTGATGGGGTTGTTGGCATATCAAGAGTCCATAGGATGTGCTATCCAGGGTGCAGCCTCGACACCTGTCGTTGGGGGCGGGAAGCCATTCTCTGGATATGCCGAATAGACGACTGGCTCATTCCTACTCTCATTCAGCGAGATAGGGACAACATAGGTAGGCCTGGTGGGGCCAGCAATGAGGATTTACTAATGAGAGAATGGCCATATGCATGTAGTGAGTATTAAGGTAAGCATGGGAATGGGAATCATCGATATTTTGGTTTAGAGGGAACCTTAGGACTTGATGAACATGAACACAAGAAGGGGGTTGAATTGTGTTGAAAATATTTTGCAAACTTAAGACTAAAACCAACCTGAAAACAAGTTATTTTGAAAACCTTTTTTCTATCGGATGCAGATAAAGAATAGGACGCTGAAGTTCAATTAGTGAAAACTTGTTTTTCTCGTAAAGCAGAAATATAATTAAAGCAATAGAGAAAGATAGACACAGAGATTTATACTAGTTCACCACCAACTAGTAGCTACGTCTAGTACCTTCATTCCTGAAGGATTTTTCACTATAATCACACTGATTACAAAAACACTAAAGAGTATTCTACTGTCACAAACTTGACAATACGCCTAATTTCCCAAAACAACTCAGTACGTTCGAGCCTTTGAGGAATCAGCCTATACAAGTTTTACAAAGAAGATTTGAGTTCAGAGAAATAACTCTCAACACGAGAGGATGATAAGTTTAAGCACAAAATATATAACTTTCTAAAAAAAAGAATAAGACGCCGAAGAATTGTTCACTGTCTGGTTCACAGAGTGCTTGGCACAGAATCTTAGGTTGCTCACTTGAATTGTAATTCTGTAACCTTCTTCAATGGTAGAATTGGAGTATTTATAGGTAACTCTAAAGTTACCGTTGTGTGGTAAATCAGCTCCAATCATTGATTGAGGTAATTTGGGAAAATATCAACAATTCTCTTTCCATGGGAATATTCAAATAGTATAGATTTATTACCGTTTGTACTATTTCCTTTTCCAATCATTTGTAGCCTGGCACAATTTGAAAAGTGCATGAACTTTGTCCTTTAGCTAAAGGTGTCACATTTAATTCCTCGTACTATGAAATTGAGCACACAATCAAATTTGAATTTATTGCAAGGATTCGCTGAGGTAGAGAGCAGAAAGACCAAGCGTGATTTGCACGTGCTTTACTAAATAACTAGATGCTTGTTAGACTATATCAGATGCTCGCTAGTTTTGATTCCGTTCCACGTGTTGTAGTTTCTGAGAACTCGACGCTCGCTGTATACATATACCAGATGCGAGAAAGAAACCAGATGCAACCACTTCTAGTGTGCTTATCTTCTTGTAAGCTTCTTCTTCTTGCTTGAGTGATGTTACAAATATAGATAACTTTATCAGAAAGTAAATTGTTCTCACATAGATACTTTGTTATCATCAAAATTATTGAGGGTCTAAACTTGTCAATCGTTTAGGTTCCATTAATCTCCCCCTTTTTTATAATGACAAATATCTAAGGTTGATGAACAATTTATTTTAGAAAATAACTACAAGGGTCTTCCCCTGAGTTCAACAGTCAAGTATATACGATTACTTTTTAAAACATTTGTCTAAGTATCAAAATCTAATCTATGTATCAGAGCATCAAAATATGATATATGTATCAGAGTAGCAGATGTTTAATCAGTCAGATGCTTAATCAAAATATGATATAATATGTATCAGAGCTTAGCTTATGATGATTTCTAATGCATGATTGCTATACATGCCACTTTAGCATTCATCAATCCTTAACCTTTTACTCCCCCTTTTGTCATCAGACAAAAGAGTGTAGAACATCATAGTCAAAACGTAAAGGAAAATGAAGTGAGAAAACTTTGAAGTCAAAACAGCTCATTATATATATATATATATATATAGCATAAGCAAACAAAAGAAAAACAAAAGAAACAAAAGAAACAACAGGAGTTTTTCGAAAGAGAAAATAAAATAAAATTACGGAGGTGGTGGAGTTTGGTTAAGACGCTGCATGAGGCTGAGAACAATGCTTTCAAAATGCTCAACTTTCCTAGAAGATTCCACAAATTGGTTGAACTAAGAGCGTGAGATGATAACAGGATCATCATCAGAAGCAGATGCAGATGTGGAGGCAGATGCAGAGATTGGATGAGCTTCTTCCTTAATCCATTCAGTAGGAGCAGAAGCTAAGACAGGTCTAGGCCAAGAGATAGCCCTTTGCCATCTATGAACAGGCATCTTAGTGTGCTCTAAGAGAACTCCTCGAGCCAGTTGAATGCATTTATGCTTTTTCTCTTGGGTAGCTAGGTAGAAGTTATCATTTTGCAGATGTTGTGGCTCAGGCAAGTGCACCCGATCGTAACTTATAATAAAAGTGGAGTATATTTAAGACTCCAAATATCAAATTCACAGGGAATGCACGAGTACTAGTGTAGTAAAGAATCTATATTATTTAGGCTAACGAAGGTTGTAAATAGAGAATTGCAAGAATTGACACGTAAATAAAATAACAATTTAAACGATGTGTGAGAACGGGTTAAGATTATTATGGGAGGCCTAAGGGAACCAGGTTCACTAATACTTAGCTCCTGAATTTACTAATTAATTATTATAAGATCCATTTTTCAATTGAAAGCTAATCACTCACTCTAAATTTACTAACATTGTTTGGTCATGCAGTGTTAATAGTCTTTTTCCTAAATAACTACCCAGTTTGGTTATGCAAGGCAATTAAAGGATAGAGCATTAAAAATAGGTGAATTTGTTAATCTAATAATCGATTAGAAATAAGCAATTACCATTAACCAAGCATACAAAGCGAGTTCTTTTATTCCTAGATATTCGTTAACCAACGGTGGCATGATCACCACCAACTAGGTCAACTAGTTAAAGGTTAATCAGGCCTTATAGGATTAAGCATGCTAGGGATAAAATAATTAATCAAAATAATAGAAACTCATAAAACTAATTAGATAAATATCAAAAGCATCATAAAGGATCCCCCATCACCCCTAGTGATGGGTTTATCTACTCATGTCTAATGATAATAACATAAACTCAAACATAAAGCCATAGAAATCCATAATAAAGAGTATAAGTCTAAACCGGGACACCCTTTCGGTATGACGATGGTCCTAAAGCATGTTCTTCATGTCCTCACGAGCTCCGGTAGCAAAACGGGATTGATATCAAGCTCCAAGCAAACAAAGATCACTAGAGTAGGCAAGGGAATTGCGAGAAACTCTCAAAAAGGGGCTGAGGAATCAAAATTTCGTCATAAGATTCTGAGTCTAGGCTAAGACAGCCTATTTATAGGTTGGGATGCGAATTAGGTCATCTAGCTTCAAATCTACACAATTTGGGATGGGGTACGGCCGTAGCGAACATATACGCGGCCGTATCAATCTTTGTTTGCGTCGCTGGCCCGTACTTGTGCACTCTGCACTCCTTGACATCAATTGTGTACGGCCGTACTGCCTTTGGCACGACCGTATTGAACTTTGTCATCGGCACCGGGCTGTACTGACCAAGGGGGTACGCCCCTACTGCTTTTCTGATATAGGTGCGGCCGTATTGACTAATTGTCAGGCCGTTTTGCACATTTAAAAGTGCTAAAAATCTCTAAAATCTTTCAGTTTTTAATCCATTCTCGCATCTTTTGATCTATGTGGTGTCTTTATTATAATTCTGCAAAATAGGGCCTAAGTGAGTGCTTTTATACTTTAAATAGTGCAAAATTATATAATTGAGTACTAAAAATGCCCTATAAAAGTAGACAATTTGGTGTGTTAACAGCAGACACCATTTGATAAGTCTTTCCAGTTTCTCCTTCTCAAAGGCCAGTTGCATATTTTCTTGAAGTGCTAATTCTGCAGTTTCAATGAGTCTTAGCCTTTACTTTTCTCTTGCCTTGAGAAAGGCATCCACAGTTTCATCAAACAAAAGCAGCTTTGCTTCTGATGCATGTACCTTGAACTCAACTTATGCTTCAGCGAGGTAGATGCTGATGATCTCTTTTTCCAGTTCAAATTATCTTCTTTGATCTTGCTTCTCTTCCTCTGCCATTAGAATGGCATCCAACCAGTCAAAGTGAGCTTTCTCTATCCACTTGAGAGCCATACCTTCCCAGTTCATATCATAAGAGCATTCCTAGAGAATCTCTTCTTGTCTTTGTTCTCTTCTGATTATTTCTCTAAAGGATGGAGGTTGTATCACAGCATATTGGCAAAGTTAGAATCCCAGTCATATCTAACTATGCCAGCTACTGCAATTTCAGCCTTTTCTAAATCTGTCAGACCAGATGTTCTAGCACCCTTGGAATCTACTTTTACCATGTGGAAGTAGAAGTCCATGGCTTGAGCTTCTGCCCTCTTAGCAACAGGCAGATCACGCATATGTTTGACCTTGCACTTCTTAGGTGCTTTTTCCCAGTGTTCTATAGTTAGCATCTTAGGGTACCTTTGAGGAACCTTGTCCTTCCTCTTCTCAGGTATTAGCCATGGCAGCCATCTCTGCCTATCAGGCACGATTCTTACGGAGGCCAAGGAGGGGTCGCAGTTAAGCAGAGCCATTTCAAATCTCTTCATCTCCAGACATTGAAGAAGAAATGCTCTGTCATCATATGTGATCCATCTTCAACATTCTTCCAGAGTCAGAGGCTCGTGTTGAGGAAGAAAATGGGGCAGCTCAAATGAAAGGGGAAAAATTCCTCTGTTCTGGGGGGGCCTGAGTCTTCCTCCAAAATTCATTTTTAGGCGGTTATGGTACATCATGGGGGAAACTTCCTGTCTTGTGATCCTAGAGGTGAATGTTTTGAGATGCCACATAGAAGGATGATCAAATGCAGATCGATAATCTTCTTCTCTAATCAGAACAGATCGTGATGGCCTTAGTCTGCATCTTGAAGGGCCAAAACAAGCAATGTCTATAGTGGAAGGTGTGGATGATTGAGTGGAAGTGAGTGTGGAGGCTCTGTGAATGGTAGGGAAGCGGTATAATTGAGTGAAAGGGTGATAAAGAGATGGGCAATCTCTGAGGTGATTGAGGAGATGGGAGAGGGATTGGGTTGAGGTTTGTATATAGTTAAGGCTTGAGAGGTGGAGGACGAGGAGGCAGTGATGGCGGGTTTAAGTGTCTTGTCTGCTAAGTACTAGGAGGTTGCTGATGAAGTAGCAGTAGGTTTGATGGAGTGAGGGTGAGATGGTGGAATGTTTTGTTGTGGAGTGGCAGTGGAAAGTGTTTTGGATTTGGATACTGTTAAGGCACCAGAGAGTAGATAAGGTTTGGTTTTGGTGGGAATTTTTGGAGGTTTTTGTGGTGATGGTTTGGTAGTTGGGACAGGAGATGATCAAACTGATAGTGGAGGTGCAATGATAGGATCATCTCTATCATAAATAACTACAGAGGTATCAGAAGCAATGTCAAGTAACTGTGGCTTCTCAGAGGCCTTGACAGGCCTTCTATGCTTCTATTTGATCAAAGCAGGGGGTGGAACATGTGGTTGTCTTTGAGGACCACATGTAGGAGTTTCTAGAGCAGCTTCTGTTTTTCTCTTCTCAAGGATTCTCCTAATAGTAGCCTTTTCGTCTTCACCATCTGGTTCACGTGCTGTAATTTGTGCCGTGAGAACCTTCTGCACTTTGCTTCTGGTCGATGTGACCAGATGCTCTGCAGGTCTTTTCACACCACAGGCAGAGCTCCTAGTTGAGCTTCTGGTGGCTTTCCTTTGAGGAATAGGTACAGTGACAAATGTAGATGCTTTCTCAGTAACAATAGTTTCTTCTTCTTCCTCTTTGATCTTGGATCATCTCAGAGGTACAAAAGCCCATTCTGATTAGGCTTGCTTTTCCAAACACTACCCCAGTTCCTTTGGCATTTTTGCCAAAGTACTTCTCCTTTTCATCACCTTCCAGCAACTCTAACTTTTCAACAATCTTCTGGTTCCTCATTAGCTCAGAGAGGAGGACACCATAAGGAATGGTCTTGTTGATGTGTTTGTCAACAGCAGACCCAATCCTTGAAGATCTAACAATGTTCTTCAAGGTATTCATCAATAGCCTTGGTAGATTGATTGCAGTACCAGCAAGGTAGTGTCCCATGATAAACTTTTTTTCACGGTTCACTATGTCTGATGAACCGGCCTTCAGAGTCACACACTTAGAGATAAGTTTGTGAATAACTCTGAAGTGATTCTTCAAATAAATAGCATTCAGAGGCTTTCTTGAAGCCCTAAGTTCATTGTAGTTCTCAAACAAAGTTTCATCCACAGCTTGTGGACCACCGAACTGAGTCTCTTAGCCTTCACTTTGGAAAAAACCAACATCTCTTTCCCCTTTTTTCTATGATGAGGCCGTGAGCCTTGAGAAGAAAGGAGACAAAGTTTTCATTTCTTTTCCTTTGCTTTCTTGATAATAAAGAACAAGGCTTGGAATGCTTAAGTCTTGAGAGACAGTTTGAACTTTAAAAACCATAATCTTTGATGTGACTTGGTTAGATCCTTGGAAGGAAATGATAATCTTAAAATCTTATGTTTTTTAAAACAACCTTTATGGTTAAGTTGTAGTTTTGGAGATGAGCTAATGAAAACACTTAGTGATCCTATGTTATTTCCACTACTTTTAGCTAGTTTCAAAAAGAAAAGAATGAGAAAATATTCCCCTCAAATTTTAGGCACAAACCATGAGGCCTAGAGAATTTTTAGAACAAAAAGATTTCATGTTAGTTAGTGTTATGTGTATTATGTGATTTAAGTTTTTAAAGGAGTTGAACTATGGCTAGGCCTAATAATCCTAAGTTGTTTTCTTCACTTTAATCAAAGCTTTAAAAGAAATGATTTGAGAAAATATTTTTCCCTAATTAATTGATCTAGGCCGAGAGCTATAGGTTAAAAACCCTAGTGGTTATGTTCTAAGGTTATCTTAATTTGATTGAAGGTGTTGAGTACTTTGAGCCTAGAGTTAGGAGCGTTTACTTGGAAGAAAAGCTTTGAGGTAAGGGAAACACTCTAATAATGAGTTTGAACTTTCCATGATTGCTTGTTGTGTGATTGATTGTTTTGATATTGTATGTGTGATGATGACATACTTGAGGTTGATGCATAAAATAAATTTTGATTGTAAATGGTTTGACGGCATACACCGGTGTGCCCGATGCAATTCCACAAGCCGCGCTAAATTTTTGAAAGAAAATCTAAGGAGTTTTCTTAAAATAAATCAAGAGGTTATTTACGAAGGATTTGAAATTAAACAAGTTTAATAAATTTTACAAATAAATTAATTAGGAGTTAGGAATGAGTTTTCAAACTTCTAATCCAATTATGAAAACCCCAATCATGAATTTTTAAGGAAATAAGAGACACTTTATTAAAGAGTTTCCCAAAAAGAAATGAAGAGGTTTTCAATTAGTGATGAGCTTCTAATGGAGTAAGTAACACTTTAGTGAAAAGTTTTTCAACAAGAATACAAAATGGTCTTAATTAATAAAGAGTTTAAAAGAAAGGAGTTTTTAAGGTAAAGTAGGATTTAGAAAGAAATCCATTTCAAAAAGAAAGAAGAGATATTCCGCCGGAATTCTAAAATCAAATTCTCGGACACTCCTTGTGAGTGAACCTAACTAAATAAAACAATGGTGATGAATGTACTAACCATGGAGCATCGATGCTTGGCCGAGAATCTGGAGTCAGACTAGTGCCGAGTAGTCGTTTGTTAGCCTGGCTGAAGGTGCGATTACGGACCAAAGGTTATGAAAGGGCAACATGAACTAGCAATCTGGAGTCAGACGTAGGTCATGAATCCCATTAGTATGGGAGATGTTGATGTGCCTGGATTCTGGAGTCGGAACCAATGTCAGGCCTGGATTCTGGAGTCGGAGCCAGTGCTTACGTGCGCAGACATTTCATGTTGCACGAGCTTGCACATACTAACCACATTTGGGAATGTGAATTGATGTTGATGTATGTTGTGTTGTGATGCGTTCAATATAGCATATAGTTTAGTATTAGTTTTGCATCGCATCTTAGTCATTTAGTAGTTTTAATCCATGTTTTTCATGCATTTTGCTTGATATGAGTAATGCACTTGGTTTTGGTTCAGTTGTGCAGAAAGTAAGGTAATTGGCCTAGGAAAGCGGAGCAAAAATCACTCAAACGGACAGTGGGACCAAACTCGGAGGCAAATTCCTAGAAAAAGGCAACTTTTGAGGTGACACGGCCGTGCCCCGACTTTGAATTTTTGCGCATCAAGTTCTCAGCGCAGCACGGCCAGGCCGTGCCAGGCTCCACGGCCGTGTTGCAGGTCACTTAGACTTTGCTATTTTGCATTTTTGACCCGTTTTGGCTTAATTTTCACTCCTTTTTAACCTAGCTATAAATAGACTTTGGAAATACTTAGCTAGGGGTTCAGAATTTTTGGAGATCAGAAGAAACTCAAACGTATTTGACGATCAAGGCGAAATTGAGGAATCAATGGAGTCTCTTACAATTCTCTCATCTCTATGGATTAGTTTCTCTTCTTTCATGAGGAACTAAGCCTCCTAGACTAGGGTAAGATGCATTTTGTGGATACTTTTATGTAATCGAATTCAGAAGCTCAATGCAAGTTAATCTATGTTATTTGATCCTTTATCTCTTCTCTTAATGCAATTTGATAATTGATCACTATTGAATTGAACTAGGGTCTTAATATCAATTGAAAAACTGGGGTTTTAGACTTGCTTTGAGATCATTGGACATGCTTAATAGGGTTATAGGAATATAATTATTGTAGTATGAGTTTGTATGAATCTTTGACCTTTATGCTTGATTCAATTAATTTAAACCTAAGGAATTAGGGCTTGTTAATTTAATCAAAGTGATTAATAGGAAAGGGATTTTCATTAATCTAAACTTGTGGATTTAAACTTCAATTATATCATAGTTGCTTGCATTGGATTTGAATCCAACAACATAAAGGTGGAAACAAAAGGATTCTATCCCTAGTCGTTTTTAGTTATTGAAATATAAATAGTGCGTTCTTGTTATTTACTGTTTTCGTCTTTCGTTACAAGTCAGAAAGATTTCAAACACCTCATATTGTTTCAATAGTTCAAATTATTACAAGGTTCGTTAAGTTAAAAAATCAATCTCAATCCCAGTGGATTCGATCTTTTATTACTTGACGACGAAATCGTATACTTGCGATTTTGCTTAACAAGTTTTTGGCGCCGTTGCCAGGGATTGTTAAATTGATTTTTAACAAGGCAACCGAATACTTTTTGAACTATTTTTTATTTATTTATTTTCTGTTTATAAGAAGAAGAAAAAATTAATTAATTGTTGCTTTGCTACTTACCTTTTCTTTTAGTTTTGTGCATGCGAGGTAAACAAACAGGTGAGCTGTTGTTTGACCCAGAAATCGAAAAGATCGCAAAGGCATTAAGGAAGAAGGCAAAGGAAGCAAGACAACGACAAAAACATTCCTCTGCATCTACTTCTCAAGTCATAACTCAAGAAGTGATGGGGGACCAACCACGTACTTTGGGTGATTTTGGGAGAAGGAACAACCTTCCCAAGGCTGTCATGGCCTACCAACAGGTGGAAGCAAATGCTAATTTTAAGATCAAACCTTCGCTGGTGAATACTCTCAAGCAAAACCAATTCGCTGGGGAGGAAATTGAAGACCCAAATCAGCACTTGTTAACTTTCTATGAAATCTGTGACACCTTCATGCTGAATGGAGTGACAGAGGGGAGCAAGAAACTAAGACTTTTCTCTTTTACCCTGCGAGATAGAGCAAGAGATTAGTTGTACACCTTGCCTACAGGAAGCATCGCTACTCGGGATGACTTGGAGGATAAATTTATGACCAAATTCTTTCCACACTCCAAGTTCATCAAAAGAAGAGGTGGAATTCATGGGTTCCAGTAGAGTCAGAGTGAAAATTTGTTTGAGGCATGGGAGAGATTCAAACTTCTTCTAAAGAGGTGTCCTGGCCATGGGTATGATGAATTTAATCACATGCAAATGTTTTGTAATGGGTTGAGGCTAAACACAAGAATGATGCTGGATGCCTCAGCTGGAGGTACAATTAACAACAAGATAGCTGCAGAAGCGAGAACTTTAGGGGAGCAAATGGCTTCCAATAAGCAGTTGTGTCAAAATGATAGAGGAACACAGGGTAGAAGAGGAGTCCTTGAGCTAGAAACGCAAGATGCACTCTTGGCTCAAAATAAATTAGTCTCTCAACAATTGGAAGCTATCACAAAGGAGTTGAAAGCATTGAAAACGGGAGCCTCTATTCCCGCTCAAGTGAACCAGTTGAATCAGACCTTGAGATGTGATTTTTGTCAAGGGCCTCATGAGAATGGAGGTTGCGATGCAAAGGGAGATTCAAATGAGCAAGCTAATTACATGGGTAACTCTCAAAGGCAAGGAAGGAATCCTTATTCTAACACCTATAATCCAGGGTGGAAGAATCATCCCAACTTCTCTTGGAAGCAGCAAGATAACCCATCATCCAACAAACCTCCTCAACCTCAACAGCAGGGGAAGCCTAGTGACTTAGAAGAAGCTCTTACTCAGTTCATGAAGATGACTCAATCCAACTTCCAGAATCATGAGTCTCATTTCAAAAACCAAGAGGCTTCTATAAAAAAATCTGGAGAATCAAATTGGACAACTCTCAAAGCAACTTGCGGAGCAATCAAAGGGTAAGTTTTCTGCTAGCACAGTAGATAATCCCAAGAATGAAAATTGTAGCGCTGTTACTTAAAGTTGTTGTCTGAATTAGAGAGAAAGAAAAAGAGCGGAAAAAGTGAGGTGGATGAAGTTGAAAAAGAGAGAGTGGAAGTAGAAAAAGAAGAAGAAAGAGAAAAAGACGGAGTTGAAAATGAGAGTAGAGAAAATATTGAAAAAGAAGAAAAAAGAGAAGGTGAGGAAGACATAGTTGTGACTGACAAGCTGCAGGTACAAGAGAAGCCCAAGGTGATTCCTCCATATATGAAGCTTCAGAACGTGAACACAAGAAGGGGGGTTGAATTGTGTTCAAAACTTTTCGCAAACTTTAAGTTAGAAACACTTAGAACACAAGTTTTTCAAAATAGTTTGTTTATCAGACGGTGGAAATAAACCGGACGCTGGAAAAGCAGTTTGTGAAAACTTGTTTTTAACACAGCAAAAAGAAATGAATGGAAAGCAGTAAAGCAAGAGACACAGAGATTTATACTAGTTCACTACCAAACTGGTAGCTACGTCTAGTCCCTTCGTTCCTGAAGGATTTTCCACTATAATCAACCTGATTACAATTTCCTCAAGAGTATTCTTCTGTCACAACTTGACAATACTCTCAACTTCTCAAAACGACTCAGTACAGTCGAGCCTTTGAGGATACAGCCTTAACTAGGCCAAAACAACTTTTACAAGAGAGTTGAAATACAGTCAAAAATAACTCTCACAGAGAGGATAAAAGATTTAGCTCAACTATAGAAAAACTTTCTAAAAGAAAGGGTCGGACGCTGAGTTCAGTTCTTGTAGTCCAGAGACTTAGCACGAGACTTGATTGCTCACAGAAGCAGTGCTTGTTCTCAGTAAATGAGGTAGTATTTCAGCAGAATTTCAGCAAGCTTTTTCACAGTATGTCGGCTCACTCTTCAATAGATACCATGAGGTATATATAGGAGTTCCAAGGATATTACCGTTACGGTAAAAATGGCTCCTTTCCATTGATTGAGGTAAATTCAAAAAGCTGTCTCTTTCTTCCTTTCTAGAGAATATCCCAGTAGTACATATTATCGTTTTCGTACTACATTGCTTTTCACAATTGCTTATACGATTTTGTCTTTTAGCTAAAGGTGTCACCTTTGATACCTCGTACAACAATTTTAGCGCTCAGAATCAATTTCGAAATTCGTTCCAGAACCTTCTGAGGGGAAGAGCAGCAACGAGACTAACACGTGATTTGAAATGAAGTTCAGACGCTCGCTCAGACTCGGAAGTTCGGACGCTTGTTCAGAATCAGAATTTCGGATGCTTGTAGTAATTGGATAAGCCTAGTGTCATAAAGACAAAATTCCAGATGCTCACAAGGATGAGCCGGATGCTGACACATAGAATGTATCCTTCCCTTGAGAATTACTTTCTTCTTGCTTGAGTGGCTTAGAATATATGTATTATTAGTATCTGCACACTTCAAGAAATGTTAGAACATAAATTGTTCTATTGTGAATACTTTGTTATCATCAAAATTAGTGAGGGTCTAAACTTCTCAATCGTTTAGGTTCCAACAATATCCCCCTTTTTGATGATGACAAACATCTAAGGTAGATGAACAATTTAGTTTAAAAAAGACATCAAGGGTCTCCCCCTGAATTTAACAGCTTAGATATATATGAACAATTCATGTATTAAGACAATTGTTGGTAAACAAATTCATTTACGTGATTGCGAAAAATCCGTAGATGTATCAGAGCATATATTTAATAAAGTGAGATCGGATGCTGATTATATACCAAATAGATTGATTTAATCAAATTTATTTCATTGTACCAAGATTTATTAAACATTATAAGAGAACTAGATCAATGAATATTAGCACACACAAATGCTATGTATGAAATGTTATGCATGATACTTTAGTTCCAGTGTATCCATCGGACAGTGAACATCGGATGGTGGACTATCAGATTTTCACGTGTTCATTATACCTTTCTTTCGTGTTCATCATACCTTTCTTTTACTCCCCCTTTTGTCATCAGACAAAAAGAGTGTAAAACACATCATAGTCAAAATAAGACTTAGAAAAATTTGAATCGAAATTAGATCAAAAATAATATATATAAGGGTATCAACTAAAATAGAACAGATTTTATATCACACATAAGAAAAAAAATTTCAAGGGTTTGGAAGAGGTGGAGGTGGGATATTGAGACGTTCATAGAGTAACTTCAGTGCAGTCTCCAGCTGAGTGACCTTCAAGTTTGTAGCCTTCATTTCTTCAAATTTCGCTGGGAATGGTGACCATCTCAATCAGTAGAAGTAGAAGTAGAAGGTCCACTTCCGTACAAGTGCAGACTTCATCTTCGATGCTCTGCTAGCACCCGATTGGATATCTTCGCCTCAAATCCTTCTTCCTTTGAGCTCTTAAAAAGAATGCATCATTTGGTATAAACCATTTGATAAAATTTCCAAGTTTTCGAGCTCAATGCATGGAATCTTCCTTTGAATCTTCACATCTTCTGGATATAGCAAATTCATGAAGATGGTTTCTCTGTGAAGAACAACATCAGCAGTGTAAGAGTCAAACCTATTCCCAGCGTCTTCTCCCCATAAATTTCTGATAAAGACACTCAAAGCTTCACAGGTAAAGGAGAATGCTTCATTTTCTGCCAGGTAAATTCTTCTCAGATTTTCCCTGTCATCTTCTTCTAGCACTAGGGGGTCGAGGCATGGTAATATGGCTTTGTCTTTCCAAGATTCAGACCATTGACTCCAAGTGAATCCAACGTCGAAGTGTTTGGTCACAGCAGCCCATTGGTCATATATCTTCATGCAGTCAAGAGGTCTGATTACTGAGCATCTGAACATATCATCGAAGTACACAGTTCTAAGATTGATGTCAGAACTCACTGATTGTCCCAACAGTTTGAATAGTAGCCTTCTCAGCATTACAGCAGTTTGAGGAGCCAGTTCTCCATTCATCTTTCTTCAGAGAAGTCAGGTAAAACCTTCTGGCATGATCCTCATAGATCTTGGCAATCGAAAGCTGGGAGAATCCCTTAATATTGTACTTTGTAGGTGCCTTCTCATATTCCTTTAGCCCGATCTTGCCAATGGTCGCTGTCTGAGCAAAGTTCCTTCCGCTTTCCAGAATAGACCAAGGTAGCCACCTTTGTCTATCTGGTACTATCTTAACAGAAACAGATGATGGGTCTCGATATTGTCTTATGACTTCCAGCCTTTTTTGCTCAAGACAGTGTGCCATAAAGGCAGCTTCTTCATCTGTGATCCACCTTTCACATTCTTCCAATGTGAGCGGTTCAGACTGTGGTAGGGATCTAGGAAGATCAACGGAGAAGGGAATTGCTCTGCTTCCGGATGCTGGTCTCAACATTCCTTTAAATGACATTTAGAAGTGGTCTTCTCCATCCTTGAAGGTTGCACTTATTGGAGCGGCAATTTCCAATCTGGCAGCTCCAGAGGTGAATGTTTTTAAATGCCATGTGGATGGACGATCGTAGATACTATGATATATCTCATACTTAACAAACTGTGGTTTGTATGAGATATTCTTCTTTCCACCAGCATCTGTAGGTCTATGGGTAAGGGTAAGTAAGGTGGGAGTGGTTTTGGTGATTTTGTGGGCTTTTGGTGAGTAGGGTTTGAATGGATTAATGGGAGGTATTTTGAAAAGGAGGTTAAAAGGATGAGAATGAAGCTTGGAAATGTATGAAGTGAGGGAGTTATATGTGGAGTTTTGAGGTGAAGAGATGGTGAGTGAATTGGTTTGTGTTTGGGTAAGGTGTTTGGGAGTTATGAAGGTTTTCTGTACACGGGTTTGAGTGTTTGGTGGTTGTGCAACAGATATTGGTGGAGCAGGAATGGTATCATCAGATGCAAAAGCAGTCTGAGGCTCATCGGAAGAAATCGCACCTTTGGTTCAGTTCGATTGCACGACCAACCTTTTGAGCTTTTGTCCGGGAGCGATTCTTTGGAAGCGAGGCGACGCCAATTTCCTTCTTCGTTGGCCGGACGAGAGACTTGCTTCGGCTTCTGGTTTGCTCTTTTTCTCGTAACTGGACCGATGGGAACTCGGTCCTCATCTTCTGGTTCTTCAACAGTAGGTGCAGGAGCCACCTTCTGTTTTGTTCTTCTGGTCTCTCTTGAAGGAGACTCAACAGTTCTTTTCACACCAGTCATCGAGCTTCTGGTGGTTTTCTTTTCAGCTTCCTCTTCCTGTTGCTCTGTTTTCACCTTCTTGATCATTGACCCAGTGATCAGTTTCATTCTGACCAAACTGTTGACTCCAAAGGTGTCTGGAATCACAATGCTATCAGCACCAAAATACTTCACCTTTTCTTGATCCGTAAAGCGATCGACTTGTTTATATCCGCACCATGACCATCATTCTAGTGAGCGTAACACCATAAGGAATGCACTTGTAGGTGTTTTTCTTGTCAGCAACACCTTTCCTCGAATTTACTAGTGCATTAATCAGGTTGTTGTAGATCAACCTTGGTAAGTTTACCTTGTTCCCAGCCATGAAGTGTCTCATGATGAACTTCTGTTCATAGTTGACTATGTCACTAGAGCCAGCCTTCAACAAGACGCTCTTGGTGATTATTTTGTGAAGAACTCTGAAATGACTCTTCAGATTCTTTGCAGTAGGAGTTTCACCAGATTCTTTCAGCTGCTTGTAGTTCTCAAACAGATCATTATTGTCCTTCTCAATCCCATGAAATGCGTCAGCCCAATCTGTATAGAACACGATACCTTCACATGGACAACCAGTGACTTCAGAGATGTTGTTGACGGTAAAAACAAACTTGTAGCCTCTCACGGTTCCTTCAAAAATACCACCTTTGTGTAAACGAGCATTGCCCCAAAATTCTTTGATCGCAGTCACTAGAACCTCAACCTTGTTCCAGAAGAAATAGTGTTCCCAGCCCATTGCCTTGAAACCATTGTAGAAGTCGAAGCCGTAGAGTTTGAAGTTTTCCAAATCAACTCGATTTTCCAACAAGACTTTTCCTTCAGTCATGGTGTCGTAGATAGCCATATACTCAGAGGATGATACACCAGCCATGGTTGCAGTTGAGAAATGGAGGCGATGGAGGTTTTAGGGTTTAAACACACACACAAAGAGATAGAGAGAAAAACTTAAAGAGAGAACGAGTACGGTTTTGCAGAAAACACAGAGTGGAGCGAAAAATGTGGAGTAGTGGGAAAGTTAATAGAGAATGGTACAGTTCTTTTTCAAAATAACGCTTCGTATTTTCTTATAAAAATAAATCAAAAAGAAAAGAAAATAAAGATTCGCCTTTTCATTAAATGCAGACGCCAAAATAAAAGTAAAAGATTTTATTGAAAACGTAAATAATCATGACTCAGTAGATATGATGAGACGCTTGAATCCTTAACACGTGTGACACGTGTGGGTGTGCTCGGACGCACGCAACCGACTTACCGGATGATGAGTCATGATGCATATGACAGATGCTTATGCACATACATGCTTATGTCATGTCAGATGCTGAGATTTAGTTTATTATCAGACGCTGAGATTAATCATTCTTTTATAAGATGAAAGTTTAAATTTCTTCTTATAAAATTGAATCTATCTTCAGCAAGGGGTTTTGTAAATATGTCAGCCCACTGATGATCAGTGTCTACAAATTTTATTTCTAAAATACCCTTCTGAACATAGTCTCTTATAAAATGATGCTTAATCTCAATGTGCTTTGCTCTAGAATGCAATATAGGATTTTTAGTAAGACATATGGCAGATGTATTATCACAGAAGATAGGAATGTTACTCTCTTTTATCAAGTAGTCTTCAAGTTGATACTTCATCCACAGAAGTTGAGAAGCGCAACTTCTTTGAGATGTATTCAAACCTGCTGTTGAGAGTGCAATTGTGCTTTGCCTTTGCTTGACCAAGACACAAGATTAGCTCCAAGGAATTGGCGGCCTCCACTTGTGCCCTTTCTTTCAATTCGTTCTCAAGCAAAGTCAGCATCACAGAACCCTACTACTTTGTAATCTTTTGATTTCTTATAAAGCAAACCAAGATTAGTAGTTCCTTGCAAATATCTAAATATTCTTTTAACAAAGACTTAGGTGTGATTCTCTAGGATCCGATTGAAACCTAGCACACAAAGTGCACATCGAACATAATATCGTGTCTTGAAGCCGTAAGATAAAGTAGAGATCCAATCATACCTCCATGCAGTTTCGATCTACCTTCTTACCAATTTCATCTTTACTAAGAGTGCGGGTAGGATGCATAGGTGTACACATAGGCTTGCAATCCAAAGATCTTGAATTTCTTCAATAATTCTTTGATATATTTGCTTTGATGAATATAAATACCATCACTGCATTGCTTGATTTGTATTCCAAGGAAGAACTTTAATTCTCCCATCATGCTCATCTCAAATTCAGCCTGCATAAGCTTAGAAAATTCTTTGCAAAGGCTTTCATTAGTGGCTCCAAAAATGATATCATCAACATAGATTTGAACAAGTATGAAATGCTTGTTTGAGGTTTTTCTGAAAAGAGTACTGTCAACTAAACCTCTTGTAAATCCATTTTCCATTAAAAAGGAACTTAGTCTATCATACCATGCTCTGGGAGCTTGTTTAAGACCATATAGTGCCTTTTTAAGTTTAAAAACATGTTCTGGAAATTCAATATCTTCAAAACCAGGAGGTTGTTTAACATAAACTTCCTCAGTTATAAAACCATTTAGAAAAGCACTTTTCACATCCATTTGATATAGTGTTATCTCATGATGTGCTGCAAATGAAAGTAAAATGTGAATGGCTTCTAGTCTTGCAACAGGTGCAAAAGTTTCAGTGAAATCAATACCTTCTTCTTGTGAGTAGCCTTGAGCAACTAACCTTGCTTTATTTCTCACAACTTTACCATCTTCATCAAGCTTATTTCTGAATACCCATTTAGTACCAATAGCTTGCTTATCTTCTGGTAGAGTGACTAGCTTCCATACATCATTCCTTTGGAACTGGTTTAGCTCATCTTGCATTGCTAAAATCCACCCTTCATCTTCTAAAGCTTGATCAATCGTCTTAGGTTCCATCTCAGAGAGAAGTGCAAAATCAGCATGCTCCTGGAAAGAGGATCTGGTTCGTACTTTGTCACCAGGTTCTCCTATGATTTGATCTTTTGGATGATTGGTTTTGTACTTCCAGCTTTTTCTTGCTTCAGCTTCCGCTTGAGTAGAATTCATCGTCTTGTCACCACCAGATGATGAAGATGTATGTTCACCGTCTGACTTGTCGCCGAGGTTTAATTCTGAAAATAACTCATCTAGCTCTGACATAGCGATTGTCAGGCTTCTTATCATCAAACTTGACATGAATGGACTCTTCAATCACAAAGTTTCTTTGTGTATATTCTAAAAGCTTTAGATCTTTCAGAATATCCCAAAAAGATTCCTTTGTCAGCCTTGGAATCGAACTTACCAAGCTGATCTTTAGTATTCAAGATATAACAAATACAACCAAAAGGATGAAAGTAAGAAATGTTTGCTTTTCTACCTTTCCACAATTCATAGGGAGTCTTATTCAAAATAGGTCTTATATAAATTCTATTTTGAATATAACACACTGTGTTCTTAATCGCCTCAAAAATGTTTTGCAATATCAGCTTCATTGATCATGGTCCTGGCCATTTCCTGGAGGGACCTATTTTTCCTTTCTACAACACCATTTTGTTGAGGTGTTCTAGGAGAGGAGAAATTGTGGGAGATGCCATTTTCTTCACAAAAGTTTTGAAAGTTCTCATTTTCAAATTCTCCCCCATGATCACTTCTAATAGAAGAAATACAGATGTCTTTTTCATTGTGAACTGATTTGCAGAAAACAGTAAATAGTTTAAAAGACTCATCCTTGTGGGCAAGGAATTTAACGCATGTCCATCTAGTAAAATCATCAACAATGACTAAACGATATTTCTTTCCAGTTAAAGAGGCTGTCCTTGTGGGACCAAAAAGATCAAGATGTAAAAGTTCAAGTGGTCTAGAAGTTGAAACAATATTTTTTAAATGAAAGGAGGTTTTAACTTGTTTTCCTTTTTGACAAGCCTCACAAAGGGCATCAGATTGGTACTTAAGATTTGGTAAGCCTTTAACAAGATTGTGCTTGTTTAATTTTGAGATTAACCTCAAGTTAGCATGACCTAATCTTTTGTGCCAAATCCATTGCTCATCTTCAACAGACATAAGACACTTGACATCTTGTTTTTCAAGTTCAGAAAGATCAACTTTATAAACATTTTGTTTCCTCTTTCTTTGTAAAGAATATAGATCCATCGCTTTTGCTTTTTACTAAACATCCAGTTTACGTAAAGATGACTTCATAACCATTGTCACATAATTGACTTATGCTCAATAGATTATGTTTCATCCTTCAACATATAAAACATTATCAATAGACTAAGAGAGCCTTTACCTATCGCACCAATTCCAACTATTTTACCTTTCTCGTTTCCTCCAAACCAACGAATCCAAATTCTCTAGGTCTTAGTTCTTGGAATATATGCTTTTCTCCCGTCATGTGATGCGAGCATCCACTGTCTAAGTACCAAGATTGGTGTGTTGACTTTGTTGCTAAGCGTATCTGCAATATAGACTATTTTATCTTTAGGTACCCATATCTTTTTGGGTCCTTTCTTGTTAGTTCTTGAAGGAGGCTTATCCTTCGCAGTTTTAAAAACATTACATGCACTTTTCAAATGACCAGATTTATTGCAGTAAGTACAATGTAAGCATTTACTATGACTATGGGATTTATCAGATGCTGAATCATTTTCCAAAAGGGTTTCGTCTGATATATAACCAAGACCATGAGTTGTCGTTTTACTGACACCCCAGATCATTGAAGCTTGCTTGCTACGAGTTACACTCTCTGCAAGAAACTTTTGAAATGCTTGTTCATAGTCATTTGATTTGCAGTTAGGATTGCCTGTAACTCACGTAACTCTTAGCTTGAGAGCTCTCGACCACGGTTGCTTGTTAGCTTCCAGACGCCAGTTATCAACCGTGACGATTTTCGCCAGTTTCTGGTTCTCTTTACTGAGTACAGAGTTTTCATTACGTAAAGAATGAAAATCTTGTGATAGTTTTAAAAATTTCTTTTTCAAGTTCTTATACTCGATGAGAGAGTGGCAGTCCTTCGTAAGATCATCAAAGCAAGTTGAAGTTCGAGTAGGAATCATATACTATTACCTCTTCAACTTCTTCTTCCGAGTCAATGTCGATTAATCCGCCATGAGGGCAATGTGAGCTTCTTCTTCTTTATCTTCCTCAGAGGAGGATAAGTCAAGATCTTCCCATGTTGCCATGAGACCTTTCTTCTTTTTCTTGAAGGAGCTTCTTGTGGGCTTTTCTTTAAGATTAGGACACTCGGATTTGAAATGTCCAGGTTTACATTCATAGCAAAATGACTTGGGCTTTGTCCTTGTCTTTGCTCTCCTTCTTGTCCTTTGAATCTTTTCCAAACTTCCTTCAAGTTTCTTTTCTTCCATATTCTCTGGATCTTCTTAGATATGAATGCTAGCTCATCGTCTGATCCATCAGAATCTCCTTCTGAAGTTTCATCATCTGATTCTTCTTCTTCAGCCTCAAAAGCTTTAGAAGTACTAGGTTTATGTTGATTAACTTTTAAAGCAATAGACTTACTCTTCTTGGTAGGTTCTTCTTCATTTAGCTCAAGTTCATGAGCTTTCAAAGAACTCATAAGATCTTCAAGTCGAAGAACATTTAGATCTTTTGCTTCTTGAATAGCAATGACTTTGGGTCTCCACCGCTTAGTCAAGCTTCTCGTAATCTTTCTCACATGATCAGTGTAGTATAACTTTTTCCAAGGGCCTGTAACCCATGAACAAGTGTTTGGAACCTTCCAAACATAGTTTCAATGTTCTCTCCATCTTCCATTCTGAATAGCTCATACTGGCGTACCATCATGCTAGCGTTTGTTTCTCTTACTTGGGCAGAACCCTCATAATACACCACAAGAGAATCCCAGATTTCTTTGGCAGTATCAAACTTACCACATTTATCATATTATCTTTCTGTCATCGCACAGATGAGACTAAATCTAGACCTCTGATTGGTTTGATATCACTTTTACGATCATCGCACCGCTTTTCCCTAGGTATTGCAACGCTAAGGGCATTAGCGGAAAATGTATCCGCTTTCAACTATATCCCACAAATCAAGATTTTGTGCCTCAAGGAATGCTTTCATCTTATCTTTCCAAGAATCAAATTTTTCTCCATTGAATAGAGGAGGACGGTTCATATGACCACCTTGATGAGACATGTTCACAATATAGGATCTTTTCTCTTGACCATTAAGTGCTCAACCAAGAGGCCGAGCTCGTACCAACCGAACGTGAACACAAGAAGGGGGTTGAATTGTGTTCAAAACTTTTCGCAAACTTTAAGTTAGAAACACTTAGAACACAAGTTTTTCAAAAGCTGTTTGTTTATCGACGGTGGAAATAAACCTGACTGGAAAAGCGGTTTGTGAAAACTTGTTTTTAACACAAAGAAAAAGAAATGAATGGAAAGCAAGAAAGCAAGAGACACAGAGATTTATACTAGTTCACTACCAAACCGGTAGCTACGCCTAGTCCCTTCTGCTCCTCAAGGATTTTCCACTATAATCAACAGATTACAATTTCCTCAAGAGTATTCTTCTTCACACAACTTGACAATACTCTCAACTTCTCAAAACGACTCGATGACAATGAGCCTTTGAGGATACAAATTTTAACTAGGCCAAAACAACTTTTACAAGAGAGTTGAAATACAAATAAAAATAACTCTCACAGAGAGGATAAAAGATTTAGCTCAACTATAGAAAAACTTTCTAAAAGAAAGTGGTCGGACCGAGTTCAGTTCTTGTAGTCCAGAGACTTAGCACGAGACTTGATTGCTCACAGAAGCAGTGCTTGTTCTCAGTAAATGAGGTAGTATTTCAGCAGAATTTCAGCAAGCTTTTTCACAGTATGTCGGCTCACTCTTCAATAGATACCATGAGGTATATATAGGAGTTCCAAGGATATTACCATTACGGTAAAAATGACTCCTTTCCATTGAGTGAGGTAAATTCAAAAAGCTGTCTCTTTCTTCCTTTCCAGAGAATATCCCAGTAGTACATATTACCATTTTTGTACTACATTGCTTTTCACAATTGCTTGTACGATTTTGTCTTTTAGCTAAAGGTGTCACCTTTGATACCTCGTACAACAATTTTAGCGCCGTAATCAATTTCAAATTGCCCAGAACCTTCTGAGGGGAAGAGCAGCAACGAGACTAACACGTGATTTGAAATGAAGTTCAGACGCTCGCTCAGACTCGAAAGTTCGGACGCTTGTTCAGAATCGGAAGTTCGGACGCTTGTAGCAATTGGATAAGCATAGTGTCATAAAAACAAAATTCCAGACGCTCACAAGGATGAGCCGGATGCTGACACATAGAATGTATCCTTCCCTTGAGAATTACTTTCTTCTTGCTTGAGTGGCTTAGAATATATGTATTATTAGTATCTGCACACTTCAAGAAATGTTAGAACATAAATTGTTCTCTTGTGAATACTTTGTTATCATCAAAATTAGTGAGGGTCTAAACTTCTCAATCGTTTAGGTTCCAACAGCTTCTTTATCCTCATCTGAGCAAGAAGAGCCAGAAAGATGAACAGTTTGCTAAATTCATGGATATCTTCAAGCGCCTACAGATCAACATTTCTTTCGCAGAAGCTCTAGAGCAAATGCCCACATATGCCAAGTTCATGAAGGAATTGCTGAGCAATAAGAGAAGATTTAAAGAAGAGGAGACGGTAGCTTTGACAGAAGAGTGCAGTTCCATCATTCAAAGAAAGCTTCCTCCAAAGATGAAGGATCCTGGAAGCTTCACAATTCCTTGCACCATTGGGAATTTACACATTGGCAAAGCTCTGTGTGACTTGGGAGCTAGTATCAATTTGATGCCCATGTCTATGTTGAAAAGGTTGGGAGGAGGTGAAGTCAAGCCCACTAGAATGTCACTTCAGTTAGCGGACCGATCAGTTAAATACCCATATGGGATATTGGAGGATGTTCTGGTTAGAGTTGACAAATTCCTTTTCCCAGCTGATTTTGTGATTCTTGATATGAAGGAGGATAAGGAGGTTCCTCTTCTTCTTGGAAGACGTTTAGCTATAAGGAGAGCCTTGATTGATGTCCAACAAGGTAAATTAATTTTGAGATTTCAAGATGAGAAGGTAACTTTTAATGTTTTTGAAGCTATGCGGCATCCTGATGATACTGAAAGGTGCTCTAGAGTTGATGTGATTGATGATTCAGTTGGGGAATTTTTTAAGCAAGACCAACCTTCACAACCCTTGGAGAAAGTAATAGTTAATTCCATTGAGGAAGTCGGTCAAGAGATGGAGGAGGAGATAGAAATATTTCTTGCACAACTTGAAGCTCTACAGGTTGAAAATGCTATTGTTAAAAAAGAAAGAAGACTTGCAGGGTGGAGAGATAGAGAAGAAAGCTAGCCCGGAATTAAAGCAATTGCCCTCACATTTGAAGTATGTTTTTCTTGGAGATGATGCTTTTAATCCGGTGATCATAAGTAGCTCCTTATTGAAGCTTGAGGTGGAGAAACTTGTGAGAGTGCTTAGAGCACACAAAGAGGCAATTGGATGGACTATCTCAGATTTAAAGGGCGTCAGTCTAGCTTTTTGCATGCATAAGATAATGTTAGACTAAGAGTTCAAGCCAGTGGTTCAACCGCAGAGAAGGCTTAATCCTACTATGAAAGAAGTTGTGAGAAATGAGGTATTGAAACTTCTGGAGGCGGGAATGATCTATCCTATTTCTGACAGTGCATGGGTGAGTCTGGTACATGTGGTTCCAAAGAAAGGAGGAGTGACGGTGGTGAAAAATGAGAAAAATGAGTTGATCCCCATTAGAAGCTCATCCACATGTTGGAGGATGTGCATTGACCTCTGGAAACTTAACCAAACCACCGTAAGGACCATTTCCCACTCCCATTTATGGACCCGGATGCTTGAGAGATTGGTGGACAAGCTTACTATTGTTTTCTTGATGGCTATTGCTATAATCAAATCTGTCAACCCGGAAGACCAGGGAGAAAGGCGCATTCACTTGCCCATTTGGAGTTTTTGCTTATAGGCGAATGCCTTTGATCTTTCTGCATACCTGTAACACTGAGAGATGTATGCTTTCTATTTTTCTTGATATGATTGAAAAATCTATTGAGGTTTTTATGGATGATTTTTCTGTGTTTGGCACTTCCTTTGATGCTTGCTTGGCTAGCCTGGAGGGTGTTCTTAAAAGATGCATGGAGACCAATTTAGTGTTGAATTGGGAAAAAATTAGTGTTGAATTGGGAAAAATGTCATTTCATGGTGAAAGAAGGAATTGTGCTTGGTCATAAAATCTCATCTAAAGGTATAGAAGTGGACAAGGCAAAAATTGATGTAATAGAGAAGTTACCTCCTCCGTTGAATGTGAAAGGAGTGAGGAGTTTCCTTGGGCATGCCGGTTTTTATAGACGATTTATCAAGGACTTCTCCAAGGTTGCTAAGCCGCTTTGCAATCTCCTTATCAAGGATGTCTCATTTGATTTTGATCAGTGCTTGAAGGCCTTTGAGTTGCTAAAAGAGAAACTTGTTTCACCCTATAATAGTTGCACTGATTGGATTCACCCTTGAGTTAATGTGTGATGCTAGTGACTACGCTTGATGGGGGCTGTTTTGGGGCAGCGAATAGACAAATTCTTTCATGCCATTTACTATGCTAGCAAGGTACTAAATGAGAACCAAGTCAACTATGCAACCACAGAGAAGGAGTTGCTCGCTATAGTGTTTACTTTAGAAAAATTTCGTTCCTATTTGATTGGTTCCAAAGTTGTGGTGTTCACTGATCACGCGGCAATTAAGTATCTTATGACTAAGGTTGAATCCAAGTCAAGACTCATTCGGTGGATTTTATTGTTGCAAGAATTGACCTTGAGATCAAAGACAAAAGGGGAGTGAAAATGTGGTGGTGATCATTTGTATAGGTGGAAATCTTGAAATTACTGACAAAGAGTTTGACATTCTAGAGGAGTTCAGTGAGAAAGCGTGTTTGTGGTGAGAGGCCTTGGTTTGCAGATATGGCAAATTTTATGGCTGCTGGTGTGATACCAGAAGAACTCACTTGGCAACAAAAGAAGAAGTTTTTCAAAGATGCTAACTATTTCATTTGGGATGATCTTTATCTTTTCAGGCAATGCCCAGATGGATTACTTCGAAGGTGTGTTGCACATGATGAAGCATAGAAAATTTTATGGCATTGTCACAATTCACCATATGGAGGTCATTTCAATGGTGAACGCACAGCTGCAAAAGTGCTTCAATCCGAATTTTATTGGCCTTCAATTTTTAAAGATGCCTATGATTATGCAAAGAGTTGTGACAAGTGCCAGAGGACGGGAAGCATTTCCAAGCGGAATGAAATGCCCTTGAACTCCATTTTGGAGGTTGAGCTTTTTGATTGTTGGGGCATTGATTTCATGGGGCCATTTCCCTCCTCACTCTCTAACCAATATATATTGGTAGCTGTTGATTATGTTTCAAAATGGGTAGAGGCAGTGGCAACTCAGGTAAGTGATTCTCAGACTGTTGTGAAGTTCATTAAGAAGAACATATTTTCCCGGTTTGGGATCCCTAGAGTGCTAATTAGTGATGGTGGATCACATTTTTGCAATTCCAAATTGGAGGCTGTGCTGAAAAAGTATGATGTGAAACACAAAGTTGCTACTCCTTACCACCCTCAAAGCAATGGGCAAGCTGAAGTGTCAAACCGGGAGATTAAGAAGATACTTGAGAAAACAGTGAGTGCATCAAGGAAAGACTGGACCCAAAAGCTTGATGATGCTTTGTGGGCATACAGGACAGCTTATAAATCTCCAATGTGGTTGTCTCCCTACCAGCTGGTTTATGGCAAAGCATGTCATTTGCCAATTGAGCTTGAGCATAAGGCATTTTGGGCCTTGAAGTTCCTTAATTTTGATTCAACCTTGGCAGGAGAGAAAAGAATTCTGCAGCTGCATGAGTTAGATGAGATGCATTTGCATGCCTATGAGAATGCCTCCATTTACAAACAGAAGGTTAAAGCTTATCATGATAAGCACATCGTGCAAAGAACCTTCTATCTTGGGCAGCAAGTGTTACTCTTCAATTCTCGTTTGAAGTTATTCCCGGGAAAACTAAAGTCTAAGTGGTCGGGACCTTTCGTTGTTAAAGAAGTAATGCCACATGGAGCAGTAGAGGTGGAGGAGCCTTCATCTCAAAGATCTTTCAAGGTAAATGGTCAACGACTGAAGCCTTATTTGGGAGGAGAGCTTGACAGGGCAAAGGTTGCTCTAGTCTTGCACGAGCCTTGAGCATACCATCACGTGTCAAGCTAGTGACGTTAAAGAAGCGCTTCTTGGGAGGCAACCCAAGTTGAAGAAGAGTGCATATTGGAAAAAAAAAGTAGCAGTGCAGTGAAACACGGCCTGGCCGTGTTCTGTGCCACAGCCGTGTGGCGTGAAAAGAAAAAAAAAGGGGGGGACAAACAGAGGATTCCACGGGCAAGCCGTGCCTTTTGGCACGCCCGTGCCCTTAGTCCACCAGCCCTTCCCCCACTTATTCTCCTATGCACCATTCCTTATCCAATCTTCACCCCAACTAATCATAGCCACCCATTTCCACTTACCTCAAATCTGTGGCCAGTTTTTAGCACGACCATACTTACCCTACGCCCTGCCACACGTTACCGAAACCCAAATTCAAATAAACCAAAATTTTTTTCCCTTCTCCCTCAAACACTTCTTCTTCCTCTTCTCAGATGCCTCCCCAGCCACCACACCGCCGCCCCTCCACCATCTCCTTCAACCACCAACACCTCCCTCATTCTCCCCTTCAACCAGCCACGCCCTTGCCCTCCCCTTCAACCAGCCACGCCTCCCTCCTTCTCCTCACCACACCATCCTCTCCCAACCGCCGCCCCTCCACCATCTCCTTCAACCACCGCGACCTCCCTCCTTCTCCTTCAATTCTCAGCCGAGTCCTCCCTCTTCTCAGCATCACCCCCATTTTCTTCTTTCCCCAACCCTGTGTGTTTTGGTTGCAGGATAGTATGGCCTCAAAAGGGCAACGGGGTCAAGCCTCGGGCTCCAACGAATCACTTCTGTCAAAAGGGTAGGGAAAGGGCAAGAAGAAGGCATCCGAAAATCCATATGGAATTCAGTTCTGGGACGACATTCAAGAGGCAAGGTATAATTCTCTTGCCGCAAGAATAATTGTTCCCACCCGTTACATGGATGAGCCTACTCTATTAACTCTAGTATTGCTAGAGGATGTGAATTTTTTATTTGCGAATGTCGGCTGGACACAATTTGTGGGAATGAAACATTTTACTTACACAAGAATCACCTTGGAATTCCTATCATCTGTTAATGCAAATGTTTTATACGCGGAGCATTGGTCAGAGGATCACACTGAGTCAATTCAATGCCATTTATGGATTTCCATATGGTGGTCACCAGAGGATCCCCAACGAATTTTCTGCCAGAAGGTTTTGGAGCCAACTTACAAAGTCTGACACTTATGATTCTTCTTCGTCAAAATCGTCCAAGTTGCGAAACCCTTGTTTTCGTTATGTTCACCGAGTGCTGTCAAACACATTGTTTGGACGTGGGGATAGTGATGGAGTTGTCCGTCAGACTGATCTCCTATTCTTATGGAATATGTTGCACCCTGAATTTCAACTAGATGCATTTTCCCACCTTATTACCCACATGGTCAAAGTGGGGAAAACTTCAGCTGGAAAAATTGTTATTGGTGGTTTGATCACCCCCATTGCTGAATCTCTTGGCTATCGGACATCCGGGCTTCAACTAGTTCCTGGGAGCAACCGTTTAGATATCGAGGCCTTCCTTGCAATGAAAATGGTAGTCAAGGAAGGCCAATGCTATTGCTTGGTGCTCCCTGACAACTCGGAACCACATCCTTTGCCCGACCAAGAGCTTACCAATATCAGAAACCCGAAGAATTGGAATTTCCCTGGAGGCCCCCAGCCTGAGCCCCTTCAAGAAGATATCCCCGAGGCGCCCTCTACAGATTCATCACCTCTACCCTTTGCTCCGCCTCATCAGCCACCTACTGGCTCTTATGATGCATTACAAGCAGAGATGGCTGCTCAAAGGGTCCAGCTGGATGGATTAGACCACACTGTCCACAACATCCAGGACATGGTCTCCGCAATGTATAACTGGCACCTTCAGCAATATCCTGGCCAGTTTCCTCCTCCTCCCCCTCAGTGAGTTCTTTTGGTCATCCTTATCTCAATTTAATTATTTACATTGGGGACAATGTAAATTCTTAATCTTGGGGTAGACGTTTTTAATTTTGCATAAAGTATTTGCGTTTCATATAGCCTTTGCATGTCCTTGCATGTTCTTAAGCTTGTGTTGTTTGCATAATTTTATCCCCCAAATTGTCATGCAATGTGTGCCACAATATTGTTGGAATGTGAGATTGCAATGATTTGGAACCCAATTAATTTTTCTTGTGATGAGCTTGAAGGTAGTATTCTTAATATACATAGGGATAATCTTGTGATAAGCTGATGATTAGCATGTGGCGCTCTGATTTGATGTCTTTCACTTATTTGAACTTCTAAATGTGAGACTTGAGCTTTATTTGGGGTTTGTACTTCATCATTTTTATGCCCCTTCTCCTTGTATAAGTGCGTCCCTCTTGATTGTGCTATCTAGAACTTGACTTGAAACCGTTTCAAAACTTGAAATTTTTTTATTACACACTTGAATATGATTAAGGCATTTTAGGCATGTTTTCAAGCCTCCGATTTTTGAATGAAAGCTTCCATTAGTTGTCCCTTTTGAGCCTTGATTGATATGAATTTTCTTGGTACCCATCAAATGTTTATTGTACCTTTTAGAGTATGTTTAAGGGAGCAAATGGATGTTTAATATTGTTGTTTTGATGCTTGAACTTGGGATCTCTTCTGTTGTTTAGTTTCTCCCCAATAATTATTGCAAAATTTCAAATGAGGGAGAATAATAAAAAAATAAAAAAAATAGTAAAAAAAAACAACAGAAGAGGAGCAAAATAAAAAGGTTTTGAAAGCAAAAAGGGAAAAATGGATTGCTCCACTTATTCTGCTTTAAAAGGGTTGCTTTAATTGATCATTTTGAAAGCCCTTGAATTTCCCTTTTCTTATTTTATCCCACCTTACATTCCATATCCCATGGCCACGTTACAACCTGTTGAAAGACCTTTTGATTCTTGTGTGTTTTCATTAATTATTTGCTGAGATTTGGTTAATGGTCAAGCCTATGGTAGAGCACTTTCATTGATGGATTTGAGCGCATTGTCTTAACCGTTATACACTTTGAGAGTGGTAAGGAGAGTGCCCCTATCAGTGAGAGACATGATTTCTGAGAGCCTAAATTTCTAATTGGACTTGATCTTGATTGTCAATATTGTCTTTGTTAGTCTTGAGCCTATTACTTGATCTTGCTTTTATCTCAGGGTCTTTATCTGTTGCATCTCTTATTTTCTCTTTTCATCTTTGGCCACAGCAATTGTTTGAGGACAAGCAAAATTCTAAGCTTGGGGTAATTTGATGCGTTCAATATAGCATATAGTTTAGTATTAGTTTTGCATCGCATCTTAATCATTTGGTAGTTTTAATCCGTGTTTTTCATGCATTTTGCTTGATATGAGTAATGCACTTGGTTTTGGTTCAGTTGTGCAGAAAGTAAGGTAATTTGCCTAGGAAAGCGGAGCAAAAATCACTCAAACGGATAGTGGGACCAAACTCGGAGGCAAATTCCTAGAAAAAGGCAACTTTTGAGGTGACACGGTCGTGCCCCGACTTTGAATTTTTGCGCATCAAGTTCTCAACAAGAAGACACCAGCCAAAGCCGTCCACTACTACTGTCACGGTCACTTAGACTTTGCTATTTTGCGTTTTTTTACCCGTTTTGGCTTAATTTTTCACTCCTTTTTAACCTAGCTATAAATAGACTTTGGAAATACTGAGCTAGGGGTTCAGAATTTTTGGAGATTAGAAGAAACTCAAACGTATTTGACGATCAAGGCGAAATTGAGGAATCAATGGAGTCTCTTCCAATTCTCTCATCTCCATGGATTAGTTTCTCTTCTTTCATGAGGAACTAAGCCTCCTAGACTAGGGTAAGATGAATTTTGTGGATACTTTTATGTAATCGAATTCAGAAATTCAATGCAAGTTAATCTATGTAATTTGATCCTTTATCTCTTCTCTTAATGCAATTTGATAATTGATCACTATTGAATTGAACTAGGGTCTTAACATCAATTGGAAAACTGAGGTTTTAGACTTGCTTTGAGATCATTGGACATGCTTAATAGGGTTATAGGAATATAATTCTTGTAGTATGAGTTTGTATGAATCTTTGACCTTTATGCTTGATTCAATTAATTTGAAACTAAGGAATTAGGGCTTGTTAATTTAATCAAAGGGATTAATAGGAAATGGATTTTCATTAATCTAAACTTGTGGATTTAAACTTCAATTATATCATAGTTGCTTGCATTGGATTTGAATTCAACAACATAAAGGTGGAAACAAAAGGATTCTATCCCTAGTCGTTTTTAGTTATTGAAATATAAATAGTGCGTTCTTGTTATTTACTGTTTTCGTCTTTCGTTACAAGTCAGAAAGATTTCAAACACCTCATATTGTTTCAATAGTTCAAATTATTACAAGGTTCGTTAAGTTAAACAATCAATTTCAATCCCTGTGGATTCGATCTTTTATTACTTAACGACGAAATCGTACACTTGCGATTTTGCTTAACATGTTGGTGTGTTGTTTGATCATATGTTTGATTGTTGAGCATGCCTAGAGTTGTGTGTGATGATATTACGACATATTATAATGCATGTTACTGTATTATATGTATTATTTATTTCTCATGTGATAGCCTGTGATAAACTCATACACGAGAGATTTACCCTTGCTACTTGTTTGTCTGTTGTTCTGTTGCGGTACTTCTGATGTCGATCATAGATGGAGAGAGGGAGGCGGATGTCCCACTCGGGGACGATGAGGCTTGAGTTCCCAGAAGAGAACAATGACTACAGCTGGAATATAGACCCTGAGACCCAGCGAGTCGTATACACCAGGGAGGTCATTAGGACCGAGTGTGATGACGATGACCGCCCCTTGAGTACTACCACCCGTGTGACTACCATGCACTTCATGCTGCCGTTCACTCGCATTTGGAAAGTACCGATGACACACCCGGAGATGACACCGACGGAGTTGAGCAACCCGTCCGAGGTACCAGAGGAGATTCCGTCCATGGGGATACACTGGTGTTTCTATGGATCTTCCCTAAGACAGACCTTACAGAAGAACGCGATTCCCCGATCTTCTATTGGCGCTTCCTCGTCTGCTGTGGCATTTTTTCCCATGAAGCCCATTCCCGTCTTTGAGGACTCGACACCAGTTGAGGTCCCTGTGTCTGAGATGTCATCTGTGCCTGTGTCGAAGGTTTCTGTTCTACCACCAAGGTTTCTCACTCCTTTGACTCACACACTTTCTCCAGTGTTTGTTCCTCCGGGGAAGGCCAAGGAGAAGAGCTCATACAAAGTTAGGCAGGTGTGGAAGACTTATGAGTTCCTCCATATGTCTAGTGAAGATGAGGAGGAGATTTCCTCTGTGGCTCCTGTAGGTCCTAGCTTTGTCGGGGAGTCCTCCAACAAACGCCAGAAGTTGTGACTAGCTGTGAGGTGTCTTTTCTTTTGTAAAGGTCGGTTCTCGAGGGACATGTTGACGACCTCGGATAGTCATTTTGGAGTAGTCTACTGTGGTAGTGTGATACGGGGTGTATTTAACTATTGAGTCAACTTTTGCTTATAATTGTACTACATTTTCAGATGTATTTCCTTTCAGTTGTATTTGCATTCCAAAACTTGTATTCGCCTTCGTGCAAGACTTATGTATTGATGTCAGTTCTAGTTTTGAGATGTTGCATTTACTCTTCCGCACTTATTATTCAAAAAGGTTTTTAAGAAAAAAAATTTACTCGCATTTTTCTATTTCAAAGTTAAAAGAGATTGTTGTAACCAAAAACAAAACCAGCATTATTTTAATTCTGCATTTAGTTGGGTTGGAAATGTGGCACCCAAAGTTGGGATCTTACACCCAACATGGGTTTGCCTATGCCTCCAACTCAGCATTGATAAGAACGACGACAGTCTCTTGCTTGCACCCAACAACATATACTTCCATGTTTCCTTAGTCGCCACCACTGCTATTGGCATCGTTGATTCCACTGCAAACCCTATTTACCTTGTCGCGGTCAACGACTCCAAGCCTTAGCTGTTAATCAGTGTCCCCGAATTATGGAACAAGCTAGAGGGGTTCAATCTTCCACATGGATATCAATTTCAACATCCCCGAAAACACAATGCTATAGAGAAATAGATGGGAGAGGCATTGCTATATGCACAGTGATGAACCGCATTTTAATTTCTAAATGCCCAATAATAGAATTGTCTTTAACATGGTACATCTCACATCTAAAATTAACCTCTGATTATCCAAAGCAACTTAATTGCGACTTCTAGCGACCTTCCCGAGTCAGTGGCAACAATGGCCGATATGGTTGTGTATCTCTGTGGACCACTCGTCCAAGGTCTCTTTCTCAATCCTCAGGTTCATCACACCACACAAATTCGAAACAACATCAAACAATCAAAGTTGAACTATTTACGGTGAGAAAAAAAAAGGAATGAGGAAGATGAGATTCATGAGGAAGATGAGATTCGATTGACATGAAGGAAGAGGTGAGAGGGAAGAAAAGAGATGAGAGAGAATAAAGTTGTTGGGTGTACAATCTGGTGTGACTACCACATGATAAGATCTTGTGAGCTACTCAATCTAATGACTCTTAATCACAGTTCACCCATAATTTGAGTGAACTACATGTCATGTTATTCCATCTAGAAACCACCGTAATGAATTATGAATGGGGCGTACTCTACTCGTATTGATTGAGCTTTCATGTAAAGTGGCATTGATAGCATTGTAAGGTTTCGTTTTATACATTTAGGGTGTGATTGGTTCACGAGAAAAAATATGAAGAGAGAAATTGTCAAAACAACATTTTTCGCGGTGTTCTCTCTCCTGTCTTTTTCTCTCGCATCATTTTCGCAGGTTCCAATCACAGCGTTTAGAGGTAGTACAAGAATAAAACATGGTTCCGTCAAACAAAAAGACATGTGATTAGAATATCTTTTGTGTAATTTTTTCTAATATTAAATAAAATAATATTAAAATTATTAAAATATCTTATTTAATATACAATGTTTATTTTGTATTAAGGGAAATCACAATGTGGCCGTAAAACTCGTCTTTAACACTCCTATTGTATGTGCCTAAAAAAAGGAACACTCCTATTGCCTGGAGGACGTAAAAAAAAATTGATGACATGAACTAGTCAGCAAAAAGGAAGAAATCATAGAATTTTGTTATCTCAACGACCTGGGTAGCGAAGAGGTAGCTTAGAAAGTTCATTGAGTTATTATTAGATACCCCCTCCATCCCAAAACTTTGGTTGTTTAAGGTTTTGCCACACAGGTTAAAAAATAATTAATTGAAACAAATTTTGACTAAAATACCCTTAATAAATATGTCATTTTTCAATGTAAAAACTATTAAAAATTACTAATACTCCGCTAAAGCTGCATAGTAAATAAACTATAATTAATATATGCTATTAATCTAAGAGTATAATTGAAAAGGTGTGTTGAAATATACTTTGAATTTCTAAAACAACCAAAATTTTGAAATAAAATACCACTTTGTTATAGAATCACAAACATTTTTTTTGGTGATAAGAATCACACACATTAAGTTAGACTATGTTTGACCAGTTTTTTTTAGCTAAAAAACTACTTTTAAGTTGAAGCTAAATTTATAAAGTAAAAATTGCTTGGTAATATTTGAAGTGAATAGAAACCACAATAAGAGGGGTTGAATCGTAATCTTTAAAAATCTTCCTGTAAGATAAACTTCAAAGAGATCTTTATTGTACCATTATTATATTCAAAGTCCTTTTTATATCTCTTCTCCTTCTTTTATCCAAAAACCCATAATTTCATCAGTGAAGCACAATCGATGGAGACAAAAAAAGTGGCGAAAAGATCAAATGCTCTAAATGGAGAAATGGAGCTCGTATTCATTCCTTTTATGTATATGATGACACCAATCTTGGCTTTCATTCCTTTGATAAGATTTGATTTTTGTACAGTAAGTTTGCAATGCTTGTTATTGTAGAATGTCCAGAGACATAAATAACGAAATAAACCCACTAGATTTATTAGAATTTAGGTTTGGGCCTAACTCAACCCCAAATGCTAGCTCATAGGGTGAGGGTTACCCCCCCTTATAATCACTATTGAGGCCATATCACTATCCAATGTGGGACTCTAACACACCCCCTCACGCCCAGGAATAGACATCTAAAGCGTGAAGTTTGCAGGACTAGACATCTGCGGGTGGCCCAACGGATCTTGATAGGCTTTGATACCCTTTATAATTTAGGTTTGGGCCTAACTCAACCCAAAATCTAGCTCATAAGCTGAGAGTTACCCCCACTTATAATCACTATTGAGGCCATATTACTATCCAATGTGGGACTCTAACAAGATATGTATATACCCATTTGCTTCCAAGATATATTGACAATGCAAGTAACTCAAAAGTGTCTTTTTTGAAAAGTTACAGTGCTAGCGGACAAAAATTTAAGAATTTCAACATTGAAGCAATTACCGGAAGAAATTAAAGATATTGAATAAGATATTTTAATACGAAATAAACATTGTATATTAAATAAGATATTTTAATAATTTTAATATTATTTTATTTAATATTAGAAAAAATTACACAAAAGATATTCTAATCACATGTTGTGGGGAAAAGGTGCCTTAAAATCAGTTTAGAATTCATTCGAATACATAAAAGCGATTTTTAAAACAGGTGAATCGATTCACTGGTCAAGGGAATCGATTCATGAAGTGTTCTGGGCAATAGGAGCTTTGGGAATCCCTGTGAATCGAATTGTTCAGTGGTGAATCGATTCACCATTCAATTCACTAGTTTGTAAATCGAATAGGGCCACTAGGAGTAGAAGTGTAAATTGATTCACAAAACGCGGTACTGCTATTTAATTGAATGAATCGATTCACAGTCATAAGTGTGAATCGATTCACGAAGTGCAGATTTGCGAGTATACAGAGCAGAATTGCACAGAACATGAGCAGAACGTGCAGAAACCTTGTGAGATGATTGGGAGCAATTTGGGCGTTTAGGAAACACATTCTAGACACTTTGGGGCTTAGGTTTTCATAGAGGGAGGTGATGTGCTTGAAATAGCATGTAGTTTAGTGTTAGTTTTGCATTGTATCTTAGTCATTTTAGCCTTTTTAATTCATGTTATTTATGCATTTTGTTTAATTTGAATAATGCACTTGGTGTTAGTTCTTTTGTGCTTAAAGGAAGGTATTTGCACTAGGAAAAAGGAGAAAAATCACTTGGATAAGTTGGGATAATTTGTGCTACAAGCTGATAAGGTAATGATGTCCTAGCCTGATACCTGTTCGATGTTTTAATCACATCTGGAGTTGTAGGTGTCCAAATGAGATGAAACTGGTGCAATTGGAAAGCTAAGATCCATAGCTTCAACTTTCTTACAGACACCTTGAGCTAATTCGGACTTTAAAAAGGTGAAAAATGCAAAACTGCATGAAGCACGGCCCCTCAGGCCACGGCCGTGCTGCGGAGGCTGCTGGACTCAGAAATTCGCATTTGTCACCCTTTTTAGTTGGTTTTTCACTCCTTTTCACCCTAGACTATAAATAGACACTTTAGAGACTTGTCTAAGGTTCGAACTTTGATTCTTGGAGGCACGGTGGAGGATTGGGATCAATCTCTTCGTTTATTCTCTCACGATTTCCTGATTTGAATGTTTATTTCTATGGATTCTATTCTATCCACCATGTTAGAGTAGTTTCCCTTGTTCTAGGATTTTGGGCTATGCCTTTCGATGTCTTTTGGATGATTATTTGATACTCTCTTTATTACTTTGAATGCAATTCGATTTCGTTCTTATTGTTATTATTATTTCTTATGAATTCGGTGGCCACTTATTCATATGTGTTAGATTTCTAGGGATGAACTGAGAGGTGAACCTTTGTTATCGGAACTATAAGAATGGAACTTAGGATTAAAATTACGAGAGTAGTTTTTAGTCCTTCGAGGATAAAACAAGCTATCATATTTCTTAATGGGTTTAATTCGATTTCAATTACCACGAGAGTAGGAGTTGTATCACTTAAACACTGTTTCTGTATCCTGGGAGGGAACTTTTACTAAATTAGGATAACTTGCCTTCAATTGAATTCATTCGTTAATAAGAGAGTAGTTAATTAGGATTTCAGAACATCATTGTGGTACCCCCAATCCTAGAAGCTTTTCCTTTTTATTAAAATCATCCATTACATTGTTCTTAATTTATTTTATTTCTGCTACAACAGCAAATTCTATTTCTTGAATTAATTTAATTAGCGTAAAAGCAGTCTTTGTGAGATCGATATTTTATTACTTGACGACAACTCCGTGCACTTGCGGATTTGGCACACCAAGTTTTTGGCGTCGTTGCCGGAGACTGCGTCTTATTGCTTTTTTAAATTTATTCATGTTAATATAAAAAAAAATATTCTATAATTGTTGTTGTGCTACTTACCTTTTCTTTTAGCGTTGTGCATGCGAGGTAAACAAATAGGTGAGCTGTTGTTTGACCCTGAAATAGAAAAGGCAGTAAAGGCTAATAGGAAGAAGGCAAAGGAAGCAAAACAACAACAAAATCAAGCCTCTGCTTCTACCTCTCTCGTTACAACTCAAGTAGTAATGGGGACACACCACCACCACCATGCACCTTGGGCGATTTTGGGAGAAGGAACAATCAGCCAAGGGCTGTCATAGCCTACCAACATGTGGAGGCAAATACTTTTGAAATCAAAACATCTATGTTGAACACTCTCAAGCAAAACCAATTCGCTGGGGATGAAATTGAAGACCCAAATCAACACTTGGAAAATTTCTATGAAATCTGTGGCACCTTGAAGCTGGATGGAGTGACTGAGGGGGCCAAGAAACTAAGGCTTTTTTCTTTTACCTTGCGAGATAGAGTAAGAGATTGGCTGCACACTTTGCCACAGGAAGCATCGCTACTTGGGATGATTTGGAGGATAAATTTATGAACAAATTTTTTCCACCCTCCAAGTTCATCAAAAGAAGAGGTGAAATTCATTGTTTCCAGCAGAACCAAAGCGAAAATTTGCATGAGGCATGAGAGAGATCAAGCTTCTTCTGAAAAGATGTCCTGGTCATGGGTATGATGAGTTTAATCAGATGCAGATGTTTTGCAATGGGTTGAGGCCAAATACAAGAATGATGCTAGATGCCTCAGCTGGAGGTACAATTGACAGCAATACAACTAAAGAAGCAAGAACTTTAGTGGAGCAAATGGCTTCAAATGAGCAGTTGTGTCAGAATGATAGAGGCACATAGGGTAGAAGAGGAGTCCTTGAACTAGAAACACAAGATGCACTCTTGGCTCAAAATAAATTGGTCTCTCGACAATTGGAAGCTATCACAAAGGAGCTTAAAGCACTGAAAACGGGAGCCTCTATTCCTGCTCAGGTGAATCAGTTGAACATGAACTTGAGATGTGATTTTTGTCAAGGGCCTCATGAAAATGGAGGTTGTGATGCTAAGGAAATTTCGGATGAGCAAGCCAACTACATGGGTAATTTTCAAAAGCAAGGAGGGAATCATTATTCTGACACCTATAATCCTAGGTGGAAGAATCATTCCAACTTCTCTTGGAAACAACAAGATAACCCATCATCAAGTAACCCTCCACAACCTCAAAAGCAAGAGAAGCCAAATGCATTAGATGAATCACTCAATTCATGAAGATGACTCAATCCAATTTCCAGAACATCCACTCCAACTTTCAGACTCACGAGTCTCTTTTCAAGAACTAAGAAGCTTCTATCAAAAATCTGGAGAATCAAATTGAACAACTCTCAAAGCAACTCGCAGAGCAATCCAAAGGTAAGTTTTCTGCTAGCACAGTAGATAATCCTAAGAGTAAAAATTGTAGTGTCATTACTTTGAGAAGTGGCAAGATGATGTCTGAAGTTGAGGGGAAGAAAAAGAGTGAAAAAAGTGAGGTGGATGGAGTTGAAAATGAGAGAAGTGAAAATAAAGAAAAAGAAGAGACAAAAGAGGTTGAGAAGAAATCCAACTTAGGAGAGGAAGGCATAGTTATAACTGAACAGTTGTAGGTGGGAAATAAGCCCAAAGTGGTTCTTCCATATATGAAGCTGCCATATCCTCCTGTGAGCAAGAAAAAGGAGAAGGACGAACAGTTCTCTAAGTTCATGGATATCTTCAAGCGCATCCAGATCAACATTTCTTTTGCAGAAGCTCTTGAGCAAATGCCCTCATATGCCAAATTCCTGAAGGAATTGTTGACCAAGAAGAGGAAATTCAAAGAAGATGAGACTGTAGCTTTGACAGAAGAGTGTAGTGCCATTATTCAAAGAAAGCTCCCTCCAAAGATCAAGGATCCTGGAAGCTTCACAAATCCCTGCACTATTGGGAATTTAAATATTGACAAAGCCTTTTTTGATTTGGGAGCTAGCATCAATTTGATGCCGTTATCTGTGTTGAAAAGGCTGGGAGGAGGTGAAGTCAAGCCTACAAGAATGACATTGCAACTGGCAGATAAGTCAATCAAATACCCTTATGGAATTATGGAAGATGTGTTAGTAAGGGTTGGCAAATTCCTTTCTTCGGCAGATTTTGTGATCCTTGACATGGAGGAAGACAAGGAGGTCCTTCTTCTTCTTGGAAGACCATTCCTAGCTACAGGAAGAGCCTTAATTGATGTCCAATAAGGTAAATTAATTTTGAGGTTCCAAGATGAGAATGTGACTTTCAATGTGTTTGAGGCTATGAGGCATCCTGATGACACTGAAAAGTGCTCTAGAATCGATATGATTGGGGAGTTGGTTGGAGAATTACTTAATCGAGACCGACCTTCCGAGCCCTTAGAGAAGGTGATCGGGAATTCCACGGATAAAGAGCGAAAAAAGGCCAAGTGCAAAGCTGAGAAGCGTGCTCGTAGGAAGCTACTTCCATCGAGACTCCCTTGGCCCCCTTATACTAAAGGAAGAATTTCTGATACAAAAGGGAAGGTGAAGGGGCCAAGAATCCTTAAGATCTGGAAGGTGAAGGGGAGTGTCACCCCCAAGTTGGAACCGGGCTGAGCACTTACAGGGGTCAAGCTAGTGACTTTAAACAAGCGCTTCTTGGGAGGCAACCTAAGTTTTTAGTGAGTTCTTTTCTTCTCATCCTTGCTTCAACTCAATTCCTTACATTCGGGACAATGTAAGCTTTTAAGCTTGGGGTAAGGGGTTTCACTTTCATTTTTCCATTTAGTCTTGCATCTCATTTTATATTTTTGCATTTTGTGTTAATTTTAATTTTTGCATGCATCATTTTATCCCCCAATTTCTATTAATGTGTGCCATATAATCATTGTGGAATTTAGAGATTGCTAAGATTTGGAACCCAATTATTTTTTCTGGTGATAGGCTTAAAGTTAGTGTTCTTAATGTACATAGAGATAATCATTTGATAAGTTGAGAATTAGCATGTGGCACTTTGATTTGATATTTTTTACTGATTTTAACTTCTAAATGTGAGACTTGAGCTTATATTAGGGCTTGTTCTTCATCATGTTTTTATGCCTCTTCTCCTTGTATGAGTGTGCTCATCTTGACTGTGCTCTCTAGAACTTAACTTGAAACTTTTTCAAAACTTGAAAAGTTTTGTCTACGCACTTGAAAATGATTAAGGCATTTTAGGCAAGTTGTTTCAAGCCTCGGATTTTTGAATGAAAGCTTTCTTTAGTTGCCCCTTTTGAGCCTTGATAGAAATAAATTTTCTTAGTACCCATGCTTTTGTCAATTGTTTAAGGTACCTTTTAGAGTAAGTTTAAGTGAGCAATTGGATGCTTGATCTTGCTTGAATGTTGATGCTTGAACTTGAGATTTCTTCTATTGTTTAGTTCCTCCTCAATAATTATTGCAAAATTTCAAATGAGGGAGAATAAAAATAAAAAAAAGAAAAAGAAAAAAATAGAAAAGAAAAACAACAGAAGAGGAGCAACAATAAAAAGGTTTTGAAAGCAAAAGGGGAAAAATGGATTGCTCCACTTATTCTGCTTTAAAAGGGTTGCTTTAATTGATCATTTTGAAAGCCTTGAATTTCCCTTCCTTGTTTTTATCCCACCTTACAAGTAAAATCCCATGGCCACATTACAACATTTTGAAAGACCTTTTGATTCTTGTGTGTTTTCATTAATTATTTACTGAGATTTGGTTAATAGTCAAACCTATGGTAGAGCACTTTCATTGATGGATTTGAGCGAATTGTCTTAACCTTTAAACACTTTGAGAGTGGTAAGAAGAGTGCCCCTATCAGTGAGAGTCATGATTTCAGAGAGCCTAGGTTTCTAATTGGACTTGATTTTGATTGTCTCTATTGTCTTTGATAGTCCTTTAGCCTATTGTTTGATCTTGCTTTTATCTCGGGTTCTTTATCTGTTGCATCTCCTATTTCTCATTCCATCTTTGGCCATAGCAATTTCTTGAGGACAAGCAAAATTCTAAACTTGGAGTAATTTGATGTGCTTGAAATAACATGTAGTTTAGTGTTAGTTTTGCATTGTATCTTAGTCATTTTAGCCTTTTTAATTCATGTTATTTATGCATTTTGTTTAATTTGAATAATATACTTGGTGTTGGTTTTTTTGTGCTTAAAGGAAGGTATTTGCACTAGGAAAAAGGAGAAAAATCACTTGGATAAGTTGGGGTAATTTGTGCTATAAGCTGATAAGGTAATGTTGTCCCAGCCTGACACCTGTTCGATGTTTTAATCATATCTGGAGTTGTAGGTGTCCAAATGATATGAAACTAGTTCCATTGGAAAGCTAAGATCCATAGCTTCAAATTTTCTGAAGACACCGTGAGCTAATTTGGACTTTAAAAAGGTGAAAAATGCAAAACTGTATGAAGCACGGGAAGCATGGCCGTGCTTAGCGCACAGAGAGAAGCACGACCTGGCCGTGCCTCAGGCCACAGCCGTGCTGCGGAGGCTGCTGGACTCAGAAATTCACATTTTCACCCTTTTTACTTGGTTTTTCACTCCTTTTCACCCTAGACTATAAATAAACACTTTAGAGACTTGTCCAGGGTTCGAACTTTGATTCTTGGAGGCACGGTGGAGGATTGGGATCAATCTCTTCGTCTCTTCTCTCTCGATTTCCTGGTTTGAATGTTTATTCTATGGATTCTATTCTATCCACCATGTTAGAGTAGTTTCCCTTGTTCTAGGATTTGGGGCTATGCCTTTTGATGTCTTTTGGATGATTATTTGATACTCTCTCAATTACTTTGAATGCAATTCGATTACGTTCTTATTGTTATTATTATTTCTTATGAATTTGCTGGCCACTTACTCATATGTGTTAGATTTCTAAGGATGAACTGAGAGGTGAACCTTTGTTATCGGAACTATAAGAACATAACTTAGGATTAAAATCACGAGAGTAGTTTTTAGTCCTTCGAGGATAAAACAAGCTATCATATTTCTTAATGGGTTTAATTCAATTTCAATTACCACGAGAGTAGGAGTTGTATCACTTAAACGTGGTTTCTGTATCCTGGGAGGGAAGTTTTACTAAATTAGGATAGCTTGCTTTCAATTGAATTCATTCGTTAATAAGAGAGTAGTCAATTAGGATTTCAGAGCATCATTGTGGTACCCCCAGTCCTAGAAGCTTTTCCTTATTATTAAAATCATATATTACATTGTTCTTAATTTATTTTATTTCTGTTACAACAACAAATTCTATTTCTTGAATTAATTTAATTAGCGTAAAAGCAGTCTTTGTGGGATCGATATTTTATTATTTGACGACAACTCCGTGTACTTGCGGATTTGGCACACCAGGAGGGTTTCAATCTTCTTCTATTGTAATCTTGAGGGTTTATTCATTGAGTGTGAGAGATTATCATTTGTGAGAGATCTTGATATTGTTCATCTTGAACAATAAAGGGGATTAGAAGAACTTTTCTAAATTTCTCTTTGTAAAGACTCATGATGCTAGTGGATATGAAGGGCTGCTCTCTCTCGCAGATGTAGGTTATCTTTTTGGGACCGAACTGTGTCAACAATTCTGTGTGTTAATTTTCTCTGCTCTCTCTTTTATTCTTTGATTGCTTTTAGGGTTTTGAATTGCACATTGTTAGAATTTATTCTTGGTTGAATTCTTGGTCTGCTGAAATTATTTGGTTTAGTTGTTATTGTTTTTCGTCCCAATTCTTTTTAGAACACTAACAAGTGGCGCCGTCTGTGAGAACGGGAGGAATATTCAATTCTTGCACCATGGGTACCAAATGAGACATCGAAAAATTCTCGGGAAACAACAACTTTTGGTTGTGGGCAGTGAATATGGAAGCAATCTTGATTCAATAGAAATGTATAGATGCCTTAAAGAGTGAGGCAAAGATGCCAGCCAATTTGTCGGAAACGGAAAAGAAGGAGATAATAAATAAGGCAAGAAGCACTATTATCTTGTGTCTTGGGGATAAGGCATTGAGAGAAGTTGCAAGGGAGAAAACGGCTATAGAAATGTGGGCCAAATTGGAATGTTGTATATGACCAAATCATTGGCTCACAGGTTATGCTTGAAACAACATCTCCATTCATTCAAAATGGTAGAGACAAAACCGATTGTAGAGCAATTGACGGAATTCAACAAGATTTTTGATGGCTTACAAAACATAGATGTGAAGCTCGATGATGAGGATAAGGCTCTACTCTTATTGAATTCGTTGCTTAGGTCCTTTGAACACTTTAAGGATGCACTCCTTTATGGGAAAGAGTCAACTATCACCTTGGAGGAGGTCTAATCATCCATATGGACTAAGGAGCTAACCAAGCTCCAAGACTTGAAGGTTGAAGATAGTGGTGAAGGATTAAATGTGACAAGGGGAGAAGTGGGAGTAGTGGAAATAATAAAGGGAAGAAGCCTAAGCCTAAATCCAAGTCAAAAGGGAACAATAAGGCGAAGTACAATTGTCACAAGACCGGTCATTTTAAGAAGAATTTTCCCGAGAAGGGGGGCAAAGGTGATTCCATGGAAGTAGCGATTGCTTCAGAGGATGGTTATGAGAGTGCGGGGTCTCTAGTGGTGAAAAGCTTGGAAACAGAGAAGAAATGGTTTATGGACTCTGGATGTTCTTATCATATGTGTCCTAGGAAGGAGTATTTTGAGACCTTGAAGCTTAAAGAAGGTGGAATCGTTTGCCTTGGTAACAACAAAGTGTGCAAGGTATAGGTTCCGTATTCGTCTAAAGATGTTTGACAACCGTGAATTCCTATTACAAGATGTGAGGAATGTTTCCGAACTTAAACAAAATCTTTTGTCTATAAGCATGTTTGATGGATTAGGCTATATCACTAGAATTGAACATGGCATAATTAAGATTTCTAATGGTGCATTGATAATTGCTAAAGGAACTAAACGATGTGGTTTGTACATACTTGATGGTTCTACTATTATTGCACATGCATCAATAGCTAGTCAAACTCCACATGATAAAACCAAGTTATGGCATTTAAGGTTAAGGCATGTTATTGAGAAAGGTTTAGTTGAACTAGCAAAACAAAATTTGTTAGGAAGTGATAAATTTGATAAACTAGAGTTTTGTGATAATTGCATTATAGGAAAACAACATAGGGTTAAGTTTGGAAGTGGCATGCATAACTTTAGTAGACCCTTTGAGTATGTGCACTCGGACCTTTGGGGTCCTTCAAGAGTGACCACTCATAGAGGGGGTTCGTATTTTCTCACCATGATTGATGATTTCTCTAGAAGAGTGTGAGTCTATATTTTGAAAAACAAAAGTGACACCTTTCAAAAGTTTAAGGAATGACACACTCTTATAGAAAATCAAATAGGAACTAAACTAAAGGTTTTAAGTACAAACAATTGTCTGGAGTTTGTTTCAGAGCAGTTTAATGAGTTTTGCAAGAAACCAGGAATTAAGAGGCATAAGACTGTAGAAGGAACACCGCAACAAAATGGCCTAGCGAAACGCATGAACAGGACCATCTTGGAGCTGGTGAGGTGCATGCTCTTGGGAACTGGGTTACCGAAGAGTTTCTGGGGTGAAGCTGTTAGTACGACAACATATTTGATCAACAGATGTCCATCAATGGCGTTAGACTTCAAGACACCTATGGAGGTATGGAGTGGGAAATCGGCAGACTACTCTAATTTGAAGGTATTCGGGGCTTTGGCATTTGCTCATGTCAGACAGGACAAGCTTGAGGCTAGGGCTGTGAAGTGTATCTTCATTGGTTATCGGAAGGTGTGAAGGGTTACAAGCTGTGGAAGTTGGAATCTGGAGGGTTAAAGGTTGTCATAAGCAGGGACGTCACATTTGATGAAACCAGAATGGGGATGATGTGCAAAGACCTGGAGGATAATAACTCAGAAGCGGAGGTGGAGAAAACTCAGTTTGAGGTGGAGCCTTCCACTAGTGAGATCAGAGATGATAGAGAGGATAGTCCTTCACCATCAGGTTCTAGAGGAAGACAACAAACAGTTGATCCTGGCTATCAGTTGGCAAGAGTTAGGGAAAGGAGGGAGACTAGACCACCGAAAAGATACGGGTATGCTGATCTTATTTGTTATGCTCTAAATGCGGCTGAAGAGGTTCAAGACTCAGAACCAAAGACATCCAGGGAGGCAATGAAGAGCAAAGAGAGTCAGAAATGGTTACAGGCAGTGAATGAAAAAATGAATTCATTTGAGAAGAACCAGACTTGGAAGCTTGTGGATCTACCTAAGAAACAAAGGGTAGTTAGATGCAAGTGGATCTTCAAGAAGAAGGAAGGTATTCCTGGGATTGGAGAACCAAGGTGTAAAGCAAGACTTGTGGCAAAAGGCTTCACACAGGTTGAAGGGATTGATTACAACGAGATCTTTCTACTTGTAGTTAAGCATTATTCCATAAGGGTCCTAATGGCGATTGTTAATCAGTATGATTTTGAGTTGGAGCAAATAAACGTCAAGATCGCTTTTCTACATGGAGACCTAGAAGACAAATCTACACGCAACAACCGGAAGGGTTCGTAGAGGACAAGTCGAATGTGTGTCTTTTGAGAAAATCTCTCTATGGGTTGAAACAGAGCCCTCGTCAATGGTATAGGAGGTTTAAAGTTTTTCTCTTGAGATTGGGTTTTGTGAAAAGTGGGTACGACAGCTGTGTATACATATTGAAAAGATGAGAGAAATGTGTTCTCTACTTGCTTCTTTATGTGGATGATATCCTAATGGCAAGTTCTAGCAAGTAGGAGATTGGTATGCTCAAGGAGAAGCTAAATTCTGAATTTAAGATGAAAGATCTTGGCGTTGCGAAGAGGATACTTGGAATGGATATTGTGAGGGACCAGAAAAATGGTGAATTGTTCTTATCTCAACATGGTTACTTGAAGAAGGTTGTTGAGTGGTTTAGGATGCATGAAGCTAAATCGGTTAGCACACCTTTGGGTTACCACACGAAGCTACCGATTACTCAAGCTCCTAACACCGAAGAGGAAAAGAGGAAGATGGACACTACACCATATGCAAGTGGAGTGGGAAGCATCATGTATGGCATGGTTCGTAGTAGGCCAGACTTGGCATATGCGGTTAGCATTGTGAGTCGGTTTATGGAAAATCTGGGCCAAGTACATTGGGAGGCTTTGAAGTGGGTATTGAGGTATCTGAACGGATCTTTGAAAGGCGATTTGAGATACACGAAGGTAGCTCAAGGTGAAGATGCAATTGAGGGATATGTAGATGCGGATTATGCGGCGATTGGGGATACAAGGAAATCGTTATCTGGTTTTGTGTTCACGTTGTTTGGAACGGCTATAAGTTGGAAGGCAAATCAACAATCCATGGTGGCATTATCTACGACTCAAGGGGAGTACATTGCCCTAGCTGAAGGGGTCAAGGAAGCCATATGGTTGAAAAGAATGATTAGTGAGTTAGGGATTACACAAGGATGTGTGAAGGTTCGTTGTGATAGCCAAAGTGCAATCCATTTGGCAAATCACCAAGTGTACCATGAAAGAACAAAACACATCGATATTTGCCTACACTTCATTAAAGATGTTGTTGAGTCTAAAGAAGTTGTGGTTGAGAAGGTTGCATCGGAAAACAACCCGGCGGATATGTTCACCAAGTCACTTCCTAGATCAAGGTTCAAGAATTGCTTGGACTTGATGAATTTCTTTGACACGTAATTTCGGTAATGGAGGGAGCATCACTTTGATGATGGGTTCTTGTTGATCATCATCACTGATTTGAAGTCAAGGTAGAGAATTGTGGGGAAATGGTGCCTTAAAATCAGTTTGGAAATCATTGGAATGCGTAGGAGTGATTTTTCAAGCATGTGAATCGATTCACGAGTCAAGGGAATCGATTCATGAAGTGTTCTGGGTGCAGGAGCTTTGAAAGTCCCTCTATGAATCGAATTGAGGTGTGGTGAATCGATTCACCAATCAATTCACAAGGTCGTGAATCGAATTGTTGTTGAGTCTAAAGAAGTTGTGGTTGAGAAGGTTGCATCGGAAAACACCCCGACGGATATGTTCACCAAGTCACTTCCTAGATCAAGGTTCAAGAATTGCTTGGACTTGATCAATTTCTTTGACACGTAATTTCGGTAATGGAAGGAGCATCACTTTGATGATGGGTTCTTGTTAATCATCATCACTGATTTGAAGTCAAGGTGGAGAATTGTGGGGGAAATGGTGCCTTAAAATCAGTTTGGAAATCATTGGAATGCATAGGAGTGATTTTTCAAGCATGTGAATCGATTCACGAGTCAAGGGAATCGATTCATGAAGTGTTCTGGGCGCAGGAGCTTTGAAAGTCCCTTTGTGAATCGAATTGAGGTGTGGTGAATCGATTCACCAATCAATTCACAAGGTCGTGAATCGAATACTTCCAATGGGAGTCGAAGTGTGAATCGATTCATGAAATGCGGAGATGCAATTTTAAGTGGATGAATCGATTCACTAATAAGTGTGAATCGATTCAAGCTGTGAAGTTTCGCGAGTATATAGCGCAAAAGTTCAGATTCGCAAATCAGATTGCAAAAAACGTTGAAACAGAGCATTGGGTGCGATTTGGGCATTTGGAAAACACATTCTAAACACTTTGGGGCTTAGGGTTTCATAGAGGGAAGGTTTCAATATTTTTCTATTGTAATCTTGAGGGTTTATTCATTGAGTGTGTGAGATTATCATTTGTGAGAGATCTAGGTATTCTTCATCTTGAACAATGAGGGGATTGGAAGGACATTTGTAAATTTCTCTGTGTAAAGACTCATGAAACTAGCGGATATGGAGGGCTGCTCTCTCCCGCAGATATAGGTCATCTTTTTGGGACCGAACTGCGTCAACAATTCTGTGTGTTAATTTCCTCTGCTCTCTCTTTTATTGTTTGATCGCTTTTAGGGTTTTGAATTGCACCGTTAGAATTTAACTTGGTTGAATTCTTAGTCTGCTAGAATTGTTTGGTTTGGTTGCTATTGTTTTTGTCCCAATTCTTGTTAGAACACCAACATTATTGAAAACCAAAAATTGTTTAATGATGTTAAAAAATTAAAAGGCAGCATTATACATAGTGTCTTCTAGTTTATTGATGTAAGTGTATTGTGAATTCATAAACAATTTTTTATACAGGAAATATCAGAGTATATTGTCGAATTAGATTAGAAGAAAATTAAAAGTATGATCTACCACTAGACTCTGTGTCATTTTATTCGTTTTCTTCGTCTTGATAATCATGTATTTTCTGAATTTTATTCTCACTTTAGTTTTGTCAAATGTCATAAATATAAACAAGTACTCTTAGAGGGGTCTATTGGGGCTGATGGTCTTTACATCTTCAAGAATCTTCACTTGCTTCGGAATTCCAAGCCTGCTACCACACTCAATTCGGTATCTGCTCCTATTTTACATACTTCTGTTATTACACCTACTATAGCTAATCAATGTATCCAGCAAAAAGGCCAAAGTGAGTTGAAATCTTGTATTAAATGCATTGAGTCTCAGATACCTTGGGTGCATCGAGTGTAAAATACCTTGCTTCTGTGATTTTATTTTTGAAGAATGCAGCGTGTAACCGATTACACGTTAGGTGTTAAGCGATTAACATGTAACTGGTTACAACATGACAATTAATCGATTATTGCCCAAAAAATCTTTAAAACAGAAATACGATTCATATCTTTTTTTTTAGTTTAAATTTGTTCAAACAATTAAAACCCTTCTTTAGTTGTGATACTATGACCCAATCAGTTTATTTTCGATAGGATTATGATTCTATCATTAATTTCTAGAATTCTATTTACATTTAAACCCTAATCCTCATCTTTCCTATAAAAAAGAGAGCCTAGGACAAAACCCTAGATCTTCATCTGATTCCAGAGCATTCCTACTCGTTTTTCGGATATAAAAGCAAGGTAAAATTGATATGACTGATATTTGGTTCATTCTTCAAAATCATTTTGATTCTAAAACCTTATTCTTTCCTCTTTTTTTATGATTAGCTTGCGAGAATAATTTTGAACAGAAACTCAGGCCTTTCTCTCTTTTTCCTTTGTTGTTTTTCGTGCTACTATCCAGGTATATGGGGGAGTGATCTTTAATATGTGAGATTTCAGAGAGATTTCCCTTAATTCTGACTTGTGTTTTTGGTAGTTTCTATTTAGATCCTTGCAGGAGCAAGGTTCATGATTGATTATTTGATGATTATGGTTACTATTAATGTGGGTCCCATTATAGGAGCAATAACCCTAAGTCTTGAGTCACAATGTATGTTGATGATTGTATGTTCTTTGTGATTTTGATTAAGTATGATATGATGTGTCATGGTTAATTGGTTGATTCACTGTCATGCTATGGTCTGAGGATTAGAAACATGGATTAGGATGTATTTTGGAAGCCTAGAGTCAAGTAGGTGGCGATTTGGGGGTTTGAATAAGTTACTGCTGTATTTTTCTGCTTTCTATCGCTAATTAATGGATTACGATTCGAAAGGTGGCCAATTATATAGTTCGACTCAACAGGTTATCGATTCAACTTTTATGGCAATCAATTACACCCTGATAGGTAACCAATTACAGATCATAGGTAACTGATTACAATAACATAATTAATTGATTACTAGTTACAGATTATGGATTTTAGACTAAGTCATAATATTACCCAATTACCTAGAATAACACACCGATTACAAGTGACCAGAATGCCTTAGATGCTAGGTGATGATCACTACAAGAAAACACGTCAGTACCGGTGGCCTATTACCGACGGCCTAAAAAGTCGCAGTAATTACACATTTTTTTGATGGTTTTTACCATCAGTATTTAGAATGTAACCTTACCAACGGCTAGTGGCCGTTGGTAATGAGGCGGGTCGTTTGGCGCCTTAATTTCTCGCCTAATTATACATGGTAATGTTCAATTTTGAATACCGACAGCTCATGACTGTGGGTAACGGTCTTTTTTTAAAAAATTGCATATTGACATTACTAACAGCCATGGCCCTCGATAATTACCGACGGACTTGGCCCTCGTTAATGTCAATTTTTTTATAAAAAAATGAGCATTACTGACGGCCTTGCCCCTCGGGCCATGTGTAATGTTGATTTGTGTGTTTCCCTTCTTTGACTTTCAACCCTTGGATCGTTGAATCAGAGTCGTTGCATTGGTAATGATAATCCATGTGCAACTCAATTAAACATTCTCCACCCTTGATTAACCCTTTTAATCTAATACCCCCTCTTTCCTCCCTCTCCCCTATATAAACACACCCTCTCATTTCTCTTTCACACTCACATTTCTTACTCTCCTTCATTTATCTTTCTCTCTCAACATTTTCTCTCTCTCTCTCTAATATTTTTTTCTAACCTCTCTCTTTATAATATATATATATATATATATATATATATATTAGCAGCTTGCACCTTTTTATTTTAACCAAAACCCATTTTTTCTTTTCTGAAACAATTTAAAGTGACAGGTAGTTATGTAATTTTCAATTTTCTTTTTTTGAGCGAAATTAAATTCATGGGTATTTGCGTAATTTACCAACTCTGTTGCTTTCATTTCCTTCTTAGTTACTTTCTCCCTCCTCCTCTCGACCATTTATGTGGCAGGTAAAGAAAAAGTAACTTGCTGAAAATTTTGGATGCACACTTTAAAATTGACGAAGCGTTTTGAGTCCATTTCAAACAAATAAAAGAAAATGAAGCTTCGTAATTGGATCACGAATTAAAACAATTGTTTTTTTCTCATATGTTTTCGTTCTGGATTTGAGATTTGGGTTGCAAAGTCCTTAACTTTTTATTTTTACTTGCTGGATTTCATCCAGTTTTGCAACGTATTAAAAATCGTACGTATTAAAATGGTGTTTAAACTTTTACTACATAGAGGTTTTTAGGTATTCTTCCTGCAAATTTTGATTTTTCTCAAGTTCGATACGCACAATCTCTTATCTTATCCTGCACCTGAAATGGGAAATACCAATACTGTCTATTAAATGACATGAAAATCTCTTATTTTGTTCTGCAAATTTGCTTGAGCAATACAAAGAGAGTGTGCGGCAATAGCTGGAGAAGAAAAAAGCTAAAAGAAATGGAGAAAGAAATGGAGAAAACCAGATAGAAATTAGAAAGACGATCACTAAAATTGTAAATATTAAACATAATACCGTTATGTCCATCACTTTTAAATTGATTTAGATAAGAAAAAGTGGGTATTTTTGTCTAAGTGATAATTAATTATCTATTACATAATTAAATACATTATACGTATTAAATAATTAAATGAATTTTTTTTTTAAAAAAAGACCATTACTAATGGTCATGACCATCGGTAATGGCCCTTTTTTTTTAAAAAAAAAAGTTGACATTACGGAGGGCCAAGGCCGTTAGTAATTACCGACATGCGTTTTAAAAAAATATCGTCGGTAAGTTTGCGACGCCTGAATAGTCGTTTGGCAAGGTGTGTTTCTAATGGTCTTTTGGCAGTAGTGGATCTTGATGATGGATTTATGGACGTAGTTAACTTAGTGGATCCCGCCTATGGACTTTATGGTATTTGTTCAGGATAGTGATGACCTTAGGTGATTGATCAGATATGACAAGACTTCGAATTAGATTACGCGAACTAGACAATGATCGATGAACTACAATGCGATGCTAATGATATGATGCTACGAAGCTAACGAACTAAGCGACGACGCGACATGCACCTACAGTTGTTATTCTTGCTGAGGATAGTTGTGATGACTGTGATGTTAAGATGAAGGATGGTTGGATACTATGTGTTGTTTGTATGTTAGTGCATTCATTGGAGGTTGTCAAGTTCAGGGGAAAGCAAACAATGAGACACGACGCGAGTCTAATGTGGATTGTTACACCTATCAGCAGGAGCTAGCTACTCTCTATTGGAAGTGATCCACTCGACCAAAATGGACTACCCCAATGAGCCACAATACATTATCAGGAATAGTGAGCGTATTTGAAAGGAAGATCATGTTGAATGGTGAGCGACCCATTTATGAAACCGGGTATGAGATCCTGTTCGTCTTTCCAGAGTTTAGTAATGGATCCATATGCAGTGAAATAGTCGACGATGTTAGGATTACTTATTGCATTAGCATTCGTTGAATCGTTGTTGTACTGAATGATGGATGATTGGTCTGTATGTGATTGTGCACCTGTTACTTTGATGCTCAGTTATCCTTACACATATATTTGAGTATGATCTCTCATCCCTATGTTGTACCTTTGTCTATTCGTTCTTATTCTTGTGTAGCGGAGGAGCCTACGGAGGACAGGGTTGCGGCTGCTGAGCTTACTGATTTGGAGGTTACAGATAAGGAGTGATTCAATGACCGATCACGTAGTAGTTAGGGCTTTAGTAGTTTATTTATTTGATCTTATGTACTTTGATGGATTTTCTAGCTTTGGTCATGTGACATCGGGTTAGGTTTACTATCTCACACTGTTTCTCTTTTGAGATTTTATTTATTCGCATTTTCCGCATGTTGACTTTAGATCGTGTGATGCTTTTATACCTTTTATGTGAAGACTATATTTTTATTATTTATGTCCGCATTATTGTATATCTTTTATCACTTTGATCATATTAGGGGTATTTAGCTGTCACATACCCACCCTTGGGATTTTATTCTCTTGAGGTAAAATTACAACACATGAGTAGTGGAAAGTCATTTTATAGCTTAGGTGAGTAGTGAGTGTTAGCAGTAAGTTAAACCTTAGATTTCTAATCCATGATACCCGTTGTTAGTATTAATTAAATTGACTTCTAAATGTTCAAAAATAATTTTATTGGTTGTCAGATTCAATGGAAGTTACTCTTGTGGCTTCTATTGAAGGCATAGCGAAGGATTGAGTTAGTTTGTCAGAGTTGTGAGTAGACGATGATCATTCACTAGTGCAGAAGAGCGTTTTAACACCGATTAAAATGGACATTTTACACCGGTTTTAATACCGATGTAGATAGTCCCGATGTTGTATATCGAGGCTTTTTACACCAGTTATTTAACTGACATAGAAAATAGGCCTTTTACACTGGTTATCAGCTAAACCCGATGTAAAAGACTTACTTGTTACACCTGTTTTCGTTGATAACCAGTGTAAAATGTCTGTCTTTTACATCGGTTTTAAGAATAACCGGTGTAAAAAGTACATATTTTTTTTTAAATCTGTTTGTTTGTTTTATTACTGCCCAGATGCACTATAAATGATAATAAAACTATGCACCAAATTTGACAAGAATTGGCACCAAATGTGCCCAAAATTCAAACCATTTAAGCTAATCAATTTTTACACATAAAAAAGTAATGATATATCTGCATTATGTGAAGATATCTACAGCCCCGTTAACTTCCTGCATTATGTGAAAAAGAAATATAGGCTTCATAATTCTTCTTCACATAATGCAAGAAGTGTAGGGTTGAAGCATTAGAAGAAAAGATACCGTGAGGAGAAGTTGATGAATTTTGTCTCCAAGATTCATGAAGCCAATATTTCTTCTTCACATAATGCAAAGGTGTCGAAGCTAGTGGTTGCAACTAGAGGGGTAATTAGGAAAAAATCGGGCAATAGATTCTTTCGAATGAGTCAATGGAGTGTACTTGGGTGCGATGGGAGCTATGGGCCTCCTCGGAGAGGGTGGTCTCCTCTGAACCATGCGCATATGATGACCCGGGCCCCAGCGATCAGTACCGACACGGGGATCAGCATACACCCCAACCATCAAATCGCGATCCTCATCGCGATGGCGAGGATCGCGGTCCTCAATCCTCACGAAGCGGGCTCGATACTCCCTTGCAGTCATCATTGGCCTGCTAATAGACGGACGTGACCTCCTCAAAGCCATCCGAGTACGACGCCCCCTACGACCATGGTTTCTGATGAAGACATCGTCTGTTGTCAAAATAGGAAAAAAGGAGCAATTTCAATACTAGGAGTATCATCAAAATAGAAAAATAACTTAGTAAATAAAACTAAAATCCAAGGAAAACAATTGCATGTTGCACTTCGGTACCTAGTATATTTATTCAATTTTTAAGCTCACAACAACAGTGGAATCTAACAACACTCATTCACAAATATGCATGCAAACTACTTTTTTTTAAGGACATGGAAACAACTTCAAAAAGCATCTAATTTCATCAAGTTCATCACAAAACCAAGAAACATTGGTAACTAAAATCCAAAAAAAATGAAAACGAGAAGCGAGTTCATCAACTTCATCAACAATAATAACAAACCGTTTTTTAGAAATAACATACCTGTGAAATGAGAACGGCAGTGACAGTAAAGGAGACGATACGACGGAGACGGTAACGGCTGCGTAAATGAGAATGAAAATAGCAAAAGAAATGAGAACGCGAACAAAAACGAGAGAAAGAGGAAGGAGAACGAAAACGAGAAATAGAGAGAGACAGAGAGCTTTACCAGGGAATGCGAATGGAAGAATGACTGTTGGAGGAAGGTGGTGGTGGTTGTTCTTCATGAGAGTAAGAGAATGGAGGCGGTGGTTCTTCGTGAGAGTGACAGTGAAAGGGTTTCTGAATGAAGAGGGAGAATGAAATGTTTTCTCAATCACGCGAATAATAAGGTATAAAACAACATTTTCACACCGGTCTTTGACAAAAACCGGTGTAAAACGTTATAATATTTAAAAAATATAAAATCTTTTAAACATTTTACACCGGTTTTCCAAAACTCGATGTATAATGTTTACACAAAATCAAGAGTTAATTGCAAAATTGCCACCGTGTTAACATTTGACATCGGTTGTACAATTAACCGGTGTAAAATGTTAAGCGTAAATTGTTTAATTCACATATTAATTGCAAAATTGTCACGACGTTCTCATTTTACACCTGTTATATAAGAAACTGGTGTAATAAGATAAATTCTTATACGTTTCGTGTACTAGTGATTATGACATATTTTCATTATTTTATAATCGTTATTTTACTCATTCTTCTATTTTAAATTAATTATTTATTTCAAAAATTGCGAAAACATGCCTTTTGAAATTATCCTTGTCATCCTTGATTTACTTTTAAGGTTATTGATATTAATTTTTGATTTAGTTTGATAGTTTCTAACTTTGTAAAGTAGTTAAATATTTAAGGAATGTGGAATTGAAAATATGAGATTTTGAAATTCATTTCCTTGACCTAAATTTTGATATGAACAAATGATATTGAGATGTGTATCTTTGAGGAATACATGTTAGAAATCCCATAGCCATTAGTGGGGTAAACGACCTAAAAGCACTTAGTTATATGACTTCAGGCTGATAGGGTGATCCGTGAAATGGAGTCGCACCTATGGGAGAGCTAGGACCACGTCCTCATGAATTACCGACGACTTATGGGAATTACCGACGACCAAAAATGATGAGAATTCTTGTGGTGGCTGCCCCCATTGATATGATGTGATACAATCAATGTGATTTAGAGAGGAAATGGATATCCACTAGATGGAGCCGCCTCTTGGTTCTCTCATGTATGATTTCTTTGAACTTAAAATTTTGGATTTTCTGTATTATCTTTTGATCATTTCAATTTTCATATATTTAATGAAATTTGGTGTTTGAAATGTTTTTACTTGAAAGAATAAAATTACAAGTTTAATGGTTATAATGTATACGCTTTATTGAGATTATATAAATAAACTGTAGTCAGTACTTTATTACAATTGCCACAAATTTGTAACAACAATTATACGTGTGTTGTGTGTTTCTCTTCTAGTTTACGATGGTTGTTGTGCTCTTACTGAGTCTTTGTGACTCATCCCATTCCTTTTATATTTTCTTTCAGATTCAGAGGTCACAAAGTTGATATTTCCTGGGGTTTGCATATATGTCTAAAAGTTCTTTCTTTTTTGTAGGCCCCTGTCTTGAGTGGTGGTCATTATGTCATGACTTCAGTATGATGCAACCATAAGGATATGAGTTGTCCTTTTGTTTGCGTTGTATATGTGAACATGTTAGATTGAAATGCTTCCTATGTAGCTAATATGCTTTTGAATACATGAAAACTATAGTATGTGAGTGATATACACTATGTTGGATAAATTCTGGTTGTTGACATGTAATATTGGCAAATGATTGACATTTGGGATGCCATAAAAACAGAGGGGACTCTACCAAATTTTTGTAGCTCCTTGATTTGCAAAGTGTATGTGTTATGGTATGTTTGGTTTGCCATGCTAAATATGTGTTGAGTAAATGTTAGCTCGTATGCTGGTCATGGCCTAAGAGAGTTCGAGAATGTGACTAGGGAGGAGGTTTTCGAGGAGGATGGAGTTGGAAGACATGGTACTGGAGGTGGGGGTTAATGGCTAAGAGAGGGAGAGAAAGTGGGTTCACGTGTCATGGAGTACAAAAACCATCTAACACCATTTTGAAACGCCCTTCACCCGCACTACAATATTTTTGGCTTTAGGCAATGACTAAAAATTGTTGTTGAAAGCAAGAAAACCAATGTCAAAAGAATAGGCAACATTTTTGCAAAGGTTATCCAGTGTTCTCTATATAGCCGTTGCCTATTTTAATAGACAATGATTTTTTATACTTTAGGCCACATTATCAAAATAACTGTTTGTTGCCTGAATAATGGTATTAGGTGATTATTGGAGGAACTATCGGGTATACACTCATACAAGAGAAGGAATTGAGCAAATGTAATTGTATCTCATTACTCAAAGTGTATTTATACACAAGCTGAATTACAAAAAAGAATTGAAATGCTTAACAGAATGGTTAACCAACTAACCGAGTATTAACGAACTAACTAACAATATTAACAGTAAACTAACTCTCATTAGCTACAACTAGCTTGAATTACATATTCAATATCTCTCCCTTAATTCAAGCTATTAGAAAATTATAATTCAGATTTTATGCAGCAAAACACTGCTGCATGTTCAGACTCTCCCTTAATGCAGACTCTTAAGGGAAAGGATGAAACTTACATACGGTACCAAACGTCCTATTTTTACTGTTTGCCTATTAAAACAAGACACGTGTACTATTGTTTCACACCAGTTTAACGCGGTTACCAACTCTTTTTTCCCTTCACCCCACATATGCAGTCTCTCTCCACCATCCACCTCCGTTCAACTTCAGACTACTGGAAGCTCCATTTCATTCTCATCTCTTTTTTTTGTTCTCCCTTAAAAATCATTCTGAGAATAATACCAACCATTCACCTCTTTTTCCACCAGAAAATCTCCCCACCGAAAACCCACCATCTGATTGTGGGAAGATCTGGAGAGGAGATTGGATAGAGACAGAGATGGGGGAGCTGTTGGTTACGGGGAGGAGTGGTCTCTTGACTGTCATGGAGGGAGAAGACGCAACCATGGGAAGTCAAGAGAAGGGGAGAAGAAGAAGATGTGTTCTGCGTTGAAATAGTGAGGCATGGTCGATCTGTGGAGAGAAGAAACGCACCGCGGATTCTGGACATGGCGGTGCTCGCAAATGAGGTGTGCGTCGGTCACAGGTTGCTCTCGGCGACAAGTGAAGGATCTGTGACGCCGCGCGACGGAAGGGTGTCGCTAAGTCATAACCAGGGCGGACAACAAAACAAGAAGGGGGCAGTCTGGTTTTCATACACCGTGGGGATGTCTACGAGGGAGATCTGCGCACGGTGGTTGTGTGCCGCCGATGCGGTGGTGGGTGTTCGGGAGCCCTCTTTGTGACTTTTGTTTCCGAGGCTGATATTAAGATTTTGAACGGGTAGTGGGTCGAATTTGTTTCTTTCATTGAAATGATAACGATGTTAAATTGGGTGAAATAATAATACACGTGTCTTGTTTTAATAGGCAAACAATAAAAACTGTACCTACATAACTGTATATAAGTTGTGTCCTAAGGGAAATCACACCCATTTGCTTTCTCAAGTCTTCAAACCGATCAACTCTTAATCCTTTAGTCAGGATATCTGACAGTTGCATCTCAGAAGGTCAAAAACACCAATTCAAGCTTGCCTTTATTTACTTGATCTCTGATAAAATGAAACCTTGTTTCTATGTGTTTGCTCCTCCCATGAGAAATTGGGATCTTTGCCAAGTTTATGGCTGATTTGTTATCAATCAGTAGCTTTAATGGTTTAGACACTTCAATCTTCATTTCAGTTAGCAATGACTCTAGCCAAATAGCCTGACAGGCTGCATATGAGCTTACTATATACTCAGATTCACATGTTGACAATGCAATTATGACTGCTTCTTTGAACTTCAAGAGATTGGAGCATTTAAAAATTTGAACAAGTATCTGGATGTGCTTCTTCTATCTATCTTGTCACCACACCAGTCTGCATCCGAGTATCCCATCAAAATTGCCTCCTTCTGCTCAATCATTTTAGGGAATAGAATGCCATAATCCAGTGTCCCTTTCAAGTATCTCATAATTCTTTTCACAACAAGTAAATGAGACTGCTTAGGACGGTCCATGAACCTGCTCACAGAACCTACTCCATAACAAATATCCGGCCTACTATTGCACAAGTATCTCAAGCACCCCACCATTTGCTTGATTCAGTGGGATCCACTGCTTTTTCATCACCACACTAATCCAGTTTCATATTGGCTTCAACAGGAATTGTTGATAGATTACAATTGGCCATATTAAACCTCTTTAACACTTCTTTCACATATTTCTTTTGGTGCATAGCTAAGCCTGCTAAAGTATCAACAAACTTCATACCGAGGAAGTATGTTAGCTTACCCAAGTCTATCATTTCGAACTCAGTTTTCAACATAGCTTTGAAACTTTCCAATTCCTAAACATTGCCTCCTGTGATTAGCAGATCATCAACATAAAGGCATAGCAAGATTAAATCTGATTTGACTGATTTAAATCTCACATAAACACCATATTCCACTAAGCATTTGACGAAACCAAGCTTGATTAAAAAGGAATCAATCCTTTTGTTCCAAGCCCTTGGAGCTTGTTTCAATCCATAAAGTGCTTTCTTCAATCTATACTTTATCCTCCTTTCCTTTTATCTCAAAACCAGGGGGCTGTGAGATGTACACTTCCTCTTTAATTGGACCATTCAGAAAGGCAGACTTCACATCCAATAGGAATAGAGGCCAACCCTTTGCACTTGCCATGGCAACAACTAACCGAATTGTTTCAATTCTAGCCACTAGAGCATAGACCTCAAAATAGTCTATACCTATCTTTTGTAAGAAACCTTTTGCCACTAGCCTAGCTTTATGCTTTGCTATTGATCCATCTAGATTTAGCTTGAGTTTAAAAACCCATTTCACACCAATCTGCTTCTTCTATGCAGGCAGATCTGTCAGGTACCAAGTCTGGTTCCTCTCAATGGAATTTAGTTCATCTATCATGGCCTCCTTCCAAGCCTTGTTGCCAATAGCTTCTTCAAATGCTACTGGTTCAGCACCTGCAAACAATGCAAAGTGAACCAAATCTCCATCATTTGAGACCTGATTATCAGACAGGATCTCAAACTCAGAAAATCAGGTAGGCATTTGTCTATTTCTCTGTGGTCTATCACTGGCTCCTGCAGCTCTGTCAGTGCCTTCTTCAATTTCTGGCACATCATTCTCACTGTTGTCATCAGAAAATGCATTTGGCACACAGGATCTTTGCTTCAAACTACTGCAATTCTTCTGCCAATCCCAATATTCAGATCCAACAATCTTCACATCTCTACTAACCATTATCTTCTCCTTGATTGGATCAAACAATCGGTATGCACCTATTGGATGATATCCAACCAAGATTATAGCATCACACTTGTCATACAACTTTCTTCTAATTTGATCTGGAACATGCCTGAAACAAAGTGCTCCAAAGGTTCTTAAATGACTCACTGTTGGCTTATTCTTTGACCAAACCCCTTCTAGTACAACATTGCTTAATCTCTTGGTGGAACATTTATTCAAAATGTATACTGCTGTGGATACAGCTTCTCCCCAAAGGTGATGAGGCAAAGCCTTTTCCTTGAGCATGCTTCTTGCCATATCTAGCACATTCTTGCCATATCTAGCACAGTCTGGTTCCTCCTCTCTGCCAGACCATTGTGTTATGGTGTATAAGGGGCTGTGACTTCATGAATGATCCCATTCTCCTCACAAAATTGCTCAAAGTCATTTGATGTGTACTCCCCTTCTCCATCTGTTCTCAATACTTTGATTACTCTATCACTTTGCTTCTCAATAAGCTTTTTAAACATCTTAAAAATTTCAAGGGCCTCACTTTTATTTTTAATCAAATACAACCACATCATGCGGCTGAATTCATCAACAAAAGAGATAAAATATCGATTACCTCCTATTGATGTCACTTCAAATGGCCCGCAAACATCAGAGTGCACAACTTCAAGTAGATGCCTTGATCTCAAAGGTAGCTGAGATTGGAAAGAATTTCTTGATTGCTTCCCTATAAAGCAAGTGTCACAAACTGTCTCTGGAATCCCTATCAAAAGCAATCCATTCACCATTTTCTTGGACCGCAATTGATTCAAACTTCCGAAGTTGAGGTGGCCAAATCTTGCATGCCAAAGCCAACATTCTTCTCTGGATTCTGTTGCTTTCAAGCAATGAACTTTTGCAGCATCTATACTGATCTGGAAGGTCCTATTCTTGCACAAAGGAGCCTTTAAGCTCAGTTTCTGGCTTGAATCAAACATGGACAACAAGTTGTCTTTCATTACAACTTGAAAACCCTTCTCAATTAACTGTCTAATGCTCAATAAATTGCTGGTCATTCTTGGCACATACAAAACTTTCTCAATCTTGATAGATTTCCCATTCTTCTTCTTGATTGATAGGTTGCCAACTCCCTCAGCCTCCAATGTCCTATCATCTTCAAATCTGAGTTTATCCTTTCTTGAAGTATCCAAGTCCACCAACCACTCTCTATGGCTAGTCATGTGGTTATTGCAACCAGTATCAAGAAACCAGGATCCAGATTGACCACATTCATCAGTGGTTGTTGCCATGAGAAGCACCGTATCTGAATTAGAGGACTCTCCTTATGCCATACAAGCCTCCTTTTCATCCCTCTTCTTATTCTTTCCCTTTCCAAACCAACACTCATTGGCATAGTGTCCATATTTTTCACAATTGAAGCACTGAATTTTCTTTTTATCAACACCTTTTGATCCTTCTTTGGCCCTGTTAGAACCTCCTCCCCCTTTAGAGGATTTGGGTCTATCATTTCCCTTCCAAGAATTAAACTTTTTTTGAAATTTTCCCTTTCCGCCTTGTTTCCATTGCTTCTTGTGATCACCTTTTTTATTTGTTTGCACTTGAAGTGCCTGATCACTGGTTTTTCCAGAATTTCTTTTAATTAATCTCAAACGAGCCTCAAAAGAGCCGTGTAGCTCTTCAAGACTCATGCTTGATACAGCTCTAGACTCCTCAATTGCAGCAACTATATAGTCAAATTTGGGATGTAAAGAACGCATGATCTTCTCACATACCTTTCCATCAGTGAATGCTTCACCACAATTGGCCATTTGATTCGTGATACACTTCACTCTCTTGAAGAGATCTTCAATCTTTTCATTCTCCTCCATCTGCAGCAGTTCATACTGCCTCTGTAGAACTTGAAGTTTGACTTTCTTGATCTTATCTCCACTAGCATAGCATCGTTCCAGCATGTCCCACGCTTGTTTGGATGATGTTGCCTTGGAAATTTTCTCAAAATTTGCCTCATCCACACTCTGGTGAATGAACCAAATTGCTTTGCAATCTTTTTTTTGTTCTCCTTGTATGTTGACCTCTGTGCATCGGTGGCTGTTGCACCTGCTTCTGGGAAACCATCCTTCACAATGTCCATGACATCTTGAAAGCCAAATAGAGCCTTCATCTGAATGCTCCAACGATCCCAATTTTTTCCATCTAGAATTGGGAATTGAGTTGGAAAGTTACCACCATTGGCACCCATCTTCATCCTACTCACACTTTACTTGTGTTTGGTTTTTGGTAGATGAAAGAATTCACTCAGCTCTCGATCGCTTTTTTGGCTCCAGAATCAACGAGCTCTGATACCAATTTGTTGGAGGAACTATCGGGTATACACTCATACAAGAGAAGAAATTGAGCAAATGTAATTGTATCTTATTACTCAAAGTGTATTTATACACAAGCTGAATTACAAAACAGAATTGAAATGCTTAACAGAATGGTTAACCAACTAACCGAGTATTAACGAACATAACAATGTAACAGTAAACTAACTCTCATTAGCTACAACTAGCTTGAATTACATATACAATAACAGTGATAAAGGCGTTTATGTGGCTGTATTCGATGGTAATTGTGCGTAGTTTGCAGAGTTGGGTGATCCTGATGCGGTTGAGGGAAGAGTCGCCGGAAGTGTTCACGGTGGAACATCACTATCTAATGGCTGTAATTTGATTGCTCACAGTAGAAGTCCCAGGGGTGCAAATAGTCCCAAACTTAAACCACGTTTAAAGGCACCAAATTCTCTTTTAATCCATAAAATAAAGACGCATCCCAAAAAGAGACAACGGCTCATGAAACTTTAGAAAAAGGTATAAGGGTAGAAGATTCTGGATTATACTTTTTTTTTTGGGTGAATTCTGGATTATACTTTAAGGGATGAGTGATTGAAGGGCAAGTGCAGTGAATTAAAATCATTGCTCTTATCATAATCTTTCTTTATGATTACATATGCTAATTACTCATGAGAATATAACATTGAAAAAGTGTAGAACAATTTGTGGTCATCATTAGATTTATCAATCTTTAATAATAGACTACGTAGTTATAATTAAAAAAATTAGATGCACCGATAAGATTCTCCATTAATTGTTTAATGAGAAAGAGAAGTGCTAGCCGGCCGTTGCAAATCTCCCCCTTGATGTCTGCATGAGAAGAATTACTTACACCTTAAGACTCTGCATGAATGAATTTGTATCGTTGATTGAATCGCCCTTCGGCGTGTCTAGCAAAAAGGTAGATGATTCCAGTCCAACTAGGAAGTCCTATGCTGCCACATGCAGGGTTACCTTTAATAATAGTGGATCCAATAATAAGGACTTTTTTTTTGTTACTATGTTATTGATGCGTAGTAACGATTGGCTTCGCCGGTGACTAATCTATGCCGAGGAACTTAGCTGGCCACGTGTTTTTTACTCGACTTTTTACCGATCCGTGTGGTTCTCTTCTCCCAACAAAGTTTTTACCACACCTACATGCACTTGTATGTGTTATTATGTGACGCAAGAGAGGAGGAAATATAATATAGTCACTATTGGGCAGCTCTAAAGATAACTGACAAGTGTATATCTCGGTGGGAACCCACTCTTTTTGGAGGAGCTCGCTTATCTTTTCTCAATGTAAATAATGTAAAAGAAGCAATAGTACAATTTCATGTGTGAAATACTAAGTGGTGCATGCATGCTTTGTCATTTTTTTAACTTGAGTTTTTCTTCCCCTCACCAGCTGGTGGAATTCAGGTTATATAAGCCAAAACAAGGGTCATTTCTTTTAACTACCCTTTCAACTTCTCCCCTGAAATGCGAACAAGTATGTATAACATGTTAACTGATAATATTAATTAATGCCAAAGATAAATTATTATGCATTTGGTTGATGTGGCCATGAAAATTTTTTAAAAAACTAAAGGTTGGGATAATTTTGTTTTTTTTGTTTTTATTAGATAAGTTGTAAAAAAATTTATATTATTTTTAAGGACTAAATTTTATTAAAAAGGGAAATTACAAAAAATAATGGTCACATCAATGATCACATTCACTCTTTGTCCTGGAAGTGGTTCTTGGCAAGGGGTAAATCTTCTCTGTGCCTGTATTATGAGTGGTTTGTGGATCCTCAAGGTTGTTTAGAGAGGAGCGGAGATAGCACTATAAGGGCTTTGCTTTTGGTGAATTTTGTTGGCCCCGGGGCCTTTGTCTGATAAATTTGTCTGGTTTTTTTGGGTTGGGGTACTCCTTATACCTCTTTTCAATATATTTTGTCATTTAAAAAAATAATATTAATTTAGAGGTAAAATGCTTAATTTTATAAATTGAGGTGGAAAATGCAACTACACCTTTAAATTAAGGGAATAAAATGCATTTCACCCTTTATTTTATTTTTTTTCTCTCAATGATTTTTTGTTTTTATGACTTTTCTCACACACCGATATAATTCCTCCAATATAAAATATTACAAATGTTAATTAATTAATTAATTTCAGTTAATTAAATCAAATTAATTAAAGGGAAATCATATTAAAATTAAATTGACAGTGACACCAATGAGTAATTTGGTCCTATTCCAATTGAAGAAAACACTCCCAATCATACACTTTTATTTACTATTAAGGAGGTCCATTCATAACATGCTGACATGGGTTACGTAGAATGCCCACACATTTAAAAATAGATTTGGTTATATGTTAGGTATACTTAGCCTTTGAAATCTGGTCTGAGTCAGACTTTTTCCTTTATTTCTTTTTTTTTTTTGGATCATTTTTCCTTTATTTTCTAATCATAGAAAAAGAATCATATCATTTTCCTACAAAGAAAAGAAACCCATCTCAGTATAATTGGTCTCTGGTCGGTGGTACGTGGCAGCTTCTCATTTGTTAACACTTTACAATAAACCTCTACCATAAAAAAAACTCTCACCGACCTTTACAATATTTATGCAAAAGCCTGTGTTGAATTTTTGAGAAAGCAGCAACCTTTGGCAATAAATAAAAAAGTCACAAAAAATAAAGCTTAAGACTTGGTTGACATTATTAAACACAAAAGTTAGCACATTATGACAATATAACCTCTATATAAAACCTCCATTTCTACATTTTCCCCCCCACAAAAAATACATTTTCAGCCACATAATTGTTGAAGGATCCAAAGCAAACAAAATTAATGGCTCAAAACTCTCAACCTGCTCTCCCTTTGCACTTGTGTTTCTTCCTGCTTACCCTTTTAATGTTCCTTGGTTTCTCATGGTACTCAAACTACGAGCCAATTATGGAGAGCATAATGGACCAAGTGAAGATGGTTCTAATTGTTTCACCACTGATTCTTCTGCTGGTGGTTCACTTCCTTTCAAACTATGGAGATGGAGGGGTCTTGTCTTCCCTTATTCCTTTGCCAGAGAAAGAGTCACTGCATAGAGCTGGTGGAACTCCTTGGGGTGTTGGTTTGTTTCTTGTGGTCCTTCTGTTCATGATATCTTACCAATCTTCCTTCCAAGAACGTTGGTTTCCTCTTCTCAGCAGGTGAAAGGAGTGAGCTAGGTTCTCATATGGTATGACATGAAAGTTTGTAATTAGTGTAAGCAAGTGAGTTTTCAGTGGTTTTTTAATGAAAAGAGACTTGTTTGAATGTTTTCATCTGTTTTTGTTTGTAATTTATTGCAAGCCATGATTTTTTTTTTTGCATCTACTCTGTATTTATAAGGACTTGGTGAATCTAATTTGATACCTTGTATTCTGATCTATTTAGTCACATAGCTAGAATTTTCAAAATTAATTTATGAATATTGATAATACAGGGATTAAGTTACTCCAAGAGTAACTTTTGTCAGAATTACTCTACTTAATAACTCTCTATAGATATTGAATTTCATCAATCCAAACATTTAATATTGCCATATTGTATTAACGATCATATATAGCAAATTTTAAATAAATTGGAAATTCATAGCTATGTAGTCATGTGATCAAAATTTTACATGTATTTTAAAAAGTATGTTATACATTGAATTGAAGTTATTTGATCAAGTATCAAATGTTTTTAATATTTTACGAAAATTTATGGAGTTGATCTGCTCAATAAAAACTTTTATTTCAATAGTTGGATTGATGGAATTCAATATATGTAGAGAGTTATTGAGTAGAGTAACTCTGCCAAGAATCAGATAGAAAAATAAAAATCAAACAAAGAAGTGGATCAAAGAGGGAGTCCTATTTATCAAACGAAGTTTTGCTAACAAGTAATTAACTTAAAAAGAAATAAAAATAATAAATAGATACAAGTAAAACATTTAATATGTGTGAAAATATTTAAAAAATATGTTTTTTATTTCTTTAAAAAGTGACTTAATTTGAAACACATGCTAGCAATTTTTTCTGCCCGTATAGATCCCAATTAGCTAGAGTGTCTTTTACCAGTTCATGGAATATATTAATTCTTAATATATTATTATGCCAAAATTTTATTCAGATAACGTTCATTTTTCACTCAGATAATGTTTTGAAGCATTATGGGAATAACCATCATTTGAGGGAGGTTGCACCAATGAAGTGTCAAAGCGTTATCCGCATCGTGAATTAATTAGATAGAATATGCCCAAGCATGCGTTATTAGATAGATGTTTCATAACGCTTTCCCAGTTAAACGTTATCCAAAGTTCAAACCATATAACGAGTTCTCTGGTAAGTGTCATGTCACTACAAGAAAAACTGTCATTACTGTGGGTCAAAAGCCCCCTCTAATGTCCAAAAGCCGTGTGTAATGCACATATTACCGTGGGCCCACCGAGGGTCATATTCCGCAGGTTATTCGCTCGAAAGTAACTATTACCGTGGGCCTAATTTTTTCATAAGCACCAGGTAACTAACATGGGCCAGTGCCGCAGTTAATTACCTTCAGCCGATTCCCCAAGTAACTATTTGACCATTACCATGGGAAAAGGCCCTAGGTAACTGAAAAAGAATTTTAAAAAAAATTAAACAGCAACCCCAGAAACCCAAAAACACCCAACCCAAAAACTAAAATTAAACACAACCCATAAATTAAACACCCAACCCAGTGAGTAGAACAGAGAAGTCAAATCAATATGACGAAGAGAGTTCGAGGGACATGAAATTTTCAGCAAACTAAATAACAAATATACAAAAAGGATGATTAGAAATAAAAATTAGAGAGATGCTCAATCAGTTGCTTGCAAAGCGAAATCCAAAATCACGAAGCAGATTTATTGATTTTAATGAATTGTTTACAGAACAGCAGTTGATAATTTAGCACATCAAGTACCCCGTATAGAACTAATGTTAATACAGTGGGTTTTATCAATCTCCTCCACCTACGCTTCCTCTCTACTTTCAAAAGGCATAGAAAATAAATACTCACCATAATATCTATGCTGCCACACCCATAAATAGAAATCAAACCAGTTAATACATTAATCATAATTTCCCCCTTTATAGAAGAACACACACAGACATAGAGAATCACTCTTACTTTGGAGAAAACGACCATGGCTCCAAATTGAGGTGCAATTTCCCATACGAAGCCAGTGTTTTGGGCGAACCACACGATGTCTCCTTCGTTGTCGTAGTAGAAGAAGATGGGACCCACCCAGTGCTTTGTGTTGATAAGGTAATGCCGCAGGAACGGTGGAAGCTTCCTAAAGTTGAAGTGGTCGAGGCCTGTTAGAAGTATCTGGTTTCATAGTGGAAGTCCCATTGCAGTGGCTGCGGCCGTATGAGTGTTTTAAAGGGAAAAAAAGGAAGAAGGAAGAATTGAGAATGAGAGGATGAGGAATGAGAGATAAGAGAGAAAAACGGGGGGATTTCCGCTGAACAGCTCAAATGAAGAGGAATGAGGGTTAGTGTTTTGGGGTTTTCTTTTTAGTATCAGGAAGTGGGTTTTGCTGAAAAAAAGGAGGATGTGTTATCGTGGGGCATGGTCGTGGCTACCGTGTCAGAGTCAAATTTGACCAAAAATAAGGATGTGTTATCGTGGGGCATGGTCGTGGCTACCGTGTCAGAGTCAAATTTGACCACATCATGTATATCATTCCCACAATACCACAATCTCATACAAGTCATCAGATCAATATTATCATATGGTGCTACAACACCTAAATCAGCATATATGAATCACAAAGCATATCACTCAAGCATGTTATCATATAAACACATATCACATATTCATAAGCATGTTTCTATAATCACACAAGCATATCAACTCATGCCTACACACTAATCATATTAAACATACATCTTGAGTCACACAGAATCACTCTTATGTTGGTTTATGGATCCACGACACCTGTCCTCAAACATCGTAGACCGTAACCCCTATTCTTAGGTGTTACTACGTCAACCTCTAGTAGGGTTTAGGTCACCCTACGCATACAATGTATATTATTCTACACTAACAATTCCTGTAAAATTGCATTCTTTCTCCCACCTGGATTCCAACGCAGTCACTCTGAGCCCCACGAACTCTTACAGCCTCGCCCACGAACTCGCAAGCAACTCAACCACCTTTCCTCTCCAAGGTCAGGTACTACCCATGTAAGTTAAAATGCCAAGAATTGCCCAAAAATTCCACCAAGCACACCGGCACGACCCATATTTCACCGGAAACAGAAAAACACACTCAGATTAGAATTAGGGCAAACTATGGAATCACAAAAATACTATGAGTGTCTCGGCCAGCCACTTTCCTAAGGGTCAGGGACCAAGTGCTTACCTAACTCCAACTTCCGGGAAAGTTTCACGCACGTTTGGTATCTCAACTTGCACCAAAACCCTAAAACACGGAGAATAGTTAATCAGGGACTAATAATGCCATCAATGGGTCACAAATTTATCATGTGCCAAATCATATATCAGAGGCGTATCCCTTTCGTGGCTATAGCTGTCAATTCGGGCTGGCCCGGCCCATTCGGGCCAAAGACAATTTCGGGCTGGGCTGGGTTGGGCCAAAATTAATTCGGGCCCCTAATTTACTAGCTGACCCAGCCTATGCGCTACGGGCTAAATGGGTCGCCCGTGGGCCAAGAACTTGTGCTCATAATTAATTTTGAACATTTATATTTAATTGTGCTCGATAAAGCGGTGATCTCGCCTCGTGCTCTCGCAGAGAAATGTTAAACCATAGCTTCCAATTCCATGCGTGAATGAAATGTGCAGCCTCTGTTCTTGTCAAAAAGAAATGTGCCACCTCTATTGAATCAAAAGAATTTAGAGCCAAGACATTTTGTACAGATCGTTTTTGCGTGTCTTTGTGATTTTTATTAAAAATTCAAAATATTGAGGAAAAAAAATAAGATTGATATGTTAATACAGTTTAACAGCTATATAGAATCCATGGATAAATAATTTCACACATAATGGGCCAGTCTATTCACAATCTTCGGTTCACGTAACAAAATTAAAAAATGTAATCGAGAAAAAATTCAAAAGTAATTCGGGCCAACGGGTTGGCCCAACCCATCACGGGCCAGCCCATGATGGGCCAATAAATTTTCGGGTCGGGCTGGGCTGGGCTAGAATTTTTTGGGCTAAGGTTTTGCTGGCCCAGCCCACCTTTTTTATCGGGCGGGCTGGGCCAGCCCGTCGGGTTGGGCTTATTTTGACAGCTCTATTCGTGGCACAAGGAAAAGCCTCAGTAGGTTTCGGCAAAACCTTATCTCGTTCGGTACCCATATGGTCCAACCGGGGTCCAAAACACTGTCTGATTAGGGCTAGGAACTAAAATGTGATATGAGGTTACTAAATTAAATTCATGGACATTACAATATCACCAAAGGTATTTAGGTTTACCTCGATGAAACAGCGATCAGAGATAAACCCTAAAAAGCATGAATAGCAACAGACGAATTGGTAGGATTGAACGAACGAATCGGTACTTGGAATCACTTTAAACCACACCTCAAATCTTGGAATCACTCATATGTGGCTTCCATGGTGTTTTACAGAGTTTTGGAGTCGTGGTTACTAAAAAACAAGAGTAAACTTGAAGGATGGAGGTGAAATAGACCTTAAATACAAATTATGTCCGAAAATACGCTTGAAGCGGCGCTTCCAGTGCTGCCTGCGCGCTTCCAGCACTGAGCCAAGCGCTTCATGCGCCCGTCCAAGCACTGCTCCACCGTTTGCTTCACTGTGAAGACTCATCAGCCCAAATGGTCCAGTTACTTGCTGCCATGCACGTGTCAACATCTCATTGGACCAATATTTGGTCCACTCATAGGACGCTATATGTCATGATCTGGTTGCATTTCTGAAAGTCGATTGCACTGGAAGCGCTTGCCCTAGCGCAAGAAGCCCTTGCCCAAGTGCATGGAGCGCAACTAAGGTAGAAACTCTGAATTCTCGCAATTTCTTCGATTCTAATGCTTCTTCCATCCCTAACTTGATTTCCTATCATTCAAGCACCATTCCAAAGATCAAGAATACCTAATCAACCTTAAGATTAAGGTCTCAAACCCTAGTCATACATTCAAAAGTTCATACTCGAACTTTGATCAAACATACTCGAAAACCCTGGTTTCAACTCCAATTGCTCTCAAATTTCACAAGGCTTCTAAGACTTAGACTAAAACCCTAACGAGCACTTCTCTAACTCTATATAACTTTTAAAACCTCATAACTCTCATACGTGCACAAACACAGTGGCACAGAAAATGAATACATGACCTAACACTCCAGTACACTGTCAATCCCAAGGTAACACACCTAAACACACATAAATACACTTATATACACATGATCACACATTATATAAGTTTAGAAAATTGAGGATGTTACACTGGAAGCTTCTAGGAAAAAGGACACATAAATGAACTGAATTCACACCGGAATGAGAGGGATCCTGAGGCTGTGTAGGTATGGAACTACACGATTGAAGGATGACTTAAAAGAATTGATTGGTACTACCTATATCAATAAGATGCATCTTCTTTTCGGGAGTCCAGAACATAAGAACTTAATAGTTAAGCGTGTTTGACATGGACCAATCTTGGGATGGGTGACCTTCTGGGAAGTTTTCTCGAAAGTGTGAAAGTGAAGACAAAGCTCGCTGAAAAGACTCGTGCTGGTTTGTGGGGACAGTCGGCAATCCACAAAGTAGTCTGGGCTGTTACAAATAGTATCAAAGCAGACCTCTCCCAGTATGGCGTGGTTCGAGGATGAACCATGCGAAAGTTGGTGGGCAGGTGACACGTGAGGCGGACGAGGGCGGCTCCTGACAACTTCTAGGCAAAAGGACACGTGAATGAACCAAATTTATACTAGAATGAAAAGGATCCAGAGGTTGTGCAGGTATGGGACTGCACAATTGAAGGATGACTTAAAAGAATTGATTGGTACTACCTATACCAATAAGATGCATATTCTTTTCGGGAGCCCAGAACACAATAACTTCATAGTTAAGCTTGCTTGACTTGGTGCACTCTTGGGACGTGTGACCTTCTGGGAAGTTTTTCAGAAACCGTGAGAGTGAGGACAAAGCATGCTGAAAACAACTGTGTTGGTTTGTGGGATAATTAGCAATCCTCAAAGTAGTCTGGGTCATTACTTTTGCTGCAATGGAGATAGAGGAAGAATAACGAGGGTTCAGTTAGTGATTAGGTGAAAAATTGTTCGAAGAAGGACGTCAGAGGTTCATGTCAAGCTCAAGCTCCAGAAGAAGCTCTAGTTGCACGGCCAAACACCACATAAAATAGCTTCCCGTTGCCATACAATCACTGTAACACCCTAAATTCTACGATTTTTACATGTTAGAGATTTTAGGTTATTTGTGTGACAATTATATGATTTTATAATTGTTTGGGGGTTTTAATAAGAGGTGATATCTTTAGGATGGACTGCATAGCCTTAGAATGGGGAAAAACACGTTTTAGCCAAAATTAAGTCTGTGAATCGATTCACCCTGTGAATGAAACGATTCACAACAGATGGCATCATTTTTTTTTAATTAACGGGTCTCCCCGTTTCGGCCCGTTTCACTTCTAATCGTGATAAAACTTAGGGATCATAACCTAAACCTAATTTTAACCTAATAGGACTCTAAGAGAGGCAACTTCTAATCATCCTCTAAGAGCTTTCAAAGAACCCTAGAATTCCAAGAGCTCTCATTGTCGTTTCTCGTCGTTCTCTCCCGTTTCTCCACCAAATTGGGTGTCATCTTCAAGGCTGCGACCAACAAACTATCCTCTTTCTTCTCCTCTAATTTTTTTTGTTTCTACAAGGGGAATTCGTTTGGTAACTCAAATCGTTGTATTTTTTTTTAACTCTTTGATATTCACATCCTAATGTTAGTTTTGGGTTCCATTGTTGTCGCAATGCTAGGAACCGGGGAAGGACTCAAATTTAGAACTCATTAGACCCTATTAGAGGCTGCAAAATTCATTCAAAGTATGGGGGTGGATGATCCTATGAAAAGAGGCCTAGGGTTTCAATTAGTATGCTTGGGTGTCCCATGACCCCTATGTCTTGCGGGGCAAGTTTCTTGTTTTAAACCAATGTATGAGCAATGGATTGAATTATTATGTCTCTGTTTTCATGAATCTTGAGGTCCTTGTAGGAGCAAGGAGCCTTAAAAGTTATTATTTAATGAGTTTAAATGGCTTCATGCATAGTATGTGACTCTTTGTTGTTATTTGAATATTTGAAACCATGATAGTATGAATTTATGATTGGATTCACTGTTTTGAGTCTTGTTCTATGAATATATATGTTATAATTGATGTGAAGGTGTTAATGTGATATGTATGAAATTGAACATTTAAGCTATAACTGATGATTATTGGCAAATCCCTATGCATGACATTAAGAATGCTATGTAATTGGACCATAAGAGGTTAAAGGTTAATGATTGGATTGGCAATGGTTAAAGAACAATGAATTTGTGTAAGGTATAGGTCACTGTAAGGATTGATTAAGGAAGATTAAATGAGAAGGTTAGAGTTTAAAATAAAGAATTGGTAGTAAGATTTGAATTATTACGAGTCTAATACTAAAAACTAAGTTCAAGAGGTTAATTAAGGTTTTGCAGGTAATCTTAATGTTTAAAGACCTTGAGGGTATTTTAGGTTATGTCTAAGATATTGGCCTAAGACGTGGGACCACTTAGGCGAAGTCCCTAATTCGCGAAAGTGCAGAAAAACAGCGTTTACTGCACTGTTACTGGTCTGTGAATTGATTCATGCCTACATGAATCCAATCACAGCAATTCCTGGATTCTGTGAATCAAAGTCATGAATCGATTTAGACTGTTCACTTTGATTCACAGAATGACTTTTCAAACTTGAATCGATTCATGTGGCTATGAATCGGTTCATACCCCTATTGTTTGTTTATAAACTTGTTTAAACGTCTTGTAAGGGTTAGTTAAGGGTAGTAACCACCTAGACTTTAATATGCTCGATGTTTGACTTGTTTTAAGAGGGTAAGAGCTTATTATCCTTGTTGCTTATTTAATGGTCACAGGTTTGTGACTAATGTGTGATCAATACTTTGATTTCATATTCGACGGGCTTGTTGGGTGTTTGGTTTTTAGGAAACTCGTCGACGGGTTTGTTGGCGTAGTGGACCCCATGACCCACGGATCACAAAAATGTGATTAGTTAGTAACTCCAGTTTTGAGTTACGCCCAATTGATTAACACTTAGGCCGGTTGTCGTGCATCATAGATGTAGTGTCAATGGAGTGGTAAGCAAACGACTTCATGGAGAACAACTCGGAGACGACCACGAGGATCTTTGCTCGGGCTTGCAGGTAGTTGCCAGCAGAGGGTCTTATATAAAAGCGGGGCACTGTTGGGGCATTCCATTCATACACTAGATCACCCTGACTAGACTCTGCTTATGACTCTAGATATTGAGGGCATTTGTATCCGCTTACCCGGAGAGGAAAGCATCTTGAAGATTTGACGGAGTAGATGCTAGGTTCGCATTAGCTGGTTTGCCAATATAGGATTGTTGACTGTTTAGCGTTGGTTGTGATTAGACTGATGATGTGTTGTGGTGTATGCTTTTGATTGTTTCCGCATCATGTTTTATTGTAACTATGTCGTATATCATTTCATAACGACTATGATTCCTCACCCTTGTGTGTTTGTGGCTACTTGTACACCCTGTGTACGGGTAGATGAGGAGCCTGCAGGTGATGATGTGGACGTGGATGCTGAGGAGTAGTCTACGCGATGCTACTTAGCTTAAGATTTATCTTATGAATTATTAATGTTTATTATTCTGATATAAAGACTAAGGGTTTAGTTCTGAGACATGTGACATAAGGGTTTATAGGTTTTATTTCCGCAATATGTTTTATTTTTTTTATTATTCCACAAATTTGGTTTTCCGTATTTTTCGACGTGAACTAATATTCTATTAACAATTTTTATAATTATCGTACAACAAGGTAATGGGTGTGACAATCACCCTGTTGAATCATCGTAAGGGAATGTTAAAAGTGTGGTCGCCGCTTGATCTCGTACAATAGAAAAAAGCAACTTGGAAACAATCCTCTAATTTCCTAGACCCTTAATAGCAATTTCAAAAAGCTATTTTGAAACTGGATATAACTGGTTATTTATCTGATGCACTTGTGGACTACTCAGAAAATAGTCCACCGAGTAACTCACCTACTTTGTTATACCTACTTTAATTTGTTTGTATGCATTGAAAATAAAATAGTATCATGAATTTATTATATAGGATCGTGTAATTAGGAGTAGAATATCATCTAATTAAGAGTAGGATATCCTGTATTTATTTGTATTGATTGACTTTAAGTCTATATAAAGCGACTCCATTGTGTAGTTGAGACGCACGATTTCTCCATATTATGTCTCTCTCTTTTCACTCTTTCAACATGGTATCTAAAGCCTAAATAGAGGCAACCCTAAAACCGTGCTTACCCGTTGGACCCAGTGTCCTCCAGTGATAATTTTTTTTCGAAAACCGTGTTTATCATTTGGTTTCCGCTTTCTGCCGCTGTGTCTTAATTTTTCCGGTGTGTTTCATTGTTTTTCCGATGAGATCCACCACCGTCCGTCGCCTTCCGCCGCCGACGACAAAATTTTCGGCGACATTTTCCATCAGGACCACCACCATTCGAACCGGAATCTGCTGATCTACGTCCTCTTAAAATCTCCGAACAAGACGCGACCGGACCCGCCTCCGCGCGCCTCATCTCTGCCGCAGTTTTTCAAACAGCCACTGTCGCCTCCGCCGTGTGTGGCGGTGCGTTGGCCAGTCATTCCGGCCATGCTTTGGGCACCAGTTTCATCTCATCCCCCGTTTCTAGATCTGGTCTCAGATTTAAGTTTTGAGCCTTCAGTACAAGCATTCCAGTGCAAATAGCCCTTGCTTTATCGCTGTTGTTGGGTTCTTTTATTACTGATTTATGGCTTCCTCTAGTTCAATACATCCTTAGTCCTCTCTAGCTACTTATGAAGATTTTCTCCGATGGTTTGAGCATCGCCAGATCTCCAGCTCTACTGCTTTGTTTGCACACACTGGTAATTCATCTGCTTGCATAACTCAGTCACCCTCCCTTGGCCCGTGGGTTCTTGATTCAGGTGCTTCTGACCACATCTCTGGTAATAAGACTCTTTTCTCCTCTTTTTCTACATCTGGTTATTTACCCAGAATAATTTTATCCAACGGTTCCCAAACACCATCACAAGGGATTTGTACTGCCTACATCCTTCCTCCCTTGTCAGTTGATTTTGTCCTGTATGTACTTCGGTGTCCATTTAATTTACTCTCTATTAGTCGTTTGACTCGTTCTCATGATTGCATTGTTACCTTTACTAAAGACAAAATTATCTTGTAGGATCGGAGTTCGAGACGGACAATTGGCATTGGATGTGAGTCTCATTGCCTTTACTAATTCTCTACCCCATCCAAGGTATGCTCTACCATAGATTCTCCTCTTACCATACATGCTCAGTTGGGTCATCCTAGTCTTCCCAAACATCATAAGTTGGTGCCCAATCTTTCCCCTATTCTTCATCGTTATCTGATATCAGCCAATGTTACCTTTTCGAGTCGGTTCCTTATTTTGAGTCAACCCACTTGCCTCCCGAGCCTCTTTCTACAATCATCCATGTGCCTCCTGCGATTCTTCCTCATAAGCCTGTCATACGAGAGAGCCCACCCATGGACCCCCGACTGTTGACCCACCAGCTACGCGACCATTACAGACATATCACCATCGCCAGCCACTATCTGTGGTGCATATCCCTGCCCTTGTTCTTTCTATTGAGGCCATGCTAGACTCTCTACCGGCGCCACCTCCTTTACCGAATCTGGCCCTGCCACCTGAGTCTGACCTTCCCATTGCTCTTCGTAAAGGTATACGCTCTACTCGTAATCCATCTCCTCATTACATTGCTTTGACTTAACATCGTCTATCTCCTTTGCATTACACTTGTCTTTCCTTTTTGTCTTCTATATCTATTACGAAATCTCCAGGTGAGGTTTTATCCCGTCCAGAGTGGAGGCAAGCAATGATTGACGAGATGTGTGCTCTTCAAAGCAGTGGTATTTAGGAACTGGTTCCTCTACCTTTTGGGAAGTCTTTGGTTAGCTGTCGTTAGTTTTATACTGTTAAGGTTGGGCCTGATGGTAAGACTGACAGTTTTAAGGCTCGTTTGGTGGCCAAAGGATACACTCAGATATTTGGGTTGGATTACATTAACACTTTCTCACCTGTGGCCTAGATGGTCTCTATTAGACTCTTCCTCTCTATTGCAGCTATCCGACACTGGCCTCTTTATCAGCTTGACATTAAAATGCTTTTCTACATGGCGATCTCGAAGAGGAAGTGTATATGGAGCAACCACCTGGATTTGTTGCTCAGGGGAAGTCCTCTACCCTGGTCTATCGGCTTCAAAGGTCACTTTATGGTCTTAAACAGTCTCCACGAGCCTGGTTTGACAGATTCAGCATTGTACTGCAGCAGTTTGGTATGATTCGCAATGAAGCTAACCACTCTGTATTCTATTGCCATTTAGCCCGAGGATGCATTTATATGATTGTGTATGTGGATGACATTGTGATAACTGGTAGTGATCAACATGGCATACTCCAGTTGAAGCAACATCTCTCTCATCAGTTTCAGACTAAAGACCTTGGTAAACTTCGTTACTTCTTGGGTATCGAGGTGGCTCAAACCAAGGATAGTCTAGTTATTTCACAGAGAAAATATGCTATGGATATTCTTGAAGAGACAGGTTTATTGAATGCCAATCCAGTTGACACTCCTATGGATCCAAATATCAAACTTCTACCTAATTAGGGGGAGCCTATTTCAGATCGAGGAAGATATAGGAGATTGGTTGGAAAATTAAACTACCTCACAATCACCCGTCCAGATATTTCCTTTGGAGTCAGTGTGGTAAGTCAATTATGAAATTCTCCTTGCTAGGATCATTGGGATGCCATGATACGAATCCTGAAGTATATTAAAAGTGCTCCAAGAAAAGGTCTCATTTATGAAGATAGGGAGCACACTCAAGTAGTTGGCTACTCAGATGCCAATTGGGCAGGCTCACCCATTGATAGGCGATCCACTTCTGGGTATTGTGTACTAGTTGGAGGAAACTTGATATCCTGGAAGAGTAAGAAACAAAATGTAGTTGCCAGATCCAGTGCTGAAGCTGAATACAGGCCTATGGCGTTAGCGACACAAGAGCTCATTTGGTTGAAACAGTTACTCATAGAGCTTCGAGTTGAGAAGGCTATGCAAATGACTCTAATATGTGATAATCAAGCTGCATTGCATATTGCCTCTAATCCTGCTTTTCATGATAGGACTAAACATACTGAGGTAGATAGTCATTTTGTTAGGGAGAAGATTGAATCAAGAGACATCACCACTAGCTTTATCAGTTCTAATGACCAATTGGCAGATATCTTCATTAAATCTCTAAAAGGTCCTCGAATCAGCTATATATGTAACAAGCTCGGTGCATATGATTTATATGCCCTAGCTTGAGGGGGAGTGTTGAAAATAAAATAGGATCGTGTATCTATTGTATAGGATCGTGTAATTGGAGTATAATATCATCTAACTAAGAGTAGGATATCCTGTATTTATTTATATTGATTGATTTTAAGTTTATATAAAGCGACTCCGTTGTGTAGTTGAGACATACGGTTTCACCATATTATGTCTCTCTTTTTTCACTTTTTCAACAGTATGTAAAGAAAGTTAGTTACATATTTGGCTTATTGGTTTTATGATTTCTGTTATCTATCTTTATTTGAGAAAACAAACCCCTAATTGGCCACATGTCACTTTTTCCTTTGCCCATTTCTCTCAACTCCTGCTCATCATCCATCAATTTAGGCATTCTCTCAGCGTTTTATTCTTCTTTATCTCAGCGTTTCCTTCTCCAAATTTTTTCAATTTTCAAATTTTTATCTTCACCATTTCTCTCTCTTTTCATCGGCTGCTTTCTTTCTTTCTCAACCTCTCTTCTTTCCTTTTTCCTTTCTTCCTCTCCTGGCTTTCTTTTTTTGTGGGACTAATTTTTTTTAATTACCAAAGTAGCACCTTTTTTTATTTATGTACTAAAGTAGCACTTTTTAAGTGCTAGTTGCGAAATCGGTCCCGGGAGACCCGATTTCTCAATGTGTTTTTTAAATTGTTTTTTATTTTATGTTGTGAAAATGGGTTTAGGGGACTTGATTTCTCAACTTCCTTTTTTTGTTTTTTTAGTATTTTTATATGGATTTTTAATTTTTTAATTTATTATTTTAATTGTTAATTAATTAAATACTTATTATTTTGCTTATCAAAAAAAATTAAATATTTAGTTGTTAATGAATTAAATATTAATTAATCAATTTAATTAATTATTTTTGCCAATTAAAAAAATATGAATCTCCATAATAATTTAAAATATTTATTATAATTAATTAAAATAAAAATTACAAATAGATTAGAATTCAATCTCCTAAATGGTGTCCAGTCCCACACTGTGGTGGTCGCCTGTTACGTGCAGGAGGTATACGGAGTGGACGATGTCGAGTTGGCTTGTTCTTACTCAACGGTGGTGGGTTGCTCGTCTTGCTGCACTGCCTCATTTAGATCGACATTTGTGGGAGGTAGTGACAGATCCATGCTGACCCAAACAGATTACTGATAAAATCATCATTGCTTGAAGCAATAAAGTGACAATGAGCCTCATAATGTTGAGGAGCATATTGTTAGGTTGGTTTAAATGCGAATTAATGGTGTGGCAGATCGACCCCTTATGGTTTTGTGAATGCAAATGAGTGGCGGGGCGGCTCTAGGTCTTCATATTTGATAGTAACTGGGGAATTGGGTTGTCGATGTGTATTACACCGTGGATGTTATTGGGTTCATTAGGTGGGCATACTGGGTCCAACATCTGGCTCTTCTTCAACACCACCCCATAGGTCCTGCAGTTCTTGCGGAACTGATACGTAAAGTCTAGAGTTATGCCTAAGCCATGCCATATACTCCTCAGTGGAAAATGTGAATACATGCCTTGACAGGATGGTTTTGATGATTGACAAAAGGGAGCTTTGCAAATAGTCAACCGTGCAAAAAGTGGAAAAGAATACCAAGACGCGTATCAAGAATGATAGTTTCTCAAGTCTTTGGTTTTTGGGTATTTATTTATTTTTATTAAGACTATTTGTAAGTAGTAATAAAAAGCTCTCAATTAAAATTAAATCACACACACACAAAATGAATTTTATTCTAAAAGTGATTTTATGATATTCATAAATGACGAGCTAAGGTTCCGTGTCGAGCTGAGGAGGTCGCGTGTCGAGCTCTTGTCGCGTGCCGAGCTGAGGTCGCGTGCCGAGCTGTGAGGAGGTCGCGTGCCGAGCTCTTGTCAAGTGCCGAACAGGTCGCGTCTTCGAGCTATGGTCGCGTGTCGAGCTGACTCCGTGTTTTTCAAACTATGAAAATCAAATTCCGGATTGAACGCAACGGGCAGATTTTCCTTTTAAATGCTGCAACGACAAATCCTTTTAATAATCAAAACGCAACGGGCAAATCTTCAACGGACAAATCTTTTTAAATATGACGCTCCTCCATTGCCTATATAAACACAGCTCGTGAGCTTTGTAAAAATACAACATAACGTAGTGCTTAATTTTTGTGCCAAAAATTCTGTCAAATATTTTTCATCACTCACACTTATTTGAGCACAATTTTCTGAGAGTCTTTTTATTCTACATAATTTGAGTTGTATTATTTGAGCTTCAATTTGTTATATCTGCACTATTGAGTGTATCTTTCTCGTCTCATTTTATTTGTGAAAATCATTTATTTTTGGGTAGGAATCCCAAGGTGTTCATAGAGAGGTGATATCTCTTGAACGTATTGCTCTGGTTTAGAGTTGTAAAGGTTTCTAGCTGAACCTGATTTAAAAGCTAGTGTCTTAGTGAAAATCTCATAGTGGTTTGCTTTGGGGACAGGACGTAGGCCACAGGGGTGTTAGGTGGCCGAACCTGGATAATTTGTTGTGTGCTTTTTACTCCTCATCTCTACTTTTCACCATTTAATTTTCTGTACTTTATTTTATTGTTATTTATATCTTACTATTTACTTTATTTTTAACTCGTTTGCAATTTATTCTTCAAGTGATTTATCTATTTCACATTAATATTTCCGCAACTCATAATTAGCACTTATTTCTCCAAAAGTTTTTGAAAGCACCGTTCACACACAATTCACCCCCCTCTTGTGTTTGGAGTCACTTGTCAACAAGTGGCATCGAGCTAGACTCTTGTATAAAGGACTTAACCGTCTCAAGAGAATGACTTCAAACAATAACGAGGAACTTCCATGAATGCACCCCCATTTTTCAATGGTGAGGGGTATGGTTATTGGAAGGATAGAATGCAAATCTTTCTTGAGGGTGTTGATCTTGATATTTGGGATCTTTGTGGAAAATGGTCCATTTGTCCCCACTCAATCAATTAATGATGCAAGGGTAGACAAACCAAGATCACTTTGGACCGAAGATGATAAGAAAAAGGTCCAATACAATTTGAAAGCTAAGAACATCATCACTTCGCTTTAAGCTACGATGAGTTCTATAGGGTCTCAAATTGCAAGATCAAGCTAAAGAAATGTGGGACACCCTTCTATTGACCCATGAAGGTACTACCGAGGCCAACTTATGTCTCATGGCAAAACACGAGGAGGATGAGGTAAATGCTCTTGAACTCGAATCTCCTTTAACTTATGATGAGCTGCTTATTGCTTGTGAAGAATTAAATAATGAAACGATTAAACTTGGAAAAATTGTTCTTTCTTCTAAGAAAACTATCTCTTCTCTTGAATCAAAAATTGAAATTTTAAACAAAGAGATAGTGATTCTTAAAGAAAAACAAGTTCTTTGTGATTGAAACTTCTCCTCCCATATCTTGTGAAAATAAAAAGATGAAGTTTTAAAATGCAATGAGTGTAGTGTTTTGAAAAATAAGGTTGAGGATTTAAATAACACTCTTGCAAAATTTACAATGGGAAGAGATAATCTAAACATTATTTTAGGAAACCAAAAAGGTACTTTTAGAAAAGTGGTTTAGGTTATCATCCAAAAATTCATGAAAAATCTTTTAAACTCTTCAATCACAACACACCCTCAAGTAGTCCTTTCATTAAATGCTTTCACTGTGGTAGAAATGGTCACACCGCCTCCATTTGCAATATTAGAAAGAACAAGAATGTGGTTGGCAAAAGATATGGATTCCAAAGGGTACTTTGCCAAAAACTAACTCATCTGGACTGACTTAGTTTGGGTACCAAAAGTTAAAACCTGATTTTATTTTGCAGGTGTGCTTGAAAGCCAAAGATTCAAATTGGTATCTTGATAGCGGCTGTTCAAAGCACATGACAGGAGACAAAAGCAAGTTCTCCTCTTTGGAACCCAAAAATAAAGGTTATGTTTGTTATGGTGATAATAATAAAGGTAAAAATTCTTGGGATTGGTACTATTGGTAAGAGTCCTAATCCCATTATAGAGAATGTCTTGTATGTGGAAGGTTTGAAACATAACTTGCTAAGTATTAGTCAACTTTCTGACAAAGGCAATAATGTTATATTTGATTCTTCAAAATGCATGGTCGTAAATTCTTTTAATAAAAGTACGCTTTTGTTGGATCTAGAATTGGAAATATCTATATGGTTAATTTAGATGAACTACCTTCAAATGATGCATCTTTGTCTTTTTAGTAAAGAGAATGAATCTTGGCTATGGCATAGAAGAATGGCTCATATTCACATGGATCATCTTAATAAATTGGTTCGTAAAGACTTAGTAATTGGTTTGCCAAAGATTCGTTTTGAAAAAGATAAACTTTGTAATGCGTGTCAAAAAGGAAAACAAGTAAAGGCATCTTTCAAATCTAAAAATATTGTTTCTACAAACCGGCCTTTACAACTTTTACATATGGATTTATTTGGCCCTTCTAGAACCATGAGCTTTGGTGGCAATTACTATGCTCTTGTTATTGTGGATGACTATTCTCGCTATACATGGACTTTATTTATTTCTCACAAAAATGATGCTTTTAATGCTTTTCGAAAACTTACAAAGGTTATACAAAATGAGAAGGGACTTAACATTGCTTCCATTCAAGTGATCATGGTGGGAATTTGAGAATGAAGCATTTGAAGCATTTTGAACAGAAAATGGGATCGAACACAACTTTCTGCTCCAAGGACACCGCCACAAAATGGAGTGGTTGAAAGGAAAAATCGGTCTCTTGAAGAGCTAGCGAGGACGATGCTCAATGAGACTAACCTTCCTAAGTACTTTTGGGCAGACGCCGTGAGCACCGCTTGCTATGTGATGAATCGAGTTCTTATAAGGCCGATCCTTAAACAAACACCGTATGGACTCGACAAAGGAAGGAAGCCCAACACTTCCCACCCTCACGCTTTTGGATGCAAGTGTTTTGTCCTAAACAATGGTAAGAATAACCTTGGAAAATTTGATGCCAAAGCGGATGAAGGTATATTTCTTGGATATTCTATTTCTAGTAAAGCTTTTCGAATTTATAATAAGAGAACTTTGACTATTGAAGAATCTGTGCATGTTACCTTTGATGAGTCTAACCCAAAATTTTTGGTAGAAGATAGTGTTGATGATCTTGCAGAAATATTGGGAAATAGTCACTTAGAAGATTCAAACGAGTCCAAAGATGAAGATGAAAATCCTTTGCCACAATATTCTAAGGAATCCCCTCATTCAAATTTACCAAAAGAATGGAGAGTCTCAAAACATCATCCACTTGACAATATAATTGGCGATATCTCTAGGGTAACAACTCGAAACTCTCTTAATCATGCATGTCTTTTCATGGCTTTTGTTTCTCAAGTTGAACCAAAGGACATCAATGAAGCCATTATTGATGAACATTGGACCCTTGCTATGCAAGAGGAATTAAATCAATTTGAAAGAAACAATGTTTGGGAACTAGTTCCTAAACCTAAAGATCATATAGTCATTGGGACCAAATGGGTCTTTCGCAACAAGCTTGATGAAAACGGTATTATTGTTAGAAACAAAGCTAGACTTGTTGCAAAAGGCTACAACCAACAAGAGGGCATAGATTTCGATGAAACCTATGCACCCGTGGCTAGATTAGAAGCCATTCGTATGCTTCTAGCATTTGCATGTGTCATGGATTTTAAACTTTTTCAAATGGATGTAAAGAGTGCTTTTCTAAATGGTTATATTCAAGAAGAAGTATTTGTTGATCAACCTCCTGGTTTTGAAAATTTTGAATTTCCAAATCATGTTTTTAAATTGAAAAAGGCTCTGTATAGTTTAAAACAAGCTCCTAGAGCTTGGTATGATAGGTTGAGCAAATACTTACTTGAAAAAGGTTTTGAAAGAGGAAAAGTTGATACTACTCTTTTCATCAAACATAAGAAGCATGACATTTTACTTGTTCAAATTTATGTCGATGATATAATATTTGGTGCTACTAATGAATCCTTGTGTAAGGAATTTTCTGATATCATGCAAAGTGAATTTGAAATGTCAATGATGGGAGAGCTAAATTACTTCCTTGGACTTCAAATCAAACAAACAAAGGAAGGAATATTCATCAATCAATCCAAATATTGCAAGGATTTACTCAAGAAATTTGGAATGACCGATGCAAAAGAAATCTCAACTCCAATGAGCACTTCATGCTATCTTGACAAAGATGAAGGTGGTAAGTCGGTCGAAGTAAGTAAGTATCGAGGTATGATAGGATCACTTCTCTATCTCACTGCAAGTCGTCCGGATATTATGTCTAGTGTTTGTATGTGTGCACGTTTTCAAGCAAATCCTAAGGAATCACATCTCTTAGCGGTAAAACGCATCATGAGATATCTCACTGGCACACAAACTATGGGTTTATGGTACCCCAAAGGTCTTGTTGCACACTTATTGGGTACTCGGATTCGGATTTTGCGGGTTGCAAAATGGACCGAAAAAGCACTAGTGGGACATGTCACTTACTTGGGAATGCCTTGGTTTCATGGCATAGTAAGAAACAAGCCAGTGTGGCTTTGTCCACTGCTGAAGCGGAATACGTTGCAGTAGGCAGTTGTTGTGCACAAATTATTTGGATGAAACAACAGTTGAATGATTATGGGATTAATCTGAAAACTGTTCTAATTAAGTGCGACAATACTAGTGCCATAAACCTCATGAAAAATCCGGTTTATCACTCCCGGACCAAACACATAGAAATTAGGCACCATTTTATTAGAGATCATGTTCAAAAAGGAGATTGTGTGATTGAGTTTGTGGAAACATCTAAACAACTCGCAGATATTTTTACTAAACCTTTGCCTAAAGAAAACTTCTTTTTTATAAGAACCGAGTTAGGAATTTTAGATCAATCATGCATTGAATGACTGCGTGTGAGTGCATTTTATTATGAATAAGTTCTAACTTGGGCGTTGGAGTGTGCTAACATTTTTATGCAGGTTTCGTTACCAAGACTAAAAGTGGAGAAATGCAACCTTTCTTCCTGTAATCGTTAAAATAAAAGTTTGTGCAGTTATGTTAATCGCAAACAATTATGCGCTTAATATCGGTGAAGATGAGGAAAGAATTGTTGATGAGAATGAGTTAAACGAGGCCTGGTAGCTTTTATCCTAGTGCTTTATTTTTGCTATCTCCTGAATAATTTTTACCAAGGATTTCTTATGCTTCATTGAACCCTTGATACTCTATTATTTTTCGCCATCTAGTTACACGTATATGCATACGCTTTACATGCCTTTCCTCTAATCTTTTCCGCTTTTTGATGTTGACAAAAGGGGAGAGTTTTATGATTCAAAGTGAGTAAATTATATTATGCATATTGTGAGGGAGTTTTTCTAAATATTGTGCTTAAACTCGATATCTTTTATTGAAAAACCATGCTTATATCTCATTGCTATATCATGATTATATTTTACTAAATTCCTCCATGAGATGTTTGTCATCATCAAAAAGGGGGAGTCTGTGAATACATGCCTTGACAGGATGGTTTTGATGATTGACAAAATGGAGCTTTGCAAATAGTCAACCGTGCAAAAAGTGAAAAAGAATACCAAGACGCGTATCAAGAATGATAGTTTCTCAAGTCTTTGGTTTTTGGGTATTTATTTATTTTTATTAAGACTATTTGTAAGTAGTAATAAAAAGCTCTCAATTAAAATTAAATCACACACACACAAAATGAATGTTATTCTAAAAGGGAGTTTATGATATTCATAAATGACGGGGTGAGGTTCCGTGGTCGAAATGAGGAGGTCGCGTGTCGAGCTCTTTGTCGCGTCTTGAAATGAGGTCGCATGCCGAGGTGTGAGGAGGTCGCGTGCCGAGCTCTTGTCAAGTGCCGAGCTGAGGTCGCGTGCCGAGCTATGGTCGCGTGCCGAGCTGACTCCGTGTTTTTCAAACTATGAAAATCAAATTCCGGATTGAACGCAGTAGGCAGATTTTCCTTTTAAATGCTGCAACGACAAATCCTTTTAATAATCAAAACGCAACGGGCAAATCTTCAACGGACAAATCTTTTTTAATATGACGCTCCTCCATTGCCTATATAAACACAGCTCGTGAGCTTTGTTAAAATACAACAACGCAGTGCTTAATTTTTGTGCCAAAAACTCTGTCAAATATTTTTCATCACTCACACTTATTTGAGCACAATTTTCTGAGAGTCTTTTTTATTCTACATAATTTGAGTTGTATTATTTGAGCTTCAATTTGTTATATCTGCACTATTGAGTGTATCTTTCTCGTCTCATTTTATTTGTGAAAATCATTTATTTTTGGGTAGGAATCCCAAGGTGTTCATAGAGAGGTGATATCTCTTGAACGTATTGCTCTGGTTTAGAGTTGTAAAGGTTTCTAGCTGAACCTGATTTAAAAGCTAGTGTCTTAGTGAAAATCCCATAGTGGTTTGCTTTGGGGACGGGGCGTAGGCCACAGGGGTGTTAGGTGGCGAACCTGGATAATTTGTTGTGTGCTTTTTACTCCTCATCTCTACTTTTCACCAATTAAATTTCTGTACTTTATTTTATTGTTATTTATTTCTTACTATTTACTTTATTTTTAACTCGTTTGCAATTTATTCTTCAAGTGATTTATCTATTTCACATTAATATTTCCGCAACTCATAATTAGCACTTATTTCTCCAAAAGTTTTTGAAAGCACCGTTCACACACAATTCATCCCCCTCTTGTGTTTGGAGTCACTTGTCAACAGGAAACACACGTCCCTGAATCACCTGCCCCATAATCATGCGACATCAGTGTTCCATCCAAAATTGAATCTAGACAGCATGTACATCTTTCCAATTTTCACAGTGATTGCCTCGCATGTCTTGATGGTGGAGTGGATCGATATTTACAGGTTTGTCTGGTACTTCATGTCAAAGACCAAACTAGAGCTTGACTCTGTTCATTTGATGCCATTCTACAGTCTGGAAACAGATCAAAGCGGTGTTGGTAGTCCACATTCTTGAATCCCTAAATGCTTCCTCTTATAAGTTGTTTAAAAGACCTCTGTAAGACATCCACAAAAACTAGAAAATTAAGCTACGTTAGTAATCTGTCAAGGTAATTCAATGCACAAAGTATAAGTGACTATATTGAACATAGACATTTTTAACCTGATGACTTTGCATGTGATCGATCCTTGATCTGTAATCGATAATGTCACCGCGAAGAGTTCTGGTATACCTCAGTCCTCTGCCACTCCATCTAGTAAAGGACATTTACATTTTTTTAATTAGTGTAGTATACTTAGTACAAGCTTAACAAACTTTCAGTCTTGAGTTTTTATTTACCGTTTTGCTAGTAGAAATTATGGTGTATGGTTGCATTGTGGCGCAAGGAACTGCATGCGGTACCATACCCAAGACTGTAGCAGTAGCGTACATCCACCCATACATGCATAAGATGGTTCGGTTGCATGACACATTTGTCTATATAGGTTTGCCAAACATGTCGAACCCTAGTTGTATCTCAAATTGGGTAGATACATCAGGTGCACTCTATTGCTTGATTTGTCCGGGATTAACACTGGCTCAAGCGTAAAATGTATGCTCTACAATGTCTTTGTATCTGTTCCTTGGTTGCATCATCCAGAATCGTGGCAAATGTATCCTTCAACCATCTGAGTTTGACGGTTTGTCCCTTCATCTAATCGATTGGAGGAATGATACCCAAAAGTTGTTCGCATTTAGTTGTCCACTCAAGCATACTACGTCCAGTGATTGGTCGTCCGTCGATAGGAAGACCTAGTTGCAGCGCAACATCTTCGAGAGTTATTGTACATTCTATTGTTGGAAGATGAAACATGTGTGTTTCATTCCACCAGCGTTCTACCATTGTTTTCACCAATGCTTTGTCCATCTTACAAGATCCCAATGTTGCAGCAGTTAAAAACCCAGCTTGCTCCAATTATCGAACTATCATCAGATTTGGTTCCTCGATATTGAATTGGTGGTGATAGTCAATTAGATTCTGCAAATAAAACCAAAGATGTTGGTACAGAATGATAGGACAAGTATAAAAATTTAATGTAACTAGCATGTACGATATCACCTTTTTGTGCTAACCTGTGAACGCGTTGGTTTCTCAGCAAAGCCATGGAGCATGTGTGTTTTTGAGGAAGAGATGAACTGTTGAATGTATGTCATTCTAGACTTGGGTATCCATTTTAGAGAAAAGATAAGTGACGAGGTGTGTGTAGTGTTGGTGAGAGACTACCTATTTATATCACATAGAGGAAGTGCTGAAGTGTTGAAGTGTTGGTGAGGCAAAATGCTTAAGTGTTGGTGAGGGGAAGTGCAGAAATGTAGGAAAGGGTAATGTTGGAACGTAAACGATTGAGAAATTTAGACCCTCAACAATTTTGATGATAACAAAATATCTACAAGAGAACAATTTAACTTCTGATAAGTCTTGAAGTGTGTAGGTATTTCAATCTCTCTTATTTTATAACTCGAGCAAGAAGAAGAAAGTCACAAGAAGATGAATTTTTTCATAAGTGTCTGCATCCGGTTCACTCCAAGCTTCTGGTACTTACACTTCTAGCGAGCGTCCGGTATAGCGATACTTAAGACACGTGAAATACATATTTGCAGCCAGCGTCCTATGAATTCTAAGCGAGCATCCAGTTTATTAATGAAACACGTGCTAGTCACGTTTATTCTTTCTGCTCTTTACCTCAGCTATTCTGGAACGAAATTCGAATTTGATTTTGTGCGCTCAATTCTTTTGCACGAGGAATCAAAGGTGACACCTTTGGGATAAGACAAAATTCGTACACTGCAAATGATTGAAAAGCAGATAGTACAAAACGATAAAGTGTACTATTCTGAAATTCTCTGAAAAGGAAGATAAGGACGTATTTCAAATTTCATCACTCAATGATTTGGAGTTGTATTTCTGCAACGGTAATAACCTCAAAGATTTCTATAAATACCCCAAGCTCTCCATTGAAGAAGGTTGCTAGAAACTACATACTGCTAAAGTTATTACTCAGTGAGCAACTAAGTTTCTGTGCCAAGTTTCTGAGAACCAGAACTGAACTTCAGCGTCTTATATTCTTTCTTTTAGAAAGCTATTTGTTTTGAGCTTAAGTTTTTCATCCTCTCTTATTGAAAGTTATTTAATTGTATTCAAAAACTTCTTTGTGAAATTCGTATTGCCTCGTAACAGGCTTGTTTCCTCAAAGGCTCGAACGTACATAGTCATTTTGAGAAGTTAAGAGTATTGCCAAGTTTGTGACAGTAGAATACTCTTAAGGAAATTTGTAATCAGAGTGATTATAGTGAAAAATCCTTCAGGAACGAAGGGACTAGACGTAGCTACCAGTTTGGTGGTGAACTAGTATAAATCTCTGTGTCTCATTCTTTACTGCTTTACCTTTACTTCTGTCTTGCGAAGAAAAACAAGTCTTTTTAACTTACTTCACTTCAGCGTTCGGTGTAACCCAGCTTCCGGTAACAAACGTTTTTATAGCTAACTTGTTTTCAAGCGTATTTTAACTTAAAGTTTGCGAAAAGTTTTCAACACAATTCAACCCGCTTCTTGGGTTCACGTTCAGTTAGTACCAGAGCTCGGTCTCTTGGTTGAGCACTTTACAGTGTAAAAGGAAAGATCCTATTTACTTCGAACATGTCTGCAGAAGATGGCCACATAAACCGTCCTCCTCTATTTATTGGAGAAAAATTTGATTACTGGAAGGACAAGATAAAAGCTTTCTTTGTTGAGATGTGGGACATGGTTGGAAATGGGTACATTATTCCTACTACTGCTACTGGTACTATTTTATCTAGAGAAGAATAGAATGATGAGCAGAAAAATAGATATCAACTCAATCAAAAAGCTAGATTTATTCTTATCTGTGCTACGGCATAGAAAGAATATGACAAATGTGGTAAATTTGATGCTGCCAAAGAAATCTGGGATTCTCTTGTTTTATCTTACAAAGGATCTGCCCAAATAAGAGAAACAAAGGCTAGCATCTTGGTTTGCCAATATGAGTTATTTAAGATGAAAGATGGTGAAAACATTGAGTCTATGTTTGGAAGATTCCAAACTCTTGTTCATGGGTTAAAAGCCCTTGGAAAAATCTACACTACACCTGACCATGTGAAAAAGATCCTTAGAAGTTTGACTAAGCAGTGGAGACCCAAAGTCACTGCTATTCAAAAAGCAAAAGATTTAAACACTTTATGTCTTGAAGATCTTTTGAGTTCCTTAAAGGCTCATGAACTTGAGTTAAATGAGGAAGAACCTGTGAAGAAAAACAAGTCTATTGCTTTAAGAGTTAACAAACACAAAGGCAGTTCTTCTAAAGCCCTTTAGGCTGAAGAAGAATCAAAAAATGAAGCTTCAAAAGGTGAAAGTGATGGATCAGATGATGAGCTTTCATTCATATCTAAGAAGATCCAAATAATGTGGAAGAAGAAAGGGAACTTCAGAAGATAGTTCGAAAAGAAAGGTGTCAAGGACAAGAAGGAAAGCAAAGACAAGAGTCAAGTCATTTGCTATGAATGTAAAAAGCCAGGACACTTCAAATCTGAATGTCCTAATCTTAAAGAGAAGTCCAATAAGAGTTGATTCAAGGAAAAGAAGAAAAGTCTCATGGCTATATGGGAAGACCTGGACTCATCTTTCTCTAAGGATGATGAGAATGAAGGAGTAGCGAATGTTGCCCTCATGGCAAACACTGATTCAAATTCTAAAGAAGAAGTTGAAGAGGTAATATATGATTCTTACTCTGAACTTCAGAATGCATTTGATGATCTTCTTAAGGATTCCTCTACTGTCTCCATTGAGTATAAAGCTTTGAAAAAGAAGTTTTCAAAATTATCAAAAGATTTTCAAGCATTGAACAATGAAAACTCAAAGCTCAATGAAGAGAACCAGAAGCTGAAAATTGAAAATCAGCGCCCGGTAGCTAGTCAGCGTCGCTGAAAGCTCACAAGCTGGAAGCTCACAAGCTAAAGGTGTAACACCCCGCATTTTTCGTACATCATATATTTTTAAAAATGTGTTTATTTCATTAATTATTATGAATTGTAAATTTAGTAATTCTGATCCCCTATGTGTGTTTGAATGATTGAAAAATGTTTGATTGGTATTTATTTGTATTTTTAGAAAATAGTGGTAATACATTATTTTATTACTTTATTTTTCTAAAATATTAGTATTTTTTTTTTAGGCAAAAGAAAGGAGAGGGGCCTCGTTAAAACCTTCTGATGCAAAACCCTACTTAGGGAAAAAACATCCAGAAGGAAAAAGAGTACCCCCGCCTAAAATTTATTGAAAAATTGAAAAAAAACAACAAAGAAAATGGGGGGACTAGGCCAAAATATTAGTATTTGAGATGTCATTTATTTGGGAAAAATATTTTGGGTTAAAGCGATGTTGAAATGAATTTGAGGGGTTAAAAGGTTTTAAATATATATATATATATATATATATATATATGAATTTGGGCTGATTTGCTATCTGCACCCCATAAAACTTCTGTGCACGCCCCCTTTAGACTACACGGCCTAACCAATGTTCCCTTCTTCCTCACAAAAGAAAAGAAGCAGAGGAAGCAGCGCCGTGAAAGGGTTTTCTAAAATCCTAATGCCCCTTTTCGTCATCCCTTTCCTCCAATGGTGGCAGGCTACCAGGCGCCACCACGAGACCACCATGAACCACCCAGATTGCCGCCCAGCCACGACGAACCCCACCAGAAAACTCCCAACCACGAGCTCTCTCCCTCTCTCTCGTGGAACCTTTCTCTATCTGCGAAGACAGCGCCATGCTCCACTAACTTTGCTATTCATATCCGCCTTTCTCCAGCTGAGAAACATAGCCATGTTTCCTAGTTTGCCCAGCCACCGCGCCATTGACCCAGTGGAAGACTCGGAGCTCTCTCACTCGCGTTCTTTCCCCTACGAGAACCATCACGAACAGGACCATTAGAGGGGGGACTCCTCTAGCCTCGTTCTTCTCTTATGTTTGGTTCGAACCACTGGCTTGGCTGGAGAACTGCCATGAAAGTCACAATTCTAGCCTTTTCCAACCATGATTTTCTTTAAACCCATCTCTGGTCCTACGAGAAATTCTGCAATGATTCGCTGCAGACTGCGTTCTCTGGCCATGTCTCCTCTTCCCCTTGCGCGTGCATCACGCTGTGCATTTCATATTTTCAAGTTGCAGTCTGTACTGCTCAACTCTAAAATCGTCACCTTGCGGGTCAATTTCCATTAGCTTTCATCGTCGTCGACAAGAACAGAGGGTGAATTTCCAGATCTCGCTGTCATTGGTCACTATTTTAGGAAGCAACACTGCCACATTTCGTCATTTGGTGGTTGTTAACACACCAATTTGTCTATATTTATAGGATATTTTTAGTATCTAATTATACCATTTTGTACTAATTAATGAACAAAGGTACTTACTTATGTCTTATTATGTAGAATTATCATGAAGACACCACTCGGAGCAAAAGAAGCAAAAAATGACAAAAACTGGCTAGTTTTGGAGAGTTTTAACACTACTAGACAAACGGTACGGCTTGACCTACTAACGGTACGGCCGTACCTAGAGTAAAACCTCAGTAGGGGCGTACCCCCTCAGTCTGTATCACCCGACGCCGATAAAATAGTCTAGTACGGCCGTGCCAAAGGCAGTACGGCCGTACACAAGTGATGTCAGGGCAACAACACGCATGAGTACGGTCCAGCGTCATCAATGAAGCTCGGTACGGCCGTGTATATATGCGGTACGGCCGTACCCCGTCCCTAATCAGTGCAGATTTGAAGCCAGATAACCTAATTCGCAACCTAATCTATAAATAGGGGCTATTAACATGTTACAAAGACCTTTGGACGAATTTCTGAGTCAAGAGCCCCTAATTGAGATCTAATAGTAAACCCTTGCCCACTCCATCGAATTCTTATCTCCTTGAAGCTTGGTACCATCTCGAATTGCTACCGAAGCTTGTGAGGATGCGAAAAACGTGCTTAATGATCGTTATCATACCTAAAGGGTGTCCCGGTTTAGAATTTATTCTCTTGTTATGGATTATTCTGATTTCATATCTAAGTTTATGTTATTATCATTAGTAATGAGTAGCTAAACCTATCACTAGGGGTGATGGAGGATCCTTTACAATACTCTTGATGCTTTGTTATTTAATTATATGAGTTTCTATTGATTGTTTGAGTATTTTATTCCTATTGGCTTAATCCAATAAGGCATGATCTACCTTTATCTAGTTGGCTTAATTGTGGTAACAAGATCATGATTAGCTAAAGGAACTATAGGATAAAAGAACTCGCTTTATACGCCGGATAGGTTAGAGCTTGTTTCTAATCAGTTATTAGATTAACAAATCCACCTGAACTTAATGCTCTTTCTCTTAGTTATCTTCCTGGACCAAATGGAGTAATTAGTTGGGAGGAAGACTATTGTACGCGAGGACAGCCTCTAGTAATTTAGAGTGGATGGTTAGTGCTTTTTCATGATAGATAGCTCATATCAATTGATTAATGAACTCGGGGGTAGAATATTGGTGAACCCGGTTCCCCTTAGGTTTGTCATAATATTGTTAAACCGTTCTTGCATTCAATCTGTTAGTGCTTTAATTTTGATTACTAATTCTACTCGCTTAATTACAATCTTTGTTCGCCTAATAGAATAGAATCATACTAATTCACTGGTACTCACTTATTCTCTGTGGGTTCGATATTTAGAGTCCTAATTATACTCCACTTTTATTACGAGTTATGATCAAGTGCACTTACCTGAGCCGCAACAAGTTTTTGGCGCTGTTGCCGGGGAATGATTGTGATATTAATCGAATTATAGATTTTATTCTCATTAGGCATAATTTTATTTAGTTATTTAATTTTCTGTTATTTTTATTTGGTTCTAAGACACTCTAATTTGGTTTTCTTTGGTGTATGCAGATAAGATCTCAACATCCTGAAGTGATTTTTGATCTTGAAATTGAAAGAACACTCAGATTGTTGAGAAGACAACATCAAGCAATGGATGAAGAATTAACGTTGAACGAGTACTTCACAGCAACTACGGATGTGGCAGACAGTGTCAACTATCCGGCAATTGAGGCCAATAATTTCAAACTGAAGCTAGCACTAATTTTTATGGTATCTGCAGTGCAATTCTCTGGCTTATCTTTTGAAGACCCAAATGCTCATCTTAAGAGATTTCAGAAGATTGCTAATACTGTCAAATGTGAAGGAGTGACACCGGAGGCTATCAAATTTGAACGTGAACACAAGAAGGGGGGTTGAATTGTGTTAAAAACCTTTCGCAAACAATGCGTAAAAACTTCAAAATAAGTTGTTCAAAATTGTTTTGTATATCGGATGCAGAGAATAAAACAGGACCGGATGCAGAAATTTAAACAGTTTATAAAAACTTGTTTTCCTGAGCAAGGTAAAGATAAATAATGTAAAGCAGTAAAGGATGAGACTCGGAGATTTATACTAGTTCACCACCAACTGATAGCTACGTCTAGTCCCTTCGTTCCTGAAGGATTTCCAATATAATCAACTGATTACAATTTTCTCAAGAGTATTCTTCTGTCACAAACTTGACAATACTATCAACTTCTTAAAACGACTCAGTACAGTCGAGCCTTTGAGGAACAGAGCCTTAACTAGGCCAAATACAGTTTTACAAAAGAGATTATGATTTTGATAACAATCAAAATAACTCTCACAGAGAGGATGAAAAGATTAAGCTCAAAACAGAATAGCTTTCTAAAAGAAAGTATAAGACACTGAGTTCAGTTCAATGTAGACCAGAAACTTGGCACGAAGCTTGATTGCACACTTGAGTAATATTGCTTTCAGAATGAAGTTTCTTCACAGTTTCTCTAACGGTTCTTCAATGAATACCTTGGGGTATTTATAGGAGTCTTCAAGGGTATTACCGTTGCAGTAAAAATATCTCCTTGCTATTGAGTAAGGTAATTTGAAATGTAGTCCTTTTCATCTTTTCCAGAGAATATCAGAATAGTACACATTACCGTTTTCGTACTATCTGCAATTTACAATTGCCTTGTACGATTTTTGTCTTATGCTAAAGGTGTCACCTTTGCTTCCTCGTACATTAAAATGAGCGCACAAAATCAAATTCGAATTCCGTTCCAGAACAGTCTGAGGCTAAGAGCAAAAAATTGATCACCACATGCTTCATTAAAGAGATTAGATGCTCGCTCAGAACAGAGGACGGACGCTCGTAGCAATTGAGTGTTCCACGTGTCAAGAAGTCACGCTGCTGGACGCTTGCTGTTAACAAGACGCTGAAGTGGGTTCGGATGCTGACACTAGTGGATTGTATTCAATTCTTTTGTATATTTCTTCTTCTTTCTTGAGTGATTTGTACATATATAAATGAAGCTTTTGATACTTGTACACTCAAAGATATGTTAGAGGATAAATTGTTCTCTTGAGAAATATTTTGTTATCATCAAAATTAATGAGGGTCTAAACTTCTCAATCGTTTAGGTTCCAACAATCTCCCCCTTTTTGATGATGACAAATATCTAAGGTTGATGAAGAATTTAATTTCAAAATAACATTAAAAGTCCCCCCCTGACTTTAACACTTTTGATGTATAAGACAATTCTAGTATTAAGGCGATAGTTGATAAACAAATTTATTTAAGTGATCACAAAAATACATAGATGAATCAGAGCATATTTTTAGCAAGGTGAGATCGGATGTTGATTTTTATTTTATCAATTTTTTTTTCATATTACCAACTTTAATGATCATTGTTAGATAATTGGGTCAATGAATATCAATGCAGTTAATAGATATTAGAGCAATGAATAACCATACAAATGCTATGTATGAAATGATATGCATGATAGATTTAGTTTTAGTGTATTCATCGGACGGTGAATTTGTTAATCAGACTTAATCAGACTCTTCTCACGTGTTCATCAGACCTGTCTTTTACTCCCCCTTTTGTCATCAGACAAAAAGAGTATAAAGCACATCATAGTCAAAAAGATGGCTTAGAAAAATTTGAATGTATATAAACAGATAATCAGATAAAGGCATGTATAGTCAAATAATCAGAAAAACACTGAATATATAAAAAAAAATAAGAGAATATCCAAAAAAAAAAATTATATCACAAAAAAAATTTAAGGGTTTGGTGGTGGAGGAGGGATGTTAAGACGTTCATAAAGAAGTTTCAGTGCATTCTCCAGCTGAGTGACTTTTAGATTAGTAGCCTTCATTTCTTCAAACTCTGCTTTAGGAATGGTGACCATTTCAACTGCAGGAGTAGAAGTAGAAGGTCCAAATTAGTGCGAGTTTCATCTTCTGATGCTCTGCTAGCACCCAGTTGGAAAGCTTCAATCTCAAGTCCTTCTTTTGTTGAGCCTTTTGAAAGAATGCATCATTTGGTATAAACCATTTGATGAGACTTCCAAGTTTTCTCTGCTCAGATTCTGACTGAATTCTTCTCCTTTTCTCCACCTCTTCTGGATACAGCAAATCCATGAAAAACGTTTCCCTATGCAGAAGCACGTCAGCAGTGAAAGCCTCAAACTTATTCCCAGCTTTTTCTCCCCATATCCTTCTGATGAATTCACTCAATGCTTTAGAAGCAAAAGAGATTCCTTCATTTTCTGCCAGGTACAATCCTTTCAGATTTTCCCTGTCATCTTCTGTAAGCACCAGGGGGACGAGGCATGGTAACAAAGCTTTGTCTTTACATGTCTTTGACCATTGGCTCCAAGTGAATCCAATGTCAAAGTGCTTTGTCACTACAACCCATTGGACATAAGTCTTCATGCAGTCGTATGGTCTGATTACTGAGCATCTGAACATATCATCGAAGTAAACTGTTCCCAGATTGATGTCAGTAATTCTGCTGATTGTGCCAACTGTTGGAATAGTGGCCTTCTCGGTATTGCGGCAGTTTGAGGAGCCAGTTCTCCATTCATCTTCCTTCAGAGAATTCAGGTAAAACCTTCTGGCATAATCCTCAGAGATCTTGGCAATCGGAAGCTTAGAGAATTCCTTAAGATTGTACTTCTTGGGAGCCTTCTCATACTCCGTGAGCCCGATCTTGCTGAATGGCTGCTTGCCAGGAGCAGGTTCTTTCCTTTTCCCAGGGATAGACCAAGGTAGCCACCTTTGTCTATCTGGTACAATCTTCACTGTTACAGACGAAGGATCCCTGGACTGTCTGATTTCTTCAATCTTCTTCATCTCAAGACAGTGTGCCATTAAGGCAGCTTCTTCATCTGTGATCCACCTTCCGCATTCTTCTAATGAGAGCGGTTCAGTTTGTGGTAGGGATCTAGGAAGGTCAACAGAGACGGGAATTGCTCTGCTACCAGATGCTGGTCTCAATCTTCCTTTAAATGACATCTGAAAGTGGTCTTCTCCATCCTTGAAGGTAGCACTCATCGGAGAGGCAATCTCCAGTCTGGTAGCTCCAGAGGTGAAGGTTTTCAAATGCCATGTGGAGGGACGATTGTAGATGTTATGATATATCTCATACTTAACAAACCGTGGTTTGTTAATACATGAGACATTCTTCCTTCCACCAGTGTCTGTAGGTTTATGGGTAATGGTGAGTAAGGTGGGAGTGGTTTTGGTGATTTTATAGGTTTTAGGTGTGTAGGGTTTGAAGGGATTAACGGGAGGTACTTTGAATAATAGATTAAAGGGATGAGAGTGAAGTTTGGAAATATATGTGGTAAGTAAGTATTTGAGGAATTTTGTGGTAGGTCAAGGTTGAGTGTAGAGGATGATGGTTGGGTAGGTTTAGGGAGGGTAGAGGTTTGTCGGAGGCTCATTCTGGTTTTCTTGATTTGTGGTTGTGTTTGTGGTTGTGAAACAGACAATGGGGGTGCAGGAATAACATCATGAGCATCAAAGACAAATATTGATTCATCAGCAGTAAAATCAAGTACCTTTGGGTTAACCTCTGAAGACTTAACCAACCTTCTTTTCGATCCTCTCGTGACAACAACAGCAAGAGGAGGAGGAGGGATTTGCTTCCGTTGACCGGACGCTGAAGCATCCTTTTCATCTGCTGGTTTAAACTGTTTCTCCAAGACCTTTCTGATGGGAATTCTATCCTCATCTTCTGGTTCTCCAACAGTAGGTGCAGGAGCCACCTTCTGTTTTGTTCTTCTTGTCTCCCTTGAAGGAGACTCAGCAGGTCTTTTCACACCAGTCATTGAGCTTCTGGTGGTTTTCTTTTCAGCTTCTCCTTCCTGTTGCTCTATTTTCACTTTCTTGATCATAGAGCCAGTAATTAGTTGCATCCTGACCAAACTGTTGACTCCAAAAACTTCTGGACGAACAACAGCACCAACACCAAAGTATTTTTCTCTTTCCTATGTGTTGATGGAGTCATTCAGCTTCCTCACAACGCCGTCTTTGATCATCATAATGGAGAGAAGAACTCCATAAGGGATTATCTTGACGATATTCTTCTTATCGACACTCCTCCTTGAGAAGACAAGGGAATTTATCAGATTGTTGATAATCAACCTTGGCAGATTGATTTTCTTCCCATTCATGTAGTTCCTCATAATGAACTTTTGCTCATAGTTCACTATGTCGCTTGAGCCAGCCTTCAGAATCACGCTCTTGGCAATGATTTTGTGTAGTACTCGGTAGTGGCTTTTCAAGTCTTTGGCCGTGGGAATGATGTTCTTTTTCTTCAGTTCACGGTAGTTCTCAAACAGGGCTTCGTTGACGTTTTCAAGTCCTCTGTAAGCATCAGCCCAGTTTGAATGGTAACTAATTCCTTCAAACGGACACTTGATCGTCTGAGCAATAGAGTTGATGGTGAAGCGTAGTTTGAAGCCTCTGATGTGTCCTTCTATGACTTCCCCCGGAAGTAAGTACGCATTCCCCCAGAACTCCTTAATAGCGTAGCTTAGTACGTCAACTGGTTCCCAGATGAAGTAGTTTTTCCAGCCCAGTTTCTCAAGACCTTCTTCAAAATCAAAACCGTACAGCTTGAAGTTCACAAAATCAACCCGGTTCTCATTCAGAAGTTTTGCCTTAGAGAAGACGTCGAAGGCAGCAGTGTATTGTCCAACCTTTCTGTCGGCCATTGTAGCAGTTGAAGAGAAGGTGATGGAGGTTTTAGGGTTCGAAAACACACACACAGAGAGAGAGACAGAGAGAAAGAGAACGGTTTTGCAGAAAACGCAGAGTGAAGTGATGGAGCAAAAAATGTGGAGTAGTGGGAAAGTTGATAGAAAATGGTACAGTCCTTTTTCAAAAAATCGCTTCGTATTTCCACATAATAATTAAATCAAAAAGAAAAGAAAATAAAGATTCGCCTTTTCATTAAATGCAGACGCCAAAAGAAAAGTAAGATCAAGAAAAAGATTTTATCGAAAGACATAAATAATTATGACTCAGTAGATGTGATGAGACGCTTAAGTCCTCAACACGTGTGACACGTGTGGGGGTGCTCGGACGCACGCAACCGATTCACCAGACGATGAGTTATGATGCATATGACAAATAAGATGCTTATTCATATACATGCTTATGTCATACCAGATGCTGAGATTTTGTATATTATCTGAAGTTGGGATTAATCATTCTTCTATAAGATGAAAATTTAAATTTCTTCTTATAAAGTTGAATCTATCTTCAGCAAGGGGTTTTGTAAATATGTCAGCCCACTGATGATCAGTGTCTACAAATTTTATTTCTAGAATATCCTTCTGAACATAGTCTCTTATGAAGTGATGCTTAATCTCAATGTGCTTGGCTCGTGAATGCAATATGGGATTTTTAGTAAGACAGATTGCAGAAGTATTGTCACAAAAAGATAGGAATGTTACTCTCTTTTATCAGATAGTCTTCAAGTTGATATTTCATCCACAGAAGTTGAGAGCTGCAACTTACTGCTGAAATATACTCAGCTTCTGCTGTTGAGAGTGCAATCATGTTTTGCCTTTTGCTTGACCAAGATACAAGATTTGCTCCAAGGAATTGGCAGCTTCCACTTGTACTTTTTCTTTCAATTCGGTCTCCTGCAAAATCAACATCACAGAAACCTACTAACTTGTAATCTTTTGATTTCTTATAAAGCAAACCAAGATTAGTAGATCCTTGCAAATATCTAAAGATTCTTTTAACAGCACTCAAGTGTGATTCTCTAGGATCTAATTGAAACCTAGCACATGCAGACATTAATCGAACATAATATCGTCTCTTGAAGTCAGTAAGATAAAGTAGAGATCCAATCATACCTCTGTACATCTTCTGATCTACCTTTTTACCAGTTTCATCTTTACCAAGAATACATGTGGGATGCATAGGAGTACACATAGGTTTGCAGTCCACCATTTTGAATTTCTTTAGCAATTCCTTGATATATTTGCTTTGATGTATATATATACCATCATTGCATTGTTTGATTTGAATTCCAAGGAAAAACTTCAGTTCACCCATCATGCTCATCTCGAATTCAGCCTGCATTAGCTTAGAAAATTCTTTGCAAAGGCTTTCATTAGTAGCTCCAAAAATAATGTCATCAACATATATTTGAACAATTATAAAGTGCTTGTTTAGGCTTTCATTAGTAGCTCCAAAAATAATGTCATCAACATATATTTGAACAATTATAAAGTGCTTGTTTGATGTTTTTCTAAAAAGAGTAGTGTCTACTAGACCTTTGGTAAATCCATTTTTCATAAAAAATGTACTCAGTCTTTCATACCAAGCTCTGGGAGCTTGCTTAAGACCATAAAGGGCCTTTTTGAGTTTGAAGACATGTTCTGGAAATTCAATGTCTTCGAATCCAGGAGGTTGTTTTACAAAGACTTCCTCAGTTATAAAACCATTCAAGAAAGCACTTTTCACATCCATTTGATAAAGAATTATATCATGATGTGCAGCAAAAGAAAGCAAAATGCGTATAGCTTCTAACCTTGCAACAGGTGCAAATGTTTCTGTAAAATCAATACCTTCTTCCTGTGAGTACCCTTGAGCAACTAATCTTGCCTTGTTTCTCACAACCTTTCCATCTTCATCAAGCTTGTTTCTAAATACCCATTTAGTGCCAATAGCTTGCTTATCTTCTGGTAAGGTAACCAGCATCCATACATCATTTCTTTGGAACTGATTCAACTATTCTTGCATGGCCAGAATCCAGCTTTCATCTTTCGATGCTTGATCAATCGTTTTAGGTTCCATTTCTGAGAGTAGTGCCACATATGCATGCTCTTTAAAAGAGGATCTGGTTCTTACTTTATCTCCAGGTTTTCCTATGATTTGATCTTTAGGATGATTGGCTTTGTACTTCCAAATTCTTCTCAATTCACGAAGATTCTTGTGTCTGGTCACCACCGGACGATGAAGATGTAGGTTCACTATTTGTAGTATTACCTATATTTAATTCTGAAAACAATTCATCTAGCTCTGACATGGCTGTGTCAGGCTTCTTGTCATCAAATTTGACATGAATGGATTCTTTCACTGTCATAGTTTCTTTATTGTATATTCTAAAAGCTTTAGATCTTTCAGAATATCCCAAAAAGATTCCTTTGTCAGCTTTTGAATCAAACTTACCAAGCTGATCCTTAGTATTTAAAATGTAACACGTGCAACCAAATGAATGAAAATATGATATGTTTGGTTTCCTTCCTTTCCACAGTTCATATGGAGTCTTCTTCAAAATAGGCCTAATAGAAATTCTATTTTGAATGTAACAAGCTGTGTTTACTGCTTCTGCCCAAAAATGTTTTGCAATATTAGCCTCATTGATCATGGTCCTGGCCATTTCTTGGAGGGACCTATTTTTCCTTTCTACAACACCATTTTGTAGAGGTGTTCTAGGAGAGGAGAAATTGTGGGAGATGTCGTTATCATCGCAAAATTTTTGAAAGCTTTCATTTTCAAATTCTCCCCCATGATCACTTCTAATAGAAGATATGCAAATTCCTTTTTCATTTTGAACTGTTTTGCAGAATACAGTAAATACCTTGTATGACTCATCTTTGTGAGCAAGGAATCTAACCCATGTCCATCTAGTGAAATCATCAACAATGACTAACCCATATTTCTTTCCAGTTAAAGAGGCTGTCCTTGTTGGACCAAAAAGATTAAGATGCAAAAGCTCAAGTGGTCTAGAGGTTGAAACAACATTTTTTGAATGAAAAGAAGTTTTAACTTGTTTTCCTCTTTGACATGCCTCACAGAGAGCATCAGATTAATACTTGAGATTTGGTAAGCCTCTGACAAGACTGTGCTTGTTTAATTTTGAGATTAATCTCAAATTGGCATGACCCAATCTCTTGTGCCAAATCCATTGTTCTTCGTCAACAGACATGAGACACTTGACATCTTGTTTTGCAAGTTCAGAGAGATCAATTTTGTAAATACTTTGTTTCCTCTTGGCAGTAAAGAAAGTAGAGCCGTCTTTCTTGCTTTTTACTAGACATCCAATTTCTGTAAAGATGACTTCATAACCATTGTCACATAATTGACTTATGCTCAATAAGTTATGTTTAAGTCCTTCAACATATAGTACATTATCAATAGAGGGAAGAGAGCCTTTACCAATGCGACCAATTCCAACTATTTTACCTTTCTGGTTTCCTCCGAAACCAACGAATCCAGCTTCTTTAGGCCTTAGTTCTTGGAACATATGCTTTTCTCCCGTCATGTGACGCGAGCATCCACTGTCTAAGTACGAAGATAGGTGTGTTGACTTTGTTGCTAAGCATGTCTGCAACATAGACTATTTTATCTTTAGGTACCCATATCTTTTTGGGTCCTTTCTTGTTAGTTCTTGAAGGAGACTTATCCTTCACAGTTTTAAAAACAGTACATGCACTTTTCAAATGACCAGGTCTATTGCAGTAAGTACAGTGTAAGCATTTACTATGATTATTGTATTTATCAGATGCTGAATCATTTTCTAAAAGAGGTTCATCTGATATATAACCAAGACCATGAGTTGTCGTTTTACTGACACCCAAAATTATTGAAGCTTGCTTGCTACGAGTTACACTCTCTGCAAGAAACTTTTGAAAAGCATATTCATAATCATTTGATTTGCATTTAGGATTACCTGTAACTTTAGAGCTTTCAGCTTGAGAGCTCTCAAATTTTCAGTTGCTTATTAGCGATCGACGTCAAGTTATCCATCAGATGCTGATTTTTAGTTTTCAGCTTCTGATTTTCTTTGTTGAATACAGATTTTTCTTTATTTAAAGCTTGAAAATCTTGTGATAATTTTGAAAATTTCTTTTTCAAATTCTTATACTCAACAGAGAGAGTGGCAGAGTCCTTAAAAAGATCATCAAATGCAAGTTGAAGTTCAGAGTAGGAATCATATACTATTACCTCTTCAACTTCTTCTTCTGAATCAAGGTCAGTGTCTGCCATGAGAGCGAGATTTGCTTCTACTTCATTATCTTCCTCAGATGAGGATGAATCTAGATCTTCCCATGTAGACATGAGGCTCTTCTTCTTTTTCTTGAAAGAACTACTTGTGGACTTCTCCTTAAGATTAGGACATTCGGACTTGAAACGTCCAGGCTTTTTACATTCATAGCAAATGACTTGAGCCTTGTCCTTGCTCTCTTTCTTGTCCTTGGTATCTTTCTTCTGAAACTTCCTTCTGAAGTTTCTTTTCTTCCACATTCTTTGTATCTTTCTGGATATAAACGTGAGCTCATCTTCTGATGTGTCAGCATCTCCTTCTGAAGCTTCATCTTCTGAATATTCTTCTCCAGCCTGAAGAGCTTTGGAAGAATTGACTTTATGTTGAGAGACTTTTAAGGCAATAGACTTGCCCTTTTTGACCAGTTCTTCTTCATTTAGCTCAAGTTCATGAGCTTTCAACGAACTCATAAGATCTTCAAGTCGTAAGACATTTAGATCTTTTGCTTCCTGAATAGCAGTGACATTGGGTCTCCACTGCTTAGTCAAACTTCTTAAGATCTTTCTAATATGGTCAGGTGTAGTGTAACTTTTTCCAAGGGCCTATAACCCATGAACAAGTGTTTGAAATCTTCCAAACATGGTTTCAATGTTTTCACCATCTTCCATTTTGAATAACTCATATTGGCGAACCAACATGCTAGCTTTGGTTTCTCTTACTTGGCAGAGCCTTCGTAAGATAAAACAAGTGAGTCCCAGATTTCTTTGGCAGTATCAAATTTGCCACATTTATCATATTCTTTTTCTGTCATAGCACAGATAAGAATGAATCTAGCCTTTTGATTGATTTGATATCTCTTTTTCTGTTCATCATTCCAATCTTCTCTGGCTATCGCAACACCACGAGGATTAGTGGGAGGAATGTAACCACTTTGAACTATATCCCACAACTCAAGTTGTTGTGTCTCAAAGAAAGCTTTTATCTTATCTTTCCAGTAATCAAATTTTTCTCCATCGAATAGAGGAGGACGGTTCATATGACCACCTTCAGTAGACATGTTCACAGTATAAGATCTTTTCTCTTAACACTGTTAAGTGCTCAACCAAGAGGCCGAGCTCTGGTACCAATTGAACGTGAACACAAGAAGGGGGGTTGAATTGTGTTAAAAACCTTTCGCAAACTATGCGTAAAAACTTCAAAATAAGTTGTTCAAAACTGTTTTGTATATCGGATGCAGAGAATAAAACAGGACCGGATGCAGAAATTTAAACAGTTTATAAAAACTTGTTTTCCTGAGCAAGGTAAAGATAAATAATGTAAAGCAGTAAAGGATGAGACTCAGAGATTTATACTAGTTCACCACCAACTGGTAGCTACGTCTAGTCCCTTCGTTCCTGAAGGATTTTCCACTATAATCAACTGATTACAATTTCCTCAAGAGTATTCTTCTGTCACAAACTTGACAATACTCTCAACTTCTCAAAACGACTCAGTACAGTCGAGCCTTTGAGGAACAGAGCCTTAACTAGGCCAAATACAGTTTTACAAAAGAGATTATGATTTTGATAACAATCAAAATAACTCTCACAGAGAGGATGAAAAGATTAAGCTCAAAACAGAATAGCTTTCTAAAAGAAAGTATAAGACGTTGAGTTCAGTTCAATGTAGACCAGAAACTTGGCACGAAGCTTGATTGCACACTTGAGTAATATTGCTTTTAGAATGAAGTTTCTTCACGCTTCTAATCTGCTTCTTCAATGAATACCTTGGGGTATTTATAGGAGTCTTCAAGGGTATTACCGTTGCAGTAAAAATATCTCCTTGCTATTGAGTGAGGTAATTTGAAATGTAGTCCTTTTCATCCTTTCCAGAGAATATCAGAATAGTACACATTACCGTTTTCGTACAATCTGCAATTTACAATTGCCTTGTACGATTTTTGTCTTATGCTAAAGGTGTCACCTTTGCTTCCTCGTACATTAAAATGAGTGCACAAAATCAAATTCGAATTCGCCCTGCAGTCACCGAGGTCGAGAGCAAAACGTGATCACCACGCGTGCTTCATTAAAGAGATCGACGCCGCCGTAATCGCAGGACGGACGCTCGTAGCAATTGAGTGTTCCACGTGTCAAGAAGTCACGCTGCTGGACGCTTGCTGTTAACAAGACGCTGAAGTGGGTTCGAATGCTGACACTAGTGGATTGTATTCAATTCTTTTGTATATTTCTTCTTCTTTCTTGAGTGATTTGTACATATATAAATAAAACTTTTGATACCTGTACACTCAAAGATATGTTAGAGGATAAATTGTTCTCTTGAGAAATATTTTGTTATCATCAAAATTAATGAGGGTCTAAACTTCTCAATCGTTTAGGTTCCAACAAAATTAAGACTGTTCTCTTTTTCACTGCAAGGGAAAGCACAACTATGGTTGGATTCATTCCCACCTAACTCTATTACTACTTGGGAGGACCTGAAAACTAAGTTCTTGAATAAGTACTTTCCTCCCGCAAAATCTGCAAAGCTGAGATCTGACATGTTTGGATTTACCCAAAATAAAGGAGAATCAATGCATGAGGCTTGGGAAAGATTTCAAGATTTATTGAGAAGTTGTCCTCATCATGGTTTCAATAAGTGGCAGCAGCTTTAAATTTTATACAATGGTTTCAATATGCAAACTAGAAGAGCTATTGACACTGCATGTGGAGGATCTTTCGGAAAGAAAGCACCCACTGAGGCTTTTGATATTATAACTAAAATGGCTCAGAACAATGCTCAGTGGTCAGCTAATGATAGACAGCCCAGAAGAAAGAACCAGCAGGCAGGTATTTACAAAGTAGAAGCTAACACAGCTTTGGAAGCAAAATTGGAGGCAATGGCTAAGAAATTAGAGACTTTGATGGCATTACAAACCCAGTCCAATTCTAATAATGATTGGGGTTGTATGGCAATTGAAGGTCAATTAGAGGAAGTCAATGCTATAGGCCAGAAAGATTTTGACCCAAAATCGAGGATGCAAGAGGCTATGTTGAAGTATATGCAAAGACATGGACATCCGTGTATAGGAGTTCTAGCCGGTTTCATGGAGAAAACTGAAGAAAGATTAAAGGCTATAGAAAATAAGACAGTTAAGGCATCTTGCAACTTCTGTGGAGTAACAACTCATATTCAAAGGACTGCACTGAGGAGGTGAATTTTGTTGGGCATAAGCAACATAATGACCCATACTCAAGCACCTACAACCCCGGATGGATGAATCACCCAAATTTCTCATGTAGAGATCAACAGAAATCCCAGGGCCAAAATCAGAATACTTATAAGCCCCCACATTTGCAAAATTGTGCACAGAACGATAGAAGTCCCGGAGAAAATGACATTAACAACTTTATGGGACAGATGAATGAAAGGTGTAGCAACTTGGAAAAAATAGTCACTGCGAACGCATCACGCCAGAAAACATTGAGCGAGCAAATGGCAATTGTGTTGAAAACAGTGACTCAAAGAGAAAAAGGAACACTCCCAAGTCAAGTGGAGCCAAATCCTAATGAAAAGTACAATGCAATCTTCTTGGAAAAAGAGGAACCAAAAGAGGAGAAGACTCAAACTGAGTCTCAGCAGGTAAGTAACTCTTCCCAAGGTTCTAAAAATTCTTCTATGGATAGGCAAGATAAGAGGTTATTAGAAAAACTTAGAAAGTTACCTGTCAATATCTCTTTGACTAAAATCGTCTCTGAAGTCCCTAAATATGTTAAAGTTTTGAAAGAAATAATTTCTAACAAAAATAGGATAGAAGATGAGACTGTTAAGTTGAATGAGGATTGCTCTGCTATCCTTTTAAAAAAGTTACCATCTAAGCTTAAAGATCCAGGAACCTTTGTTGTTTCTTATTCAATTGGTAATAATACATTTAAGGCACTATGTGATTTAGGCTCAATTATAAATTTAATGCCTTTGTCTATTTGGAAAAAACTGAATTTGCAGGAACCCCAACCTACTTACATGTCTTTGCAGTTAGCTAACAGAACTCTTGTTTACCCAAGAGGAATAATAGAAGATATGCTAGTTAAGATAGGAAAATTTATTTTCCCATGGAGGAAAACAAAGATGTTTCTATTATTTTAGGAAGACCATTCTTGGCAACAGGAGATGCTACCATTTAAGTAAAGAGAGGAACCATGACTCTAAGAATTAAGGATGAGGAAGAAGTATTTAATATATATAATTCGAACAAAATTTCTCCCTCTAGTGCTTCTTGTTGTTTCTTACAGGATATAAAAGTTGAAAAAAGGAAAGAAGTGCAAGTTGAAGAACAAGATAGTGACTCTTTAGAGCAGGATAAGGACATAACACCTTCTTTGATTTTGGAGGCACTGTGTTTGCTTAAATTTAAAGGACTTGATAGTGATGAACCTTCTTGTCATTTATTACACTTTTTGGCTTGGAAAAATCTAACAATCTTGCAGGAGCCAAAGCAGGAAGGATAAAGCTCAAATTATTTCCCCCTTCTCTAGGAGGAATAGCAAAAGAATGGTTCTCAATATATCCCAAGCACCACTTTTCAAGTTGGGAAGAATTAGAAGAGGTGTTTTTAAGAGTTTTCAAATCCAGACTAGAAGAAAGAATGGATCTATTTCAATTTTTTCGAGGATTCAAGAAGAACACTCAAGAGGAATATACAGGTTTTAAATTAGACCCATCCTTGATCTTAGAGGTATCAAAATTGCAATTCAAGGGAACCACAAGACAAAATCCTATTAAGCACATGAGATAGTTCTGTAAGAAAATGAAGAATGCAAAGTTTGAAGGCTTGTCTCCAGATGAAGCAAAGCTAATGATTTTCCCATTCTCATTAGATGAGGAAGTCAAGATTTAGCTTTATCTCCTGCCAGTTGAGGAAGTAAAAATATGGAACAACTTGATGAAGAAATTCATTAGGATTTTTGCACCCAACTTTGAGAAGCCAATTTACATCTGTGAAGACTGTGGGTACATAATGAACCCACCAAAAAAGTGCTCAGGTTCTGCATGGATGAACCACTCAGAAAAAGGTGATTACCTTGTTGTGTTTCCCAAAGGTGAGAAGATAAAAGGTAATGTTAAGGACGGGCCATTGCCTGCTGAGGACTAATTCTTAAGTCCTCTGACCCGTCAGGCTCGGGACGTTAAACAAGTGCTTACCAAGAGGCAACCTCGATTATTAACATTTTTATCTCTTATCTGTTTATTTTATTTCTATCCTTATTTTATTTTATTCTATTTTTATTCATTTTAGGAATATTTAAAAATACAAAAAAATTACAAAATTGAAAAATCAAATTTTTTTCCAGAAAACCAGTAGGTACGGGCGCACCTTACACCATGTACGGCCATACCACAGGCTTCACTTTCAAAATGCGGAGAAACAGACAGGTACGGCCGGTCATAAACCAGGTACGGCCGTATCCCATGTCCAGAGGCTGAATATAAGGTAAACAGTAAGAGGTAAGGGCGTACCTCACCCTCGTACACCCAAAACCTCTCCATTCGAGCACCCTCTTCTCTTATTCTCTTCGCATTTCCACTCACAAGATCATCCAGGTACTGATTCTAAACTCAATTTGTGGATTGATTGGCTGTTTTATTGGTTATTTTAAGTTTTTAGTTAGTTTAGGTTTTTTGTTTTGTGTAATTCTAACTTTAGGTGATTAGGAGTAGTTTTTGCTTGGTTTTGCTTGCTTAGAGACCCTAGGAATGATTAGAGACTTGAAATCTAGGCTTAAAATTGAGAAAATCTAATCATAGGGTAGATTTTTCATAAAATCAGATAAAGACGACCGCATCTATCAAGAACAAAGCCATACCGAAGGTCAGATCGCCTTAGGGTTGAAGATCGACCATAGGTACAAGCGCATTCATGGCGTAGTACGGATGTACATAGACCTTAAGTCAGCCGCATCGACCTATTGAATCGTATGCATTTAGAGCATCGATACTGCATTTCACACAAAGCACGACCGTACCTAATGAAATTTAATTTTTTCTATTTGATTTTTGCAGGAAAATGCCTAAGTGCCAAAAGACCGACTGTTCTTCTTCTGCTGCAGCAGCACGTGGCTCTAGAGCCGTGCCTCACTATATACCAGAGCAATTCAGAGATCATTACAGGTATCTGCGAGATATCCACACCCATTCCCAGATATACTTAGACTTTGATGCCCTTCAACAGGTTGGCCTACAGGGAGAGGTGGAGACCCTGCTGCAGAGGATAGGATGGCTCCAGGCAGCCTCTGTCAGACAGCCCTTCTTTGTGGAGGCAGTTATAGATTTCTTAGCCACCTGTGGCTATCATATGAGAGACAGAGATCCCCAACGCGCAGACGGGGAGGATGAGCAGGAGCAGGAGATTGTAGTTACATTTTGGATCCGTGGGAACCACCATGAGATCACTTTGGCTGAGTTCAACATTGGACTTGGATTTGAGATGGCGCAGTCAGTTCAGACGCCAGAGTATTTAGAGGCCCTTCTGGAGATCCCAGAGGGATGGCAGGATTCAGAGAGTTGGATAGCTCTCACTGAGGATGGCCACTACATTCCTAGCCGGGCCAAGGCCAGCAGGATTAGAGAGCCAGCTGTGCGGACAGTACACAGATGGATTGCCCGTTCCATAAACGGGAGAGCCTTGAGCGACGGCACGGTCACGAGGCCAGACTTATTTTTGTTGTGGGCCATGACAGAGGGACGTCGCTGCGACACCATGATGTTTTTCTTATGGACGTGCACCCACTTGGGCTCATCTTCAGATTCAGAACACCGAGCACATCGCCTTGGGTTCTTTCATCTCTCGTCTAGCCCATCACTTCAGAGTTCGAGCCACGATGATTGAGATGGAGCCCATTGGCATTCAGAACCTTCTTAACATTGGTGTTCTGTGGAGATTGGGCATGGGGACTTGGAGGTCATCAGACCGAAGGAGCAACAGTAGCAGCAGCAGGACGAGGCTGCAGATTTTGTCCCACTAGCAGAGGAGCATCCACTACCACCATCCACCACCACCACTGCCACAGCCTCAGCTAGTAACAAGAGGCAGTCTAGCTTTGTAGAGCATATGACCCATGTGAACCAGCAGCTGACACTTATTTTGGAGCACCTACAACGCATCCAGTCTTTCCCTCCTGCTGAGTGATGCAAGACCTTCATTTATTTTTCTCTTTTAGTTCTTAGGCTTTGCTTTTGTATTAAAAAGAGATGCACATATTTTGGGGCACTTGCATGATACATTTTATTTTATTGCTTTTCCTTTTATTTTATTTTTATTATCTTTTACTATATTTCTTTTTATTATGTTTCTAAACTTTTTAGTTTTGTGTTGTACAGTTCTTCCGCCGCTTACCAGCTCCATCGGTATTGCGACAAGGAAACAGAATATTTTGCCAATATCTCAATCCAATTTGCTCGGGATATTTTTCAGAGGGGAGTCTCTTTCCACATTCCTTTATAGCACTTATTTCTCTTTTATTTTATCTTTTTGTGCTTGTTTTAAAATAGTCGTAGTGGGAACACTGTTAGAAACAAGTGTAGGGAGAGAGTTTTACATTATGCTTATTACTTGGATGTGCTTATAATTATAGAAGAACTTTAAATTTTTGCTGATTTAGGGGCTATACAAAAAAATATTCTTTATGACAACTTTTGATTGAATCAATTCGTTCCTGGTATTGGAATTTGCTGAAAATTAGCATTGAAGTTTTGTGAGTTTGATTTTCTGTGTAAGCTATTAAATGTGAGTTTTGAGCCTGAAATAAGAGATCACATCATGTTTTTACCTCTTTTCTTTGTTGAGTGATATTTTTCTTGGAATGTGCATTCTAGAACTTGTGTTGAGACATTACGAAGCAAATATGAATTTATTTGCATGTGAATTTAGAAAGGGCAATTTTTAGGAATTATGAAGGCCACTACAATTTTGAATGCATTATCCCACTAGTTGCCCACTTTTGTGCCCAAAAAGTATTATGTTTAATTTCTTTGATACCCTTCTTGGTACTTTTGATTATTTTCTGCGAAGGCAACCTCGGAAAAGTTTATTTGAGAGCAATTAGTGGAAAAATCAAAAGAATAATGTTACAAAATCCCTCTTATATGTTTACAATAGAGAAGGCTTAAAAATTTATTCCCCTCCTAGTTCTTACAAATGATTAACTGCTGCATAAATGCATGAAAGGAGGAAAGAAAAAAGAAAAAAAAAGAAAGAAAGAGCGTCGAAAAAGAAAAGAAAAAAAATTTGTGATCATGCTCATGCCTTCATAATTTACAAAAAAAAAATATTGATTGAAAAATTGGATTCTTGCCTACTCTTGAAAGTGAAAAAGAATTAGGTTGCTTGTTTTGGTTGATTTATTTCTGACCCTTTGCATGACCTTTTCTTTCTTTTATCATACCAAACATTATTACCTTGGCCCTATTACAACTAATGAAAGACCCTCATTCCTCTTTTGTATGTCTTATAGATTCTAATAGTAGAGTTTTTGGTCAATGTACAAGCCTATGGTAATGCCATTTCATTTGAAAAATCTGAGTGTTAATGATTATACCTACAAACACTTTGAGATTGGTGAGAGTATGACTTGAAAATCACAGATTATTAGCTTACTTGAACTTACACTCTAATTGGGCATTCTATTTACTGACATGTTTTGTGATATCATATTGTTGTCTCACTTATTTTTCTGCCCCTATTTAGTAGAAATAGTTTTTCTTACTATAGTTAGCCAAGTAGTTTGCTTGAGGGCAAGCAAAGCTCAAGTGTGGAGATGTGTTAACACACCAATTTGTCTATATTTATAGGGTATTTTTAGTATCTAATTAAATCATTTTGCACTAATTAATGCATAAAGGTACTCATTTATGTCTTATTTGTTGGAACCTAAACGATTGAGATGTTTGGACCCTCATTAATTTTGATGATAGCAAAGTACTTGCAAGTAAACAAATTATCTTCTAATAAGTCTTGAAGTGTGCAGGTATTAAAATTGTTTACGCTTTATAAGTCACTTAAGCAAGACAGAGAAATTTACAAGAAATTGAATACATTCCATGTGTGTCAGCATCCGGTTCACTCCGGCGTCTTGTGTATAGCGAACGTTCGATAGTGTTATACTTTGACACGTGGATTACTCAATTGTCGCGAGCGTCCGTCCTTGTTATGAGCGAGCATCTCGTCTTTTAATGAATCACGTGATGGTCACGTTTGTGCTATTCTACCTCAGCTGTTTTGGAACGGAATTCGAATTTGATTTTGTGCACTTATTTTGATGTACGAGGTATCAAAGGTGACACCTTTGATATAAGACAAAATCCGTACAAGGCAATTGTGAAAAGCAGATAGTACAAAAATGGTAATGTGTACTATTATGATATTCTCCAAAAAGGAAAAAAAGGACAGCATTTCAAAATACCTCACTCAATGATATGGAGCTGAAATTTACTGCAACGGTAATACCCCTTAGAGACGCCTATAAATAGCCCAAGGTATTCATTGAAGAAGGTTGCTAAAAACTACTAGAAACTATATTCTGAAAGAGCTATTACTCAAGTGAGCAATCAAGTTTCGTGCCAAGTTTCTGGACACCAAGAACTGAACCTCATCATCTGATATTATTTCTTTTAGAAAGTTATTTGTTTTTGTGCTTAATCTTTTCATCCTCTCTGTGAGAGTTATTTGATTGTATTCAAAAGAATATTACTTTGTAAAAGTTGTTCTGCCAAATTAAGGCTTCGTTCCTCAAAGGCTCGAACGTACTGAGTCGTTTTGAGAAGTTAAGAGTATTGTCAAGTTTGTGACAGTAGAATACTCTTAAGGAAATTTGTAGTCAGTTGATTATAGTGGAAAATCCTTCAGGAACGAAGGGAGTAGACGTAGCTACCAGGTTGGTGGTGAACTAGTATAAATCTCTGTGTCTCTTGCTTTACTGCTTTACATTTACTTTTATCCTGCACATAAAAACAAGTTTTTGTAAACTTTATTTCCAACGTCTGGTCATACTCCAGCATCCGATTTCAAACAGATTCAAAATCCAGTGTTCTAAAGTGTTTTCAACATAAACTTTTATCCCTTTTTGTGTTCACGTTCAGTTGGTACCAGAGCTTGGCCTCTTGGTTGAGCACTTAACAGTGTTAAGAGAAAAGATCCTATACTGTGAATATGTCTGCAGAAGGTGGTCACATGAACCGTCCTCCTCTATTTACTAGAGAAAAATTTGACTACTGGAAAGATAAGATAAAAGCTTTCTTTGAGACACAACAACTTGAGCTGTGGGATATTGTTGAAAGTGGTTACCTTATTCCCACTAATGCTGTTGGTGTTGCTATTGCCAGAGAAAATTGGAATGATGAGCAGAAAAAGAGATTTCAAATCAATCAAAAAGCTAGATTTATTCTTATTTGTGCTATGTCAGAAAAAGAATATGATAAATGTGGCAAATTCGATACTACCAAAGAGATATGGGATTCTCTTGTTTTGTCTTATGAGGGCTCTGCCCAAGTAAAAGAAACTAAAGCTAGCATGTTGGTTCGCCAATATGAATTGTTTAAAATGGAAGATGGTGAAAACATTGAATCTATGTTTGGAAGGTTCCAAACACTTGTTCATAGGTTACAGGCCCTTGGAAAAAGGTGTACCACACCTGACCATGTGAGAAAGATCCTGAGAAGTTTGACCAAGCAGTGGAAACCCAAAGTCACTGCTATTCAAGAAGCAAAAGATTTAAATGTCTTGAGACTTGAAGATCATTTGAGTTCTCCGAAAGCTTATGAACTTGAGTTGAATGAGGAAGAACCTGTAAAGAAAAGCAAGTCTATTGCTTTGAAAGTCAACAAACATAAAACCAGTACTTCTAAAGCCCTTCAGGCTGAAGAAGAATCAGAAGATGAAGCTTCAAAAGGAGACATTGATGGGTCGAATGATGAGCTCACGTTCATATCCAAGAAGATCCAAAGGATGTGGATGGAAACAAACTTCAAGAAGAAATTCCACAAGAAAGATGTCGAAGACAAGAACGAAAGCAAAGACAAAATCCAAGTTGTCTGCTACGAATGTAAAAAGCCTAGACACTTCAAATCTGAATGTCCTAATCTTAAGAAGAAGCCCACGAGAAGTTCCTTCAAGGGAAAGAAGAAGAGTCTAATGGCTACATGGGAAGATCTGGATTCATCATCCTCTGAGGAAGATAATGATGAAGAAGCCAATTTTGCCCTCATGGCAAATATTGACTTAGACTCTGAAGAAGAAGTTGAAGAGGTAATAATATATGATTCTTATTCTGAACTTCAACTTGCATTTGATGATCTTCTTAAGGACTCTGCCACTCTCTCCACTGAGTACAAAGCTTTGAAAAAGAAATTTTCAAAATTATCACAAGATTTTCAAATTTTGAAAAATGAAAACTGAAAGCTCAATGAAGAGAACCAGAAGCTGAAAACTGAAAATCAGCATCTGGTGGATAGTCAGCGTCTAGTGAGATGTCAGCAACTAGAAGCTGAGAGCTCTCAAACTGAAAGCTCTAAAACTAAAGGCAATCCTAAGTGTAAATCAAATGATTATGAATATGCCTTTCAAAAGTTTCTTGCAGAGAGTGTAACTCAAAGAAAGCAAGCTTCAATGATTTGGGGTGTCAGTAAAATGACAACTCAAGGTCTTGGCAACATATCAGATGAACCCTCTTTAGAAAATAAAAATCCTGCATCTGATAAATCCAATGATCACAGTAAATGCTTGCATTGTACTTACTGTAACAAACGTGGTCATTTGAAAAGTGCATGTACTGCTTTTAAGACTAAGAAGGACAAGTATCCTTCAAGAACTAACCTGAAAGGACCCAAAAAGATATGGGTACCTAAAGATAAAATAGTCTATGTTACAGACATGCTTAGCAACAAAGTCAATACACCTATCTTGGTACTTAGACAGTGGATGCTCGCGTCACATGACGGGAGAAAAGCATATATTCCAAGAGCTAAGGCCTAGAGAAGAAGGATTTGTTGGTTTCGGAGGAAATTAGAAAGGTAAAATAGTTGGAATTGGTCGTATTGGTAAAGGTTACTCTTCCCTCCATTGATAATGTACTTTATGTTGAAGAGCTAAAGCATAATTTATTGACCATAAGACAATTATGTGACAATGGTTATGATGTCATTTTTACAGAAACTGGATGTTCAGTAAAAAGCAAGAAAGATGGCTCTATTTTCGTTACAGCTAAGAGGAAACAAAATATTTATAAAATTGATCTTTCTGAACTTGCAAAACAAGATGTCAAGTGTCTCATGTCTGTTGAAGATGAAAAATGGATTTGGCAACCAAATCTTAAATTCCAATCTGATGCTCTCTGTGAGGCATGTCAAATAGGAAAATAAGTTAAAACTTCTTTCCATTCGAAAAATATTGTTTCAACCTCTAGACCACTTGAGCTTTTGCATCTTGATCTCTTTGGTCCAACTAGGACAGCCTCTTTAATTGGAAAGAAATATGGGTTAGTCATTGTTGATGATTTTACTAGATGGACATGGGTTAGATTCCTTGCCCACAAGGATGAGTCATTCAAAGTATTTATTGTTTTCTGCAAATCAGTTCAAAATGAAAAAGGAATTTGTATTTCTTCAATTAGAAGTGATCATGGGGGAGAATTTGAAAATGAAAGCTTTCAAAAATTTTGTGAAGAAAATGACATCTCCCACAATTTTTTCGCTTCTAGATCACCACAACAAAATGGTGTTGTAGAAAGGAAAAACAGGTCCCTCTAAGAAATGACCAGGACTATGATCAATGAAGCTGATATTGCAAAACATTTTTGGGCAAAAGCAGTAAACACAGCTTGCTATAATCAAAATAGAATTCTTATTAGACCTATTTTGAAGAATACTCCATATGAACTGTGGAAAAGTAGAAAACCAAACATATCTTATTTTCATCCCTTTGTTTGATATGTTATATTCTGAATACTAAGGATCAACTTGGTAAGTTTGATTCCAAAGCTGACAAAGGTATCTTTTTGGGATACTCTGAAAGATCTAAAGCTTTTAGAATATACAATAAAGAAACTTTGATAGTGGAATAATCCATGCATATCAAGTTTGATGACAAGAAGCCTGATACTACCATGTCAGAGCTAGATGAATTATTTTCAGAATTAAATATTGGTGGTACAACAAACAGTGAACCTGCATCTTTAGCATCTGGTGGTGACCAGACACAGGATTCTACTCAAGCGTAAGCTGAAACTAGAAAGTGTTGGAGATACAAAACCAATCATCCTAAGGATCAAATCATAGGAGAACCTGGAGATAGAGTAAAAACCAGATCCTCTTTCAAAGAGCATGCGGATATTGTACTTCTTTCTGAAATTGAACCTAAAACGATTGATCAAGCATTGGAAGATGAAGGTTGGATTCTGGCTATGCAAGAAGAGTTGAATCAGTTCCAAAGAAATGATGTGTGGAAATTAGTCACTCTACCAGAAAATAAGCAAGCTATTGGTACTAAATGGGTATTTAGAAACAAGCTTGATGAAGATGGTAAGGTAGTGAGAAACAAAGCAAGATTAGTTGCTCAAGGTTACTCACAAGAATAAGGTATTGATTTTACAGAAACTTTTGCACCTGTTGCAAGGTTAGAAGCTATTTGCATCTTACTTTCATTTGTTGCACACCATGAGATAATTCTTTATCAAATGGATGTGAAAAGTGCTTCTTAAATGGTTTTATAACTGAGAAAGTCTATGTGAAACAACCTCCTGGTTTTGAAGACATTGAATTTATAGAACATGTTTTTAAGCTTAAAAAGGCTCTATAAGGTCTTAAGCAAGCTCCTCGAGCTTGTTATGATAGACTGAGTTCCTTTTTAATGGAAAACGGTTTTATCAGAGGTCAAGTAGACACTACTCTATTTAGAAAATCATCAAACAAGCATTTTATACTTGTTCAAATTTATGTTGATGATATTATATTCGGAGCTACTAATGAAAGCCTTTGTAAAGAATTTTCTAAGTTAATGCAGGCTGAATTTGAAATGAGCATGATGGGAGAATTAAAGTTTTTCCTTGGAATTCAAATCAAGCAATGCAATGATGGTATCTATATACATCAAAGCAAATACATCAAGGAATTGCTAAAGAAATTCAAGATGGTGGATTGCAAGCCAATGAGCACACCTATGCATCCTACATGTACTCTTAGTAAAGATGAAACTGGTACGAAGGTAGATCAGAAAATGTACAGAGGTATGATTGGATCTCTACTTTATCTTACAGCTTCAAGACCTGATATTATGTTCAGTGTCTGCCTGTGTGCTAGATTTCAATTTGATCTTAGAGAATCACACTTGAGTGTTGTTAAAAGAATATTTAGATATTTACAAGGATCTACTAATCTTGGTTTGCTTTATAAGAAATCAAAAGATTACAAGTTAGTAGGTTTCTGTGATGTTGACTTTGCTGGAGACCGAATTGAAAGAAAAAACACAAGTGGAGGCTGCCAATTCCTTGGAGCAAATCTTGTGTCTTGGTCAAGCAAAAGACAAAGCACTATTGCACTCTCAACATTAGAAGCTAAATACATCTCAGCAGCAAGTTGCAGCTCTCAACTTCTGTGGATGAAATATGAACTTGAAGACTACTTGATAAACGAGAGTAACATTCCTATCTTTTGTGATAATACATCTACAATTTGTCTTACTAAGAATCCGATATTGCATTCTAGAGCAAAGCATATTGAGATTAAACATCATTTCATAAGAGACTATGTTCAGAAGGGTATTCTTGAAATAAAATTTGTAGACACTGATCATCAGTGGGCTGACATCTTTACAAAACCCCTTGCTGAGGATAGATTCACTTTTATAAGAAGAAACTTAAATTTTAATCTTATAGAAGAATGATTAATCTCAGCGTCTTATGATATGCATGTTGGAACCTAAACGATTGAGAAGTTTAGACCCTCATTAATTTTGATGATAACAAAGTATTCACAAGAGAACAATTTATGTTCTAACATTTCTTGAAGTGTGCAGATACCAATAATACATATATTCTAAGCCACTCAAGCAAGAAGAAAGTAATTCTCAAGAGAAGGATTCATTCTATGTGTCAGCATCCGGCTCATCCTTGTGAGCGTCTGGAATTTCCTCTTTACGCACTATGCTTATCCAATTGCTACGAGCATCCGAACTTCCGATTCTGAGCGAGCGTCTGAACTTCATTTCAAATCACGTGTTAGTCACGTTGCTGCTCTTCCTCTCAGAAGTTTCTGGAACGGTTTTCAAAATTGATTCTGAGCGCTAAAATTGTTGTACGAGGTATCAAAGGTGATACCTTTAGCTACAAGACAAAAATCGTACAAGCAATTGTGAAAAGCAAGGTAAGATTTAAAACGGTAATATGTACTACTAGGATATTCTCTCGCAAAGGAAGAAAGAGATTTTTTGAATTTACCTCACTTAATGGAAAGGAACCATTTTTACCGTAACGGTAATATCCTTGGAACTCCTATATATACCTCATGGTATCCATTGAAGAAGTAACGCATATACAGTGAAAAAGCTTGCTGAAATTCTGCTGAAATATTACCTCATTTACTGAGAACAAGCACTGCTTCTGTGAGCAACCAAGTCTCGTGCTAAGTCTCTGGACTACAAGAACTGAACTCAGCGTCCGACCCTTTCTTTAAGAAAGTTTTTCTATAGTTGAGCATAATCTTTTATCCTCTCTGTGAGAGTTATTTTTAATCAGATTTCAACTCACTTGTAAAAGTTTGTTTTGGCCTAGTTAAGGTCAGATCCTCAAAGGCTCGATCAGATCGAGTCGCTTTGAGAAGTTGAGAGTATTGTCAAGTTGTGACAGAGAATACTCTTGAGGAAATTGTAATCAGATTGATTATAGTGGAAAATCCTTCAGGAACGAAGGGACTAGACGTAGCTACCAGTTTGGTAGTGAACTAGTATAAATTTCTGTGTCTCCTGCTTTACTGCTTTCTATTCATTTCTATCTTGCTGTGTTAAAAACAAGTTTTATCAAACTGCTTTTTCAGCGTCCGATTATTCCCAGCATCCGATAAACAAACAGTTTTGAAAAACTTGTGTTCTAAAGTGTTTCTAACTTAAAGTTTGCGAAAAGTTTTTTAAGACAATTCAACCCCCCCTTCTTGTGTTCACGTTCAGTTGGTATCAGAGCTCGGCCTCTTGGTTGAGCACTTAACAGTGTCAAGAGAAAAGATCCTATATTGTGAACATGTCTACTGAAGGTGGTCATATGAACCGTCCTCCTCTATTCAATGGAGAAAAATTTGATTACTGGAAAGATAAGATGAAAGCATTCCTTGAGGCACAAAGTCTTGATTTGTGGGATATAGTTGAAAGCGGATACATTCTTCCCGCTAATGCCCTTGGCGTTGCAATACCTAGGGAAAACTTTTCTGATGATCAGAAAAAGAGATATCAAACCAATCAGAGGGCCAGATTTATTCTCATCTGTGCTATGACAGAAAGAGAATATGATAAATGTGGTAAGTTTGATACTGCCAAAGAAATCTGGGATTCTCTTGTGTTATCTTATGAGGGTTCTGCCCAAGTAAGAGAAACAAAAGCTAGCATGATGGTACGCCAGTATGAGCTATTCAGAATGGAAGATGGAGAGAACATTGAAACTATGTTTGGAAGGTTCCAAACACTTGTTCATGGGTTGCAGGCCCTTGGAAAAAGTTATACTACACCTGATCATGTGAGAAAGATCTTGAGAAGCTTGACTAAGCAGTGGAGACCCAAAGTCACTGCTATTCAAGAAGCAAAAGATCTAAATGTTCTTCGGCTTGAAGATCTTATGAGTTCTTTGAAAGCTCATGAACTTGAGCTAAATGAAGAAGAACCTACCAAGAAGAGTAAGTCTATTGCTTTAAAAGTTAATCAACATAAACCTAGTACTTCTAAAGCTTTTCAGGCTGAAGAAGAAGAATCAGATGATGAAGCTTCAGATGGAGATTCTGATGGATCAGACGATGAGCTAGCATTCATATCTAAGAAGATCCAGAGAATGTGGAAGAAAAGAAACTTTAGAAGGAAGTTTCAGAAGAAAGATTCAAAGGACAAGAAGGAGAACAAATACAAGGAAAAAGCCCAAGTCATTTGCTATGAATGTAAGAAGCCTGGACATTTCAAATCCGAGTGTCCTAATCTTAAAGAAAAGCCCACAAGAAGCTCCTTCAAGAAAAAGAAGAAAGGTCTCATGGCAACATGGGAAGATCTTGACTTATCCTCCTCTGAGGAAGATAAAGAAGAAGCTCACATTGCCCTCATGGCGGCATAATCGACATTGACTCAGAAGAAGAAGTTGAAGAGGTAATAGTATATGATTCCTACTCTGAACTTCAACTTACTTTTGATGATCTTCTTAAGGATTCTGCCACTCTCTCTACCGAGTATAAGAATTTGAAAAAGAAATTTTTAAAACTATCACAAGATTTTCATTCTTTACGTAATGAAAACTCTATACTCAATGAAGAGAACCAGAAGCTGAAAACTGAAAATCAGCGTCTGGTTGATAACCAGCGTCTGGAAGCTAACAAGCAACCGTGGTGAGAGCTCTCAAGCTAAGAGTTCAGAGTTACAGTGCAATCCTAACTGCAAATCAAATGACTATGAACAAGCATTTCAAAAGTTTCTTGCAGAGAGTGTAACTCGTAGCAAGCAAGCTTCAATGATCTGGGGTGTCAGTAAAACGACAACTCATGGTCTTGGGTATATATCAGATGAAACCCTTTTGGAAAATATTTCAGCATCTGATAAATCCTATAGTCATAGTAAATGCTTACATTGTACTTACTGTAATAAATCTGGTCATTTGAAAAGTGCATGTAATGTTTTTAAAACTAAGAAGGATAAGCCTCCTTCAAGAACTAACAAGAAAGGACCCAAAAAGATATGGGTACCTAAAGATAAAATAGTCTATGTTGCGAGACATGCTTAGCAACAAAGTCAACACACCAGTCTTGGTACTTAGACAAGGATGCTCGCGTCACATGATGGAAGAAAAGCATATGTTCCAAGAACTAAGACCTAGAGAAGTTGGATTCGTTGGTTTCGGAGGAAACCAGAAAGGTAAAATAGTTGGAATTGGTCGCATAGGTAAAGGCTCTCTTCCTTCTATTGATAATGTTTTATATGTTGAAGGACTGAAACATAATCTATTGAGCATAAGTCAATTATGTGACAATGGTTATGAAGTCATCTTTACAGAAACTGGATGTTTAGTAAAAAGTAAAAACGATGGATCTATATTCTTTACAGCAAAGAGGAAACAAAATGTTTATAAAGTTGATCTTTCTGAACTTGAAAAACAAGATGTCAAGTGTCTTATATCTGTTGAAGATGAGCAATGGATTTGGCACAAAAGATTAGGTCATGCCAACTTGAGGTTAATCTCAAAATTAAACAAGCACAATCTTGTTAAAGGCTTACCAAATCTTAAGTACAACTGATGCCCTTTGTGAAGCTCACAAAAAGGAAAACAAGTTAAAATTTCCTTTCATTTAAAAATGTTGTTTCAACTTCTAGACCACTTGAACTCTTACATCTTGATCTTTTTGGTCCCACAAGGACAGCCTCTTTAATCGAAAGAAATATGGTTTAGTCATTGTTGATGATTTTACTAGATGGACATGGGTTAAATTCCTTGCCCACAAGGATGAGTCTTTTAAAGTATTTATCAAGCTTTCTGCAAATCAGTTCAAAATGAAAAAGGCATTTGTATTTCTTCTATTAGAAGTGATCATGGGGAGAATTTGAAAATGAGAACTTTCAAAAATTTTGTGAAGAAAATGGCATCTCCCACAATTTCTCCTCTCCTAGAACACCTCAACAAAATGGTGTTGTAGAAAGGAAAAATAGGTCCCTCCAGGAAATGGCCAGGACCATGATCAATGAAGCTGATATTGCAAAACATTTTTGGGCAGAAGCAGTAAACACAGCGTGTTATATTCAAAATAGAATTTATATAAGACCTATTTTGAAAAAGACTCCTTATGAATTGTGGAAAGGAAGACAACCAAACATTTCTTACTTTCATCCTTTTGGTTATATTTGTTATATCCTGAATACTAAAGATCAGCTTGGTAAGTTTGATTCCAAGGCTAACAAAGGAATCTTTTTAGGATATTCTGAAAGATCTAAAGCTTTTAGAATATACAACAAAGAAACTTTGACAGTTGAAGAGTCCATTCATATCAAGTTTGATGATAAGAAGCCCGACAATCGCAATGTCGAGCTAGATGAGTTATTTTCAGATTTAAACCTCTATGACAAGTCGACGGTGAACATACATCTTCATCATCCGTGGTGACAAGACGATGAATTCTACTCGCCGAAGTCGGGCCGTAAAAGATGGAAGTACAAGACCAATCATCCAAAAGATCAAATCATAGGAGAACCGGGTGGCAAAGTACGAACCAGATCCTCCTTCAAGGAGCATGCTGACTTTGCACTTCTCTCTGAGATGGAACCTAAGACGATTGATAAAGCGTTGGAAGATGAAGGGTGGATTCTAGCAATGCAAGATGAGTTAAATCAGTTCCAAAGGAATGATGTCTGGAAGCTAGTCACTCTACCAGAAGATAAGCAAGCTATTGGTACTAAATGGGTATTCAGAAATAAGCTTGATGAAGACGGTAAAGTTGTGAGAAATAAAGCAAGGTTAGTTGCTCAAGGCTACTCACAAGAAGAAGGTATTGATTTCATCAAACTTTTGCACTGTTGCAAGATTAGAAGCTATTCGCATTTTACTTTCATTTGCAAAGACATCATGAGATAACTTTATATCAAATGGATGTGAAAAGTGCTTTTCTAAATGGTTTTATAACTGAGGAAGTTTATGTTAAACAACCTCCTGGCTTTGAAGATATTGAATTTCCGTAACATGTTTTAAACTTAAAAGGGCACTATATGGGCGTAAACAAGCTCCCAGAGCATGGTATGATAGACGAAGTTGCTTTTTAATGGAAAATGGATTTACAAGAGGTTTAGTTGACACTACTCTTTTCAGAAAAACCTCAAACAAGCATTTCATACTTGTTCAAATATATGTTGATGATATTATTTTTGGAGCCACTAATGAAAACCTTTGCAAAGAATTTTTTAAGCTTATGCAGGCTGAATTTGAGATGAGCATGATGGGAGAATTAAAGTTCTTCCTTGGAATACAAATCAAGCAATGCAGTGATGGTATTTATATTCATCAAAGCAAATACATCAAAGAATTATTGAAGAAATTCAAGATGCTGGAGTGCAAGCCTATGTGTACACCTATGCATCCTACCTGCACTCTTAGTAAAGATGAAATTGGTAAGAAGGTAGATCGAAACTGCATGCAGGTATGATTGGATCTCTACTTTATCTTACGGCTTCAAGACCTGATATTATGTTCAGCGTCTGCCTGTGTGCTAGGTTTCAATCAGATCCTAGAAAATCACACCTAAGTGCTATTAAAAGAATATTTAGATATTTGCAAGGAACAACTAATCTTGGTTTGCTTTATAAGAAATCAAAAGATTACAAATTAGTAGGTTTCTGTGATGATGACTTTGCTGGAGATCGAATTGAAAGAAAAAGAACAAGTGGAGGCTGCCTGTTTCTTGGAGCTAATCTTGTGTCTTGGTCAAGCAAAAGGCAAAGCACAATAGCACTCTCAACAGCAGAAGTTGAATACATCTCAAGAAAGAAGTCATAGCTTCTCAACTTCTGTGGATGAAGTATCAACTTGAAGACTACTTGATAAAAGAGAGTAACATTCCTATCTCTGTGATAATACATCTGCCATATGTCTTACTAAAAATCCTATACTGCATTCTAGAGCAAAGCACATTGAGATTAAGCATCATTTTATAAGAGACTATGTTCAGAAGGGTATTTTAGAAATAAAATTTGTAGACACTGATCATCAGTGGGCTGACATATTTACAAAACCCCTTGCTGAAGATAGATTCAATTTTATAAGAAGAAATTTAAACTTTCATCTTATAGAAGAATGATTAATCTCAAATCGATAATAATCTAAATCTCAAGATCGATATGACATGAGCATGTATGTGCATCGGATCTTATATGTCATATGCATCATAACTCATCATCCGTAAGTCGGTTGCGTGCGTCCGAGCACACCCACACGTGTCACACGTGTTAAGGATTCAAGCGTCTCATCATATCTACTGAGTCATGATTATTTACGTTTTCAATAAAATCTTTTACTTTTATTTTGGCATCCGCATTTAATGAAAAAGCGAATCTTTATTTTCTTTTCTTTTTGATTTATTTTTATAAGAGAATACGAAGCAATATTTTGAAAAATAACTGTACCATTCTCCTTTAACTTTCCCACTACTCCACATTTTTCGCTCCACTCTGTGTTTTTTGCAAAACTGTACTCGTTCTCTTTTTTCTCTCTATCTCTCTGTGTGTGTTTAAACCCTAAAACCTCCATCACCTCCATCTCTCAACTGCAATCATGGCTGGAGTAACAACTTCTGAATATACAGCTATCTACGACACCATGACTGAAGGAAAAGTCTTGTTAGAAAATCGAGTTGATTTGGAAAACTTCAAGCTCTATAGTTTCGACTTCTACAATGGGTTCAAGGCAATGGGCCGAACAAGATTTCTTCCGAACCCTGAGGTTCCGTGATCGCGATTAAAGAATTTTGGGGTAATGTTCGGTTACACAAAGGTGGCATCTTTGAAGGAACAGTGAAAGGATTCAAGTTTGTATTTACCATCAAAAATATTTCGGGATTCTTGGGTGTCCGTGTGAAGGCATCGCTTTCTATTCGTAATGGCCGACGATTTCATGGGATTGAGAAGGTCAATAATGATCTGTTTGAGAACTACAAGCAATGAAAGAATCAGTGAAACACCTATCGCCAAGAATCAAAAGTCATTTCGTAGTTCTTCATAAGATAATCACCAAGAGCTTCTTGTTGAAGGCTGGCTCCAGTGACATTGTCAACTACGAACAGAAATTCATCATGAGACACTTCATGGCTGGTAACAAGGTGAACCTGCCAAGGTTAATCTACAACAACCTGCTTAATGCACTGGTTAACTCAAGAAAAGGTGTTGCTGACAAGAAGAACACCTACAAGTTCATTCCTTATGGTGTCCTGCTCACCAAAATGATGATCAAGAATCTGGTCATAAACAAGCTGACTGCTTTACCAGATCAAGAGAAGGCAAAGTATTTTGGTGCTAACAATATTGTGATTCCTGACACTTTTGGAGTCAACAGCCTGGTAAGAATGAAATTGCTCACTGGGTCTATGATCAAGAAGGTGAAAGTTGAGCAACAGGAAGAGGAAGCTGAAAAGAAAACCACCAGAAGCTCAAAGCCTGGTGTGAAAAGACTCTTGAGTCTCCTTCATGAGAGACCAGAAGAACAAAATGTAAGGTGGCTCCTGCACCTATCGTTGAAGAACCGTAAGATGAGGACAGAGTTCCCATCACCAGGTTCGAGAAAAGGAGCAACCGTCGAGAAGCAAGTCTCAAAGATCCAGAAATGTAAGAAGGATATTCAAGATCCGCCTCCAAAGAATCGCCCCCCAGAAGTCAAGAGATTGGTCGTGCAATCAACCTGAACCAAAGGTACCGAATTCTCCCGATGAATCAGATCTGCTTTTGCATCCAATACTATTTCGCTCCACCAATATCCGCTGCACAACCACCAAACACTCAAACCCGTGATACGTAAAACCTCCATAGTTTCTAAACAACTTACCCAACCATCATCCACTACACTCAACCTTAACCTACCACAAATTTCCCCAAACACTTCACTCACTTCATACATTTCCAAGCTTCATTCTCATCCTTTTAACCTCCTGTTCAAAACACCTCCCATTAATCCCTTCAAACCCCACTCACCAAAAGCCTACAAAATCACCAAAGCCACTCCCACCTTACTTACCCTTACCATTAAACCCACAGTCGCTGGTGAAAAGAAACATATCTCATACAAACCACGATTTGTCAAGTATGAGATATATAACAGCATCTACAACCGTCCCTCCACCTGGCATTTAAAAACCTTCACCTCTGGAGCTGCCAGATTGGAAATTGCCGCTCCAATAAGTGCAACCTTCAAGGATGGGGAAGACCACATCCAAATGTCTTTCAAAGGAAGGTTGAGACCAGCATCCGAAAGCAGAGCAATTCCTTTCTCCATTGATCTTCCTAGATCCCTACCACAGTCTGAACCGCTCACATTGGAAGAATGTGGAAGGTGGATCACAGATGAAGAAGCTGCCTTCATGGCACACTGTCTTGAGCAGAAAAGGCTTGAAGTCATAGGACAATACCAAGACTCATCATCTGTTTCTGTTAAGATAGTACCAGATAGACAAAGGTGGCTACCTTGGTCTATCCTGGAAAAGGAAGGAACTCGCCTCGCAAGCAAATTTTTCAAAGCAACATCGGGCGAAAGGAGTATGAGAAGGCACCTGCAAAGTACAGTCTTAAGGAATTCCCTCAGCTTCCGATTGCCAAGATCTCTGAGGATCATGCCAGAAGGTATTACCTGACTTCTCTGAAGAAATATGAATGGAGAACTGGCTCCTCAAACTGCTGCAATGCTGAAAAGGCCACTATTTCAACTGTTGGGACAATCAGCAGAGTTACTGACATCAATCTCAGAACAGTGTACTTCGATGACATGTTCAGATGCTCGATGAATCGCACCTTGGATTGCATGAAGATTTATGACCAATGGACTGTTGTGACCAAGCACTTCGACATTGGGTTTACGTGGAGTCAATGGTCTGAATCGTGGAAAGCCAAAGCCATATTACCATGCCTCGACCCCCTAGTGCTAGAAGAATATGACAGGGAAAATCTGAGAAGAATTTACCTGGCAGAAAATGAAGCACTCTCCTTCACCTGTGAAGCATTGAGTGTCTTTATCAGAAATTTATGGGGAGAAGACGCTGGGAATAGGTTTGACTCTTACACAGCTGATGTTGTTCTTCATAGAGAAACCATCTTCATGCATTTGCTATATCCAGAAGATGTGAAGCATAAATGGAAGATTCAGACAGAATCAGAGCTCAGAAGACTCAGAAATTTCATCAAATGGGTTATACCAAATGATGCATTCTTCTTAAGAGCTCAAAGGAAGAAGGATTTGAGACTGAAGTTATCCAACTGGGTGCTAGCAGAGCATCAGAAGATGAAGTCTGCATCTGTACCAGAAGCTGGACCTTCTACTTCTACTTCTGCAGTTGAGATGGTCACCATTCCCAAAGTAGAATTTGAAGAAATGAAGGCTACAAACTTGAAGGTCACTCAGCTAGAGACTGCATTGAAGCTACTCTATGAACGTCTCAATATCCCACCTCCACCTCCTCCAAACCCTTGATTTTTTTGTGTGTGATATAAAATCTATCTGGTTGATACAATTATATATATATAAATATGTTTGATCTAATTATCTGCCTTTTTGTTCAAATTTTTCTAAGTCTTATTTTGACTATGATGTGTTTTTACACTCTTTTTGTCTGATGACAAAAGGGGGAGTAAAAGAAAGGTATGATGAACACGAAAGAAAGGTATATTGAACACGTGAGAATCCGATTATCCACCATCCGATGGATACACTGGAACTAAAGTATCATGCATATCATTTCATACATAGCATTTTTGTGCGCTAATATTCATTGATCTAGTGCTATGATAATGTTTAATAAATTTTCGGTACAATGAAATATATTTGATTAAATCAATCTATTTGGTATATAATCAGCATCCGATCTCACTTTATTAAATATATGCTCTGATACATTTACGGATTTTTCGTAATTACTTAAATGAATTTGTTTACCAACAATTGCCTTAATACCTGAATTGTTCATATATATTGATGCGTTCGAAATAGCATATAGTTTAGTGTTAGTTTTGCATCACTTTTTAGTCATTTTAGTCATTTTTATCCATGTTATTTATGCATTTGGCTTGATTTGAATAACGCACTTGGTTTTGGTTCAATTGTGCTTAAAGGAAGGTATTTGTCCTAGGAAAAAGGAGAAAAATCACTTGGAATAAGTTTGGGTAATTTGTGCTACAAGTTGATAATGTAATGTTGTCTCAGCCTGACACTTGTTCAGTATTTTAATCATATCTGGAGTTTTAGGTGTCCAAATGAGATGAAACCGGTGCCATTGGAAAGCTAAGATCCATATCTTCAACCTTCATGAAGACACCTTGAGCTAATTCGGACGTTAAAGAGGTGAAAAATACAAAACAACATGAAGCACGGCCTGGCCGTGTCGAAAGCACTGCAGTTGCGTGACAAAGACCTAAAGCGTGCGAGAAACAGAATGAAGCACGGCCTGGCCGTGCCTCACACCACGGCCGTGTTACGATAGCACCCTGGATGCAGAATTTTACGTTTTTACATGTTTTGGACCTGTTTTTTACTCCTTTTCACCCTAGACTATAAATAGACACTTTAGAGACGTGTCTAGGGTTGGAACTTGGATTCTTGGGGGCACGGTGGAGGATAGGATTCGTTCTCCTCCTCTCTTCTTCCTCGATTTTTCTGGTTTGGTTTTTCTTACTTTATGAGTAGCTAAATCTCTTAGACTAGGGTAGATGAATCTTGATGAAACTCTTGTGTAGTTAATTCTATTTTATTAAAGCAAGTTGATTTCATTTCAATTGAGCTTTCAATTCTCTGCGCTTAATGCTTTTTGATACTTGGCCGCTATTGAATTGATTTTGGGTTTTTCATGATGATTGGGAAATTGGGTGAATGACTTGAACTGAGATTGCTAGCCATAGTCATGATGAGTATAGGAATATAACTTTGTGATTATGTGTTCTTGTGAATCATTGATCTTTATGCTTAACTTTATTATTGGTCACCTAAGGAATTAGGGATTTTTGGTTTAGTTAAAGGGGTTATGAGACAAGGAATTGTACTTAATCTAATATCGTTGATTCGAACTTCAATTTGTATGGGATAACTTGCGTTGGTTGTAGATTAAATGCATAAGAGTGAAAACAAGAAGATTCGATCCCTAGTCATTTTTAATCCTTTGATTTTTAAATAGTTGTTATTATTAATTTTCAATTGTTACAAATCTACTTATTTCCAAATACCACTATTAGGTTCTCGCTCAAAATAGTTACTGAACTTTGTTTAGTTAAATAATCAATCGCAATCCCTGTGGAGACGATCTTACTTATCACTTTATTACTTGTGCGATTCATTTTGCTGAAATCCTCAACAAGTTTTTGGCGTCGTTCTTAGGGATTGTTGAATTGATATTTAACAAGGCAAACTAGTGTTATTTTGAACATTTATTTTCTGTTTATATAACAAAAAAAAACCAAAAATTTAAAATTTCTTTTCTCTTCTTATAAAATTGTTGTGCTGCTCACAATTCTCTTAGCTTCTGTAGCATGCAGCCTCTTAGATGTGATTTTTGTGGAGTAAAGCATAGAAATGGCTATTGTGAGGATTTCTTAGTCATGGTAGAAGAAGAAGAGGACTATTGCATGGAAAGTATCTTGGGAGAAGAAGAGTCACATCCTAAAAAGCAAGAGAAGACAAGTGCCTTAGAAGATGCTCTTATGCAGTTCATGAAGATGACTAAATCCAATTTCAAGAAACATGAGTCTTATTTCAAAAACCAAGAGGCCTCTATCAAAAATCTGAGAATCAAATTGGGCAACTCTCAAAGCAACTTGGAGCAAACCAAAGAGTCACATCCTCAAGCTCAATTCAAGAATCCCATGACAGTAGACTCTTACCTTAACAATGTTTGGGTGAAATTCATGAGAGCCAACCAAGCTTCATTTGATAACTTTGAGGTTCGTTGTGAGAGGTTGTCGAGCAATTATCCCAATTTGAGCGTAAGAAAGTGGAGATAGAGAGTGAACATAACTTCATGGTGGCATTGGAAGAAGAATTGAAAAACAAAAATAGTGACATGGAAGAGGACCTAAGGGTGAGGCACGGAGAGATTCATGTGATAGCTCAACTCTTGGGCATTGAAGAGAATCGTCTTCCGCAAGATGAATTTGATGTGCTTCAAGATAAGGAGCTGGAAACAATATCCCAAATGTACAATTGCTAAGGCATGGGCACACTTACTTCCCTATGCCAAGTACATGGGAATTCTCTCCAAAAGAAGGAAGCGGAAGGATGAAATCTTCTTCATGACATATTATCCACCCTAACGAGGGTGTTGAAGTGTCAAGCTAATGACGTTAAAGAAGCGCTTCTTGGGAGGCAACCCAAGTTTTTCGGTTAGTTCTTTCCTTCTCATCCTTGCTTCAACTTAAATTTTTACATTGGGGACAATGTAAGTTTTTAAGCTTGGGGTAAGGAGTTTACATTTTGTGCATTTAGTCTTGCATCTCATTTTAGTTTTTGCATCTTGTGTTAATTTTTGTTTTTGTTTGCATCATTTTATCCCCCAAATTGTCATGCTATTCTCTTGTGCTTTTCCATGTGTGCCGTAATTTTGTTGAAATTTGAGATTGCAATGATTTGGAACCCAATTATTTTCTCTTGTGATGGACTTAAAGGTAGTGTTCTTAATGTACATAGTGACAATCTTTTGATAAGTTGAGAATTAGCATGTGGCGCTCTGATTTGATGTTTTTCACTGATTTTGACTTCTAAATGTGAGACTTGAGCTTGTATCGGGGCTTGCACTTTATCATGTTTATATGCCCCCTTCTCCTTGTATGAGTGTGTCCATCCTGATTGTGCTCTCTAGAACTTGACTTGAAACCATTTCAAAACTTGAAAATTTTTGTCTACACACTTGAATATGATTAAGGCATTATAGGCATGTTTTCAAGACTCTGATTTTTGAACGAAAGCTTCCTCTAGTTGCCCCTTTTGAGCCTTAACTGAAATAAATTTTCTTGGTACCCATGCTATTGACCAATGTTTATGGTACCTTTTTAGAGTATGTGTAAGGGAGCAATTAGTTGTGAATCTTGTGTAAATTATGCAGTGCTTGAAATTTGGGACCTCTGCTGTTATTCAATTCCTCCCCAGTAATTGCAAAAATCTCAAATGGGGGAGGAAACAAAAAAAAAGAGAGAAAAATATATGAAACAAAATAACAGAAGAGGAGCAAAATAAAAAGGTGTTGAAAACAAAAAGGAGAATGAATTGTTCCGCTTATGCTGCTTTAAAAGGGTTGTTGTCTATTATTTTAGCCCTTGTGTTTCCCCTTTCTGGTTTTTATCCACCCGTACAAGAACAATCCCACAGCCACGTTACAACCTTGCAAAAACCTTTTGATTCTAGTGTGTTTTCATGAATTGTATGCTGAGATTTGGTTAACAGTCAAGCTTATGGTAGAACACTTTCATGGATGGATTTGAGCGATTTGTCATAACCTTTAAACACTTGGAGAGTTGTGAGGAGAGTGCCTTATCAGTGAGAGACGTGATTCCAGAGCGCCTGATTCTCTAATTGGACTTGATTTTGGGTTGTCCCTATTGTCTGTTCGAGCCTTTAGCCTATTGCTTGAATGTGCTATTATCTCGGGTTCCTTATCTGTTGCGTCTCTTGTTTCTTTACTTATCTTTGGCCACTGTAATTGCTTGAGGACAAGCAAGATTCTAAGCTTGGGGTAATTTGATGCGTTCGAAATAGCATATAGTTTAGTGTTAGTTTTGCATCACATTTTAGTCATTTTAGTCATTTTTATCCATGTTATTTATGCATTTGGCTTGATTTGAATAACGCACTTGGTTTTGGTTCAATTGTGCTTAAAGGAAGGTATTTGTCCTAGGAAAAAGGAGAAAAATCACTTGGAATAAGATGGGGTAATTTGTGCTACAAGTTGATAATGTAATGCTGTCTCAGCCTGACACTTGTTCAGTGTTTTAATCATATCTGGAGTTTTAGGTGTCCAAATGAGATGAAACCGGTGCCATTAGAAAGCTAAGATCCATAGCTTCAACTTTCATGAAGACACCTTGAGCTAATTCGGACGTTAAAGAGGTGTAAAATACAAAACAACATGAAGCACGGCCTGGCCGTGTCGAAGCACTACCGTGTTGACAAAGACCTAAACCGTGCTGTAAACAGAATGAAGCACGGCCTGGCCGTGCCTCACACCACGGCCGTGTTACGATAGCACCCTGGACGCAGAATTTTACGTTTTTACATGTTTTGGACCTGTTTTTTACTCCTTTTCACCCTAGACTATAAATAGACACTTTAGAGACGTGTCTAGGGTTGGAACTTGGATTCTTGGGGGCACGGTGGAGGATAGGATTCGTTCTCCTCCTCTCTTCTTCCTCGATTTTTCTGGTTTGGTTTTTCTTACTTTATGAGTAGCTAAATCTCTCAGACTAGGGTAGATGAATCTTGATGAAACTCTTGTGTAGTTAATTCTATTTTATTAAAGCAAGTTTATTTCATTTCAATTGAGCTTTCAATTTTCTGCGCTTAATGCTTTTTGATACTTGGCCGCTATTGAATTGATTTGGCGTTTTTCATGATGATTGGGAAATTGGGTGAATGACTTGAACTGAGATTGCTAGCCATAGTCATGATGAGTATAGGAATATAACTTTGTGATTATGTGTTCTTGTGAATCATTAATCTTTATGCTTAACTTTATTATTGGTCACCTAAGGAATTAGGGATTTTTGGTTTAGTTAAAGGGGTTATGAGACAAGGAATTGTACTTAATCTAATATCGTTGATTCGAACTTCAATTTGTATGGGATAACTTGCGTTGGTTGTAGATTAAATGCATAAGAGTGAAAACAAGAAGATTCGATCCCTAGTCATTTTTAATCCTTTGATTTTTAAATAGTTGTTATTATTAATTTTCAATTGTTACAAATCTACTTATTTCCAAATACCACTATTCGGTTCTCGTTCAAAATAGTTACGAACTTTGTTTAGCTGAATAATCAATCGCAATCCCTGTGGAGACGATCTTACTTATCATTTTATTACTTGTGCGATTCGGTACACTGCCGAAATCCTCAACATATATCTAAACTGTTAAATTCAGGGGGAGACCCTCAATGTCTTTTTGAAACTAAATTGTTCATCAACCTTAGATATTTGTCATCATCAAAAAGGGGGAGATTGTTGGAACCTAAACGATTGAGAAGTTTAGACCCTCATTAATTTTGATGATAACAAAGTATTCACAAGAGAACAATTTATGTTCTAACATTTCTTGAAGTGTGCAGATACTAATAATACATATATTCTAAGCCACTCAAGCAAGAAGAAAGTAATTCTCAAGAGAAGGATTCATTCTATGTGTCAAAGATCCTCGCCATCCTTGTGAGCGTCTGGAATTTCCTCTTTACGCACTATGCTTATCCAATTGCTACGAAGCGTCCGAACTTCCGATTCTCGAGCGAAAGGCCTCAACTTCATTTCAAATCACGTGTTAGTCACGTTGCTGCTCTTCCTCTCAGAAGTTTCTGGAACGGTTTTCAAAATTGATTCTGAGCGCTAAAATTGTTGTACGAGGTATCAAAGGTGACACCTTTAGCTACAAGACAAAAATCGTACAAGCAATTGTGAAAAGCAAGGTAGTACGAAAACGGTAATATGTACTACTGGGATATTCTCTGCAAAGGAAGAAAGAGACAGCTTTTTGAATTTACCTCACTCAATGGAAAGGAGCCATTTTTACCGTAACGGTAATATCCTTGGAACTCCTATATATACCTCATGGTATCCATTGAAGAAGTAACGCATATACAGTGAAAAAGCTTGCTGAAATTCTGCTGAAATATTACCTCATTTACTGAGAACAAGCACTGCTTCTGTGAGCAACCAAGTCTCGTGCTAAGTCTCTGGACTACAAGAACTGAACTCAGCGTCCGACCCTTTCTTTAAGAAAGTTTTTCTATAGTTGAGCTTAATCATTTATCCTCTCTGTGAGAGTTATTTTTAACTGTATTTCAACTCACTTGTAAAAGTTTGTTTTGGCCTAGTTAAGGTCAGATCCTCAAAGGCTCGACCGCATCGAGTCGTTTTGAGAAGTTGAGAGTATTGTCAAGTTGTGACAGTAGAATACTCTTGAGGAAATTGTAATCAGATTGATTATAGTGGAAAATCCTTCAGGAACGAAGGGACTAGACGTAGCTACCAGTTTGGTAGTGAACTAGTATAAATTTCTGTGTCTCCTGCTTTACTGCTTTCTATTCATTTCTATCTTGCTGTGTTAAAAACAAGTTTTATCAAACTGCTTTTTCAGCGTCCGATTATTCCCAGCATCCGATAAACAAACAGTTTTGAAAAACTTGTGTTCTAAAGTGTTTCTAACTTAAAGTTTGCGAAAAGTTTTTTTAACACAATTCAACCCCCCTTCTTGTGTTCACGTTCAATGCATCATTCAGCATCTGGTATGACATAAACATTCACACATGTACACATATAATATGTCATTCACATCACAGAACTCAGCGTCCGGTGAATTCATTTGCGTACGTCCGAGCACACACGTGTCACGCGCGTGTGGGACTTAAGCGTCTCATTACACCTAATCTAAGTCATGATTATTTAGGTTTTCAATAAAATCTTTTTCTTGATTTTATCTTCATTTTGGCAATAGCATTTAATGAAAAAGGGAATCTTCATTTTATTTTCTTTTTGATTTATTTTTTATTCATAGAAAATGTGAAGAGGTTTTTGAAAAAGTAATTGTACTATTTTATCAAAACTTTCCCACTACTCCACCTCTTTCGCTCCACACTCACTCTATTTTTGTCTGCAAAAACTACTTTTTTTTTCTCTCTCTCTCTGTGTGATTTCTCTGAAACCCTGGACATTCATCACCTACTCTCCTACTGCAACCATGACTGATGTTATGGTTGGACAATACACTGCTATCTGGGCTGGAAAAACTACTTCCTTTGTGAACCTGTTGATGTTATGGTTAATGCTATCAAGGAAGTCTGGGGAAACGTTCATATGCTTCCGGGTGGAATAGTTGAAGGTCATGTCAGAGGTTTCAAGTTGGTGTTCACCATAAACACCATCGCTGATACCATTAAGTGCCCCTATGAAGGCATTGGTTACTATGCTGGTTAGAAAACGCTTTCAGAGGAATGGAAAACGTCAACGAGGCTCTATTCGACAGCTGTCGCCAGTTGAAGGAAAATGATGTAACTCCTACTGCCAAGAATCTGAAAAGTCATTACAGAGTTCTACACAAAGTTATTGCTAAGAGCGTTATTCTGAAGACTGGGTCAAGTGACATAGTGAACTATGAGCAGAAGTTCATTATGAGAAATTATATGGATGGTCACAAAATCAACTTACCTAGGTTGATTTTCAACAATATTGTCAATGTGCTTGTTGGTTCAAAGAAGGGTTCTGCTGACAAGAAGAACATTATAAAGGTTATTCCCTATGGAGTTCTTCTTACTACTATGATGGTCAAGGATGGAATTGCAAGAAGGCTCAGTGCCTTGATAAACAAAGAAGAAAGAGATAAATATTTTGGAATTGGTGCTATTGTTCGTCCTGAGGTTTTTGGAGTCAATAGCCTGGTGAGAATAAAATTGATCAATGCTGATATGATCAAGAAGGTGAAAAAGGAACAAGGAGAAAGAACATAAACTTCAGTTGGTGAAGTAGCTGAAACAAAACCCACCAGAAGCTCAGTATCTGGTGTGAAGAGAGCTGGTGAGTCTCCAGTAAGGGAGACAAGAAGCAAAAAGCAGAAGGTGCCTCCTGCACCAGAAGGTAAAACTGTACCAGAAGATGATGAGGACCGAGTCCCCATCAGAAGCATTATAGAGAAGAAGAGAAAGGCAGAAGCTGAAAAGCCTGTTTCATTGTCTGGCCCTAAGAAGTAAGCTCATCCACCTCCTCCTACTACTGCTGCTCCACAAGGAAAAAGGAAGAGATTGGATAGGCATTTTGAGAAGCTTAATCCAAAGGTACTAGATTTTATAATTGATGACTCAATTACTACCTTTGACTCTGATGACACTATTCCTGCACCGCCACTCTCTGTTTCATCACCACAAACACACCCCACACAACCATCATTCACCAAAACATTAGCCAAGAAAACTAAAACACAAGCCCTTATCCTCACCACTCAACAACCTCCATCCATCGAACCACAAACCTCCCAATTAACCACAAAACCCAAAACACTTACATTTCCCTCACCACAAACCTCTACCTCATCAAACACATCACTCACTACATAATTTCATCACTCCACTCTCACCCTTTCAACCTACTCTTCAAAATCCCTCCAAACCAAACCAAAACATATAAAGTCAAGGTGACTTCCCCTCTCCCACTTATCTCACTCTCAAACCTACCAACTACTATGGTGCCAAGAAATATGTGTCATCTATAAACAAACCACAGTTTGTTAGAGAAGAAGTGTATCATTCCATCTATGATCGCCCTTCTCTGTGGCACTTGAAGACATTCACCTCTGGAGTTGCAATACTGGAGATTGCCCCTCGATCAAGTGTCACTGTCTCTGAAGATGGTGAGAAAGTGGAAAGGTCATTTAGTGGAAGATTAAGACCTCTCTCAAACATAGGAATTATTCTTTTCTCTATTGATCTTCTTCATTTTCTGCCACAATATGAACCTCTTACTCTGGAGTAATGCGGCAAATGGATCACAAATGATGAGAAATCATTCATGGCTCGCTGCCTTGAAATGAAGAAGATGGAACTGGTTTTCCTAAACAAAGATCCTGCTTCTACTCTGTGAAGATTGTGCCTGATAGGCAAAGATGGCTACCCTGGACTATCCCTGGTAAAAGGAAGGAACCAGCTCCTAGTAAACTTCCAACATCTATTAGTCTCAAGGAGTATGAAGAAGCTCCTAGGAAATACGATATTAAAGCATTCTCTGAGCTTTCGGTTAAGAAGCTATCTGAAGACCATGCTCGGCGTATATATCTGAACCTCCTCTAAAGAGATGATTGGAGAACTGACTCTTTTGGCTACTGTAACGTAGAAAAGGCAACCATCCCTACTGTTAGCTCAATCAGCAGGGTAACAGACACAAACCTAGCTACTATTCATCTGGATGACATGTTTATATGTTCTGTTATTAGGCCTCTGAGTGTTATGAAAATAGAGGATCAATAGGTTGTTGTTTGCAAACACTTCGACATTAGATTCAGTTGGAGTAACATGCCTATGTCTTGGAGAGACAAAGCCATTCTACCTCGTCTCAAGCCTCTCAATATTGAAGAAGAAGATAAGGAGAATTTGCATAGATTGCGCCTAGCTGAAAATGAAGGACTTATCTTCATTTTTTATGGAATGGGAATCTTTATAAAAAGCAATTTTGGAGAAGAAACTTTTACAAAATTTGATGTATATGTTGAAGATCTGCTTAAGCACAGGGAAACTATCTTTCTGCGTATGCTTTACCCTGGAGAGATTGTGCAAAGATGGGAATTGTCTATGGAAATTGAGAAACAGAAGATGGGAAATATCATCAAATAGAGCTTGCCAAATGATGGTGTCTTTCAGAGGATCAAGGAAAGAAAGGATTTGAAACTGAGACTGTCACAGGCAGTGCTAGCAGAGCACCAGAAGATGGAATCTCAACGAGCTGCTATTGTTGAACCTGTTCCAGAAGCTGAAACTTCTTCTTCTCCTCCGGCTACAAATGATGATGTTGTCATCTTGCCTAGAGCTGAATTTGAAGCTATCATGGCTACAAATCAGAAGGTTTACCAGTTGGAAAGCACAGTGAATCTTTTTTTGGAATGCTTCAATCAACTTCTTCCTCCTCCTCCACCAAACCCTTAAAAACATTTCATTTTTTTTATTTTGTATTACTGTTAACTTGGTACAATTTTCTTTCTTGGTTCATATTTTGAATGATCTAACTTTTTGGTACAATTCAAATTTTTCTAGTATTATTACTTACTGTTTTGATTATGATGTTGATTACAATTTTTTTGTCTGATGACAAAAGAGGGAGTAAAAGAAAAGGTCTGATGAACACGTTGAAAGTCTGATGAACACACTGAAGTATCACACGTGTCATGCATAAATCATTTCATAACATATTCATTGTATGTGATTTGTCGTTCTGATACGCATTGATATTCATTGTCTTGTGCTCTGATAATCTTTAATCATTTGCTGGAACAATTTTATAATAATTGGTACAATGAATTTCAGCATCTGATCCTCAAAAATTGTTTGAGTATATTCGGTATTGGTACAATGATCTCAGCATCCGTTCTCATCGTTTAGCTGAATATATGCTCTGATACTTGTATGTCTTTTGCGATCACAATGCTCTAATTGTTATAAATTGCTCTGATACTTGAATTCTTTAATTTTATCCGAGTTGTTGAACTCAGGGGGAGACCCTTGAAAATATTTTTTACAATTAAATTGTTCATCAACCTTGGATATTTGTCATCATCAAAAAGGGGGAGATTGTTGGAACCTAAAAGATTGAGAAGCTTGGACCCTCATTAATTTTGATGATAACAAAGTACTTGCAAGTGAACAAATTATCTTCTAATAAGTCTTGAAGTGTGTAGGTATTAAAATTGTTTACGCTTTATAAGTCACTTAAGCAAGAAGGAGAAATTCACAAGAAATTGAATACATTCCATGTGTGTCAGTGTTAGCGTAATTCATACACTACTTTTTAAGGCAAGTGCACCAATCGCAACCAGTAATATAGTAATGAATAGAGTATCGTCTCCACAGGGATTATGATGGTTATCAATAAGAATAAGTGTGTAATTACTTAAAACAGAAATGATTTGGATATTTTGATTGTAATTGTAACGTTGAACAAGTTAAAGTAAAAATAGAATTGACTTGGTTGGTTGAAAACGACTAGGATTTGAATCCTCTTGTACTTGCTCTTATGTAACTAGTTCATCATTAACTGAAGTAATTTCATATAAGTTGAAGTTCGAATCAATGAATTAGCTTAAGGACAATCCCACTTGCCTCATAAACCCTTTATTACAGCCACGATCCTAATCCCTTAGGTGATTAATGATTAGACTAAGCAATAAGATCCATGATTCATTAGAACACATAACCACAAGTTATATTCCTATAATCTTCATGATTATGATTACTAATCTCGATTCAAGTTCATTCATCCTATTTTCCAATAAAGATGAAAAACCCCAATTCAATGCAATAGTGATCAAGTATTGAAAAGCATGAAGTATAGAGATTAGAAACTCAATTTACATAACATAAACTTGTATTAATATAAGAGAACTAACTACATAAGAGTTTGTACATGATTCATCTCATCTAATCTAAGGTATTTAGCTACTCATGGTAGTAAAAAGAAGAAAACAAACATATGAAAGAAAAAGCAGCTCCATTGATGATCCGAACCTTGTTCCCGAGAATGAATCCTCCTTGAAGATCCAAGAACAATGGAACCCTAGCACTCCTTATCTTTCTCTTTAGTGTTTTGCTGTGCAAAGGTCCAAGATGATTAAAAAGTGAACAAATATCTAATTATACTGATTCTGCGGCCACGGAATGCGCGTCAGCGCTGATTAAAGCGATACAAATGCTGCGTCCAAGCCTCACAGCGGCTTCAGTTTGCGAAAGCGAGCAGGTTTACATAAATGCGCGTCACGGCGTTCCTTTACTTAAATAAATGCGCGTCAGCGCATACTCAATTACTTGGCTAAATTCGCATTTTTGGCTACCTTGAATCTTATGCTCTCACTGAATCATCTTCTTTGCCTTTAATTGAATTCTTGAGAGTGTCTTAACGCTTTTGGTTTTGTTTCCATTCCTTGCAATTCAGAGTGCAATATACATGAGAATAATGTAAGAGTTAAAACATACAAACAAACAACCAAGAGTAAAAAATTACAAAGGTTAAGCTCAATAAATATTCAACTACTCTCGATTCCTCATGTATTTAATTCAATTAATCACTCTAAATTAACATAAAATGAAAACTTATCACAACCCAACTTGGCAATTTGCTTGTCCTCAGCAAAAATTAATTTAAAAACATGGGTAAAAAAATTGAAATTAATGGATGTATTTTCAATCTCCACCATAAACACATGCTCAATCAACTTTCCTTTTAATCACACTTGTCAAAGGTGATTCATGCCTTCTTATATCACTTGCTTTCTCAATTCCAAATTCTCCCAAATGAACAAATCAAGCAACATAATACAATTATCAATTATGCTCAACTTATCGGACTTTCCTCACAAATGATATTTCACTTTCCTCTGAATTGTCATTGGGTTCGTTCTCTCGATCACATCATCACAACACTCTACCATGGAAGCATTGACCAAGTTCTAAAATTAAATACAATGCAATGTAATACACATTTAAAAGGCCTTTAAGGTTGTGAGGCTTAGGTAGGCGGGGAATTATTTGGATAGTAGGCTCATAATCTTGAAGTAAGAAATAAACTACTTCACGACATTGATATCAAACCCTTGTATTCATTCACATAAATCTCCCCCAACATAATTGATTAAGAACAATAGGTAATATTTACACATTAATGACTTTTTTTTTTTTTACAATGAACAAGTCCAAATTCTATACAAAATTGAACAATTTAAGTTCTTGTACATCCACCCCAAACTTAGAATCTTTGCTTGCCCTCAAGCAACCCCAAACAATCAAATGCTAAGACATGTCGTAATATAGCCTCTTGAACTCCAAGTAAGTAGGGACAATTGAGATCTAGGTCTTAGGCTTGCAAAATAGATCGCAAATAATGGACAATTAGGCTCAAACGGGCTAACAAAGTTAAATGAATTAGGTGGTGAATTTAGGCTCTAGGTATTAGAAAAAAATTGCCTCATATGTGTAAACATGCAGTATAAAATCCTAAACGAGGTCAAATTAGAAAATGTCACATATAACGAGGCTTTGAGAAGAAAAAGTTACATTTGGCACAAAATTCTCCTTTGGTTAGAGAGAAATTAAGCACAACGAATCTTGCGATTAAATGTTACTTAACATGCTTCAAGGGTTATTTGTGAACTTTTTTATCAAAGAGGCATGCAAAGTCTGATCAATTGTGTATCCATTACAATTCATAAGCATGCATATCATGGGGATTCTGAAAATAAAAAACCATAATTCCACTTATCAAATCAACATCTTAACTCAAAAATTCATTTAACACAAGGTACAAAAAAAAGAAATTAGAGTTCCCCAAAACAAACAATCGATACAAAATACATTGAATATTGATATTTAACATTGAATATTGATATTTAAACAGAAAAATAAAAGAAAAAAGATAAAAGTAGAAAACCAAAGCGGTGAGCCATGGGACTCAACGCTGAGTGAAATGATGGGGCGGGCAGCCTGCCCCATTGAAAGAAACTAGGGAGGCGCTCTGAAGGCGCCTCGCCATCATCGGAGTAAGGCTCCTGGAAAATGTCGGCGTCCATATTCACGACTGGCCACTTTGGTAGCACCGATAGCTCAGTAAATAGCACTGCGTCCTGCGCCTTTGAGCTCGTGCTTCTTGCGTTTCTACGGATTACGAGCCATAGTTCCCCACATAGAGCGAAGATTTGTGCAAAAATTGTTTTCTATGTTAGTATCAACACAAACATCTTAAAATTCTATGAACATTATCACTTCACCACTATGGTTTTCCAACAAAGAGATTACCAATGCAATTCATATTTTCATATTAAAACTCTTGCAAAAGTTGACAATCTCAATGGTTTGTGATTAAAGAATTCCTTATGCACTAACTTGCAATTAGACAAACCTTTGGTCATCTAATAATTTTCACATGATTATTTGATTGAGGACAACCAAATTTTGTCATTTGAAACAATGTATGGCATAAACATGAAGTATGGCTTAGCTCATTATCAAGTTCTATTCCCTATACTCTCATAAGCATTTTATCAAACACTTTGTGTGCACACAAAGCATCTAACAAACCAACAATGGTTTCATCATGCAAAACTTCCCAAAATAAGAAAAATTCAAGGCTTCTGACTCGATCCACATAAGAAATAAACAGCTCACAACAACAACATCAAATTTCAAGCAAGAACTTAAATTTTCGACAACTTTCTTCATAGAGATGAAGCGACGAAAAATTAGAAAAAAGGAAGTCATGAAATCACTTACTTGATGATGAATGATGTATGAAGTAAGAAAATGTGAAGATTAATCTCTCTATGCAAGTTGTGCTTGAGTGGTGGTGAAGTTTTTAGAGTTAGGGTTGGTTAAGAAATGATTTTTGAGTGAGTGAAATGAGGACACGAGCATCTCCGTTTTATTAAGCCAGGTTGCGCGTCGCGCTCAAATTCATTTGTATTTGGCGTCGCGGCGCGCAGATCCTGGCTAAAATAAAAAATGCGCGTCGCGCGCAACAATTCAAGTGTAAATGCGCGTCACGCGCACTACTGACAGAGACAAAATTAAAAAAATGCGCGTCATGCGCTAAGGTTCTTGCGTCGCGCGCAGTACCCTGTTCCAGTTCACTCATCGGGTGCTATGCGGCGTCGCGCCGGGTCTAGCAGTGCAAATGCGCGTCACGCGCATGGGTCACAGAGGCAAAATTCAAAAAATGCGCGTCATGCGCACTACTTGCGCGTCACGCGCATCACCTGCAGCATTTTTTTTTTTTGGGCAAACTTGTTGCCATGGGTGCTTCTTTAACGTCACTAGCTTGACGCTTGGTCATTTTATGGATCTGCCAAGCGAAAGGGCTACTCTTGCCACGGAGACTTCTCCTCGAAAAATGGCTAATCTTTGCCCATTAACTTTGAAAGTTCTTGTGGGTAGGGATCTTAATTCCTTTGCTCCATGTGGAAAAACTTCTCACGATTACAAATGGTCAAACCGCCGGACTTGACTTACAGGAAAAGTTTTGACCTTGAATTGAAGAGTAGAACTTGTTGATTGCGAAATCTCTTCTCACCAAATGCTTGTCATGATAAGCCTTGGTTCTTTGTTTGTAAATGGTTGCATTCTCATAAGCCATCAACCTCATTTCATCCATTTCATTCAATTTGACAGCTTTTGTCCGACCAATTTGGAATCAAAATTCAGAAATTTTATGGCCCAAAAATGCCTTGTGTTCCAACTCCAATGGTAAGTGGCATGACTTCCCATAAACCGGTGATAAGGAGAGAATCTAATGGCGTTTTGAATCTTTGGCACGGTAGGCCCACAAAGCATCGTCGAAGCTTCTTTGACCAATCCTTCCTTGAAGCACCAGCTTTTCTCAAAATCTTCTTTATCTCACTATTGGAAACTTGACGCCCACTAGTTTATGGGTGATAGGGAGTGGCAACCTTATGCTTTACATCATACTTGTTCATTGATGTCTCCAAGTACTTGTTGCAAAAATCGTGCCCCACATCACTTATGAGCACTCTAGGTACTCCAAATCTGGAAAATATGTTTTCTTCAAAATTGACCCTTGTCACGGGAATCATTGGCTCTGACATGCCTCAACCCATTTGGTGACATAGTCAACACACACCAAAATGTATAAATTGGAATAAGATGATGGGAAAGGCCCCGTAAATCAATACCCAATGATCAAATGGTTCAATTTCGAGAATGCTATTGAGGCGCATCTCATTTTTCTGGAAATGCTTACTTTGGCACTTATCACATTGCTTGACATATTCATGACAATCTTTGAAAAGCGTTGGCCAAAGAACCCACTTTGTAACACGCATGCTTCTTTACTCCACCATAATGACCTCATACGATGAATCATGACAATGTTTCATTATACTTTGCTGCCTCCTCGAATGTGACACACCTTCTCAGATAACCCATCAGGCCCGGTTTAAACAAAAATGGATCATCCCAGATGTAGAAATTTGCATCTTTGAAGAGTTTCTTCTTGGCAAGTATAATCCTCACAGTATCACACTTGTTGCCTTAAAGTTAGCCATGTCGACAAACCATGGCCTCTCGGATACCATCAGCAGTGCTCATCGAGGAAATTCTTCGTTAATCTCTTTCTCCTTAAGCTTTACTTGAGAATTTTCCGGCCTTGATAAGTGGTCATTACCACATTCTCACTTCCTTTCTTGTCTTTTATTTCCAAATCAAACTCCCTGTGACAATATCCATCTAATGAGCGAGGCTTAGAATCAATTTTAGTAGCGGTATTTGATTGCTGAGAATAATCGATATAGACAATGACTTTCGATCCAATCAAGTAAGATCGAAATTTCTCCAAAGCAAATACTATAGCTAGCAATTCTTTTCGATGGTGGCATAATTCACCTGATTCTCATTCAAGACCTTGCTAGCATAATAGATGATGAAAAGAATTTTTCTGTTCTTTGTCCCCAAAAACAGCCATTCATAATCACTTGCATCGCACATGAGTTCAAATGGTAAACTCGATTAAAAGCTACTATAATCGGAGAGGAAATCAGCTTTCCTTTCCAACACATTAAAAGCATTCAAGCAGTCTTGATCGAACTTAAAATCAGAGATCTTTAACTAGGAGATTGCATTGGCTTTGCAATCTTTGAGAAGTCCTTAATAAATCTTCGATAAAAGCCCGCATGACCTAAGAAACTCCTCACTCCTTTTACATTCACGGTGGTGGTAACTTCAATTACTTCAATTTTGCTGGTCCACTTCAATTCCCTTTGCTGAAATTTTATGTCCTAAAACAATCCCTTCTTTAACCATAAATTGGCATTTCTCAATTTAACACTAAATTGGTGTCCACGCACCTCTTAAGAAACGAAGCTAGATTGGATGAACTGATCATAACATGAGCCAAAAGCAGAGAAATCATCCATGAACACTTCTATTGAGCTTTCAATCATGTCAGGAGAATATGGAGAGCATGCACCTCTGAAAGTTCAGGAGCATTGCATAATCCAAATGGCATCCGTGATGCGCCAAACACACCAAAAGGGCAAGTAAAGTCATCTTTTCTTGGTCCTCGGATCGCAATTTGGTTATACCGAATAGCCATCAAGAAAACAATAAAAAGCTTGGCTTTGCTAACCTTTCTAACATTTGATCCATGAAGGCAATGGAAAATGGTCTTTCCTCGTGGCATTATTGAGCTTGCGATGTAATCTATGCACATTCTCCATCCAAGTTCTTGTTCTTGTAGGATGAGCTCATTCTTTTCATTTTTGACCACCGTAAATCCCTCCTTTCTTGGGAACAACACCTTGGACTCACCCATGCACTATCAAAATGGGATAAATCATGCCCGCATCAAGAAGCTTCGAGGACTTCTTTAGACCACATCCTTCATTGTCGGATTTAATCTCCGTTGAGGTTGCACCAGGTTTAAATTCTTTTCTCCAGCGAATTTTATGCATGCGACGAATCACGGGCTTATTCCTTTCAAGTCGAAATAGACCAACTTTATTGCTGTCTTGTACTCCTCTCAACACTCTCATCAATTTTTCTTCTTCCTCCAAGTTGTGACAATGAGTTGCTCTAATAACTGGACTTTCTTCCTCATCATCAAGGAATACGTACTTCAAAGTGGGAGGGAGTGGTTTCTGATTTTTGTTTTTGGTGACCCTCTTCTTTTTCATTTCTTCTCTTTTCAAATTCCGCGACATTACGCATTAGTGTACATAACCATGTCTCACACATTCTCTTTATTTCCCTTCATCCTCCTCACAAAGATTTTCCAACGGCTGTACTAGTACTTTCTCAAGAGGGTTGAAGGATATTCTTCGAGAAAAAGTTTCCTCCAAGTAATTGACAATTGGCGGTTACCTGCGGTACGGTATCTCTATCGATTGGATGTTGCATTGCCTCAGACAAATTGAAGGTCACCTTCTCATCATGTACTCTGAGCATTAGTTGGCCTTTTGCACATCCACAAGAGCTCTACTGTTGCAAGAAGAGGTCTTCCCAAGAGAAGAGGAACTTACGCATCTTCCTCCGTGTCCCGAATAACAAAGTCGGTGGAAAAATGAACTTATCCACCTTCACAAGACATCCTCCATAATCTACCGTAAGGATATTTAATTGATCGATGCTAATTGAAGCGACATCTGGTAGGCTTCACATCATCATACGCCCAACTTCTTCAACATAGAAAGTGGCATGAGGTTGATACTTGCTCTAAGTCACATAATGCGCTTCCCGATAGTTATATTCCCTATAGTGCAGGGGAATTGTGAAACTCTCTGGGATCTTTGAGCTTTGGAGGAAGTTTAGTTGAATTATTACCTTTGCATTCCTCGATCAAGGTGATTTTTCATCTCTAAATTTTTTCTTCTTTGTGAGAATTTCCTTCATGAACTTGGCATATGTAGGCATTTGCTCAGAGCCTCGACAAAAGGTATATTAATCGCAACCTCTTAAAAATGTCAGAAATTTTGAATATTGCTCCTCCTTTCTTTTTCTTGTTCTCCCTTTGAGGATAAGGAAGTCTCACATATGGAGGAAGAATTTGAGGCTTGTTTCCATCCTTTAAAATTTCAGCTTTTGTTCTTCGATGATAGAACCTTCATCCACCAATCTCGAACTATTTTTATCATCATTTTCTTTCTCACTCTCCTTTTCAATTTCTTCAACATCATTCACCTCATTTTTATTTTTCAACTCCTCATCCAACATCACCTTGTTATTTTCATCATTACATTCAGGGGACTAATGGTTCCACCTAGATGGTGTTACCACGCTTTCCACTTCTCGAATGTATGACATTACAAGACTCATTTTTTGGATTGTCTATAGTTTTTGCAGAAACTTACCCTTGGATTGCTCATGAGTTGCTTGGAAAGTTGTCAATCTGATTTTCAAGATTTTGATGGATGCATCTTGATTCTTGAAATGAGCTTCATGACTTTGGAGGTTTGTTTAGTCGTCTTCATAAGGCTGAGTGAGCATTTTCTAAGTCAGTTGCTTATCTTTTGATTCAGCTGGTTGCGGAGGCTTGCTTGATTGAGGGCATCATTTTGCTTCCAAGAAAAGTTGGGATGATTCTTCCTCTGGATTATAAGTGTTGGAATATGGATTCCTCACTTGCCTTTGGAAATTTGCCATGTATTTGGCTTCTCACTAAGCTCACCTTGGACTTCACATTGCCCATTTTCATGCCCTCCACCACGGAATCACACTTCTTTGCATCAGATTCTGCTTTAGCTTGCGGTTGAAGAAGATCCTGTTCTTAAATCTTTAAGTTCTTTTGTAAGGGCTTGAGTTGTTGTGATACTAATTTGTTTTGAGCCAAAATAGCATCGCTTGTCTCTAGCGCAAACATGCCCTTTTTGCTTTGTGCTCCTCTATCATGGTGGACAAGATAATCATTTGAGACCATTGCCTCAAGATCTTAGTTCTCTCTTGCTTCGGCGTCTTTGAATTCATTGAGCCTCAGCGAGAAGCATCGAAGCATCGTTCTTGTGTTAGGCCTCGACCGCTGACAAAACATTTGCATTTGGCACAGTCATCATAACCATGACCGAGGACATCTCTTCAACAACACCTTGAATCTTTCCCAACATCATAGAGGGTTTCACCATCTTTTTGTTCAAAACTACTCACTTGACTCTCTCCTGTGACAAACTTGGCGGTGGGAAAAAGCCCAGATCCATGAATTTATCCTACAAGTCATTCCAGTATTAATACTTCCTGGGGTAATAAACTTAGCAGTCCTTTGCCACTATCCCTCAGTAAAGGAATAATCTCGGTTTCTTTGCTTCCATCGTAACAGTCGACTTCAAAGTTCCACATATTTCAAAGAAATTCACGAAGTCTTGGTTGGGGTCTTCATTTTGACTCGAGCGATTTTGCTTGAGTGCACTCGGGAAAGTCGATCTCAAATGCATTGGCCTCTAGGTTGGTAACCAATAGCCAATCTTTCCACTGTTGTTCTGCGCCCAAAATCACCAAATGCACGCTGAGTGGCGATTCGCCATTTCTTCCTCTACCCGAATATGAGTAAGTAGAAGCTTGAGATTGTTGATGTTCTTTCTGTCTGGCCTCCTTAGCCTTCTTCCTATTTGCTTTTCTTTGTCTTTTCTTTCTATCTAGGATCAAACACCAATTCAGATGTCTGTTTCCCCTCGCATACATAACAACTAGAAAGATGATTAAGCACACAACGGTTGTATTTTGAAACAAGATAAAGTATATCCACAAAAACTAACTAACTAGATATAAAACTTAAATTGTTCAAAGTAGTAACTCATTTGCCTTGTTGACAATCAAATCAACAATCCCCGACAGCGCCAAAAACTTATTAGCGTAATTCATACACTACTTTTTTAAGGCAAGTGCACCAATCGCAACGATAATATAGTAATGAATGTAGTATCGTCTCCACGGGGATTATGATGGTTATCAGTAAGAATAAGTGTGTAATTACTTAAAGCGAAATGATTTGGATATTTTGATTGTAATTGTAACGTTGAACAAGTTAAAGTAAAAATAGAATTGACTTGGTTGGTTAAAGCGACTAGGATTTGAATCTCTTGTACTTGCTCTTATGTAACTAGTTCATCATTAAGCGAGTAATTTCATATAAGTTGAAGTTAGAATCAAGCTGAATTAAGCTTAAGGACAATCCCTTGCCTCATAAACCCTTTATTCTAGCCACAATCCCTAATCCCTTAGGTGATTAATGATTAGACTAAGCAATAAGATCCATGATTCATTAGAACACATAACCACAACTTATATTCCTATAATCTTCATGATTATGATTACTAATCTCAATTCAAGTTCATTCATCCTATTTTCCAATAAAGATGAAAAACCCAAATTCAATGCAATAGTGATCAAGTATTGAAAAGCATGAAGTATAAGATTAGAAACTCAATTTACATAACATAAACTTGTATTAATATAAGAGAACTAACTACATAAGAGTTTGTACATGATTCATCTCATCTAATCTAAGGTATTTAGCTACTCATTGGTAGTAAAAGAAGAAAACAAACATATAGAAAACAACTCCATTGATGATCCAAACCTTGTTCCCAAAGAATGAATCCTCCTTGAAGATCAAGAACAATGGAACCCTAGCACTCTTATCTTTCTCTTTAGTGTTTTTGCTGTTAGCAAAGGTCAAGATGATTAAAAAGTGAACAAATATCTAATTATCTGATTCTGCTTGCGGCAGTGCGGCGCGCAGTTAAGCGATACAAATGCGTCGCCTCTTGAAGCGGCTTCAGTTTTGCAGCGATGCTTGGCGTCGCGCGATTCTTCCTGATCGTGGCGTCCGCGCGCATGAAAGCGAGCCGGTTTACGTAAATGCAGCGTCCGCAGCGCATTCCTTTACTTAGCATAATGCGGCGTCAGCGCATACTCGATTACTTGGCTAAATTCCGCATTTTTGGCTGCCTTGAATCTTATGCTCTCACGAATCATCTTCTTTGCCTTTAATTGAATTCTTGAAAGTGTCTTCTTTTGGTTTTGTTTCCATTCCTTGCAATTCAGTACAATATACATGAGAATAATGTAAGAGTTAAAACATACAATCAAACAACCAAGTGTAAAGAATTCCAAAGTTTAAGCTCAATATATATTCAACTCTCTCAATTCCTCATGTATTTAATTCAATTAATCACTCTAAATTAACATAAGATGAAAACTTATCAGTCAGCATCCGGTTCACTCCAGCATCTTACGTATAGCGAGCGTCTGATAATGTTATTCTTGGCTAAATTACAAAATTGGTCCTCTAAGTTTATTTTAGGTTTCAATTTGGTCCTCTACGTTTTATTTGTTTCGTTTTGGTCCTCCACGTTTTATTTTAGTTTTCAATTTGGTCCTTTCCGTCACTAAAAGTCAATTGTCCGTAGCTAGAATTTGGCTTTTGGCTACGAACAATTGGCTTTTAGTGACGGAAAGGACCGACCTGTTGTAACTTTTAAAACGTAAGGGACCAAAACGAAACAAATAAAACATAGATGACTAAATTGAAACCTAAAATAAACATAGAGGACTAATTTTGTAATTTCGCCTGTTATTCTTTGACACGTGGATTACTCAATTTCCGTGAGCGTCCGTCCTTATTCTGAGCGAGCATCTGGTCATTTAATGAATCATGTGATGGTCACGTTTGTACTCTTCTACCTCAGCTGTTTTGGAACAAAATTCGAATTTGATTTTGTGCGCTCATTTTGATGTACGAGGTATCAAAGGTGACACCTTTGATATAAGACAAAATTCGTACAAGGCAATTATGAAAAGCAGATAGTACAAAAGTGGTAATGTGTACTATTCTGATATTCTCCGAAAAGGAAGAAAAGGACAGCATTTCAAAATACTTCACTCAATGATATCGAGCTGAAATTTACTGCAACAGTAATACCCCTTAGAGACTCCTATAAATACCCCAAGGTATTCATTGAAGAAGGTTGCTAAAAACTGCTAGAAACTATATTCTGGAAGAGCTATTACTCAAGTGAGCAATCGAATTTCGTGCCAAGTTTCTGGACACCAAGAACTGAATCTTATCGTCTGATATTCTTTCTTTTAGAAAGTTATTTGTTTTTATGCTTAATGTTTTCATCCTCTCTGTGAGAGTTATTTGATTGTATTCAAAAGAATATTACTTTGTAAAATTTGTTCTGCCTAGTTAAGGCTTTGTTCCTCAAAGGCTCGAACGTACTGAGTCGTTTTGAGAAGTTAAGAGTATTGCCAAGTTTGTGACAGTAGAATATTCTTAAGGAAATTTGTAATCAGTTGATTATAGTGGAAAATCCTTCAGGAACGAATGGATTAGACGTAGCTATCAGGTTGGTGGTGAACTAGTATAAATCTCTGTGTCTCTTGCTTTACTGCTTTACATTTACTTTTATCGTGCGCATAAAAACAAGTTTTCATAAACTTTATTTCCAGCGTCTAGTCATACTCCAGCATCTGATTTCAAACAGATTCAAAATCTAGTGTTCTAAAGTGTTTTTAACTTAAAGTTTGCGAAAAGTTTCCAACACAATTCAACCCCCCTTCTTGTGTTCACGTTCATTATTATGTTGAATTATCATGAAAACACCACTCGGAGCAAAAGATGCGAAAAAGGACAAAAAATTGGCTAGTTTTGGAGAGTTTTAGCACTGCTGGACAAGCAGTACGGCTTGACCTACCAATGGTACGACCGTACCTAGAGCAGAACCTCAGTAGGGGCGTGCCCCCTCAGTCTGTACCACCTGACGCCGATAAAATAGTCCAGTACAGCCGTGCCAAAGGTAGTACAGTCGTACACAAGTGAGGTCAGGACAGCAGCACGTATGGGTATGGTCCAACGTCATCAACGAAGCTCGGTACGGCCGTGTATATATGCGGTACGGCCGTACCCCGTCCCTGATCAGTGCAAATTTGAAGCCAAATAACCTAATTCACAACCTAGTCTATAAATAGGGACTCGTAACATGTTATAAAGACCTTTGGACGAATTTCTGAGTCAAGAACCCCCAATTGAGATCTAATAGCAAACCCTTGCCCATTCCATCGAATTCTTGTCTCCTTGAAGCTTGGTACCATCTCGAATCGCTACCGGAGCTTGTGAGGACGCGAAGAACATGCTTAAGGACCGCCTTCATACCGAAAGGGTGTCCCAGTTTAGAATTTATTCTCTTGTTATGGATTATTCTAATTTCATTTCTAAGTTTATGTTATTATCATTAGTAAAGAGTAGCTAAACCCATCACTAGGGGGTGATGGGGGATCATTTACAATACTCTTGATGTTTTGTTATTTAATTATATGAGTTTCTATTGATTGTTTGAGTATTTTATTCCTATTATGCTTAATCCAATAAGGCCTGATCAACCTTTATCTAGTTGGCTTAATTGTGGTAACAGGATCATGATTAGTTAACGGAACTATAGGATAAAAGAACTCGCTTTATACGCCGGATAGGTTAGAGCTTGTTTCTAATCAGTTATTAGATTAACAAATCCACCTGAACTTAATGCTCTTTTCCTTAGTTATCTTCCTGGACCAAGCGGAGTTATTAGTTAGGAAAAAGGCTATTGTACACGAGGATAGCCTCTAGTAATTTAGAGTGGGTGGTTAGTGCTTTTTCATGATAGATACTCATATCAATTGATTAATGAACTCGAGGGTAGAATATTGGTGAACCCGGTTCCCATTAGTTTTCCCATAACATTGTTAAACCATTCTTGCATTCAATCTGTTTGTACTTTAATTTCGATTACTTATTCTACTCACTTAATTACAATCTTTGCTCGCCTAATAGAATATAATCATACTAATTCACTAGTACTCGCTCATTCTCTGTGGGTTCGACATTCGAAGTCCTAATTATGCTCCACTTTTATTATGAGTTACGATCAGGGCACTTGTCTGAGCCGCAACAGTGGTAAACCCCTTTGGCCATCACAGTTTAATTCATACTTTGATAATTTATGAATTAAGTTTAGTAATTTTAAATTGTATTATTGGTTGATAAATTGATTGGTTTGGTATTGGCTGTTGTGGCTGTGATTTTATCACCTCGACGAGAAATTGGTTGTGATCGTTGACGAGGAAGGTGGAGCATATTTCGATACAAGAACTGTAAGCCTGCCATTGTGTTGATTTTGGGATGACCGGAAGAGGATTATATGCTAAATGATTCTTGAAGCTCAGTTCAGGTGAGTGTTTCCTTTGTTTGGGGTACCCTCGTGACTCTGAACTTGTCTTTATGTGGAATTAGTTATCTCCATTGTAGGGGCAATGGCGTGATTGTGTGTTATATGTGAGACTTAGCGTGTGTTCATTGTAGGAGCAATGAAACCAATCGTATGATGTGTGTATGTCGTGATAATATTTTATTGAAATTACGTGCAAATTGATGACTTCATGAATGCTTGATTGAAATCTGTGGGATTAATTATGGTATGACTCATTATTTGATTGATGTGTTGGTTCGTGATAAAGTGTGGTTGAGATTTGCGTGAATACTTTATGTGTGAATCGAATGTATATAAACTGTCGAAGGCGTTATATTGTCGTGCTGGACCCTTGGGGAAGATGAGTACCCAAGTTATGTAATTTTCTACATCAGTTATATTGTTTTCTGAAAAATTATAGAAGAATCTAGGAACCATAGTTTTATCGAAACTTGATCATAACATGTTTAACGAACTAAAAAGGACTAAGGATTGGATATGGAATGAGTATATGTGACTGCTTAATAAACTCGTATTTCGTATCAAATTAGACTTTGTGGCTTAAGTTAAATGAATCGTGTTGTGACTTCGTGAATTATGTTATGACTTCAAATGAATCGTGTTTTAACAAAGTCCACCGTAAGTGGCAACTACTCTGTGACAAGTCCACCGTAAGTGGCAATCACTTTGTGACAAGTCCACTCGCGTGTGGCCATGACAAGTCCACTGACAAGTGGCAAATTGCTTTGAAATTGACTCCTGCATAGGATGTTTAAAATCAGAATAATAGTCATTACAAGATTTTAGTTTGTGATAATTACGGTATAATTGTTGGGATTGATTTGATTTAGTACTTGAGTTGAGGTGTTCTTGAAATGAGTAGACCTTGTGCTTGTACGAATGGGAACTTGTTGCCATTGAATTTAATGTGATTTGTCTTATGTGGTACATGCCTCAAGTTGTTTTATAGCTTCACTATACCTGCTGCATGAATACTTGACTCCTTTGCATGCTTTACCTGTTAATTGTCGGGTGCGTGTGTGACGGGAACACTCGCTGAGATTTTTATCTCATTCCACTCCATTTATGTTTTTCAGTTATTTGGCTTAGAGAACTGAAGATGTCTTTTAAGTTGAATATGGATATTCAGAAAGAGTATTTGTAAATAAAGTATAAATGTATTGTGTTAAGTTTTGTAAATGTATTTAGATCCAGTTGTAATATTTGTATAAAGATTGTGTAAGATTTGGTATCGATGTGAAATGATTTTCAATGTATACGTTCTAGAAAAGGTTTCATGAAGCTCAATTCCCTAATTGGTAATGATTTTCACGTTCGAGGTTTGGACTTGTATGAACAAAGAAGTTTTCTTAAATTTGAATTTACCATGAAAATGATTTTAGTGCATCACTTTTATTTAGAAAATGATTTTTTGAATGTGAGCTTCTTATCAAAGGGGATATTTTAATTTTTACTCCCAAAATGATTAGTGTACTAAAAAGAAATCCGGCTATTTTTATAAAGCATTTCAAAATCATACTATTTTATAATAAGAATAGCGATAATTAATTAGGGTGTTACAAAACGCAATCCTAATTGTAAATCAAATGATTATGAGTATGTTTTTCAAAAGTTTCTTGCAGAGAGTGTAACTCGAAGTAAGCAAGCTTCAATGATTTGGGGTGTCAGTAAAACGACAACTCAAGGTCTTGGATACAAATCTGATGAACCTAATTTACAAAATGAAAATCTAGCATCTGATGAATCCAGTGATCACAATGAAAGCTTGCATTGCACTTACTGCAATAAACCAGGCCATTTGAAAAGTGTATGTAATGCTTTTAAGATTAAGAAGGATAAGTATCTTTCAAGAACTAACAAGAAAGGACCCAAGAAGATTTGGATACCTAAAGATAAGATAGTCTATGTTGCAGATATGCTTAGCAACAAGGTCAACACACCACTTAGACAGTGGATGCTCGTGTCACATGACGGGAGAAAAGCATACATTCCAAGAGCTAAGGCCTAGAGAAGAAGGATATGTTGGTTTCGGTGGAAACCAAAAAGGTAAAATAGTTGGAATTGGTCACATTGGCAAAGGCTCTCTTCCCTTTATTGATAATGTACTTTATGTTGAAGGACTAAAGCATAACTTATTGAGCATAAGTTAATTATTTGACAATGGTTATGATGCCATTTTTATAGAAACAGACTGTTTAGTAAAAAAGCAAGAAATATGGCTCTATATTCTTTATTGCAAAGAGGAAACAAAACATTTATAAAATTGATCTTTCTGATCGTGCAAAACAAGATGTCAAGTGTCTCATGTCTGTTGAAGATGAGCAGTGGACTTGGCATAAAAGATAGGGTTATGCCAGTTTGAGATTGATCTCAAAGTTGAACAAGCATAGTCTTGCTAGAGGCTAACCAAATTTTAGATACCAATCTGATGCTCTCTGTGAGGCATGCCAAATAGACACTTTTCATTCTAAAAATGTTGTTTCAACCTCTGAACCTCTTGAACTTTTGCATCTTGATCTTTTTGGTCCAATAAGGACAACCTCTTTGACTGGAAAGAAATATGGTTTAGTCATTGTAGATGATTTTACTAGATACACATGGGTTAGATTCCTTTCCCACAAGGATGAGTCATTTAAGTTTTCTACAAATCAGTTCAAAATGAAAAACAAATTTGTATTTCTTCAATTAGAAGTGATCATAGGGGAGAATTTGAAAATGAAAGCTTTCAAAAATTTTGTGAAGAAAATGGCATCTTCCACAATTTCTCCTCTCCTAGAACACCACAACAAAATGGTGGTGTAGAAAGGAAAAATAGGTCCCTCCAAGAAATGGCCAGGACCATGATCAATGAAGCTGATATTGCAAAACATTTTTGGGTAGAAGCAGTAAACACAGCTTGCTATATTCAAAATAGAATTCTTATTAGACCTATTTTGAAGAAGACTCCATATGAACTGTGGAAAGGTAGAAAACCAAACATATCTTATTTTCATCCCTTTGTTTGATATGTTATATTCTGAATACTAAGGATCAACTTAGTAAGTTTGATTCCAAAGCTGACAAAGGTATCTTTTTGAGATACTCTGAAAGATCTAAAGCTTTTAGAATATACAATAAAGAAACTTTGATAGTGGAATAATCCATTCATGTCAAGTTTGACGACAAGAAGCCTGACACTACCATATCAGAGCTAGATGAATTATTTTCAGAATTAAATATTGGTGGTACAACAAACAGTGAACCTGCATCTTTAGCATCTGGTGGTGAGCAGACACAGGATTCTACTAAAGCGTAAGCCGAAACCAGAAAGTATTGGAGATACAAAACCAATCATCCTAAGGATCAAATCATAGGAGAACCTGGAGATAAAGTGAGAACAAGATCCTCTTTCAGGGGCATACGGATTTTGTACTACTCTCTGAGATAGAACCTAAAAACGATTGTTCAAGCATTGGAAGATGAAGGTTGGATTCTAGCTATGCAAGAAGAGTTGAATCAGTTTCAATGCAATGATGTTTGGAAGCTGGTTAACCTACCAGAAGATAAACAAGCTATTGGTACTAAATGGGTATTTAGAAATAAGCTTGATGAAGATGGTAAGGTAGTGAGGAACAAAGCAAGGCTAGTTGCTCAAGGTTACTCAGAAGAAGAAGGTATAGATTTTACTGAAACCTTTGCACTTGTTGCAAGGTTAGAAGCAATTCGCATTTTACTTTCATTTGCTGCACACCATAAGATAACTCTCTATTAAATGGATGTGATAAGTGCCTTCTTGAATGGTGTTATAACTGAGGAAGGCTATGTGAAACAATCTCCTGGATTTGAAGACATTGAATTTCCAGATCATGTCTTTAAGCTTAAAAAGGCACTATATGGTCTTAAGCAAGCTCCCATACCATGGTATGATAGACTGAGTTCCTTTTTAATGGAAAATGATTTTACCAGAGGTTATGTAGACATTACTCTGTTTAGAAAAACATCAGACAAGCATTTTATACTTGTTCAAATTTATGTTGATGATATTATTTTTGGAGCTACTAAAGAAAGCCTTTGCAAAGAATTTTTTAAGTTCATGTAAGCTGAATTTGAGATGAGCATGATGCGAGAATTGAAATTCTTCCTTCGAATTCAAATCATGCAACGCAATGATGGTATTTATATACATCAAAGCAAATATATCAAGGGATTGTTCAAGAAATTCAAGATGGTGGATTGCAAGCCCATATGCACTCCTATGCATCCCACTTATATTTTATGCAAAGATGAAACTGGTAAGAAGGTAGACCAGAAGATGTACAGAGGTATGATTGGTACTCTACTTTATCTTACAGCTTCAAGACCTGATATTATGTTCAGCGTCTGCCTGTGTGCTAGATTCCAATATGATCCTAGAGAATCACACTTGAGTGTTGTTAAAAGAGTTTTTAGATATTTTTAAGGAACTACTAATCTTGGTTTCCCTTACAAGAAATCAAAAGATTACAAGTTAGTAGGTTTCTGTGATGCTGATTTTGCTGAGACCCCATTGAAAGAAAAAGCACAAGTGGAGGCTGCCAATTCCTTGGAGCAAATCTTGTGTCTTGGTTAAGCAAAAGACAAAGCACCATTACACTCTCAACAGCAGAAGTTGAATACATCTCAGCAGCAAGTTGCAGTTCTCAACTTCTGTGGATGAAATATCAACTTGAAGACTATTTGATCAAATGGAGTAACATTCCTATCTTTTGTGATAATACTTCTACAATATGCCTTACTAAAAATCCAATATTGCATTTTAGAGAAAAGCACATTGAGATTAAGCATCATTTCATAAGAGACTACTTGAAATTAAATTGGTTGACACTAATCATCAGTGGGCCAATATTTTCACAAAACCACTTGCTGAAGATAATTCAATTTTATAAGAAGAAATTTAAATTTTCATCTTATAAAAGAATGAGTAATATCAGCGTCTTGTGCATCATGTATTTTATTGTTTTACATCTGGTATAATGTCAACATCTTAACATGTAAGCATCTTGTATGTCATTTGCATTATATTACTCAGCAACTGGTGAATATGAATGCTTGCATCTGGTTACACACGTGTCACATGCGTGTGGGGCTGAAACGTCTCATCTTATCTTAGATTACGTTTTCAATAAATCTTTTATTGATTTACCTTTTATTTTGGCGTCTGAGCATTTAATGAAAAGGAATCTTTGTCTTCTATTTTCTTTTTGATTTATTTTTAATGTGTGAAATGTGAAATAGTTTACAAAAAATTAGCTGTACTATTTTATTCAAAACCTTCCCACTACTTTTCCCACTCTCCCACTACTTCGTACTATTCATTCTCACTGTTTTCTACAAACTGCTCTCTATCTTTCTCTCTGAACCCTAAACCTCCTCCACAAGTTCCTCCATACTGCTACTATGACGAATGTTCAAATTTTTGAGAACATTGCTATCTTCGACACCATGACCAAAGGAAAGGTCTTGATTGAGAACATGGTTGATCTCAGGCATTTGAAAAGTTACAGTTTTGATTTCGCTAAAGGTTTAAAGAAAATGGGTTAGTTTAACTACTTCCAATGGGAACCATAGGAAGTACTCATCACTGTTGTCAAGGAACTCTCGGGAAATATTAGAGTTTATAAAGATAATATTATCAAGGGATATATTCATGGCTTTCTGTTTGTGGCAACTCCAAATACCATTGCTGAAATTACCGAGTGTCCTCGCTGTAACACCCCGTCGAGACAGGGCGTTACTTTATCCTTACCTTAGTAACAACACAATTTCAAACTAACATCAGAGTACGCAATAGAACACATTGGCCGTGATACAACACTACTTTCCAGGCTTTAAGTACTTATTCTTCTTATTCATCTGCTATACATCATCATATAATATAAAAGACACAGAAAACAAAGGGGTAAGACACTCGTCAATCACCATTAGGTAGGAAAACAACATAGTAAAGAGACTGCTATCATGCTCAGCTCAACACATAACAGCATAAACATCAAGACATCACAATAATTATCATGACTGTTACTACGCTCAAACTTTTGAGCACACGGTCCCAGACCAGGCCATATTGATACGTCATACTGACAATCCGACCACACGGTCATAGACCACATCATACTCTGATATCACAGACTGACACATGTCACTAGTCTTTCAGGCTCAATTACCAGCCCTATAGACCCAGACCACCGGACGTTTCAGGCTCTATTACCTGCCCTACTATCTCGGAGATTTCAGGCTCATTACCAGCCCTACTGACCCAAAGCATCGCTGATTATTGCGGGCCATTAACGCCCTACTCCCTAGACTGATTACCAGTCTCAAGGCACAAGAACGAGACTTAAGTTGGTTGTCTCGGGAACATATCCCAATACACTACCATATCTGATTATCGGTCATGACATCCTATAATACCACATCCAATTACCAGAGTAAGGTATCGTCCCGTACACAAGGACGACATTCCCTATATAGAGAATGGGCAAGATTGTCCACCGTCAGACGAGGAGTCTTGGAGACTCGTCTGAATAACAGAGTCCATACCCTCAAGGTCACCGATTATCTCCAAAATACTCCGTACCGTCGGTACCACAGGCATGGAGAGCCTTGTTGGAAAGACCGAGTCTATACCCTCAAGGTCTTGGCTGAGTCCATACCCTCAAGGCCACCGACTTATCTCATTACCATCCTGTCGATACCTCAGGTACACCAACCTCGGGTACACCGACCCGACTATAACCACAAACAGAGCATTGACGGTAATATTTCTTACTACCATCTAGGGATTCGCAAACCTCTATCTAGAGGGTGGCACCCTTGACTCATACATTGGACCCACATACATCATATACAACCAGTACATAAATATCAGCATGTTAATCAAATTATCAATCATTCTTAATCAACATAAGGATCAACCCTATGTCGCTCAGACGACCTACTACTCACATGCTATCAATCAACACATCAACAATCACACAATCATAAAGCGTTCATATCAATCAGCATCACATCAATCAACATCCATCCGTAGATTTCAATAGATCATTCCTATGGTTGACAGACCTCTAACAACTGTCCTCAGCTATCACAGGTCACAGCCCCTCTCCAGAGGTGTTGCTGTTATCAACCCCTAGTAGGGTTAAGGTCCCCTACACATGATAACAGTACTACTCTAGTACCTATTTTCCCTAGTGATTAAGGTATCTTCCCCCTTACGTGGCTTAGAAAACTACTGTCGCTCGCGTCCCGTCCCCGCGTCCCTATGCCTCCCAAGCTCCTCCACGCGCTCCCAAGAAGGCCTTGGAAGAAGTGAGGAGAATGGAGGGTGAAGGGTGGTATTTATAACCATTTTGGGTCCATCGTGTTGCGATGGTTATCAGGCATAAATCCCGTCGCGTCGCGACGTGGTACACGTGTCAGCAATCCCACGCTCTGATCCACCGACTTAACTCACCGACTCTGGTAGCGTCGCGACCAAATTTGTACTAGTCTCATCGCGTAGCGATCGAGGCTTTACCAAAAATATCTCATTTTTGACGTTCTAGAAGATTCTCAAGTGTTCTACGCCTTTCTAGGGCAATCTAGACGATTCTAAGGACTTCTATCTCCTTCTTAGGGTTTCTGGGTCCCTCTTAAGTCCATTTTATCCCTAATTAAGGTTTCTAACTCCTGTTTATCACTTAACTACTGATCTAATTATTTTCCTAGTATTGTTTAAAAATCAGGATGTCACATTACTACTCCCTTAAAGAATTTTCGGGGATGAAAATTCAATAGTTGTTAGTCTTCTAGGACATAATTCCTAGTGTCAAACTCTCTACCTAATCCCAACACAGTTGTCTTCCGATGTGGAGACAACTAGACTCTAAACACGGCCAGTGACTCGACCCTCCCCACAGTCCAGTTAGAACAGAACTGCTCTGATACCACTAATGCAACACCCCATCGTGACAGGGCGTAACTTTATCCTTACCTCAGTAACAACACAATTTCAAACCAACATCAGAGTACACAACAGAACACAACATCAGAGTACACAACAGAACACACTGGTCATGATACAACACTGCTTTTCAGGCTTTAAGTACTTAGTCTTCTTATTCATCTGCTATACATCATCATATAATATAAAAGACACAGCAAACAAAGGGGCAAGACACTCATCAATCACCATCAGGCTGGAAAACAACATAGTAAAGAGACTGCTATCATGCGCAGCTCAACACATAACAACATAAACTCCCTTCTTTAAAGAAACCTGTTAATTTTACAGTCTCACTAAACTCCCTTCGCTCAGCTTCACCAAACTCCCTCAATGTCTTCTTCTCCCCCAAACCCTCAATCAGTCCCTCCGCCTGAGATGGGCCTCTCCTTCTCCTTCAACCACTCTCGTTCTCTTTCAACCTCGGTCCTTCTCCATGTTCAACCTTCCCCATCTTCATTTGCCTCATATCTCCTCATCTCTCTACTTCTGCTTCATCTCTCTCCATCTCTACCTCATCTCCGTTTCTGCTTCATCTCTCTGCCTCCATTTCTCCCCTCTCTCTCGGCCTCATTGCCCGATTCCAAACCCTCCCCAAATCTCCCTCACCCAGAGCTCTGTGAAATACCCAAATCTCTCCCCCAGATCTGCGATTTACATTGTTCTGAAATAGAAGATGTGTGGCGCGGCAAGTGCTGCGTCGGACGGCGAGTCACGGCCAGTTACGGCGAGGCACGGCGAGTCATGGCCAGATCTCACCTGATCTGTCATCACCGAATGTTTGGGAGATGCTGGTGATTGTTATTTTTTGTTTCTGATTTTGTGTTTCTCCTTCTCCTTCTTCTTCATGTTCCAGATCCTATTTTTTTTCCTGCAAATTTTTTTTATGTAAATAAATTTTCATGGTTGTAAATTTTGTTGGAAATCAATTTGTTGCAATTTTGAAATGGTTTTGTAATCCTTTTTTTTGTAATTTTTGTTGTAATTTAATGTCTTCTCCTTTGCTTGATGACTAGTTTTTTCCACCCCTTTCCCTTGCTGTGAATCAGTTTGTTGATGAAAGAAATAATTTTTTTAATTGATAAGCAACGTACAGACTGCGTCTTTTATCTCGTTGAGAGCATCTTTAACGGGCGTAACCTATTGGAGAGCTTAACTACGTGGAGCGTTTCTTATTCTTCACTCCCATTGGAGTGAGTCTACGTGGCGTGAGTGATCAACTAAAACTAGTTGTCGTCAACAATCCAGAGAACGCTCAATGTACGTTGCTTAATAATAAAAAATAATTCTTTCTCTCACTGTTTCAGCAAAAATCATCTTCAAAGAAGAGGGAAATAAACTGATTTTCTTCAATGAAAACTGATTCTTCACAATCTAGTACCAGAAATTGTAACAAAATAACAAAAAAAAACGATGTGTTGATGAAATCTGGCAGCAGTGGTGATGAGATAAAAAAAATAATACAAAAAAAATTAAAACTTATACAAAAAAATTAAACTGATACAAATCAGAAGACAGGGAGATCTGGCCATGGTGATGAAATCTGGCGGCAGTGGTGGAGAAACCTGGTCGTGAAAGATGACGATCAGGCCATTGTTGCGCCGTAACTCGCCGTCGCGGTGAGTAGAAGAGAGGGAGATCTGGCCGTGAGAGGGAGATCTGAGCAGAAGAGAGGGAGATCTGGTCGTGAGAGTGACGCGGTGGTGGTGAGGTTGAAGAAGAACGATAGTGAGGCGAGTGTGAGGAGGCGGTAAGCAGAGAGAGGGAGGTGAGGAGGCGGTGAAATGAGGGAAGCCAAGAGGCTCAACGTTCGCGAGAGAGAACTGGTGGAGGATGAGGGAGAGAGAGTGTGAGGCGGATAGCAGAGGAGAAGAGGGAGATGATGAGGGAGAGTCTCATCGAGGGAGAAGTTGAGAAGCTTCTGGAGCGGTGGTATCTTTAAATTGATCAGCGTTGGAGTAAAAATTGGGTCCGTTTCTTATTTCTGAGCTGTCCTATGTGGGTCCACCAAAAATGGGTTAAGCAACCCAATTCGGCCCACAACGTTAAAGATGCCCTGATGACAACTAATTTTAATTTTAAGGAATTGTTTCTGCCATATAGACATGCTCCAACGCTGAGCAACTACATGCAACAGCAACTAAAAATAAGCAACGCGTTAATGCACCGCGATAAAGATGCACTGAGAACCACGACAGCAAAAAAACTACAACATCTAGTAGATTTAGAGCAACTTTAGCGGGGTAAACTACCACGTTGCTTAACTTTAGATTACGGCAACTAGAGGAAACCAGCGTTGGAGTTGTCCGATGTGGCAAAGTTAGGAGCTTAAAATTAGTTGCCATCAACGAGAGAAGAAACAGTGTCCGTACGTGAACTAAAAATTAAATACTATTTTTTTATCAACCAACACACCAACAACAGATCTGGAGCTGAGAAAAGTAGAGGGAAAAAAAGAGCAATGGAGAAAAAATATACCAATCCACTACCAGAAATTGTAACAAAATCACAAAAAAAAAAATTATACAAAATCACAAACCCAAAACTGATTCAAAAAAATTACAACCATGAAAATTTATTTACAGAAAAAAATTGCAGAAAAAAATAGGATCTGGAACATGAAGAAGGAGAAACACAAGCATGAAGAGAAGAGGCACCACAATAGAACTCATCGTGCCTCGCTGTGACAGATCACGTGAGATCTGGCCGTGCATCACCGTGACTCACCATAGCTCGCCGTCCCAAACATCTTTCGCCGCGCCGTACATCTTCTGTTTCAGAACAATGTAAATCGCAGATCTGGGGGAGTGATTTGAGTATTTCACAGAGATCTGGATGAGGGAGATTTAGGGAGAGTTTGGAATCGGGGGATGAGGCCGAGGGAGAGGGGGAAAAACGGAGGCAGAGAGGTGAAGCAAAAACGGAGATGAGACGGAGAGATGAAGAGATGAAGCAGAAACAGAGAGATGAGCAGATACGAGGCAAATGAAGATGGGGATGGTTGAAGATGGAGAGGGACCGAGGTTGAAGGAGAACGAGAGTGGTTGAAGGAGAAGGAGAGCCAAGGTGAGGCGGCTGAGAGAGGAAGGTGAGGTGGAGGGATTGATCGCAGAGGCACCGAGAGAGAGGTTGTGTGAGAGAGAGGGAGAGGCGATGGAAGAAGAAGGGCGTGGCAGAGGGTGATGCAGGAAGATGAAGCAAAAATGGAGGATCTGGAGATGAGAGGGAGATGAAGCAGAAACGGAGGCGTGAAGGAGATGAGGAAATGAGGAACTGAAGCAGATGCAGGGAGGTGAGGAGATACGATACAAATGAAGCATCTGGAAACATGAAGGAAAAAAAAAATATCGAAAGGGGATGGGGTGGAACAATCTAGAAACCCCAGCATTTGTGATTAAAAAAAATAATTGTTTGACACATTTTTTCAAAAAAATGTATCCGTTTGACACAAAAAATTATTGCCGTTGTCATTCCAACATATACAAATTTGATCAATCTATAAATAATAGCCCAATTCTCATTATTTTGCACACAACTTCTCATCTTTTAATTCCATTTCTTTTATTATCAAGTCTCAATTTTGTTTATTTTTTATCAAATGGCTCCGAATCATCTTCAATATATGGCCTACATGAAAATCTATCCTTATTTATCCAAAAAATAGCCGTTGTAAAACTAGCCGTTGTATCATTATCTATCGTTTTTAATTATTTAATATTATGTATTTCTTATTGTTTTAAATTTATTATGCTAAAAATTAATTAAACTGAAATTTCTATTTTTTTAATATTTAATATTTTTGTAAGTATTAATTAGAATAATTGAATTAATATTTAAATTTGGATAAAAAAATTAAGTGAAAATAAAATAATATAAACATGTAGGGTCAAGATGAGTTGTTTTCAAGAAACCACCATTTGAGCAAATTGTGGTTGGGTTGCTTATAAGTTACTTAAATCTTATGTAGCAATATGGGCCTACAAAAAATAATTTAAGCAACTCATTTAGTTGGTTTGAACTAAAGATGCTCTAACACTGTGATTCTGTAAAATGCGAAGTAACAGATAGAGAAGAGAAAGAGAAAGCAATGGCGTCGATCAAATGCAAGAAGGAGGAGAAAGACACAGTTTCAGATTAGTCAGTGTTCAAACATCTTTACCTTTCTCTGATTTTTGTTTCATCTGCCACGATGAAAACTGCTACTCACCCCTCGTTCGTGCTGCACCTCTAGTCGTAAAGTCTCCTTTACGCCTTAGATTTTGGGCGGGATAAGTTCTGCCATTTTAAGATAATGGGATAAGTTCCGCCATTTTAACCTCATTGTAGGAGCGAATGTTTGCTTCAGTGACCACTTTCGTTTATATATATTAAGATTAAGATTAAGATTCCAGTCTCCTTTTCTTTCATATTTTGTTTCAAAAATAATAAAATTGAACTCACTGTTTTGAATCTTCCTCTCACTTGCTTTTTTTTTTTCATTTTCATCTTAACCTTTTTCCTTTTCCGTTTCTTCGCTGTTGCCATTGGAACATCAACAAAGGAATCCAGTTTCCACGCACAGGTCCTCTCTTTTCCCTCTTCTTCATATTTTTGCCTTCAATTTTTTTTTTTGATTTTTGCCTTTGATTCTCTGTGTGAAGTATCTGTGAGTGTTTTTATTTTTTTTCATCTTCTCATATTTATCTTACCATTAGTTGCTTATTTGTTCTTCAATCTGTTTTTGCCCTCGTATTTTTGTGTGTTCCATGGTGGTTCTATACGTTGACTTCATTGAGGAAACCTCTTTTTTCCCTCTCTCAGTTGATCGCGCTCACACACAGGAAGCTGAAGGGGACATTAAAATTGAAAATTTATTTTCTTTGCATTCACTTTTGCCTTCCACATTTTATTTCATTTCGGACTGATAAATTTTTTTTTTATTTCTGGAGCAGTTGTTTGAGGAAGAATGGAATTTAAAATGACACATTTGTTGGATATGCTATTTTGCATCAACATTTCCACGGCAGTTGCTTGCCTGATTTGTAGCTCTTATTTTCTGATTTAGAGTCGTTCACGATATTTTTAAAATATCCCCCGCAGTGGCTTTATTTTCTGATGTGGAGCTCTTCATGGTGCTATTGTTCTATCATTTTTTTCATTTTTTTTGTGTGCTATTGACATTATCAAACTATTCTCAAACAATTTTTATTGCGCAGTAACTTTATCCCTCCAAATTTAACAAAAAAATATATATGAAAATAGCATATTCCGTCAATGATTTGTTTCTTTCTTAGATGGTGACAACTGACAAATACCTGAGGTATCAACTCATTATGTGTTTGTCCAAGAGCATCTTTAGTGGGGTTAACTAAATTGGGTTGCTTAAGTTGTTTTTATGGGCCCTTGGTGCCACATGGAATTTAAGCAACCCATAAGCAACCCACTTAGTTTTTGCTCCAATGATAGTTTCTTTGAAGCAACTCATCTTGACCCTACATATTTATATTATTCTATTTGCATTTAATTTTTTATCCAAATTTAAATATTAATTCAATTATTTTAATTAATACATATAAAAATATTAAATATTAAAAAAATAAAAATTTTAGTTTAATTAATTTTTAGCATAATAAATTTAAAATAATAAGAAATACATAATATTAAATAATTAAAAACGATAGATAATAATACAATGACTAGTTTTACGACGGCTATTTCTTGGACAAATAATGATAGATTTTCATGACTAGCACATAAAATTTCAAAGCATAGGTTACAAACAAAATTGGGCTTGATAACAACAAAAGAATAGAGTTGTGGAACAAAAATGTGTGTACAAAATGGTGTAAATTCAACCTCTATTTATGCTAAAATTCTCAAACAGTCAAGAAAAAAATGGGCAGATTTTATTTGTAGCCATTGCCCAAAAAATGGGAGTTGGGTCACAAACAATTGGGTAAAAAATTGGGTCATGGTCAGCACCCAAAAAAAAAATGGATCATGGTCACAATTTCGACCCATTAAATTATCTCCTATTCTTGTACCAAAAAAAAAAAAAAAAAACAAAAATCCTCTCATATGTTTCCGTTGCCCCCTTCATCTAGAATTTTCCCTCAAAAAAAAATATCAAACGATGAAAGGCCTCATCAGAACCCTAGGCCTCTCACCCTCTCATTCTCACCCTCTCATCTTCCTCACCTTACCCCTCTCATTCTCGCCTTCCCCCCTCTCAACTCTCACCTTCTCTGTCTCTGTTTTACAACGGGGAAGGAACGCAACTCCTTCGGCCTCACTCTCCTACTCTCAACTCTTGCCCTCTCTGTCTCTGTTTTTCAACGGGCGAAGGAGAGGCAACTCCCTCGGCCTCACCCTCTCAACTCCGTCGGTCTCCCTCCCTCTCAACTCTCGGCGGTCTCCATACCTCTCATCTCTAGGCGAACTAGATCAAGACTCTTCCTTTCCACCGGATCTGTCAGTTGCCGCCACGTCTCCATCGGATCTCCGGCACCTGCGTTCAACACTCTACATGCAATAGATTTTTCTCTAATCTCAGCACCGTCGTTCTGTTTTTAGTGGATTATTGTTCACCTTAAATTTTATGTTTCTCCTTCTTCTTCGTGTTTCTGTTTGATCAACGCTTGTTCATATTTTCTGGTTTGAGAAGAATCAATTGGTGTTTCTGAAGTGGAACAATGTGTATTGTGGTTTTTTTTTTGTGAGATTTGTAATTTGTAATTTTTGTTCTGAGATTTTTAATTTCTGTTTCTCCTTCTTCGTCTCTGATTCATGTTTCTGTTTGCATCAATGCAAGTTTCAGTTTTTTTCCCTCAATTTTTAACTGCAAATTTGATGGGAATGAGAGAGAAAAAACGATTAAACAATGTTTAGTTTACGCTTGGTTTACGGCAATAAGCAAAGCAACGGCAACTAGTTTTAAGAAATAGTACACGCCACGTAGGACTCCTCCATTGCTGATTTCTTGTAGTTGTCGGCAGCTAAAATAAGAAACGCTGGTAAGACACAGCGTTAAAGATGCTCTAAGAATGTTTGGTTGCTTTGTTTTGCATTAGGAGATCTTCATATTTTTTATATAATATTGGTTAGTGGATCTTGAATTATTGGTTTGAGCTGGCCGGAGCCTCCACTACATATGCTATATCACTCAACTTCTTTAAGCCGTCAAATTTGTTCAAAACACATAATCCTTTGAAGCAGACAGAAAGATAAGATCATGCATCACACGGTTTAGAATTTGGTTAAGTTAGTTGAGATAACTTAACTTGAGTTAGGCGGTTATAGTTAATTAAACTAGAGTTACTTTGTCTGTTAGTTAGTTAGTTTTGTTTTAAATACTCTGTAACTAACATTTTCTCAGTTCAGTAAAATCAGAATCCGATTCACAACTCTCATCTTCTTCCCTTAATTTCTCTATCTTTCTTGATCTGTTTTTCTCCATTTCTCACATGGATTTCACAGTATTGATATGGTATCGGTTGATTCTCACGCGTTTCTGAAGAACATTGCTCAATTGCAGTGCTTGTTCTCTGCGATTTCTTTCGCATTTCTTCACTATGTCCTCTGTTATTTTCTTCTGCGATTTCGTTTTGCATTTCTTTGAGTTCTTTGTTTTGTTTTGCATTTTTACCAATGGACGATCATCTCAATCCATTTTTTCTCTATAATTCTGATAATCCGAGTCTTGTTCTTGTTTCACAAGTTCTTAATAGTGACAATGACATCACTTGGCGTCGATCAATGGAGATGGCACTTACGGGTCACAATAAGTTAGGGTTTGTGGATGGCTCTATTCCTGCTCCTCCGCATAAGGATCCAACCTATGCAATGTGGCTTCACAATAATAGCATTGTTGCGTCATGGCTATTGAACTCGATTTCGAAAGACATTTCTGCGAGTGTTGTTTTTTTCCACTTCTGCAGCTGCGATCTGGAATGATCTCTAGCATCATTATCAGCAAAAGAATGGACCTCACATCTTCAAGCCTCGTAAGGCTTTTGCTAGTTGCTCACAAGGTAATCTTTCTATGAATAACTATTAAAAACCAAACTCAAATCACTCTGGAACGAGTTAGGTGATTATCAACCCATGCATACTTGTCATTATGGTGGTGCTTAAGGTTTAATTAATTACCTTGAAAATGAGTATGCGTTGAATTTTCTGATGGGTTTAAATGAGTCTTACACTGCTATTCGAGGTCAGATCTTGATGATGGATCCTCTTCCATCAATTCAGCAAATATTCTCTTTAGTCTTGCAAGAAGAAACTCAACGTGAAGTTGCTGATGGTGATAACTTTGTTCCTGAAACGCAGTTGGCTATTTTTGGTCAAGCATCAAATGCTTCAAAATGGAAAAATCCAAAGAGGGATAGGCCTTCGTGTTCACATTGTGGAGTTCTTGGTCATGTGAAGGATAAATGCTTTAAGCTACTAACAATGTGCTTGACCAACCTTTAGATCATGTACCAATGACTGACTATGAAGCATGGACACTAGTGTTCTCTGTCGTGTCGCGGTGTTAGACACGTGTCGAACACTAACACCCGTACGACACGTGTTCGACACCTATTGTAGGTGTCCAGTTAAAAAAAATTAAAAAAATGTTGGACACGCGAAGGGACACCCGAAGCGGGACACGGGAACCTAAAAAAAAAATTAAAAGACAGAAACTTCCAAATTTATTAAAAAATAGGTTTTCCTGCAACCCTTCTCACGCAAGGAGAAAAGAAAACAACGCACCTTTCCTTTGTCTTCACAGTTTCCTCCAACCTTGCTTTTCCATTGATGTCTTCTCCTCCTTCAAGATGCTCTATTCGCGCACCACACCGCTATTCGTGCACCGCACCGTACCTGTCGTTCGTTCACGCACTACAGTGCCGTTCGCTGACTGCACCGCCGTTCGTTGGTATCGTTGTCCGTCGTTGCTACTGGCGCGTGCTTTTGTCTCTCAGATAGATTTATTTTTCCCCGTTTATTTGGTTTTTCTGGTTTGGTGCTTGGTGGTGGTGTCTTTTTCCCCGTTTCTGTTAGTGTCAGTGCTTTTTAATTTTTCAGTCATTGTGCACTGTTGCGCGTTTGCTTTTGCTGAACACGTTTCAGTGCATCTATATAACATTGGTAATTGGTTTTTTATCATTTTGTTTTAGATTTTTTTTTGTTTGTTAAGAACTGCTTTTTAGTTGCTAACAGTTGTGCATCTATATAAAATTGGTAATTGGTTTTTTATATGGTTTTTTATCACTTTGTTTTAGATTTTTTTTGTTAAGAACAAAGTGCTCAATTTAGATAAATATATAATTTATTATTATTATTATTATTATTATTATTAATGGTGTCGGTGTCCTATGTTTTGGACATGAACGGTGTCCGCGTGTCCATGTCCGTGTCGTGTCCGGTGTCCGTGCTTCATAGATGACTGATGATTAGTATCAGCACCTCATTGCTTACATTCAGGCACAAATGGCTAGCAAAAACTTCACACCATCTGATCCAAGTACTTCAGGTATCATTGCTATGAACAATTCTTCTTATATTTCTTCTTTTCAAACACATTCTAGCATTTGGATCTTATATTCGTGTGCATCTTCACATATAGTCAATTCCTTGGAATTCTTTGATTCCTATTCCTTGTTGTCCTATAAATTTGTTGTTCTTCGAAATCACACTAAAATTCCTGTAAAAGCTAGAGGCATAGTTTCTTTAGCTAATAATCTTGTTTTACATGATGTATTGTATGTGCCAAATTTTTATCTCAACCTCATTTCTTTAAGTTCCTTGTTAAGTAAAAATCAATTTCAGTATTGTTTACTGATAACAGTTTTCTTATCCAGGACACAAAGAGGCAAGTGGTGATTGGTAGGGGTGACCTTTGTCAGGGCCTCTATGTCTACAATCATTTGCCTACACCTTTGTGCACTCCTTTGAGTAATCATGTTCTGTCACATCCTTCTTTCAGTTTTGCTTTATCACATACTTCATTGTGTAAACCATCTAGTACTACTTCATTTCCTAGTACTGTTAATTCTATTCAAACCTAAACGATTGAGAAATATAGACCCCCAATAATTTTGATGATAAGTATCTAAGTCAGAACAATTTATCTTTTGATAAATCTTGAAGTGTGTAGGACTCAATTTTCTATGTGTATGAAATACTACTCAAGCAAGAAGAAGGAAATTACATGTGAATTCGTGCGCTGAAGCTATTAACATCTGGTCATTTACTTGCATCTATACGTGGTCGTAGCAAGCGTCGGGTATCATGAGATTATGAGACATGGAACACATCTCCAGAAATATCTCACTCAAATCTTGGAGCTGATCTCTCTCAACGGTTATATTGAAGACCTCTATAAATACTCCTTCACTGAAGTTGAAGGTGGTTATAGAAACTGAGAAAATTCAAGTGATCAATCAAGCATTCCTGCCAAGTTTTCTGTGGACCAACAAGTGAACAAGCTTTAGCGTCTTATTCTTTCTTTTAGAAAGTTGTTTGTTTTTTAGCTTAAATTGTTTATCCTCTCGTGTTGAGAGTTTTTCATTGTTTTCAAATCTAATCTTTGTAAACTTGTAAGCCTTGTAATAGGCTGTTTCCTCAAAAGCTCAACCGTACTGAGTCGTTTTTAGAAGTTAAGAGTGTAGTCAAGTTGTGACAGTAGTATACTCTTAAGTTATTTTCTAATCAGTGTGATTATAGTGAAAAATCCTTCAGGAATGAAGGGACTAGACGTAGCTACCAGTTATAGTGAACTAGTATAAATCCTTATGTCTACTCTTTCTCTTTACAATATATTTACTTCCTGCATTAAGAGAAAAACAAGTTTTTATAACTCATCTTCAGCGTCCTGTTGATGTTTGCATCCGGTAATAATATTTATTTTAAAAAAGAAACTCGTTTTTGCTAAAAGATTTTAAAAAGTTTTGGACACAATTCAACCCCCCCTTTTTGTGTTCGGGTTCAAATTCTGTTAACAATACTACTGCCAATCTTTGGCATTCAATGCTAGGACATTTGTCTGATGATGTTTTGAAGCTTCTTAGAAATATAATTCCTTTTCAATTTCCTTTTAAGTTTAATACTCATGATTGTCAAATCTGTCCTTTATCAAAATTTCAGACCTCCTTTTATCGCTCATAATAACATTTTTGCTGCAAGTTCTTTTGATTTGATACATTGTGATGTATGGGGTCCATTTAGGCAGGATCCATTTTTTTCTTACCATAGTGGATGATTCCACACGGTTTACTTGGACTTATCTTATGAAGCATAAATCAGAGGCACCACATCTCATTAAATGTTTCTTTCATTAAGTTCAAGTCCAATTTGGTAAACAAATCAAAGGGATTAGAACTGATAATGCCAAAGAGTTACAGTTGACTTCTTTTTTGCAGGAGAAATGAGTTATTCACCAGTTTTCTTGTTCACATAGACCACAACAGAACTCAGTTGTGGAAAAAAAACATCAACATCTTTTTAATGTGGCAAAGTCTTTTCTCTTTCAGTCAAAGGTTCCTTTGAAGTTTTGGGGTTTTTGTGTTGACACGGCAACATTTCTTATTAATAGAACACCCTCTGCAACACTTAATTCTTGTTCACCTTTTGAACTTTTGTTTGATAAACTTCTTGATTATTCTTTCCTTAAGTCATTTGGTTGTTTATGTTTTGTTGCTACTATCCCAAGCAAAAGAACCAAGTTTTGTCCTAGAATTTTTCCCTGTGTGTTCTTAGGATATTCTCATGGTACAAAAGGATATAAGGTTTATGATTTTCAAAACCACAAATTTTTGGTTTCTAGGGATGTTCTTTTTCGTGAGACAATATTTCCTTTTCATTCCATGCCTCCATATGCATGTTCTTATGATCCTTTTCCTAACAATGTCTTACCCAAACCCATTTATCATTCTTCTAATTTAAATACTCATTCTCCTGCACCCATGGTTCCCCTGGTTCTCCTACAGCTGTTCCTGCAGATGTTCCTGCAAATCTCCCTGTTCCTGCATATGTTCAAGTTCCTGCAAATGCTCCTGTTGATGCTACTGCAGCTGAGTCTGTTCTTATCCCTGCACCTACTGTGAGACATTCCACCAGGCCTCATATACCATACGCTTATCTCAGGGATTATGAGTGTAATGTGACTTATCCTATTCAGCAGCATTTATCATATGCAAGTCTGTGTTCTTCCTATAATGCTTACATCAATAATGTTTCAAGCATTTATGAACCATCTTTTTATCACCAAGTTATTTCATTTCCTGAATAGAGACAAGCTATGGCAGAAGAGTTAGTTGCTTTAGAGGCCAACGATACCTGGTCAGCCATGCCATTACCCTCTGGAAAGAAATCTATTGGCTACAGATGGGTTTACAAAGTTAAGTATAATGCTGATGGTTCTCTTGACAGATACAAGACTCAACTTGTTGCTTAAGGGTTCACACAACAGGCTGGTATTGATTTCCTAGATACTTTTTCACCTGTTACTAAGCTAACCTCAGTTTGGATTCTATTTTCTATTGCTGCACAGAAATGTTAGCACTTTATTCGGTTAGACATCAATAATGCATTTTTGAATGGTGAGTTAGATGAAGAGATCTACATGAATTTGCCTAAGGGATATCCAGTTAAGGGGGAAAAACTTGTTTGCAGATTAAACAAGTCTTTATATGGCTTGTGACAGGCTTCAAGGTAGTGGTTCCACAAATTCAGCAGCACCTCACTGCACACGGATTTGTGAAGAGTAGTGCTGATCATTCCCTGTTTTCCAAAGGATCAAGATCTTCTCTTGTTGTCCTTCTTGTCTATGTGGATGATATCATCCTAGATGGCCCAAATTTGGATCAAATAAAACAGGTTCAGTCTCTATTACAGCAGTGCTTCAAGTTAAAAGTGATTGGGGACTTGAAGTATTTCCTTCGATTGAAAATTGCTAAATCTCATAGAGGCATTCATCTCTATCAGAGAAAGTATACTTTACAGCTTCTCCAAGATACACGCTTTTTATTTGTCAAGCCTCCCTCCATTCCCATGGATCTGAATTTAAAATTGAATGACACTGATGGGGATCCCCTTCCTGATGCTTCACAATATAGGTGGCTACTTGGTAGGCTAATATATCTTATAATCTCACGGCCTAACATAAATTTTGCTGTTAACAAATTGAACCAGTTCATGTATGCTCCACGGTCTCCTCATTTGATAGCAGATCATCATATACTACAATATCTAAAAGAGACTCTTGGTTTGGGACTTTGTTTTCCTGACACTTCTTCCTTGAAGGTCACTCATTGCCTTTGTAGATGTGGATTGGGGTAGTTGTCCTGTGACTAGAAGGTCAACAAAAGGTTTTCATATCTTCCTTGGGGATGCTTTGGCTGCTTGGAAATCAAAGAAATAGCCTACTTTCGCAAGGTCCTCTGCAGAGGCTGAATACAGGGCCCTGACCTCTGTCACTTCTGAGTTGTTATGGATTAAACAAATTCTGAGAACTTTTGAGATTCCACTCACTTCAGTTATGGTGTTCAGTGATAGCAAGTCTTCCACTTAACTTGCATCTAATCCACTTAGTCATGAAAGATCCAAGCATGTGGATATTGACTGCCATTTTATTCTGGAGTGTGTTCAGTCTCAGTTTCTCAAGTTGGTCCATGTTCCTTCACAAAAACAACTTGCTGACTCTCTTACAAAATCTCTTCCTTAGCCACTTTTTCAACAGCTGATCTCCAATTTGGGGTTGCTAAATATTTAGCATCACACGGTTTAGAAGTTGGTTAAGTTAGTTGAGATAACTTAACAAGAGTTAGGCGGTTATAGTTAACTAAACTAGAGTTACTTAGTTTGTTAGTTAGTTTTGTTTTAAATACTCTGTAACTAACATTTTCTCAGTTCAGTGAAATCAGAATCCGATGCACAACTCTTGTCTTCTTCCCTTGATTTCTCTATCTTTCTTGATCTGTTTTTCTCCATTTCTCATATGGATTTCACAGTATTGATATCATGAATCTAACTATTCTATTATCTAATTTGGAATTGTGTTGCTGAATGTAACTATTCTATTGTCTAATTTGGAATTGTGTTGCTGAATGTAACTATTCTATTATATAATTTACAAATTTGTTAGTTTTTGGATAGCTTCTAACCAAGTGTATGGTTTTTCACTAACAAATTATTCATTTTTTCCTCTATTTCTTCAGGCTCTATACTTCGGCGTTTCATTTTGTGAACAATTGCTAGAGTATTATGGAAATAACAAAACCTTAATAGAAGTAGAGAAAAATCTTTTGACTTTTTTAGCCGGCCCGTTTTCGCAGGTAATGAGTCTATAGTTAGGAAAATTCTTGATGTTTCTTGCATGAGGTCTCTTCATACTTGATTGACTCAAAGATGATTTACAGAATCTGTACTGCCTCCACTGATTTGCTTCAAGACTACTAATAATGAAATTGATGACCGTGTTTTTGTATCCAAGACTATTAATTTGTTTGATACATTGTTTTTGTATTCAGTGACATTCAACTATATTGCTTCACATGGCTCTATTTTGCTGTCTTCTTTTAAGTGGTTTAGAATTTTATAGGAGCTATCTCATTTTATATACTAGGATAACTTACCTGATTTGCATAAGGTAATGATCTATTTACTCTTTCAAAATACAAGGTCCTTGTTGTTGTGACTGCATCACTACCTTCAAAATTAAATTGACAGTCTATGAAACCTCATTAATTTATAAAATTTTAACTCGATATATTCCTGTAACTAAGATTTCAATTGGCGCAAGTCTCATCCCACTACACTCATGTTGGAACACACGCAATCGGGATTGTAAAGGTAAACTAACGGCGGACACACGCACACACGCGAGAAAGTAAAGAAGACAAGATTTACCTGGTTCGGCGAATAGTGCCTACTTCCACGGGAGCTGTCACGGCTGTGTTTTCACTATATCATAATAGGGTTACATAAGCGCAGTATATATACTAATCACCACTGCGATAGAAATTACATCAATAACCCCTTGTACCGTACCGCAGGGAGCGAACCCCGCAACCCACTCGTCACACCCCGCCAGTATGGCCCAAGCCCAAGGGGCCGACACCCGAGCTACGAGCCATACTCAATAACTCACCAAGACTCCAGATGAATGTATATAATTATATCATTATGATTGAGTAGCTTTATGATGTATTTCTCTGATTCTTGAAATAGTTAAGCAAATGAGACCATAGGAAATGACTAACTGGATCTCTTTTGTCTATATTATAGGCAGAACATGGATTTAATATTTGAGGCTGTAATGCTTGATGCATATAGATCAAAGAGAGCCAGTGATTACCTACTTGAATGCAGGATACACCTTCAAAATTTATGAAGCAGGTCCACGAAGAAATAAAACAAGATGCATTGTAATTTAGGACCAAATTGGACAGAGGTTTAGTTGCAAGGCTTACCTGATTGGTGAATGAAAAGAATTTTGTGATGAAAATCGTTTAAGGGGAGGGGTGCTGTTGTGTTGGCTTTGGATCCACATGATTCAATGAATGAAGGAGAGTTCAAACTAGATATTTTTGTTAGTATTGGTTTAGCAAGCTATACACAAATTGCAGGTGGAAAATTTTTTTTAAAAAAGAATGACATAAAAAGTGGGTCCTGTTCAATAACATATAGAATATTTACATGCTAATGAAGTTGTTTGCTCGAATTCAAAGTTTCAGAAAAATATAAAATTGAAAAGAGACAGGATTAAAATAAAACTATTGGAGACAATATTCGATACTACCATATCATTCAGTGTAGAGTATCTTCTATTTTACTACCAATCAACAAATGAGAGTGAGGTTGCTGTGGCATCCTTCGGCTTTGCAACTTGAAAGATATGGCAATTTTGAAGAACTTGCTTCCAATTCAGTGGGCTAATCTATTGTCTGACTAATAGATTACATTAACTTGACCAAATTGATTCATTGTGACAATTAGAAGGTTTCAAGTTATTAAACAATTACTTGGTGAACATTTTGATAGAAATTCTATACTAATAGAAATTTTATATTAATATATTTTTTAATATAAAATCATATTTTTAATATATATCGTGCGTAGCACATCCTACATATTATAGAAGTTAGTTTTTATATTTTATGCTTCAATTATAATAAAAATATTTAATTATTTGTCTTTTTATTATTTTCAAGTTTTAAATATAAATTATCTTTCAACATATAATGTAAAGATACTTCTCCCCACACATGATTCACTTGTGCATCACAGGGTCCATATTCTGGTGATTGAACAATTGTTGAATATATGAAAAGATCTTAATATTTTTTATACACTACAAAAAAAGCGGTGTTTAGCCACGGTTAAAACCGTGGCTAAACAACCCCAAAACCGTAGCAAATAAATTTAGCCACGGTTATCACTACCGTGTAAAGGAATGGCGTCGCAAATCTTTAGCCACGGTCGTTTGTACTGTTAGCGACGAACATTTTAACCGTGGTAACATATATTAGCCACGATTGTATTTCATTTTAGTTACGGTCTACACGTGTCAAATCGATACGTCTAAGTTTGCAAAATGCGTAAATTAGCCACGGTTTTAACCGTGGCTAATGGCACGCGTAACTTTGTATTTCGCGCTAACATTAGCTACGGTCAAACCGTGGCTAAATTAGTTTTTTTTTAAATAAACCCAGATCATGGCGTTCCTTATAATACAGATCTAGTTTTCATAATTTGCTAACAGCATTACAATTCTCATGTACCAATAATAATTAGAAGATAAACAATCTAAATATAACAAAATAAAAATACCTAACAGAAGAAATATTATAAACTTTACAAAAATATAATCCTAACATTCGTTAAAAGCATAATAATAACCTAATAGGAAAGGTGGAGTAACAGTTATAATAGTCGCAAAAAAGGACACCATATAATTAGATGTTCTCATACATATTCTAAATAACTATGACTATGATGGAGGAACACCTAGGTTGAAAGTAGATAACTCATCACCAAATTTATGTTGCATGAAGTTTTGAAGAGTTGCCAATAGATGTTGTGTTTGTGCAAGTTGCTCAGTAGTTTGTGTAAGCTGCTCAGTGGTTTGAGTAAGTTGCTCCTTGGTTTCTTCATATCCAATTAGCTTTTCTCCCAAATTTTCTACTTGCTTCTTTAGGTCTTCAACATTCACTTGGCTAGAGCTACCAACTTGTATAAAATCAGTGAAATGCCTACGCATTCCGAAAACATTAGTGGGACAAACACCCGGACCTAAAACACGCACCCGACCTGAGTGTTCAGCTCCATATGCTTTTCCAATGGCGTCATCGAGATAAGCATTAATCTTTGATGGAACACCTACAGTTGCAACACGTTCTTGATCTTCAGATAAGCTCTCTGAAATCTTATCCTATTAGTAAAAAAAAGAAAACCCAGTTAATATATAATGAAATGTCACACTTAAACACCAAACTTTATCATGAATAGAAAATCATCAGTGGCAAATCACATTAATGCCAACATATTGAGTCACAAGTTAAACTTCACTAATTTGAGCAATGCTAATTAGTCTGCACTTTCAACTTCATTACAATGACAAACACAAAATAAACTTACAGCCATGGCTTTTCCTTCTCCATTCACATAGTTTCCATCCTTCTTTAGTAAAGTTGACAATTTAATCTCGCTTCCACATACAGGCCTTCCTAATTGTAGCTCCAAACATCATCAATAAAATGTAAACAATTATCATATACAACAAACTTAACTTTGTTATGATATATACATTAAATTTCCCTGAAACAACATACCATCTGACGTCCTCTTCTTGCATTACTCTTACTACCACCAGCATGTGAGACTTTAAGCTTCTTACCATTTGTTGTATTTTGCTCACTTTGTTTCTACAATTTTTAACCATATAGTCAATATCTACCTCCAAAGTGAAATAACAGTCTTATTTTACTCACTTTGTTTCTAACAAGAAAAGAACAAAGTAAAATAAGTTTCTACAAAGAATACTTATACCTTCATTTGGTCATTTTTATAGTGATGCACAAAAGCAGTCCACTCAACACAATTCACACCTGAAGGAGGATTGGCAAGTATGTCTTCCTTACTTTTGTTAAGGTAGAAGTGTTGACACCTTAACCTATATTTATAGGCCTTCCATCTTTCCCCTAATGTTCTCATTGCCCATTTGATACCAGCAGCATAATCAAACTCAAAATGATCCTTGAAATGATATATATATATATATATATATATATATATATATATATATATATATATATATATAAGTCAATCTTCAGTTATAAAAGACACAACAAAACAATAAAAGTGTTAGGAAGTTTAGATGATAACCTCCATACACTTCCATTGATTTATGCTACTTTCCTCTGGCATCTTATCCCATCTTGTAACTGACAAAGGGCAAAATGCGGACTTTTGAGCGACTTGACCAAGAAACCTCACAAGTAAGTTTGACCCACTATCGTTGCCTTGTCCATTGCCATTGATTTCCACAATTATTTTTTTAGTTTTTTCCAAATGCCAAACCTGACTTGCTACCATTTTTCGATCCATAGTTTCTCCAGTACAAGTATCTACCATTACAAAGATAAAGCAAAGTTACATAATATTTACTAATGAGACAACCACTAAATAAGATATTTTTACCTTTAACTTTGACAAGTGGAGGCTCCTCTTTTTGTTGTGGCTGAACTTCATTTGGGCTTAAGCAAGGGTCAAATGTGTCATCATGGGATGCACTATTAGTCATGTTTACATTTTGAAATTGATCATCAAATTGATTGTTGATACTTTGTTGTGGCTGATCTTGGAGAGTCTCCATATCATTTTGATTTTGTTGTCCTCGTAACCTTTGCAACACATCTTTTCCTGAACGCTTATGTTTTTGCTTCATCTCAAATCAAATATCTGCATGATTTGCTAACAAAAGCTAACACATGGATCGAAAATATATCTTAAATGAATCAAAAGATGAACATTACATAAGCAAAAAAGTGCAAAGATAAAAAACAAAAAATGATTTGAAAAGCGCAAAAAGAACTATAAATGAATTACAAAGCTCATAACCAAACTACTCTAACACCATGCTATCATCTCCATCACTACAATTATTATTACCTTCATCAAAATTTGGTTCATCTTGTTCTTGTTCTTGCTCTTGTTCATTGACATCATCCTGCACTAATTGTAATTCTTCAATGTTCTCCACATTTTGCTCACAAAAAGGTATATCTTCCATTATTACATCTTCTGGATCCATTAAGTTCACATCTCCCATATCATATATGTCTCTAGGCTTCATATGACATACGCAAGACCAACCGTCTTCAAATGGATCATCAACATAATATATCATTCTAGCATCAGCCGCAAGGATAAATGGCTCATCTACTTCATTCACACCAGTGTGTATCAAGCGAGAAAAGTTTACACTAGTTATCCCAAATTGATCTATCTTGATTCCCTTGTCAGGTGTAGTGTCTACCCAAATACATTTGAATAGCACAACCCTTAGCTTACCATAGTAATCAAGTTCTATGATGTCAACCACTTTCCCATAGTAAATGTCATCGCTTGATTTTTCAATAGGTTCCTTTCCGGTTGAAAACCTCTTAGTAATAGCAGACATAACAACGCCACTATTTTGGGTTCTTAATCCTTGCTCCTTCCTTTTTGTACGAAACTTGAATCCATGAATGTTATACCCATTAAATCTCCTTGCAATGTCATTTGGCCCTTGCAATCAATTTTAGCCGTAACATCTGGATCATCCTTTCTTGCAACCTATTATATTTTTGGGAATTATAAGGACAATTATGTTATCACATGATTCTGAGATAAAAAAAAGTTAAGTGATACTCGATATATATCCTTACATATTCTTTAAACCACTCGTGAAAATGTTTGTGAACGTATTCTTCGACAATTTTAGAGGAGTTTCTCTTGCCACGATGCATCCTAGTAACCTCAATTTTGCACTTCCTGGATGAAAAATTTCTTAGTTATTGAAAATGGTATTGAAATAGATGATAATATAAAAATTTGTTATATGTAAAAGGATAAAATTTACTCGCAAAATGCATCAACTAATTCACAATTAGTTAACACATAACGATGAGCTTGAGTCTTTTCCAATGGTGGAATTGAAAATAACTTGATAGCTCCAATAGGTCTGCCTGATGTAGGAAACACATTTGACAAAATACTAGATTCACTACTAGCATTGACTCCATAGTCATCGTCATTGCGTCTTGGTCGATTAAACCTTGTTTCAATCTCACCATCCTCCAAATATCTTGAACAAAATGTAAGACATCCTTCCATAATGTATCCTTCAGCTATACAACCTTCTGGTGTAGCCTTGTTACGAACATAAGATTTTAAATGGCCAAGGCTCCTAAAATAAAAGGAAGCGAGCCTAATAAAAGTTAAACCACTATAGTTTTTCATCAACTTAATGATAAATACAATATGATAAATACAATATACCTTTCAACAGGGTACATCTGTAACACCTGAGGACGAGATCGACCTCGTATTAGGACGTCGTATCGAGACCTCGCGTCGAGATCTCGTGTCGAGACCTCGTACCAAGACCTTGTGTCGAGATCCCGTGCCAAGATCGCGTGCCGAGGTCATATGTCGAGCTGATGAGGTTGCGTACCGAGCTGAGGAGGTCGCATGTCGAACTGAGGAGGCCGCGTGCACGAACTCGTGTTAGAGCCTTGTGCGCTTGCACAAGCACCCTGATCGACCTCGTGTCGAGACTGTAACACTCGTATTTTACGAACGTTATTTAGCGTTGATGATTCTATTGTTTGTAATATTTATATTATCGGTTGCAGTTCTCGTTGCTGTGTTTTAGATCTGTAACCTATAGATTAGAGGGTAATCATGAGAGAGAAGAGATTAGATGGGTAGAATGATTGATGGGATTAGCATCTCATAACAGTAGTTACACGTCAATTATTTGTGTTTTGTTTTAAAAAGAAAAATATCTTTTAAAGGGTTTCTTGACCAGCTGTATTCGATCAGCCCCTCACAACTCTCACTTTCTCTTTTCTTCTTTCTTCTTCTCTGAGTTTCCTCTTCCTCTCCAAACCTCCATCGAAGAACCTTGAGTTTTATCGAGCTTCTGCATAAACCTTCTTCATCAATCTTGTTCCTCATCATCTCCTCGACATATATCACCATCTCGACCATCATCTGAGGTATGGAAAAACAGATTTTCTCTTCCTTCATGCTACTGTTTAGCGCCATTTCTTCCTTCCATTTTAGCTAGTTTATATGCTCCCAAATCATGTCGTATTGATAGGTTTTCTTCTTCATGACATGACCTACCTTTCTAACCAATTATTTGAGCTTGTAAAACAAATTGCTTTCTCTGTTTTCTGCAATAGGCAGTGCCCAAAACCCTCCATATTTGGTTCGTTTTGATTTCTTGTTTTAGTATGTTGTACGTTGCTTCTTGTCGATGTTGTTGTTGATTTATTTGTTATAGAATCATAGAACCTTTTTCATGAACTTTTGATCGAAAACCCTAACTTTGTGTTAGAGGAAAAATGGTTTTGTCTGGTGATGTATGAAAGAAGATTTAATAAAATTTTTGAGAAAAGGAGTTAAATTGTAATGTTTGAATTCTGGTTATATTTGTTTAAGTTTTTGAGTTTTAATGTTTACTTGGGTTGTGGTTAAGATTGGGATAATGAGAGCTAAGTGTTATTAGAACCCATAGATAGAACTAAGTTGTGCTCGTATTAGGCAGTGTGACTCCCGAGATCGTGTGATTTCCGAACCCGAGGACGTGGGAGCAGTGGGATCCAGATCGAGAACTGTACGTGTCGAGGTCGACTGAGGAGCGTACGTGTCGAGGTCGATTGAGGACGGTACGTGTCGACGTCGTTGTCGAGCTCGATTGAGGACAGCGTAGACACGTAGCTTGGAGTTCGGTAAGGGCACTTCTAAACATTCTAGGATTTTTATTGTTATATTACTATGTATGGATTCCTTGATTTGTGTCGAGCATGTAATGTTGTGATATGATTGGGTTTTTGCATGTATTTAATATGTGATTGAATATATGTTGTGAATTATGTATTGACTGTTGAATTGCGTTTCTTCATGTCGAGCTTGCTCTTTTTATTTGACATGCGGTTGAATATCTTGTGTATAACTCTTTGAATATTGTAAGCGGAGAGCTGTTCATCGAGTGAGCGAGCTAGGCGAGTCGTTATGACGTTTTTGAGCCGTGACCCGGATAACTAAGGGTGCTAGGTCCCCTTTTGTTTACGGGAGATTGACTAGACGTCGCCACGCTATGGGACCTGAGTTGACTGTCCTAGGGAGAGCGAAGATCCCAAGGCTACGGCTGGACTTTCCAGCATACGGTACGGCGTGTGCATTCCGGAAAAATTGTCGAGTCGAGAGAAATGGATAGCGAGTTGAGTCGAGTTTAGAGTGAGATGGTTGTTGTTTACTTATTTCTTTATGCCGTGTTTATCTTGAATTGTTGAGAAGTTGACCCTTTCCCGTGGTGCCTTCAATCCATGATGGTCACCCAGGCGAGGTCGAGGGCGCAGGGAACTCGACAGCAGATGATGGCGAGGAGGAGCTCGACGAGGATCAGGGCGACGACCTCTACTTGTCGTGATTTGCTTTGTCTATGTTTTTGTGTATAGCGGTTGTGACCAGTTTGGGCTAGATGTTATTTTGAGCACAAGGTAGACTGGTGGTCTTACTTTTGGAGCAGCCCCCTGCGTGGGTGTCTGCCGGAAGTACCCCCAGGGTATGATTGCTCTCTTGAAGTTGTCATACCTTAGGTGTATTTTCTTTATACATTATTACTCTGTATTTTGTATACATCATCATTTCGAGTGGTATATATGTATATTATGCATGTATGTTTTATTAGAATTTATGTCTTGTGTCTTAGTTGCACCATGTTTTCGAAAAGTTGTAATTACTCTGATGTGCACGAGCTGGTCTTAGAAAAAAAAAATAATAGACCGTACTTTTCTAAAGGGCACAAGAGTATCGTTTTAAAACACATCGCATACAGGGTAACTAGAGCTCGGTGTGTTGAGCTCGGTAACTCGAGCTCGGTATGTCTGGAGCTCGGTAGCGGTCCGGAAACGGGTCGTTACAATGTTGGTATCAGAGTAGTTCGGATTCGACTTTGTGTATAGGAATTTGGGTAGTCACTGTGTCGGGATATATATATATGTATGTCGGGTACCTGGTTGTACTATGTTGATTGCTGTTTGATTAAGTGAAGCACTTATTGCTTGAAAAATTGTTTGAACTGTTTCTTGATTGAAGCAGTGTGTTTTAACACATCCTTGTTGTGAGATTCTCGACAGGGGTTTTGAACTTTGTGGAATCTAATGCCACCTCGTAGGGATCTGACGGCTATACCGAGAACGCCGACATGGAACGAGCAATTCAAGCTATGGCCAGAGATGGCGGCAGCCATGGCTCAAAGAATCACCGTCAGAACTCAACAAAGCTAACGCGATGGCTCAACAGACGGCAAGTTAACTCCAAAGAAACTTACAAAGAACAACAATGAGCGAGCGAGTGCCGAGGCGAGAGGATTAGCGGACTTTAGGAAGCATGATCCAACCGGTTCTACTATGAACCAAACCCAGATAAAGCTGATCTTTGGATGCAAGAGATCGAGAAGATCTTCGAGGCACTCCATTGCCCAAACAACGTGAAGGTAGACTACGCTACCTACTTGCCGCCAGAGACGCGAGTATTGGTGGAAGGGAGTGAAGCAAGCACCGATAAGCGAACGTCGCGAGATAACTTGGGAGCTTTTTCGTGGAAGGTTCTTGGACAAATACTTCCCAGATCGCACGGTGAGAAGGAGCAAGAGTTTCTTCAACTACAACAAGGCGTATGGACAGGTTCGAGTATGCGACCAAGTTTGAGTCACTGGCGAGGTATTTCAGTCCATTTCGTGATCGAGCCGACCAAGGATGGTTAAGTGAGAGGTTCCAACGGGGATTAAGATTTGACATTCAGAAGTCGGTGGTGTCATTGAGGATCAGGAATCTACAAGAGCTTGAAGTACCTGTTCGATCAGAAAGAGCTCAACATGCGTCAGCGAAGATGGACAGAATTTCTCAAGGACTACGACTTTACGTTGGAATACCATCCCTGTAAAGGCTAACGTAGTAGCGGATGCATTGAGCGTAAAGAGCGTTTTAGCCTCGGAATGATGATCAAGGAGTTGGAGATGCTCGAGAAGTTCGAGACTTGAAGTTGAGTGTGGAAGTTTCACCAGAAGCTGAGATTTGGTATGCTTACCATTTCTAACAGATTGTTGGGCGAGATCCGAGACCAGAGGTTCATGACGAGCTCCCGCAAGAGAAGGTCGATTGATAGCGCAAGGGAAGGCGACAGAATTCCAAGTCGGAACGGACAACATCTTAAGATGTAATGGCCGAGTATGTGTACCTAACGTAGCGGAGGTGAGAAAGTTAATAATTGACGAAGCGCATAAGAGCAACTTTAGTATTCATCCAGGAGTTACAAAGATGTATCAAGACTTGAAGAAGCATTTTTGGTGGTCCGGAATGAAGAAGCAAGTGGTCGAGCACGTAGCCGTGTTTAACGTGTCAGAAAGCGAAGGTGGAACACCAACGACCAGCGGGAATGCTACAATTGCTTGACGTACCAGTATGGAAATGGGATAGTATTTCCATGGATTTCGTTGTAGGTTTACCGAAGACGCAAAAGAAGAATGATTCGATTTGGGTGATCGTCGACCGATTGACCAAATCTGCTCATTTCTTACCAGTGAGGTCGACATACAACGTGGAAAAGCTGACCGAGATCTACATCGCGGAGATAGTGCGACTTCATGGTATACCCTCTTCAATCGTGTCGGACCGAGATCCGAAGTTCACGTCTCATTTTTGGAGGGAATTGCAAGAAGCGATGGGAACCGAGCTCGAGCTTCGCTCAAAGATATCATCCCCAAACCGACGGTCGATCGAGAGAACGATCCAATCGCTTGAAGATTTGTTGCGGCGTGTACTTTAGATCACCGAGGAAGTTGGGACGACGTCTTACCATTGGTGGAGTTCACCTACAATAACAGTTTCCATGCGAGTATTGGAATGGCACCTTTTGAAGCAATCGTATGGGCGTAAATGTCGACGCCTCTTTGTTGGTACCAGGATGGCGGCGTTACGTTGTGGGACCAGATATGATCCAGCCAGACTCATCGAGAAGATCCGCTTGATCGAGAGATAGGATGCGAACGTCTCAAAGTCGGCGGAAGAGTTATGCACGGACCAAAGACGTCGACCACTCGAGTTCAAGAAGGAGAACATGTATTTCTTAGAGTCACCCCACTCATCGGAGTTGGTCGGCGATCAAGTTCAAGAAACTTACCCTAAATTTATTGGACCTTACCGTATTCTTCGTCGTGTCGGTCGGTGGCATATCGATTGCCTTGCCACCCTTCTTGTCAAACATTCATGACGTCTTCCACGTCTCACAATTGCGGAGATATATTTCCGACCCTCTCATGTCATCGAACCGGATGTGATTCAACCGAGGGCGACTTATCCTTCAAGCATCACCAGAAGGATCGTTGACCGGAAAGCCAAACAATTCTATGAACAAAGAGATTCAACTTGTCAAAGTTGTGTGGGATCAGAAGACTGGAGATGCGACTTGGGAGCTGGAGGAGAAGATGAAGACTCAGTACCCTGAACTCTTTCATGGTAAGTATCTTATTTGCAATTTTGAGGACGAAATTTTTTTAGAGGGAGAGATTGTACACCTAAGGACGAGATCGACCTCGTATTAGGACGTCGTATCGAGACCTCGCGTCGAGATCTCGTGTCGAGACCTCGTACCAAGACCTCGTGTCGAGATCCCGTGCCAAGATCGCGTGCCGAGGTCATATGTCGAGCTGATGAGGTCGCGTACCGAGCTGAGGAGGTCGCATGTCGAACTGAGGAAGCCACGTGCACGAACTCGTATTAGAGCCTTGTGCGCTTGCACAAGCACCCTGATCGACCTCGTGTCAAGACTGTAACACTCGTATTTTACGAACGTTATTTAGCGTTGATGATTCTATTGTTTGTAATATTTATATTATCGGTTGCAGTTCTCGTTGCTGTGTTTTAGATCTGTAACCTATAGATTAGAGGGTAATCATGAGAGAGAAGAGATTAGATGGGTAGAATGATTGATGGGATTAGCATCTCATAACAGTAGTTACACGTCAATTATTTGTGTTTTGTTTTAAAAAGAAAAATATCTTTTAAAGGGTTTCTTGACCAGCTGTATTCGATCAGCCCCTCACAACTCTCACTTTCTCTTTTCTTCTTTCTTCTTCTCTGAGTTTCCTCTTCCTCTCCAAACCTCCATCGAAGAACCTTGAGTTTTATCGAGCTTCTGCATAAACCTTCTTCATCAATCTTGTTCCTCATCATCTCCTCGACATATATCACCATCTCGACCATCATCTGAGGTATGGAAAAACAGATTTTCTCTTCCTTCATGCTACTGTTTAGCGCCATTTCTTCCTTCCATTTTAGCTAGTTTTTATGCTTCCAAATCATGTCGTATTGATAGGTTTTCTTCTTCATGACATGACCTACCTTTCTAACCAATTATTTGAGCTTGTAAAACAAATTGCTTTCTCTGTTTTCTGCAATAGGCAGTGCCCAAAACCCTCCCTATTTGGTTTGTTTTGATTTCTTGTTTTAGTATGTTGTACGTTGCTTCTTGTCGATGTTGTTGTTGATTTATTTGTTATAGAATCATAGAACCTTTTTCATGAACTTTTGATCGAAAACCCTAACTTTGTGTTAGAGGAAAAATGGTTTTGTCTGGTGATGTATGAAAGAAGTTTTAATAAAATTTTAGAGAAAAGGAGTTAAATTGTAATGTTTGAATTCTGGTTATATTTGTTTAAGTTTTTGAGTTTTAATGTTTACTTGGGTTGTGGTTAAGATTGGGATAATGAGAGCTAAGTGTTATTAGAACCCATAGATAGAACTAAGTTGTGCTCGTATTAGGCAGTGTGACTCCCGAGATCGTGTGATTTCCGAACCCGAGGACGTGTGGGAGCAGTGGGATCCAGATCGAGAACTCGACGTGTCGAGGTCGATCGAGGAGCGTGCGTGTCGAGGTCGATTGAGATCGACGCGGTCGACGCCGTTGTCGAGCTCGATTGAGGACAAAGAACACGTAGCTTGGAGTTCGGTAAGGGCACTTCTAAACATTCTAGATTTTTTTGTTATATTACTATGTATGGACTCCTTGATTTGTGTCGAGCATGTAATGTTGTGATATGATTGGGTTTTGCATGTATTTAATATGTGATTGAATATATGTTGTGAATTATGTATTATTTGTTGAATTGCGTTTCTTCATGTCGAGCTTGCTCTTTTATTTGACATGCGGTTGAATATCTTGTGTATAACTCTTTGAATATTGTAAGCGGAGAAATTTGTTCATCGAGTGAGCGAAGCTAAGCGAGTCGTTATGACGTTTTGAGCCGTGACCCGGATAACTAAGTGCTAGGTCCCCTTTTGTTTACGGGAGATTGACTAGACGTCACCACGCTATGGGACCTCGAAAGCCGATCGCCCTAGGGAGAGCGAAGATCCCAAGGTTACTACCGGACTTTCCAAAGATACCGGCAGCGTGTGCATTCCTGGAAAATTGTCGAGTCGAGAGAAATGGATAGCGAGTTAGTCGAGTTTAGAGTGAGATGGTTGAGTCACGTTTGGTGAATGTTATACTTTCTTTGTTTACTTATTTCTTTATGCCGTGTTTATCTTGAATTGTTGAGAAGTTGACCGCTTTCCGTGGTGCCTTCAATCCATGATGGTCACCCAGGCGGTCGAGGGCGCAGGAACTTCGGCAACAGATGATGGCGAGGAGGAGCTGGACGAGGATCAGGGCGACGACCTCTACTTGTCCGGATTTGCTTTATCTATGTTTTTGTATATAGCGGTTGTGACCAGTTTGGGCTAGATGTTATTTTGAGCACAGGGTAGACTGGCGGTTTACTTTTGGAGCAGCCCCCTGCGTGGGTGTCTGCCGGAAGTACCCCAGGGTATGATTGCTCTTTTGAAAGTCGTCATACCTTAGGTGTATTTTCTTTATACATTATTACTCTGTATTTTGTTTACATCATCATTTCGAGTGGTATATATGTATATTATACATGTATGTTTTATTAGAATTTATGTCTCGTGTCTTAGTTGCACCATGTTTTCGAAAAGTTGTAATTACTCTGATGTGCACGAGCTGGTCTTAGAAAAAAAAATATAGACCGTACTTTTCTAAAAGGGCACAAGAGTATCATTTTAAAACACATCGCATACAGGGTAACTTGAGCTCGGTGTGTTGAGCTCGGTAACTCGAGCTCGGTATGTTGAGCTCGGTAGCGGTCCGGAAACGGTTCGTGACAATGTTGGTATCGTGAGCGATTCAGTTCTGACCGGGCCGTATAGGAATTTGGGTGAGTCACCGTGGTGTCGGGATATATATATATATATGTGTGTCGGGTACATGGTTGTACTATGTTGATTGCTGTTTGATTAAGTGAAGCACTTATTGCTTGAAAAATTGTTTGAACTGTTTCTTGATTGAAGCAGTGTGTTTTAACACATCCTTGTTGTGAGATTCTGACAGGGTTTTGAACTTTGTGGAATCTAATGCCACCTCGTAGGGATACGACAGCTGTACCCGAGAACGTCGACATGGAACGAGCAATTCAAGCTATGACCGAGATGGCGGCAGCCATGGCTCAGCAATCAGCTGCTGCAACTCAACAGGCTAACGCGATGGCTCAACAGACGGCAGCGTTAACCCAGCAAAACTTACAGCAACAACAGCGAGCAGAGCGGAGTGCTGAGGCGAGAGGATTAGCAGACTTTAGGAAGCATGATCCACCGAAGTTCTACGGTGAGCCAAACCCAGATAAAGCTGATCTTTGGATGCAAGAGATCGAGAAGATCTTCGAGGCACTCCATTGCCCAAACAACGTGAAGGTAGACTACGCTACCTACTTGCTGCTAGGAGACGCAGAGTATTGGTGGAAGGGAGTGAAGCAAGCACTGATAGCGGAACGTCGCGAGATAACTTGGGAGCTTTTTCGTGGAAGGTTCTTGGACAAATACTTCCCAGATACTGCACGAGCTGAGAAGGAGCAAGAGTTTCTTCAACTACAACAAGGCAGTATGACAGTGCCCGAGTATGCAGCCAAGTTTGAGTCACTGGCGAGGTATTTCAGTCCATTTCGTGATCGAGCCGACCAAGGATGGTTAAGTGAGAGGTTCCAACGGGGATTAAGATTTGACATTCAGAAGTCGGTGGTGTCATTGAGGATCAGGAATCTACAAGAGCTTGAAGTACCTGTTCGATCAGAAAGAGCTCAACATGCGTCAGCGAAGATGGACAGAATTTCTCAAGGACTACGACTTTACGTTGGAATACCATCCCGGTAAGGCTAACGTAGTAGCAGATGCATTGAGCAGAAAGAGCGTTTTAGCCTCAGCAATGATGATCAAAGAGTTGGAGATGCTCGAGAAGTTCCGAGACTTGAAGTTGAGTGTGGAAGTTTCACCGGGGAAGCTGAGATTTGGTATGCTTACCATTTCTAACAGATTGTTGGACGAGATCAGAGACCAGCGAGGTTCATGACGAGCTCTGCAAGAGAAGGTCCATTGATAGCGCAAGGGAAGGCGGCGAATTCCAAGTCGGAATCGGACAACATCTTAAGATGTAATGGCCGAGTATGTGTACCTAACGAGCGGAGCCGAGAAAGTTAATACTTGACGGCCGCATAAGAGCAACTTTAGTATTCATCCAGGAGTTACGAAGATGTATCAAGACTTGAAGAAGCATTTTGGTGGTCCGAATGAAGAAGCAAGTGGCCGAGCACGTAGCTCGTGTTTAACGTCGGTCGAAGCAGGTGGAACACCAATGACCAGCGGGAATGCTACAATCGCTTGACGTACCAGTATGGAAATGGGATAGTATTTCCATGGATTTCGTTGTAGGTTTACCGAAGACACAGAAGAAGAATGATTCGATTTGGGTGATCGTCGACCGATTGACCAAATCTGCTCATTTCTTACCAGTGAGGTCGACATACAACGTGGAAAAGCTGACCGAGATCTACATCGCGGAGATAGTGCGACTTCATGGTATACCCTCTTCAATCGTGTCGGACCGAGATCCGAAGTTCACGTCTCATTTTTGGAGGGAATTGCAAGAAGCGATGGGAACCGAGCTCGAAGCTTCGCCAAAGATATCATCCCCAAACCGACGGCCGATCGAGAGACCGATCCAATCGCTTGAAGATTTGTTGCGAGCGTGTACTTTAGATCACCGAGGAAGTTGGGACGACGTCTTACCATTGGTGGAGTTCACCTACAATAACAGTTTCCATGCGAGTATTGGAATGGCACCTTTTGAAGCAATCAGTATGGACGTAAATGTCGACGCCTCTTTGTTGGTACCAGGATGGCGGCGTTCGTTGTGGGACTAGATATGATCCAAATAGACTACCGAGAAGATCCGCTTGATCGTAGATAGGATGCGAACGCCTCAAAGTCGGCGTAAGAGTTATGCGGACCAAAGACGCCGACCACTCGAGTTCAAGAAGGAGAACATGTATTTCTTAGAGTCACCCCCACCATCGGAGTTGGTCGAGCGATCAAGTCCAAGAAACTTACCCTAAATTTATTGGACCTTACCAGATTCTTCGTCAGATCGGCCCAAGGGCATATCAGATTGCCCTGCCACCCTTCTTGTCACCCATTCATCACGCCTTCCACGTCTCACAATTGCGGAGATATATTTCCGACCCCTCTCATGTCATCGAACCGGATGTGATTCAACTGAGGGACGACTTATCCTTCGAAGCATCACCAGCAAGGATCGTTGACCGGAAAGCCAAACAGTTGCGGAACAAAGAGATTCAACTTGTCAAAGTTGTGTGGGATCAGAAGACTGGAGATGCGACTTGGGAGCTGGAGGAGAAGATGAAGAGTCAGGACTTAAACTCTTTCATGGTAAGTATCTTATTTGCAATTTTGAGGACGAAATTTTTTATAGGGAGAGATTGTAACACCTCGAGGACGAGATCGACCTCGTATTAGACGTCGTGATCGAGACCTCGCGTCGAGATCTCGTGTCGAGACCTCGTACCAAGACCTCGTGTCGAGATCCCGTGCCAAGATCGCGTCGAGGTCATATGTCGAAATGATGAGGTCGCTGCATCGAAATGAGGAGGTCGATGTCGAATCGAGGAAGCCACGTGCACGAACTCGTGTTAGAGCCTTGCGCGCTTGCACAAGCACCGATCGACCTCGTGTCGAGATCTGTAACACTCGTATTTTACTTAACGTTATTTAGCGTTGATGATTCTATTGTTTGTAATATTTATATTATCGGTTGCGTTCTGTATTTTAGATCCGTAACCTATAGATTAGAGGGTAATCATGAGAGAAGAGATTAGATGGGTAGAATGATTGATGGGATTAGCATCTCATAACAAAGTAGTTACACGTCAATTATTTGTGTTTTGTTTTAAAAAGAAAAATATCTTTTAAAGGGTTTCTTGACTACCAGATTCGATCAAACCTCACAACTCTCTACTTCTCTTTTCTTCTTTCTTCTTCTCTGAGTTTCCTCTTCCTCTCCAAACCTCCATCGAAGAACCTTGAGTTTTATCGAGCTTCATAAACCTTCTTCATCAATCTTGTTCCTCATCATCTCCTCGACATATATCACCATCTCAACCATCATCCGAGGTATGGAAAACAGATTTTCTCTTCCTTCATGCTCTTGTTTAGCGCCATTTGTTCCTTCCATTTTAGCTAGTTTTATGCTTCCAAATCATGTCGTATTGATAGGTTTTCTTCTTCATGACATGACCTACCTTTCTAACCAATTATTTGAGCTTGTAAAACAAATTGCTTTCTCTGTTTTCTGCAATAGGCAGTGCCCAAAACCCTCCCTATTTGGTTTGTTTTGATTTCTTGTTTTAGTATGTTGTACGTTGCTTCTTGTCGATGTTGTTGTTGATTTATTTGTTATAGAATCATAGAACCTTTTTCATGAACTTTTGATCGAAAACCCTAACTTTGTGTTAGAGGAAAAATGGTTTTGTCTGGTGATGTATGAAAGAAGTTTTAATAAAATTTTAGAGAAAAGGAGTTAAATTGTAATGTTTGAATTCTGGTTATATTTGTTTAAGTTTTTGAGTTTTAATGTTTACTTGGGTTGTGGTTAAGATTGGGATAATGAGAGCTAAGTGTTATTAGAACCCATAGATAGAACTAAGTTGTGCTCGTATTAGGCAGTGTGACTCCCGAGATCGTGTGATTTCCGAACCCGAGGACGTGGGAGCAGTGGGATCCAGATCGAGAACTGTACGTGTCGAGGTCGACTGAGGAGCGTACGTGTCGAGGTCGATTGAGGACGGTACGTGTCGACGTCGTTGTCGAGCTCGATTGAGGACAGCGTAGACACGTAGCTTGGAGTTCGGTAAGGGCACTTCTAAACATTCTAGATTTTTTTTTGTTATATTACTATGTATGGACTCCTTGATTTGTGTCGAGCATGTAATGTTGTGATATGATTGGGTTTTTGCATGTATTTAATATGTGATTGAATATATGTTGTGAATTATGTATTGACTGTTGAATTGCGTTTCTTCATGTCGAGCTTGCTCTTTTTATTTGACATGCGGTTGAATATCTTGTGTATAACTCTTTGAATATTGTAAGCGGAGAGCTGTTCATCGAGTGAGCGAGCTAGGCGAGTCGTTATGACGTTTTTGAGCCGTGACCCGGATAACTAAGGGTGCTAGGTCCCCTTTGTTTACGGAGATTGACTAGACGTCGCCACGCTATGGGACCTGAGTTGATCGCCCTAGGGAGAGCGAAGATCCCAAGGCTACTACCGACTTTCCAAAGATACTGATGCAGCGTGTGCATTCCGGAAAAATTGTCGAGTCGAGAGAAATGGATAGCGAGTTGAGTCGAGTTTAGAGTGAGATGGGTGGGTCACATTTGGTGAATGGTATACTTTGCTGCTTACTTATTTCTTTATGCCGTGTTTATCTTGAATTGTTGAGAAGTTGACCTTTCCCGTGGTGCCTTCAATCCATGATGGTCACCCAGCGAGGTCGAGGGCGAGGAACTCGACAATGGATGATGGCGAGGAGGAGCTCGACGAGGATCAGGGCGACGACCTCTACTTGTCGTGATTTGCTTTGTCTATGTTTTTGTATATAGCGGTTGTGACCAGTTTGGGCTAGATGTTATTTTGAGCACAGCGGAGACTGGTGGTCTTACTTTTTGGAGCAAATGCGTGGGTGTTCGCTGAAGTACCCCCAGGGTATGATTGCTCTCTTGAAGTCGTCATACCTTAGGTGTATTTTCTTTATACATTATTACTCTGTATTTTGTATACATCATCATTTCGAGTGGTATATATGTATATTATGCATGTATGTTTTATTAGAATTTATGTCTTGTGTCTTAGTTGCACCATGTTTTCGAAAAGTTGTAATTACTCTGATGTGCACGAGCTGGTCTTAGAATAAAAAAAATAATAGACCGTACTTTTCTAAAGGGCACAAGAGTATCGTTTTAAAACACATCGCATACAGGGTAACTAGAGCTCGGTGTGTTGAGCTCGGTAACTCGAGCTCGGTATGTATGGAGCTCGGTAGCGGTCCGGAAACGGGTCGTTACAACATCCATCTATAATGCACGGGACCAGCAATCATTGCTTCCTCTCCAAGATGAATGACTAAATGAACCATAACAGTAAAAAAAGAAGGAGGGAATATCATCTCCATATGGGAAAGGGTCAAAGCAATTCGCTGTTGTAGTTTCTCTATATTCTTGACATCTAGAACCTTGCATGATATTTCTCTAAAGTAGTTACATAGCTCAATCAACACTGAGGCAGCTTCTTTAGGAAGATATTTTCTAAAAGCAATTGGCAAAAGATGCTCCATCAGAGTATGTGAATCATGACTCTTTAGACCAAATAGTTTGCGTTTCTTAGTATCAACACATCTAGAAATATTTGATGCGTAACTATCTGGAAAAACCACATTCTTAAGAATTTTAGGAACATATCTTTCTCCATATTTTTCATTTTAAAGCATGATTGAGGAAACTTAGAGGAATTAGGATATGGATGAAGCTTTTCTCTGATTCCCATTTCCTGCAATTCTTTATGAGCTTGGAGATTGTCTTTTGTTCGTTTTTTGTCATCAAGCACTGTGAACAATATATTGTCACAAACATTCTTCTCTATGTGCATCATATCAAGGCAATGGCGAATCAGATTATGCTCCCAATAAGGTAAATCCCAGAAGATACTCTTTTTCTTCCATTGTTGTGGGCCAACCCCACTTGTACCCTCATCATGTGGCCTCTCGCAATTATCCTCAATTTGTTTTTTTATGTCTGAGCCCGACATTGGAATAGGGGCAAGTCTAAGCTCCACAGAGCCATCAAAGGAATGTTTATTGTACCGATACTTGTGATCAAGGGGTAAATTCCGACGGTGTCCCATGAAACAATTTTTCCTACCAAATTTCAGCCTTTTAGATTATGTATCAAATTTACATGATGGACATGCAAACAATGTATGTGTATTCCACCCAGATAAGTTGTCAAGGCCAGGAAAGTCACTAATCGTACAAAACAATGCAGCTCTCATATGAAACATTTCATTAGCAGAGGAATCATAAGCATCGACACCATTCCACAAGTTTTTTAACTCAGCAATTAGAGGCTGCAAGTAAACATCAATTCTATTGCCAGGCATCTTAGGACCAGGAATTATCATTGACATGATAAGAGAAGTTTGCTTCATGCAACACCATGGAGGATAGTTATAGAGATACAACATCACAGGCCAAATGCTATTAGAAGAACTTAAAGTTCCAAATGGATTGAAACCATCTGTAGCTAATGCAAGCCGTACATTACGAGGATCTAAAGCAAAATCTGGATACAAAGAATCAAACTCCTTCCATGATTTAGTATCTCTTGGATGCCTTAACAACCCATCTGGATTTGCCACCAAAGCATGCCATTTCAATAGCTCGGCAGTTTTAGAGGACATGTACAACCTTTGCAACCTTGGTATAAGTGGGAAGTATCGCAATATTTTTGCTGGTTGCAGCTTCTTTTTCTTTTGGCCATCCATCATATCATTTGTAGCACTATCATTTTCATTTGATTTCCATCTGGATTTGTTACACACCTTGCATTTATCTCTCTTCTCATCCTCCGGTGATCCCCAATACAACATGCAATTATCCTGACAAGCATGAATCTTATCATAGCTTAGACCTAACCTCTTAATCGTCTTTTTTGCTTCATAGAAAGATACTGGTAGTTTAGCATGGGGAAAAGCATCACTTAGAAGCTCAATGATCATTGAAAATGTTTTATCTGTTGCACCACATAAAACTTTTATATGGTAGAGACGAACGATGAATGACAGTTTGCTATATTTTGTGCAACCATGATAGAGTTCTTGATTACCATCTTCCATCAACTCTTTAATTTTTTTCAACTCCTCATTACTTACATCACTTGTGCCTGTTGGGTGGTCACTATTAGGAAGATTTGATGGCACAGAATCTTGAATTCCTTGATCAAAAAAGGCACCAAAAGCATCATTTAACATATCTTGCATTGGATATTGTCTGACCGGTGCTTCTTTTACTTGGCCCGCTGACTCAACATTGGATTGAGCATGCTTTTCCCCATGCATGTTCCAAAATGTGTACTTGCTTGGAAAGCCCTTTTCAAGGAGATGACTAAACACTTCAACTCTATTACAAGGACGAAATCCACATGCAATACAAGGACACAATATTTTTCCATTGATTGCTGCATTTGAAAAGGCAAAGTCCAAAAATTGGACTACCCCATCTAAGAACTCAGTTGACCTTACTGGCTTGTCAATCCAACTCTTATCAATCATAATTGGATGAATCTGTTTTCAAATTCGAATAAAATTATTCAAGCATCTAAGATATCAAATGATTATGATATAATATAAAACTTAAACTTTGTTACTAATTAATCATAAATTAATCACACATGCAAGTATTAGTCTCATTCATTCAACATACTTAAACAAGTTAGCAACAAATGAGTAAACTGAGGTTTTATTTAGTCAGTCTAACAAACAAGTCAAGGAATGATATGCAGCCATTTCTAACCATTAAAGGAGCGAAGGAAATACTTACCCAAAAAGCGGATCTGAAAAATCCCTTTCAATGTGGAGCAGACCAAGTTGCAAATACTTGTTACCTTGGAGTCTTACTAACCTACAAGTAGCATGTCAATTTAGCAATGCATCTTAATATCAGGTATTTAGAATCAAACAATGACATAAAGCAACCTTATTTAATTATAATAAATGGTAACAATAATTAGTTTAAGAACTAAGACTGATAATTATTAAGCATGTTAAAATTATAGAATACAAAATAGAAACAAGAAAACTAGTAGTTTGCCTTGATAAAAAAAGATAAGAACCTTTAAAATCAATAAACAAGAGATGAATTATTCCAAAAAAAATAATAATAAACACAAGATATCTAAGCAAACACTGATTGGTATTGGCAATCTCCTTACGCATCAACATATTGGTAGGATTATACTTGAAGAACTCATCTGAATAAAGAAAGATTAAACTAAGATATTAATTGGAAAGGAAAAAAAAATACTTGATGTTATACGAATTTAGTCATTCCTACGATTTTCTTTGCCACCCATCTCTTAAAATTAAACCCCCTGAGAGACAAAGTTAAAAACTAATGCTACAAAACCAAAAGAGCAAAGTCACTAAAAAAAAGCTAAAAATAAACCAAAACAAAAGCAGAGAAAATGTGGAAATAAAATTTCTCACAACCACCTTTATATGTGCATCACCCATGCTGATATTAGACCAACAACAATAAAGTTAAGACCAACATAAGAAGTTAATACTCAACTGTTTCTTCTTATTTTTGGTTTTAGGTTCATTTGGTTCTCTTTTTATGCAAATCAATTTGCATTCTACAAAGCAATAAATATTAAGACACATTTTCCTGGATACAAATGTCGCACTGCCTGCATCTAATAACTAGGCTAAATGAAAATTCCATATACCACAAAATAATAATAACATAAGTTGCATTCTAAAACAATATCATAAGAGATCCATACAAGATTACCCTTCCCATAAGTCTCCATAAAATTATCTCTACCATAACTCTCAACAGATATACTAAAGATTTTTTTTATAAGCAAATGAATTTATTAAAACAAAAGAGGCATACTTAATCACAAGATGTGCCAAATGGTCCAAACAGGGTGTGAATACAAAAGCCAAAAACAAAGGTGCTAATACCCACATGAAACCAGTAAGAAAAAATAAACTTAGCAACAATATCACAATAAAACAGTAAATACTATATAACTAATAAAAATAATTTGGGACTGGCAAGAGTAGGAAGGAGCACGAGATCAAGGATGAGAACAACTTCCATTATTAACACCTAATGGGCCATCCACTTTATGATGGTTCAGGTGGAGTCACCATCCCCCCTCTCCTTCTTTCTTTATACATGTTGTGTCAGCACCTAATTTTGATCTACTCAAATAACAATAATAATAATGCAACCGTTTTCTCTGAAGGAAAAAAAATCCTGGACGTTCTTTATTCTTTAGTGGGAAAGCAGAGGAAAGCAAAGCGAAATGGTAGAGGTGTGTGTGGTGCATCAAACACTAGATTTCCCTTGCAGCCAACAAGCTAGAAACCACCGCTATTATGAAACCCAAAAATCGAAAAGCATCTAAAGTCAGGTGTCAAACAAAATAATGTAAAAACTAGAGCAAGAGAACCTCACCTATTGTGCCGAAACAAAATCACAGAAAAACCTATGTGGAAAATAGCACCTCATTGGCAAGAGGTTCAGTGGATTTCGTAGCTCCTCAATGTCGCCGAAAAATTTCAATACTTCGATATCACCTTTTATAAAAGAGAAAAAAAATCAAAACCTAACTGAAATCAAAATGAAAGCCCAGAAAGATGGAGTTTTTACAAAGCAAAACTATAGTATTTTGGGGTTCTCACAATACCTTTCAAAGCTGAAATCTTCTTGTCAAAACACAGTGAACTGGGAATCGCTTAAAGCAATCGTGCAAACGGAATGGAGTGGTGGCTTCGGAGAGAACCAATGTGGTGGCTTCGGAGAGAACGTGAGGGTTTTAGCGGTTTCAGAGAGAAGTCTGTGTTGTTTTGGTCTTTTGGTTTTTCTATTGTGACTAGCGCGGGGTTATTTTGTGGGAAAAGGGTACAAGTAAAATGGGAAAAATAAAGGAGGGAGAGACGAAAATGAAACGCGCGTTATTTTGTCACGGGCTTAAACGTAGCAAAGACTTGGGCCCTTTTCATTTTATCCACGATCAAAATTTCCGTGGCTGAAATAGTGTGCCTAAACGCCGCATTTTTGGTAGTGTATTTCATGCTTCAATTATAAAAAAAAAAATATTTAATTATTAGTTTTTATTTTTTTTCAAGTTTTAAATATAACTTATCCTTCAACATAATGTTTGATATGTTTTTCCCCACACGTGATTTACCTGTACATCACACGGGTCCACAATCTCGTGATTGAATAATTGTTATGTCCTTAATACCCATGATATGTCTGAGTTTTTGTACCTCATCATTTTATTTATTTCTTTACTATAATAATTTATTTGTGGTTTATTTATTTCCTTAATGCTCAAATCAATTTTATTTTATTTTGTAGTTTCATGTAACCTCATCATTTATACCCATAAAGTTATATTTATTTCTACGTAGTTATTTAATTTTATATGAAATCTGCTTCAAACATGTGTAAAAACCCAATGCAGGCCGTGCGAATTAATGCACGCGCAATTGACTAATGTAATTTGAAAGTTTAGTATTTGATTTTATTGAAATTTTCGAGAGGCATGACAATTGTATACCAGGAGTATACTTGTGATGTTTATTGAAATATATTATGATATGTAATTTACTATGTCAAAACTATATATAATTATATGTTGATATTGTAGTCCCTCTTCTTGTGTCTTTATCATCTTTAGTTCTTAATAATACCATGACATTTTGCTTACATTTAGAATCCATTAATCTTTGAAGTTCATAATTTTATCACGTATTTTCTACTCATGGAGCATACGTACAGTGTCAATCTAAAGTAGGTCAGCATAAGAGAAGTTATAAACATCCATTTGGAACCACAGTATGAGCCTTTTGAATGCATGGTGGCGCTGAAGCTACTAGTTGTAGCTTCATTTGAACGCGCGGTAAGACCCACAATGAACGTAAAAGCAAACATGCTATAATTTAGTTGTGTTACTCTTTCGGATGGCGGTAAGCCGTTAATCACCATTAATTTCTTCTACTAGATTGTATAATGGTGGTGTTGTCCTGGATTTCTAAGAACCTCTCATAGGAGTTGCTTAGCATGTTCTTAAATAAGTTTGGGTTCTTGAAAAGTATCATCAATAAAGCAACTACAATTAGTGATCATATATAAGAATTTTTCTTCTAAAACCAATGCTCAACATTAAATTATAATTTCCTAATTCTGAATGGACTAGAATCAACCAAGAATAATAAGAGAGTAAACAAGTGAAACATTAAACTAGAAAGGAAAAAAAAAAATAGATGTGAGGTATTTCGTGGAAAGCAATTGGAAAATATTTTAGAGTTATACCATTAGAGTGGAAGGTTGCTTAAAGTAGTACTATAAAATAAAAATAAAAAGTGGTGATGAGACATGGTAGGATCTATAAAAAAAATGCATTAAGCAACTCTAATGTATTTTCTTGATATGTGTGAATTATAGTTTTGTTCCTTATAATAAAAATTGAACGAGTATTAATTAGTGTAGTAAAACGTTTTTAAAATCATTTGCATTATTTATTAAATTTTGGTTATGATTTACTACAATTCAATTTGCATTATTTATTAATTTGAGATGTGTATGAAAAAATTCTTAAATGAAGACGCATTGAAGATGGAAGGAGAATGGAACATGATTTGGCGTATGAAGGTTCCTGCTAAAGTGAAGATCTTCCTGTGGAAGCTGTGTAGGGACTATTTACCAACCAAATTGAAGCTCCAATCTAGAGGCATAGCTTGCCCCGTTTCCTGCCATTTTTGCGATTCAGGTTTGGAAAATGGGTGGCATCTTTTTTTCAGTTGCCCAAGTTGAATGAGGTATGGCGAGCTCTCAATCTTTGGAATGTAATTGACGAGCAAATGCAGATTAGTGAGTCCTTGACGGAGCTGTATTTCAAGCTGTGCGCTAAATTAGATGTTGAGAATAGAAGGAATTTTTCCATAGCACTTTGGAGCATTTGGTCGAGCAGACACTATGCAATCCGGGAGAACAAAGAAGTTACAGCAGCACAGCACAAGCCATGTTTAAGGCCAAATCTGTCCTTCAAGATTGGGATTCAGTTCAGAAGGTTACAGGAATTGCAGATCAAAACTGAGAAGAGGGGAATATTACCTAGGTTAAGCCTAGAGTATGATCTTTGAAGTGCAATGTTGATGTTGCAGTTTTTCAGAACCAACACAGATTTGGTATCAGCTGCTATGTCCGAAATTGCAGAGGCGAGTTTGTGGCGGCGAAGACAGGCTGGTCAGAGGTGGAGATCACTGTTCTGGAAGGCAGATGATGGCAGTGCTTGAAGGTGTTCGCTTCACTCGCGACATGGGTTTTGAGGAATTCAATTTCGAGGCTGACTCAAAATAATGTGTTGATATGGTCACTGATAGCAATTCTTCGGTGACCAATGTAGAGCTATCCTTTGGTCTAGAGAAAAATACACGGTTAAGTATGTTACGCGAGAAGCAAATATGGTCGCGCATATTCTTGTAAGAGAGGTCATATTTTTATCTAGTTGCCAATTTTTTAGTAATGTTTCAAATTGTATTGTTGACACTATTTAAATTAAAATGAATTGAGGTATTTCAGTCAAAAAAAAAATTAATTAGTTATTGTAGTATAATTCAATTTTAAAAACAAAAAACTACATGTTTTAATGATATAAACTAAATATTTCATAGACTGTTTATATATTTATTTATAATATTTATCCTTCATCTTTATTTTTAACATATCGTTATTCACAACAAAGATCTAAATTTAATTGAAAGGAAAGGATTTAATCTCTAAGGATTAAATGAGATTAATAATCTAGAAGAAAGATTTTTAGATCATTAATGGAAAGAAATAGAGTTGTAACCAAAGATTAGCTTTCAATCTAGTAATTAACCCAAAGTCGAAACCTAGGGGTAAAATAGTAATTTTGCCCAAGGATTTAGTTAAGCTAGTGTTGAATAATTTAGTATAAATGGGATTGATGTTAGTAAGTAATAGTGGAGCAATTAGTAATGTCCAAAGGACAAAGATGGAATATCATTTCTCATTAAGGGCAATATGGTAATCCAACAACTCAAGTGAAGGGCAGAAGGGTCTTTTGGCCAAGTCAGCACTTCCTTTCCCTTTTTCCCTCAAGCTGGTCGATTAACACGCACACACTCATATCCTACCTTTCAAACAAGCATTAAGGGAAGAGAAGGGGAAAAAATGGAGAATGAGAAAGGGGTTCCATGGAAGATAGAGAGAGAAATGAGAGACTAGTGGGTTCTTCTAAGGAACCTTAGAAAAAGAGTGGTGGGTAATCCATTGAAAGATTAAAGGGAGAAGAAAGAGGAGAGAATGAGAGAGAGAGAGGGAAAAATCGATTGAGAGGAAGAGGAAGAAGAAGATTCAACTTATGATTCAAGCTTTCATGTGTAGTATTGATTTCAAAGTTTTTAATTCCTAATTTCCGCTATTATTTCCAAAGCTTTTCGTTACTTCGACATGTTTTACCTTAAGATGTTTAAGTAATACTCTGATATGAGTCAGAGTGTTACATTATGGTATCAGAGCAGTTCGATCTTATCGGACTGTGAGTTATGTGTGTCTAGAACTGATCCGGTTTAGGAAGTGTTAGTTATGTCTGTAAATCTAAATTTTCTGAGTTCTTTTGACGAATTGTTGAGGTAGGCCACCTCAAGGATTTTTTCGATGAATGAGGAGGATGAAGACTAGCAGAAAATAGTAAGTTACGTACTCGTTTTTACGAGACTCCTTAATATATGTATATACTCATATGTACGGGTGTATACATATATGTACCCACTTGGGGAGGAAAATCCATACCGTTTGTCGGAATGGGGATTTCCATGTTTTCGTCTTAATTTATATCCATATGTTATGAACTTAAGGTGTGCTATTGTTTAGTAAACTCAGTGATGTATGGATTGGATGAAGGATGACATATACGTGGATACTTTTGTATTTCTTATCTGCCTTCGAGGATTGTATTTTAGGGTATGATTACAATTTAATTGGTATCATACTCTACTTATGTGATATAATGTTAAATGATTGAATTGAAATAAATGGTTGAATGATGAATGTGTTAGGGCCTTTGTCATTCGCTTGCTTGGCTTAACTCTATGTGAGGAATGAATTCATGTGTGATGTTTTATTAGTTTGGTAAATTACCTAATTCACTCTTGAATGTTCGTGAGAATGGATAAATGATGTTGTCTATGTTTAGAATGAGTTTGGTAAATATATTCATGTTTGAATGCTTTACTATCGTGTTTTAATTCTTGAAATGTTGGAAAAGTTTTCGAGTTCGTCTGGAAGTATGTTTGCTACAAAATCATGCACGAAACAGAGCATTAATCGATTATTTACAGCTTGATAATCGATTAATATGACCTTGATTGCTTTTCTGGACAGTTTTGGGTGATTTAATCGATTAGGCAGAAAGCTCTCATTGATTAGCTCATCACTGAACTTTGTACTGGCATTTTCTGCAGGCTCTAATCGATTAATATATGAGTACTAATAGATTAGGCATGTCTAAATCTCTATCCTAACCTTAGATGGATGTATTAATCGATTAGTACAAGTATAGTAATCGGTTAGGAAGTCCTTAATACCCTAAAAAGATATAGAGGATGAGTTAGAAGAGGAAGATCTATAATAAACAATAAATTGCCCTACTGTGCTCACTTAGACTAAACGAGATAACACTTAAGTAATTAATGAGTGAGTAAGATACTAATAGGACATGAGTCTAGGAAGTACGTCTTAATTACGGTACTTCATTATAGTAGATGATGCGAGTGTAATTGATCTAAGTATGAGTGAATAGGTACATTCTTTGTACTTCACCCTATAAGTTATTAAGCAAAATCCTAAACTACCCAGTCGGATGCTTAGTCACACTTGCAGAATATAATTTGATTGTATAGATTAACCCAAGGTGCGAACACTTTTGTGCTCGATGGGTGTGTCCCTAGCATATAACTGAACTGATATGAATTCAAGGTAGTGGTGACTATTTAGAATCAACTACATAGGATCCTTAAAACTTCATTTAACTACTAACATATTTAGCTTGGATCGATTAAATTATGTTAATCGGTTGATGCAAAGTCTGTAACTAGTTAACTGGATTGCAAGGAGTCTAATAGTTAATTATCTGCAGTACCCAACTATACCTTGACTGCCTAACAGTTTCGGATAGAAATAAGGAGGACCAACCAGTTAATCAGAGTTATGTATGGGGACTAAGGTACCCCTAATCAAGATGGAATGTAAGATACATTCCTTAGTTGGGAACATAGAGTAATTTCCAAAGAGAGACAATCTCGTAAGTTAAGCATACTTAAGTTTTATAAATCATAAACTTTTATAGTAAAAGAAAATGGTAATAGATATCCACAAGGGAAATCTATTTGTATGCTTATGCTTGCATTTGAATGATTATGTGATGCCTTATGTTGGCTAATAAATAAGATCAAGTATAACGTGATAGCATGTCATGGATTGAAAACTTCCTGCATGCTAAGAATATGTTAAGTAATAAGTACCTATTCCATAAGATTAAGGAAAGGTACTTAAGGAAAAAATTTCATTTATAACACATGAATGAATGTTGTAAATGAAATTTTTCAGTGTATGTAATAGTTTACTCAAAGTGACAATCTTACATTGATCAGTTAGTTAGCCAATGAAGAAGTCACGGAACCACCAAGAGTAGTATGAGATGCTCTTGGAGAAAGCCGGAACCTTTGAGTAAACTAAAAATGTTTTGACAAAAGAAAATGTTTTTCACGTGATGTAGACGTTAACTACACAAAGACTCCTCACAAGGAGAAGAGAAATTTCTCACAAGGAGGAAAGCCTCTAAGTTAAGGTCCTTTGGCAGAAAGGACAAAACGGTCTGGCTAATTATCCAGCAACCGTAGCAGAATACGTGCTCAGGCATGGGGACGATCATGTTGGTTACAGAGCGTATTAAGGAGCTATAAGCTCTTCCTATGTGGGCCCGAGGTTAAATAATCCGACCGAATCCGGGCAACATGTTATGTGTTGTGCCGGGTTCAAATGAGAGATTAGTTTAACAGAATCCGACGGCATAGCAGACGTCGGTCCAGGTCAAATATCTTTCCATTCAACCGAATATGGCAATGTAGATTTCTGGTTCAAAAGCGAATGAACCTTGAGGGAATAGTATACGCGAGTAATGCACTCACAACTTGTATTCCTAGTTCAAGTAGTGAATCAACTTTAGAGGAATATAAGGAGTGCATTAGATTATTTGAATGTTGCATCATACTTGTAAAGCTGACGTTTGATTTAATGCTTTAGTATTGTGATGACTAAACTCTTGTATAGTTGTATCTATATAGGTTGTCAAGGATGCAATTTTACCTTATTAAGTTGCTAGGTAGCAATACACATACTAGCCTTGAGAATGAGGAATGAAGCTCTAGTTAAAGCGTAAGCTAAGTAAGGAAACCATTTAAGTGGCCTAAGAATTAGAGTTCGCAGCAGAATTATAGCGAAACGAAGTTGATTCCTATAGGATTGCTAGGTATGAGTTAAGACAAATTTTGATGGCAAAACTTTTAAAAAGGAGGGGGAGTAATGTAACACCCAAATTCCCTAAGCCTAGTAGATTAAAAGTACTAAGTAAGGAAAAGATTTAATCTCTAAGGATTAAATGGGAATAATAATCTAGAAGAAAGATTTTTAGATCATTAATGGAAACAAATAGAATTGATAACCAAAGATTAGCTTTCAATCTAGTAATTAATCCAAAGTCGAAACCTAGAGGTAAAATTGTAATTTTACCCAAGGATTTAGTTAAGCTAGTGTTGAATAGTTTAGTATAAATGGGATTGATTTTAGTAAGTAATAGTGGTGCAATTAGTAATGTCCAAATAACAAAGATGGAATATCATTTCTCATTAAGGGCAACATGGTAATCCAAGTCTTCACTTCCTTTTTCCCTCAAGCAATATGGTAACACAAACACACACACACACACACACACACACTCATATCCTACCTTTCAAATGAGCATCAAGGGAAGAGAAAGAAAAAAAAAATGAAGGAGAAAGGGGTTCCATGGAAGATAGAGAGAGAAATGAGAGACCAGGGGTTCTTCTAAGGAACCTTAGTAAAAGAGTGGTGGGTAATCCATTGAAAAATTAAAGGGAGAAGAAAGAGGAGAGAATGAGAGAGAGGGAAAATCGATTGAGAGGAAGAGGAAGAAGAAGATTCAACTTATGATTCAAGCTTGCATGTGTAGTATTGATGATGGGAGTGAAGCTAGGACTCAATCAATGGAGAGATTGAAGAACAAGGGAAGAAGAGACTGGAAATGAAGCTTGAACCAAGATTCCATAGAGAAGAAGCCTAGAAGCAAACAGGAGAGACAAAGAGGAGAGAGTGAGACCTAAGGCCTAGAAATTGGGGATTTCCATCACAAAGCATTTGAGAGCAAAGGTAACATAGATTTCCCACTCAAAACTCCCATCTTAGGGTGTGCTAGGGTTCCACCTTGTTGCTTGTCTTGGTTGAATTTTAATGGTTAATGTTGAGCTTTGTATGAATATGAAATGTGATTATAAGCATATTTTTAGTTTGCCCCAAAATCCTATATTTGCATGTATGTTTAATGATATTTGTAAGTGTAATTCTTGAGGATTTACAAGTCATTTGATGTTATAGATAATGCATGTAAGTTGTTTGGATTGATTGATAAGTGTATGTTGTATTAGGGGTTGAAAATGGGGAAATTTTGCAGAATTTCGTAGAAAAATCCATATTTTGTAGAGATATAATCGATTATGGCATGCCTATAATCGATTATGAGCATGCTGTCTCTGTTTCTGTTTTCCAGTTTTTCAGAATAATCGATCATGGCATAATCGATTATGGCAATGATGTTTTCTAGTTTTTCATAATAATCGATTTTGTCTCTATTTCTGCTTTCCAGATTTCAGCATAATCGATTATGCTTTTGCCATAATCGATTATGGCAATGATGTTTTCAATTTTTGCTTATTCTAAGTGTTGTAGTTGCACCAATGATGCTTACATTTGGTTAGATCCCATAGATACTTGTCATAGACTATCTCTTTAATGATATTTCTTCTTAATCGATTAGACAAGGGGAGTAGTCAATTAGGAGATATCAGAAACCCTATAATTAGTTTTCTAAGTCCTTTTAAGAGTCATTAAAAGTCCATAGCTTAAACCTAAATGATGAGAATAATTAAGAGCCTTCATAGATCGCTCTAAGTTAATTAAGACCTTATGATTGTATAGTACTGTCATGAGAGTTCTAAGGTAAGTGTTAGGAACTATATGTCCTCAAGCCGAAGGATACATACTTGCCTTGAGTATGAATCCGAGTGTATTCTTCATAAACATTAAGTTAGGATAAGTAACATCTTTTCGGCTCCAAGAGGATATAGGAGATGACTTAGAGATCAAAGTCTCTAATCAAGAAAGTCTAGCTAGGGTTTCTCTTAGGTTAGATAAAAGTAACCAATAGATTACAAATCTAGAGGAGTATGACTTAGTTGTACTTCAATTATCCTCGGGTATAATGAAATTTAGAAAGTGACTAGAGGTAATGAGTCGTAGTAATCAGAGCGATAGAGGTGTATGCTTAGCTACTTTTGGTGGTGTTGCCTCATTGTTTTGACCCTTACCATATGGTAAGGAATGATTTATGAAATTACAGTTTTGACAAGTACATGTATTGCTGTATTGGTAACATATTAGCTTGGTGATTTTGATGATGTTGATGGGAGGAGTTTTCCATACGTAGCACACCATGTATGGCTGAAAACAACGGTAAAATATTTTAAGTTGAAGTCTATGTTACCGAGTTTTATAACTCACCATGTTTTGGGCCGTTGTTTTCAGGTACTAGCAGATTTGGACGATTTCTAGAGCACGTTGGATGCTCAAATTTGTCTCTATGTGAGATTCTTCGAACAATGAAGCCGGATCATAAGTCGTGTCTTAGATTATTTTAAGTCTTTTATTGTTTATGAGAGTATTGTTGTAATTACCATTTGAAAACCCTCATGGGAGCTCGTATAAATCGAAGTTCTCATGTGTATGTATAACATCTTTTAAAATAGAGTATTGATTTCGAAAGTTTTTAATTCCTAATTTCTGCTATTATTTCCAAAGCTTTTCGTTACTTTGACATGGTTTACCTTAGGATGCTTAAGTAATACTCTGATATGAGTCAGGGTGTTACAAAATTAATGTTAAAATATACTTGTTCAGGTCCTTATTATACGAAATAAAGGTCCATTTTTTTTGTTCTTATGAAACATTGACTCATTTTTAAATATATTAAATGTTGAATTTCATTTATACTCTTATTTATTGTGAGAGAGAATATTATCTTTATAATTATAAAAGTAATAGAGTTTAGCAGTATTAATTGAAGGTAATTTTGTCAAATCACTTAAACAAAAATTGTCAAAGTCACAGATACGATAATTTTTGTTGTCATTAATTTAAAATTCAAAATTACAAAAACCAATCCTAATTCGAAAAATTAGGGATATGCATTGAGAGATCAGAATCATTTAATCAAATTCAACTTCCAAACCCCTTTACTGTCCACATCTGTCAATGGATATATTATGAGAAATTATTTGAAAACAATCCAAATTATGGAAAGACATAAATTAAATAAAATCAATGGGAAATTCGAAATCAGATACTCAAATACCAGACAACTAAGCTTGAAAACATAATCACGAAATTTAAAATTGTCAAAGCCACAGGTACGATAATTTGTGTTGTCATTAATTTAAAATTCAAAATTACAAAAACCAATCTTAATTTGAAAAATTAGGGATATGCATTGAGAGATCAGAATCATAATATACAGATTTATAAACAATCCTAGAACATGTCTAATATGGAAAGTATGGCGGTTTACAAAGCTCTAATGATGATGATGACCCCAACCTAAAAATTAATTGTTCTCCTCGCGTGGTAGATAATATGCAGGTCTTCAATGTTATTGTATATTTATTCTTCAACAAATGATTTCAAAATTTTGTACTAATATTATATTGTATGCCATTTACTTGAGTTTCTTAGGTGGTTGAAAAGGATGCAAGTGCTAATACTCAAACAACTGTGTCAAATGTGCCAAAAATGAACTATGTAGCAAGTGATTGAAATTTTTGTTAAGATTGTAAATTATCTAAAATTCAAGTTCTTATTATAAAGATTATAATTTTGATTTCAATGCATTCAGTGTGCTTTGGATGGGAACAAGACTCCGTCAACCAAGTCAAGTGGAAAGAGACCAGCTGAAGACATGGAAATTAAATCACTCTTTGAAGATGGTGGAACACATAATGCCACTACAAAACTGTCAAAGACTGTTGTTCTGAAGAAATAACACCACTGTGAATGATTGATGGAATTGTGGTCCTTTAAGTTGTTCTAAATAATTTTTCAAGTGTTAAGTTTTTATGTTAAGTACCATGAGTTTGCTTTGGTTGTTGACTTTGTTTTTAAGCATTTCTCATAAGTAGTTTCAGTTTGGTATGGTTGTAGTCTTTGTTTTAGTCGATGTCAACTTCTAAGAAGTGTTTTGATGAAACCAAACTTAATGAGAGAAAAATTAAGTTATCTAATCACTCATTATACTAACAATCTTGTATGAGTAAGTTCAAATAAGAACAGATTTAAAAGTACCAAGATAGCAAAACAAGAGTAAACAAACCTACTCTGGTTGAGTTGGCACGCAAGAAACCTACTCAAGATAAGTAGGCATGCACACAAGCTAATATGGGCGAGTTTGCATGTATAAAGACACGATCACAACAGAGACTGAATGAAGTCCATAAGTTGAACCGAATTAAATGTGCCATGAATCATTAATGAAGAGGTAAACCAAGCATAAATGAAGCAACTACACGAAAACTCATGAACCAAGAAGAGTTTATGTTCATTGAAGAAAGGATAGTCAAAGGATGCTGAGATGAGAAGGTTCTAAAAGGTGAATGACACATGCTGACATAAGTACAAAAGTAGTTGTACTTTGACTACATCACCTAAGCGCCTTTTGCATCTATGATTGACAAGCAATGGTTTGCTCAACGGTTTCAAGTCAAGATTTCCTTGTTAAATACGCTGGAATGTCATGGATCAACTCAGAGATTGAAGCTGCAACTATTACATTCATCCTCAACACATACAATTATCCTCCTCTCAACACACTCAAGATCACTAAGCTACAAAATGTTAGGGATTAGTTTAGAGTGTGTTCCAGCTTGCATACACCGATTTGTATTGATCTACTATTAATTGCAAAGCCTCAAAAGATCCTAACAAACCCCTCTAAATTTGAACCTGTATCTCACTCAAAGTTAAACCATACTACTTAGGGTAAGTGAGTGATGGTGAGAATGTTCTGAGTGAGTTCAAGTTTATAGAAGACAGCTTGCAGAGGTTGTAGGAAGAAAGACTGCTGAAGTTGTGTAGATCAAGGGTTAGTTGAGTAAGTTGTAACTATTTGATAATAGTGGAAAATTCTCACAGGGGGTGAGGAGTGGAGGTAGCCCAAGGATTTTTGGGTGAACCACTATAAATCCTTGTGTCTTTATTTACTTGCTTCTTAACTTAGTTTCCATCTCAATTCAAAGAACATAACTTATTATATTTTCAACTTCTAGGATAAGTCTTTCTTAAATTCAGTTCAAAACACTTTCTACTGCCTAATCAACTTTCAAGCCATATGAGTATCCTCTTATATAAAAGTTGAAATGAAGTCCTAGTTTATTATACCTTTCTGTTTAGAACTAACTTACTCTCTGTAGGGAAATCGCAACGCATCGGAAAAATTAAAATTTCATTTCCAATGATCCTTGCGAATGATCATGATTCAGGGATTATATGAGTTACCTCTTGTAGTGCAGACCCTTGCAGATGAGGACTGGAGATGATCACGAACGTTGTACAGCTGACAACGCCTCTACATAGTCCACACGAACAGCCTTCGAATGGGAGCGGCCACCGTCTACAGTGCTAGCTGACGAATGGAACCGACAGTCACGGCGAACACAAGGTCTCTCTATACGGCTAGGGTAAAATTCTGTGAATGGACTTCAGCTTAAGTGTTCTATTTATAGAACCACTTAAGACTGACCTAGCGCACCGTAGCTTACCGTGTGCTGCGTTACTCTTGCCTTACGCTGGTGCGTCATAAGAGCACACCACTGAATAAAATGAGTCTTACTCATTTATCTTTAACCTCCTATTAATCTGTTCTTACGTGTGTGACCCTATAGGTTCCCGTAACGTTGGCAATAATATTAAATCACTATTTAATATTATAAACAAAGAGCAGTGTCTAGCAACACATCACTGCTACCCATGTAACGAGAATGCCAGTGATTTGACGTAACCTTTTCGTGATAATGATCATGTGTATAATTACCCTTTTGCCCTTATATCTATATTGAACACAAGGCATAGTATGTGTCACCCTTGTATAGTTCAACATTATATTCCTTGATACCCAAGCAGACTTAGTAACAACAAATAAGATCAATATCTCATATTGACTTATTTCAGCATGGTCATGCATTTTACAGTCATACTTTATCAAGGGGCCCACAGATATTACTCCTGCTATGTAGGAGGGACAAATTCCATCTAGGTCACTCATGTTCCTCTACATGACTCGTGGAGTGCCCAGTTAACCGACTTTATAATTGTCCTGTTACAGACAATGTTTAACGGCAATAAAACACTTAACTCCTCATATAGGGACCATAGTGGTTTCAGGTCAAAGGGTGGCATACACCACTATTACTATGAGAATAACTTATGACACTTACATAACACACTATGTAGTATTCTCATGGCGGGTCAATCCAGTACACAATTCCCTAATGTGTACCTATGCGGTGATTTGATATCTCATATATATAACCTGTTAGATAAGGTTATCAGTCCACTCACATAATAGTCTTGATGTATTATTATTGCCCTTAATAATAATAATAATAATAATAATAATAATAATAATAATAATACTCGACTACGGATGTTTAAGAGTAAGGCTCTATAATATCTCACAACCGAGTCGTCCACTCGATATTCTATTAAAATCAAACTTTTACTCAAGGGCTTTATTACGTTAAAACAAACATATATAATAACTGAAATGCATCATATTATAGATAAATAGCATGATACAAATTCTAAGTTCAAATGAAAAACATTGGCCTCTAGGGCTTACACCAACACTCTCATCCAAGTAAATCTTGAGAAAGTTTATTTTGAGACGAGTACAGAAATTTTAAAAAGGTCACAATTCAAACCCCTTCCATTTTCTTGTGATGTTATTCACTTCCCTAACCTCCCTGTGTTTTTTTTTGAACCGGTCAAATGCATTGTGTTCAATTAAAATTTTTCAATTCCGTAAAAAACAAATTTGATTATAAAATATATCATTCAATTCATAATACAAACAATATATTTTTAATAAAAGAATTTCTTCTGTCAAAAAAAATTCTTCTTAATTATTTAACTTGCATATTAGCATTTCCAATTGGATGCGCGCACACACATATCACATAGATGATATTCAAATGTGTTAAGATCATTATTTAATTTTCATCAACATAAATATCAGTATTTAATTTAATTAATCAAAACTGAAGTCATATATTTAAATAAACCATGTTAATCCAACTGGGCCTAGATGGGGAATGGCCTCAGAGAATCTTGAAACATATTCCTCTCCTTTTAAACGTGTAAACATAAGGGGAGAAATTTGAAAATTTTTATATTATAGAGATTAAAATAAAACAATATTGATGGTTAAAACAATATTCCTCTCTCTTTAAACGTGCAAGCAAAAGTGAGGAGATATTTGAAAATGAAAAGAGAAGAAAACTGTAACCAAACATATTTTTAATTTTTAAAAATACAAAAATTGAAATCGAAAATCCTAACTAAAAGTTGAAGGATTTTTATCACGAATATATAATAATAAAATGATAATATATTATAAGAGAATACATCTCTTGTAGTCTAGAGTAACTATGATAGGCTTGCATATAGGGTATTGTTTCCCTGTAACTAACTAACTCAGTTAGTTAGAATTCTCTAGAATCTTCCAACTGATCCTAACAGATTAGGTACAACTGTAATCGAACAGAGGATCTATATAAGGATCTCTATGTGTAACTGTTTCAGTTAGTGAATGAGAATCAATCTTTCAGATTCAGTTTTACAATTTCTATAGTTTTGTTTCTACAATTTTAACATGGTATCGGAGAGTCCAGACAATCCTCCGCCGTCACCGCCGCCTTCACCGCCGCGCGCATCGTCTTCCGCAACCGTCGGTTCTTCGTTGCCAAAGCTACTGGCGTCTTCTTCGTTCTCTGCAATTTCTGAGAAATTAGACTCGAAGAAGTATCTTTTGTGGTGCCAGCAGGTAGAACCTGTGATCAAGGCTCACAAACTTCACCATTTCTTGATCAATCCTACAATTTCGTCAAAGTTCAACACTGTTGATGACAGCATTGCGAATCGTATCTCTCCTGAGTTCGAAAAATGGTAACAACAGGATCAACTGTTGCTCGCATGGCTTCAATCTACCATTTCCAAAGATATGCTTCGTCGAGTTATTGGATCGAAGCATGCATAGAAACTTTGGGACAAGATCCATGCATATTTTCAATCGCATACACATTCAAAGGCTCGTTAGCTTTGCTCTGACCTTCGCAGCACAACGCTTGAAGGTCTTTCAGTTTCGGAATTCCTTCTTCGTGTCCAAACACTCATTGATTCTTTGACTGCGATTGGTGAGCCTGTCTCGTTTCGAGAACATCTTGACATTGTTCTAAAAGGTCTTCCATAGGAGTACGAGTCTACAATTTCCTTGATGGACAATTCAATCATGTTTCAATTGAGGAGGTCACTACTCTGTTACTAGGGCATGAATCACGCCTCACAAGGTTCAAGAAGCAGTCGATTGCATCTGCTAACCTTACAATCTTAGTGAACCCTAATTCTCAGAATCCTAATTCTTCTAGCGCACCTCAGGCGAATCTTGGTGCTTCTTCTCAAGATAATACCTCCGGTGGTGCACCTTCGCAACGAAATGATCGCGATAATCAAAACTCTGGCCGTGGTGGTTTTCACGATGGTCGTGGTGGTCGTGGTAACGGTGGTTGCGATTCGGTCCAATGCCAAGTTTGCCATAAATTTGGTCATGATGCCTCAATTTGCCTCCACCGGTTCAAAAAGGACTATGTTTCATCCAACTCTGGAAATTCCTCTGTTCCTGCAGCCCTCAGTGCTCCGTGGTCACAGTAACCAAGCTTCTTTCCACAAGGTTTCTCTCAACCAGTAGCTCCAATGCCTCCGATACCATGGCCTGCTGTGCCATGTCCTCTACCTTGGCCTTATTCCACATGGAATTATTATGGCAGTGCTAGGCCAACACCTCAAATGCCTTCACCACAGGTGCCTAACATGTTCACTGGGTAGTACTCTGCACCATTCATTCCACAGGTAGTTCCTGCTCCTCAAATTAGGCCGCAAGCATTTCTCACAAGTGCAGTTCGACCTCTTTTGTCAATTGGTACCCTAACTCTGGAGCTTCGCACCATGTTACTTCCAATTCTCAGAATATACAGTAGATCTCTCCTTTTGAAGGACCAGATCAAATCATAATTCGAAATGGCAAAGGTTTGTTAATAAATTCCATGGGCTCTACATCTTTTCAATCACCTTTCAACCCTAGTTCCAACCTTGTTCTTAATAATCTTTTGCATGTTCCTTCTATAACTAAAAACTTACTCAGTGTCAATCAATTTGCAAAAGATAATTCAGTATATTTTGAGTTTTGGTCTAACAAATGTCTTGTCAAATCACAGGTATCCAATGAGGTTTTACTCAAAGGTATGCTTGGCAAGGATGGCCTATATGAGTTCACAAATCTGCTTCAAGCCTCTTCACTAAAGTCTGTAAATTCATCTTCTTTACATTGTAATTCTGGTGGTTTACCTACTGTTCATACTGCCATTGTTAATCCCAATTCCCCTGTTAATACAAGTTCCTTTTTTCTTTGGCACTCAAGGCTTGGTCACCCCAGCCTTGAGGTGCATAAACTTGTACTCAACAATTGTAAGATACTATTTTCTAATAAGAGTGCATTAGATTTTTGTTCTTCTTGCTGTCTTGGGAAAGCTCACAAGCTTCCCTCTCATGCTTCCACTCACACTTTCACTAGTCCTTTAGAATTGATATACAGTGACCTATGGGGTCCTGTCCCCATAACTTCTACTACTGGTTTTGACTATTACATCACCTTTGTGGATGCTTTTACTAGATTCACTTCGATTTTTCTTTTGAAAAGAAATTCTGATACTCTTTTAGTGTTTAAAGAGTTCAAGTCCCTTGTTGAAACTCAATTTCCTTACAAAGTAAAGGCTTTACAAACTGACTTAGGTGGTGAATTTAGACCACTTACTCAGTACCTTGCACAGTTTGGAATAATCCATAGAGTAATATACCCCCATACCGACCATCAGAATGGTATGGTAGAAAGAAAACATAGGCAGATAGTAGAAGTTGGCCTTACGCTTCTCTCCCAAGCATCTCTTCCTTTACAATTTTAGGATCATGCCTTTCTCACAAGTGTTTATCTCATAAATAAACTTCCAAATTTTGCTCTGTAGTTTGAAACTCCTTATACCAAACTGTTTAAGGTTCAACATGATTTTCACTTCCTTAAAGTATTTGGTTGTGCTTGCTTTCCTTTATTAAGGCCTTATAACAAACATAAGCTGCAGTTCAGGTCTCAAGAGTGTGTGTTTCTAGGCTATTCCTCCTCTCACAAAGGTTACAAATACCTAGCACCAAATGGTAGACTCTAAAGATGTCTTATTCAATTAATATGGGTTTCTATACAAGAAGCTTTTCTCTTCTGATAAGTCTTCTTCTGACAATTTTCATGTTCTTGCATCCATTCCTACAGTCACCATTCCTGCACCTTCTATTTCACCTCCTAGTGCAGTGAGCTCATCCACACCTGCTCCTGCTTCTGTGTCTCACTCAGCACCTAATACTGCATCTAATTCCTCTAATGCCAATTCTACACCTAATTCTGCACCTAATTCCATTGTTTCTCTAAATAACTCTGCTTCATTGTCAACTAATTTAGTCTCTTCACAAACCTCTAGTTCCAGTTCTTTTATTTCTCCACGTAGACCACAAAACATTCATCCTATGCAAACAAGAGCTAAGTCTGGTATTGTTTGTCCTAGACTTAATCCTACTTTGTTACTAGCCCATGTTGAGCCTAAAACTACTAAACAAGCCCTTGCTAGTCCAACATGGCTGGCTGCCATGCAAGCTGAATACAATGCTTTGCTCAAAAATAATACTTGGACATTGGTTTTTCTTCCTCCTAACAGGGTTTCTATTGGCTAAAAATGGGTGTTTAGGGTTAAAGAAAACCTGATGACTCGGTTAACAAGTACAAGGCAAGATTAGTTGCCAAAGGGTTCCATAAAAAATATGGTGTTGATTATACAGAGACTTTCTCACCAGTAATCAAACCGGTTACTGTCAGGACAATGCTTACTTTAGCTATTTCAAGAGGGTGGCCACTCCAACAACTTGATGTCAATAATGCCTTCCTTAATGGGTTGCTTGAAGAGGAAGTCTACATGGTTCAACATCCTGGTTTTGAAGCTTCAAATAAGTCATTGGTATGCAAACTCAACAAGGCTCTCTATGGCCTCAAACAAGCACCAAGGGCTTGGTTTGATAGATTAAAAGCAACTCTGCTGCAGTTTGGGTTTGCAGCAAGCCGATGTGATCCATCTTTATTTGTCTATTCTCAGGGATCTATAACAGCCTGCGTGTTAGTCTATGTTGATGACACAATAGTCACTGGAAATAACCAACCCTTTCTTAATCAGCTGGTCTCCAAACTGAATGTTGTCTTCTCTTTGAATGAATTAGGAAATTTAGATTATTTTTTGGGTATTGAAGTCAAAAAGCAATCTGATGGCTCTCTCATTCTAACCCAAAGCAAGTACCTTAGAGATTTGTTAGCAAAAGCAAATCTGCAAGAAGCCAAACCCCTTCATTCTCCAATGATTTCTGGTTGTCATCTATCAAAAGAAGGTTCCTCAGCTGTTTCAGATCCAACATATTACAGATCAGTAGTTAGTGCTTTACAGTATGCTACTATAACCCGGCCTGAAATTAGTTTTGCATTAAACAAGGTCTACCAGTTCATGTCACAGCCTTGGGAAGCCCATTGGTTTGCTGTTAAAAGGATCCTAAGTATCTAAAGGGTACCATATCATGGGGACTGCATCTCAGGCATATCTCCACTTCTCCACTGCCCTTATCTACCTACTGTGATGCAGATTGGGGTTCAGATATTGATGATAGGAGGTCTACTTCTGGTGCCTGCATCTTTATTGGACAAAACCTTGTATCTTAGTAGGCCAAACAGCAGCCTGTAGTTTCAAGATCTAGCATAGAAGCCGAATACAGAAGCTTGGCACTTGCACCTCAAGAATTACTATGACTTCAGTCCTTGTTAACTGAGTTGGGAGTTTCTTTTTCTGTTCCCACAGTGTTCTGTGACAACATGAGCACAATTGCATTGGCTCACAATCCAGTTCTTCATGCCAGAACAAAACACATGGAGCTTGATTTATTTTTTCTAAGAGAAAAAGTCCTAAAGAAGCAACTTTTGGTGTCTTATGTTCCTGGCACACAACAATGTGCAGATATTATGACTAAACCATTACCTCCTTCCAAGTTTGATGATTGTAGGTCCAAGCTCACTGTTTGTGACTCTTCAAGGATCACTCCCAATTGAGCTTGAGGGGAGTATAAGAGAATACATCTCTTGTAGTTTAGAGTAACTATGATAGGCTTGCATATAGGGTATTGTTTCCCTGTAACTAACTAACTCAGATAGTTAGAATTCTCTAAAATCTTCCAATTGATCCTAACAGATCAGGTACAGCTGTAATCAAACAGAGGATCTATATAAGGATCTCTATGTGTAACTGTTTTAGTTAGTGAATGAGAATCAATCTTTCAGATTCAGTTTTACAATTTCTATAGATCTGTTTCTACAATTTTAACATATATATACTCAATTTATAATCATAACTGTTAACGGTTGAATTTGAAAATCTGAATGATATGAAAATAAATTATATCAAAGGATATTATCCTATTAATTGTAATCCTTAGCCTTTCAAATCAAATTTCAAATCATTATCCTATTTCTACAACAATGACTTAATCCAGCTCACTAAACACCAGCAACTTAATCCAGCTCTCTCTTATTGGATTTTATTTGAATACACTACTTTAAATCCAGTACCCATATCTATACTCAGAAAATGTACCCGTATCTATTTTTATCCTTTCACAATTTGAATTGTCAAAAATATTATTCGAAAATGGTGATGATTGTCAAAAATAGTCCGTTTCATTAAAGGTAGGGGTGTGTGTGATTTTTAAATTTTCGGTTTCGTAATCTTCGCATATAAATTTTAAAAATGTTTAAACATACAATTTAATTTTAAATTTAAATATAAATTTAGAAAGGATAAAAATTTAATCCAATCTACCAATCAATTAAAATTTAAAAAATATTCAATTTCAAAATTTAAATTAGATTATTATTATTATTATCTCTAATTTTCAAATATATTCAATTTCAATTTTAAAATTTTAATATACAGACCAAGATCATTCAACTTCTTTTTTTTTTTACTATTTTTATCAATGAATTGTTCACATATATAGTGTTTGACATTTTCAGTTGTAATTTGTAATTTCTTTTTGAAGGAATGTAATTTGTAATTTCTATTTTTATTATTTAAAATTTTCATATATTTAAAGTAAAAGTATTGTAATGATTAAGTTGTTTTGTTTTGTTTTGTCCAGCCTTTGATTAAGTTGTGGTTATTGATTCCAAATTATTTATTCAACGCAAACCTATTTTAGTTGCTCTTGCGGATTCTATTATATTAGCTAATCTGTTAATGTGGAATTCAGTCTAAACAAATATGAAGTTGTTTGACAGCAACCTACCCATTCCTTGACATGTTTTCTATTCATACCATTTATTTAAATGATGTATGATATATGAGCGAAATCAGTTTATTCGTTTGATGGTTTTGTAGTTTTCTTTCTGGGCTTCGGTCCTCTTTGTCCCAAAAAACAAAATCAATTGTTTTATTTGGTCTGATATTGTTGATTTAAAGTTTGTATGATTGAATAGAGATCAACTATGATCAAAATTAAATTAATTTGGATATCCACTTTATCAAGTATAATTCATTTTCCATAAATATATATCATAAGAATAAAATAAACAATTGTTGTTCTTTTAAATTTTATCTTAATTATACACACACACACTATGATTAACAACTAACATTTGTCATTAAAAAAAAAAAGCGCGCACACTCACACACACTATGATATATAAAGAACAAATAAAACAATACACTTAATAAGCACTTTACTCGTAATACTTTACTCATACGATGTACAGGTTTAATTAGAAGGAAATTTTGTTCGTTTTATTTATAAATAATTTTGTATAATCTTACTTTTAAGATACAAAAAATATTTTTCAAATAAAAAATACAGAAAAATTTTCACAAACTTTGTTTTCCCCGTATATCGCACAGATCAAAAATCTAGTAAGCAATTAAGATAGTGGAATTAGGAGTAATTAATAGTATAAGGACATTTGTGGAATAAAATTTAAATTTATAGTATTAAATGAAATCAGCTTATTTCAATATTTTTCCCTAGGTTTTGATGAATTAGGGTTTTGTTTATGAGTACTTAATCTTTTAATGGAAAGTAACATTAAATAAATAATAAAAAGGTGACGACTCAGGTACCCTTTAATTTTATTGGGTATCGGTATCCAAGTGAGTTAGATCAATAAAATAATACTCATTTTTTTTCTAATTTACCACGTTCTTAATGATATTCTTATGTCTAAACATTACGCATATAAAATATATACATAATCACCTATTAAAGATTTAAACTATGTTCACAAATTAATCTCTAAACTCAAGCTTGTTGTTATTTAACTATTTTCTTGGCTTTAAATAAGTTTTTTTATTGGTTGGTCGTGATACATTCTTTTTATGATAGTTGGTTGTGATACTTAAACATTAGAACATAATTGTTGTGATATTTTGTTTACTTTATATCTAACGATGAACGTTGAAGAGGAAAGAGAAAGAGTAATAGATTATAAAATTTGTAAAATATATTTGAAACACTAAAATAATTATTCATAAATTTACTAGTTAAATTTTAAAAGAATAAAAATATGTGTCTTAACCGTTATATGAAAATTATAAAACACGTGGACAATTTATATTAAAACTCTTAACATGGGTATCAGTACCCAACTAATTTATAGGGTACCGAAGAATTTACCTAATAAAAATTACCGTTACGGTGTGTATAGATGAGAGATTTTAGAGAGTAACTCAAATTAAATTACCTTGTTTTTACTGTTGTCCACTTAAAATATAACACCTGGACAATTAATCCACGTCACACACACACTTACGTTCACGTCGTCGCCATTCTGTTACCCTGCAAAAAAAAAAACGCTGCAGGAATGGCTGCGCTGGCACTAACAAGAGCGGCGAACGCCACTGCGGCTACTAGAGGACACTCCAATTGCGAAGGCCGAGCAGAACAAAGACAGTTACTGCTTTTCACCACCCTTACCAAATAGGCACACATTTTGTGTCTAATAAAAATCAATTTGTGTCAAGGACAAGCAATTCAAAGCTCAAACAAGACAAAGAAGCATGACTCTAACTAATCCATTACTTGTTATCTACTTTTAAATCAAGGATCAGACTTGAAGGATTTTAGCCAGCATGTTCCATTTATAATAGAATAACTACTTGATATTAAAAGTAAAGGGGGAAATCATGTATGCTTAATTTATAACACTGTCACTGCATGTCCTGTTCCTGATTATCAAAAGTTAGGATATCACAATTATAACTCAATCCCAGCGTAAAGAAACGACAAGAGGAAATACATTCATACTTTTAGAAGATTGCCAGGATTTGGTTTTGCGAAAACATGGAAGATTTAGATTCAGACCGTTTCTTGGTTTTAAATTACGACATTGGTGATGGTTGTGGTTGTGTGCTCCAATTGTAGAATTGTGATAAAGTTCAGATGATACGATTGCAATTTATGATGAAATGATCAAGGTAACAAAACCAATGCAGCAGTAGAGTGCTCCTTTTCTACTTGTTGAGCTAATCATGATATAAAATTATAGTTTTTCTTGTACATTGGGAAGAATTAAAGATTTGTACTCAAAGGATAATTCTTTATCTTGATAGCCTTGCTCTTAAATGTCCACTTTTAATATGTCAACAACTATTACCTAAGAACCTTATATGGTTACAAATGGCACAATGATCTAATAAAGTCTTCCTATGATACTTCTGTTTTTTCAATTGTCATTTACTACTATGTGTGTTCCACATATGAACCCCTTATATTTATTTTCCTGATGAGTTGAAGTAGTTCGGCTTCTATCCATCTCGAATCACATATTCTGAAACTGTGTTTAACATTTCCATCTTCATTCATATTTAAAATAGCTGAACGAGACATCAACTTTTCATGAGAACTCATGTAAAAGAAGCCCACCAACTTTGCAATACTTGTTTTGAGTTTCCTTTTACCTTTAACTAAGGTTGTTTTGGTTTGACATTGCTTTGAAAAATATTTAGTTGATTTCTCGCATTTCTAGCTTAAAAAAAAAAAAAGAAGCCCACCACACATCATACTTGTAAACCTTGTACTCAGTTAAAAATTAATCACCTATATACTGAAAAGAAGTGTAAATTTTTTTATCCTTTTCATTATTAGTTTACCGGTAACCAATACTTATGAGGAGAAAAAAAAATGACAAATAATGCTTTTTGTGAAAAATATTATTCAGGCTAACGGTATCAATTTTTTTTCCCTTTATACGTAAAGCGAAAAAATATTAACAGTAGAAAATGTTATTGTTTCACTAGTGCAAAAATAGGATAAAAAACAGGTATTTAAAATCGGTTATAACAAAAACCGATTTAAAAGATAAACGCGGTGGCAATTTTGTAAATAAATGTGTAGGCGGATCTCTTTTAAATCGGTGTTTTCTATGTTTTAAATCGGTTAACAAAACACCGATTTAAAAGACCCATATTTTTTTCTTTTGGATCGGTAAAAGAGCGTAATTTAAAACTGCTCGAATGTCACCGATTTAAAAGACACTTATCATTTATCAAATATTATTTTTCCATTCCCTCTCAAACGCGCGTCCCTCTCATCAAACTGAGTGAGAACACTCGTCCGCCTCCATCAAGCTCGGGTTGGCACCGCCGCCTCCATCATCCTCTCCGCTGGTTGAGAACCTCTCCTTTGTGCCTCCATCCTCGTCGTGGGTTGAGAACCTTTCCTTCCACCTCCATCTTCAAGCTCGCGTCGCCGTCCCTCCGTCTGTGCTCGCCGTGCATCCGTCTCTGCTCGCCGTGTATCCGTCTCTGCTCGCCGTTGCCGTGACACCTCTTCTCCTACATGCCCAGAAATTGAAAAGAAACACTGTCATCATCACAGTCTCCATCTTTGTTCCAGTACCCCCAGTTTCCACGGAGACCCCCTTCCATTGCAATCGAACTTACTGCAAGCGAAGCATTCCTCCGTTGCTTTGAAAACCTAAGTGAGATGCTTTTTCATTTGTAAATTTCTGTTTTGGGTTTTTTCTGTTTTGGCATTTCTTTGCATAATATTGATTTCTGTTTTGGTATTTCTCTGTTTTGGTATCACCTAAGTGAGAAGCTTCTTCATTTGTAGATTTTTGGTGCTCTTGTGGTTGTTGGAATCTGTGGATTTGGATTTGGATTTGGAAGAAGTGACATTCCAGACATTGATAAGAAGAAGTAAGTGATTTTCTTAAGCTGTTCTTTCCCTTTTTATTATTTATCAGGTCTGGATTAGTTTAGAATCCTGTAATTAGTTGGCTCCCAAAGTGCCAGACCCTTATCTATTCATAAAGTTAAGCAAGGTGGCTTTAATTGCTTCCTTTCTCTTGATTTATGTAGCTTTGCAAGGGAGAGGATAGTGTCATATATGTTAACATCATATGACAACATTTGTAAACATAAGATTTTTGCAGAATTTCCTTAGTAGTAGGTGGCATCAGTTAATTCCTTATGTCCTTCGTTTATGAGGTTTCTAAAGGAGACAAAATTCTGTCATATTCTATTTGTATTGCATGGCTATTTGTATTGCATGGTTTCTAAATTTCCTAAGCATATATTTGTATTCAGTTGTCCCCGAATGGTTAGATACTTAACTTTCTCAATTTGCGGCTGTCAGAAAAATAAGTAGGAGGTGGCCTCTCTTAATTCGTCATTTCTTCCTCTTGATCAGTACAACTCATGGGATAGAAATTTTCTGCAGATGGAAGTTGCACTAGAATATGAAAGGGATTGATTATTTAAAAGGCTACTATCAGTTGTTTTTGTCCTTAGTGTTACTATCAGTTGTTTTTGTCCTTAGTGTTTTAGTTAAATTATGGCACATTATTCCTTCTCTATTTCGGTTATGCAGAGTTTGAGGAAGGGGTTTGACATATATTAATATAGGATAGCTTGATTTATCCTCATATATTGATCCACTTGGTCGTTCAAAAGAGGTCGTTCAGGCATATATCCAGAATAAATTAGTCCAAGAACCAAAAGTTTGTTACCTTGCGCCGTATGTGAATGAGTAAGTAAATGATACTAATTGTATTGTTAAATTGCTAGTCTAGTTTTCTTTTGTCTATCGATTCTGATACACCATTAATGTTGCCCAATATTGCAGCAACCATTGGCAATTGCTGGTCATTTTGCCTAGTCAAAATGTTGTAGTCTGGATGTGTTCGCTGCATTATAAGCCAAGCACAACCATTACGCGCCAATTTGATTTGTAAGCTTTTGTTTGTCACAATTAACTTACTTTGTGATATGTATTATTTAGTTTTATAATTTACTTATCATGAATATTTTATCAGAGCTATGGCTGGATATCATAAGCTGACAGGTGGTCTGAAAAAAAATAAACCTGAATGGCTTGTGCCCTTAGTAAGTAGCTTAAAATTTGAGATTCATTTTATAACTGTACCAAGTGTATAATAATTTACTCATTATATTCAACTTTGGTATTCATTAATTTGTAGATACCGAAACAAAATAATGGATATGCTTGTGGGTACTATGTCATGAAACATATGTTGACCATTGTCACTGAGGTTGTTGTTGATAATTGGAAGGAGGTAATACAATTTTTAACCTTTTGCTATTATGCACTTTTTTAACATATTGGTTTATTTTCTTTGGTTTAACGTAAATATAATTTTGTTTCAACTTGCAGAAATTCAATGATGAGTCACCATTTGACACTAAGGAAATTGACGACGTTCGGCAAATTTGGGCAGAGTTTTTAAGATTTTATTCAGAGCAAAAGCATAAGAAATGACTGATGAAAGTGTACTTAGAGTGCCTGTTTTTATCATGTTTTTTGTTTAACTTGATGAATTGTTGAACTAGTGTAATATGTGAAGTGATGGTATTGGAAAATAGTGTATGTCTGTTAACTTGATGATTTGTTGAACTATATGTAATATGTGAAGTGATGGTATTTTGATGTTACTTTTGCGAGCTTGTTAAATGGTTTTTTGCTGAATGGTTGTCTGTTGAATGGTATTTAAGCTGTCTTGAATGGCTATGGTTTGCAGGTTGGTAACCAGGAAAACAAAAAAAAAAGAAAAAAAATAAGGTCTTTTAAATCGGTTATAAAATAGCCGATTTAAAAGAGTGTATTTTAAATCGGATATTTATGCCTTTTAAATCGGTTATCAGGACCTTTTAAATCGGTTAAATAACCGATTTAAAAGATAATTTTTTCACATTTACAATGCATCTTCTAAATCGGGTAACGGACATTTTAAATCGGTTAAATAACCGATTTAAAAGACTCTTTTAAATCGGTTCAAAAACCGATTTAAAAGATGCTCACATACTATAACGGCAATATTTAAATCGAACTCAAAACCGATTTAAAAGAGTTGTTTTAACCTATTTAAAAGACCTTTTCTGCACTAGTGTTTAGCATATTGGTTCATAGTGATATATCATCTTCTTCTATAAAGAAAGCAAATAAAACGGCTTATATGAGATAATTTATAATTCTTTAAGATGATCCGATGGGAAAGAATAAAATGATTTTAGACCTGCTAATGAATATTGAACCAAAAAACCCTTGACATTTTCCACTTGAATTGGAATCAGTCTTTTTCGAACCCTGTTTTGATCGCATGTGCCGGGAAATTTCGCAAGTCCAATTCCCCAACGACTCTTCTTTTCTCTCTTAGCCGTTAGCGCAACACCTTCGCACCCTGTTTTTTCTCTTTGCCGTTAGTGCAATGGAATCGTCACAGTAGAGTAGGTGACGGCGTGAACGTATGAGAGTCTGACGTGGATTAATTATCCACGTGTTATATTTTGAGCGGAAAATAGTAAAAACAGTACCATAGTACCTATGGTACTGCATTTAAGTTTTGTTCGTTTCGATAATAAACTAGTAAGGTACCCATTCTATCACACGGGTCACACTCGTATTTACGCATGTTTTAAGAGGATTTATATATAAAATTTAACTATTTACTTAAAATAAAAATAGCTATGTACATGATAGTTGCATCATAACAATTGTGCTCAAAGGAGACGATGATATGAGGGGTGGTGCAAGTCTAGGTCCCACTCTTTGCAAGTTCAACATATATGGAAATAATTTATAATGATGAGTACAATTTGGATTATCTAAGTACAGACTATACTAGGCACCAATAAACTTTCAGTCTGATGCAAGTCACAGTAGAAGTATCAGAAAAGGAGGAAATAGAAGATTTCAGATTCAAGCTCTGATGGGCTCCAGGGAGAAGGACTAGCTCGAGAGCTAATTGGGTTTTCAATACTTTGCTTGATTCTTTATTCATTGTACTGTAGATATTTAACAGAGAAAAGAGATCCTAAATTGTAGCATCTATTGACACTGCGATTGCACACTCATAAGTTGTAACAGAATTAAAAGTCTACTCCTAGAAATATCTAGATATTAATCCCTTGACTGAGTGTGTGACTCCTACATTAATGAATAAAGCCTTTTAACCAGCTGGGCTTCTTTTTCTTCTCGCGTTTGGGCCTTTCAGACGCTGGCCCAAGTCCCCTTAGGTTTTGATGTGTGTTTCTCGTATCATTACTCTCCTCGTGGAGTTCAACCTTGTCCTCAAGGTTGTCTGGCGGCTTGAGATCGGGAAACTGAGTGTTGTCTTCCCAAGTGGCTTCCGCTTCAGCCAAGCCTTCCCAGTGGATCAACACTTGCCGTTGAGGGCCGTGAGGAGTGTGAAGAGTCCGAGAGCCCAAGATCTTGTGAGGCTTGAGGTCCATGTGATCCGAGGCCAGCGCGACTGGGACGGAGGGGGGTGAGGATGGCGGCGGGCCGTGAAAAGGTCTCAACTTGGAGACGTGAAACACGGGATGGAGGCGAGATCCGGTCGGGAGGTCGAGTTCATACGCCACAGGGCCGATGGTACGCACCACGCGAAAGGGACCCACGAAGCGTTTCACCAGCTTGCGTGTGGGACGACCGCCAACGGATGTTTGCCGATATGGTTGTAGGCGTAGAAGAACCCAGTCGCCGATGGCAAAGGTGCGATCTTGGCGATGGGCGTTGGCAAGGGCACGCATCCGTGACTGAGCACGGCTGAGGTTGTCGCGGAGAAGGCGCAAAAGGCGGCGGCGGTTGGTCAACAGATCGTCAAGCTCAGCTATCTTGGTTGACCCAGTGATGTAGGTGGGCAAATTCGGCGGTGGTCGGCCGTAAAGAGCCTCGAAAGGAGTCATCTTGAGGGATGATTGGTAAGAGGAGTTGTACCAGTATTCAGCAAGATGGAGTAGTTGCAACCAACGTTTGGGGGAATCACTGACAAAACAACGAAGATATGTTTGTAAAGTTCCGTTAACCACCTCCGTCTGGCCATCTGATTCCGGGTGGTAAGCACTGCTGAAAGCCAGAGTAGTCCCGCTGAGCTTGAAGAGTTCCCTCCAAAATTTGCTGACAAAGACCCTATCCCGGTCACTAACAATGGTTTTTGGCATTCCGTGCAGGCGGTAAATTTCATAGATGAATATGGGTGCAATAGAAGAGGCGGAGAATTGAGTTGGTAAGGGTATAAAATGAGCAGACTTCGAAAGTCAATCCACTATGACCCAAATAACAGTCTTACCACTCACAGCAGGTAAATGTGTTATGAAATCCATAGAAATGTCCTCCCAGACTTGATTGGGAATAGGGAGAGGTTGTAAGAGCCCGGCAGGTTTCTGATTTGAAGCTTTGTTTTCTTGACAGGGTACACACTGTTTGATGAAGTCCTTGACATCCCCTGCCATGTGCGGCCATGAGAAGGCAGCAGATAAGCGAGCCAAGGTGCCAGTGATCCCAGAATGACCCCCCACGGGTGTGCTGTGAAACTCCAACAGAATGGAAGAATGCAGATTGGTATCCTCAGGTATGAAAATGCGATCCTTGTAATAAACAATGCCTTGGATAATTCTGAAGTGCTGATTGTGAGAATGTCCCGCCTGAAATTTGTCTAACAGAATTTTGCCTACAGGGTGGGTGGCATAAAACTTTTGAAGCTGAGGGAGCAGCAGAGGTTGGCATGCTGAAAGAGCTGTGTACACAGCTTCAGGCGCGGCAGGAATACGGGACAGTGCGTCCACCACCACGTTGTCCTTTCCAGGTGTATAGAGGATCTCAAAATCGTACCCCAGAAGTTTGGTAAGCCACTTTTGCTGAGTAGGAGTTTGAATTATCTGTGAAAGCAAATTCTTTAGGCTCTTCTGATCTGTATAGATTTTAAAATGGCGGCCTAATAGATAATGGCGCCACTTTTTAACCGCTTCAGTAACGGCAAACATTTCCCTGTCATAAGCTGAGGCCAGCTGCATGCGAGAGCACAACTTCTTGCTAAAATAAGCAATGGGGTGTGAGTCTTGCGACAAGACAGCACCTACAGCCGTAGCAGAAGCATCAGTAGTAACAGTAAATTCTAAAGAAAAATTGGGTAATACCAAAACAGGGAGAGTAGACATGGCCTGTTTGAGTTGATCAAAAGCAGTTTGCGCCAAGGGTGTCCAGCTAAAACAGCTCTTCCGCAGTAGGTCTGATAGAGGGGCTGCAATGGTCGCATAGTGGCGAACAAAGCGCCGATAGTAGCCAGTGAGGCCTAGGAATCCACGGAGGGCTGTGAGTGAATTAGGAAATGGCCAATCTTGTATAGCTGCTAATTTAGAGGGGTCAGCCGATACCCCATGTCTGGAAATGATATGCCCCAAGTAGTCCACTTGGGAAACCCCAAAATGACACTTAGCGAGTTTGGCAAATAGTTTATGTCGGGTCAGCACCTGCAAAACCTGTTCTAAGTGTAACAAATGTCAATCCGAATCCTTACTATAAACCAGAATATCATCAAAAAAAACTAGGACAAATTTGCGAAGGTAATCGCGAAAGACGTCATTCATAGTCGCCTGAAAAGTAGAAGGAGCATTAGACAGCCCAAAAGGCATTACCACAAACTCAAAATGCCCATCAATTGTGCGAAATGCTGTTTTGTACGTGTCGTCGGGAGCCAAACGAATTTGGTGGTACCCGGAAAGTAAATCCAGCTTAGAAAAAATGGTAGACCCATGTAGCTCATCAAGTAATTCATCCACCGTGGGAATAGGGAAACGGTCCTTCACTGTGATTGCATTGAGGGCCCTGTAATCCACACAAAACCGCCATGATCCATCCTTCTTTTTGACTAAAAGGACGGGTGATGAAAATGGGCTGGTGCTGGGTTTAATGAGGCCTGATTCCAGCATATCTTGAATCATTTTGGTCATAATCTCTTTGTGGCAGTGAGGGTAACGGTAAGGGCGAATGTTGACGGGTTGGGCTGAGGGCAAAAGGTGAATATGGTGGTCTTGAGTGCATTTAGGTGGTAGGTGAGGGGCAGTAGCAAAAACTGAGGCATATTGAGATAACAAATCGGTTAGGGAGGGGTGGAGGGTGTGGGACTCAAGGGATAGAGGGGTTGTGGTAGTGGGTTGGTCTATGTGATGGAAGGATATGGTGTGCATTGAGTCAATGGAATCAGTGAACATAAATCTACAAAACTGGGCGTAGGAAGCCTGGGTGGGTGTATTAGAAGATAAACCAGTCAGGGTAATGGTTTTTTGGTTATGGGTGAATTCAATCAGTGGGACAGTATAGTCAGAAACGAATCTTTTCAAGGTCTGTAACCACTGAACGCCTAACACTACATCAGCACCATGAATAGGTAAAACAAATAGGGAAATGTAGAACACCTCACCAGCAAGTGTGATAGGGACATTGGGGCAGCAGCCTGTGCACTGAATAGATTCACCATTGCCCACAAAAACAGAAAATGGGTTGATGGCTACAATAGGTAACTGAAGAAATTCAGCTACGCGGGGTTGGATTATATTGTGAGAGCTGCCTGAATCCACCAGAATGGTTACGGTAAGTTGTTGAATGAGACCCTGAGCACGCAAAGTGCGTGGTGATAGGGTGCCACCTAGAGCTGCATGAGATAAATAGAAATGTACTACCTCAGCGGAACAGTCTTGGGAAGCTGGGTTTGGAGTCTCTAGGGTTGGTGGGTCCCCTTGTGAGCTTACCTGAGAGAGAAAAGTAGCATTAGGGTCAGCAATCTCATCTGTAATGAGTATCATAAATTGTTTGGCCTTGCAGCGATGCCCCGAGACCCATTTATCATCACAATAGTAGCAAAGCCCCTTGGAACGACGATCTTGTAATTCTGCAGGTGAGAGTTTACGAATTGGCAGGGAATTTGGATGATTTTTTGGAGCTGTCCCAAGGATAGATGGGACGCTAGCAGTAGGTGTGGGTGGGGGTGGGCGAGAGAAACGGTTTATAGTGGTTTTAGCATCCGCCAATTTAGCTTCCACCAATTTAGCTAGGCCAATGGCGTCAGTGAGGTTATAAGGGCGTAGGATAGTGAGTTCCCTGTAAATGTCAGAACGTAAACCAGAAAGAAAACAATTAAGTAAGGCTGCAGGGTTCAGACCTTCCACACGGTTGGACAACCCTTCAAATTGAGTTTGATAGTCCATCACGGATCCAGTTTGGCGCAGCTGAAAGAGAGCCACCTGGTGGTTCTCGTAAGAGGAAGGGCCGAAACGACTTTCCAGGGCTCTGGTAAAAGCGGGCCAGGAACTCAATTGATTGGTAGAATGCATCCATTTGAACCAAGCAAGAGCTGTCCCTTGCATATAAAAGGGAATGTAGGTGAGTCTTTGAGGGAGATCTATCCTGGACAGTTCAAAGAATTGTTCAGCCTGGAAAATCCAATCCAATGGATTGGTCCCATCAAATGGAAGTAGTTTAGGTTTGGGTGTTTTGAAATGGCTGGGATTAGGAGAATTGTTGATAGGGGAATGGTGATTTGAACTGAAGGATTGGGAGTCATGGAATTTAGCAAATTCAGCAGCCAACAATTCCTTCATCTGGCTCATACATGTGTTAATGATTTCGTCACTGTTTTTATCTGCAGGTTTGGGAGGCATTGTGAGAGGAATGAAAGCACCAGTTGATGCAAGTCACAGTAGAAGTATCAGAAAATGAGGAAATAGAAGATTTCATATTCAAGCTCTGATGGGCTCCAGGGAGAAGGACTAGCTCGAGAGCTAATTGGGTTTTCAATACTTTGCTTGATTCTTTATTCATTGTACTGTAGATATTTAACAGAGAAAATAGATCCTAAATTGTAGCATCTATTGACACTGCATTTGCACAAATTTCATAAGTTGTATGCATTAAAAGTCTACTCCTAGAAATATCTAGATATTAATCCCTTGACTGAGTGTGTGACTCCTACATTAATGAATAAAGCCTTTTAACCAGCTGGGCTTCTTTTTCTTCTCGCGTTTGGGCCTTTCAGACGCTGGCCCAAGTCCCCTTAGGTTTTGATGTGTGTTCCTCGTATCACAGTCCATTAGCTTCTCCTGTTCTGAAGTAGTGGACTTTGTGACTGAAGTCAATTTTTTTTTTGACATGCAAACAAACTTCATTCCATAAAAGAAAGAGTAGTATAAATTGTTTGATCAGATGGCATCGGGGCATTACCCAGCCAAGTTTTTGATCTAAATCTAACAGCAGCTCTAACTAGATCATGGGCATTAACATTTAAACTTCTACTAGTACATCTAACTGAAGTGGCAGACAAGTTTCCAATTAATTCTCTACAATCACATGTGATTTGGTCAATGGCTGCAACAAATTTCCTCTTGTACAAGCATTCCACTACAACAGATGCATCGGTATGGATGATTGCCCTGTGTAGTTTTAGTCAATTTGCCACTACCAAACAGGCCAGGCCCAAGGGGGAGGCAAGTAAAGCCCTTGCTTTAAGCCTCCACCCAAATAACTTATTTGATGTGGCCAATATTAAAGGCATCCTCCACCTGTTGCGCACACCTCCCCATTTTTCGAAAAACTCAAAATATCCCTACCTAAAATAAGAAAATTGGAATCAATTCCAGAAATTCTAATTTCCGGAATCCATACCGTAAATTTCCGCAGATTCCACAGTTAACTTGTCGAGAAAGCTTTCTTGCTCCTCTTCCTCTGACACAAAAGGAACACTTGCATGTTCTTCTTCATCCCCTGAAAACATACCTAGATTCTGGCCAGCTGGTTTGAAAGATTTTCCCATCGAAACGTTTTCAGCATAGTTCTTGTTCCTGCTATTTCTCTCACTTGTGAAGCTTCTCTTCAACTCCTTATCAAAGGAATTAGTTCCTCCTTGTGTACCGTTGTAGTACCCTAATTTTGTCCGGCCTTTTTATTTTATTTTATTATTTATTTTAACTTTTTTTATTATTTAGTAGTAGTAGTAATAATAAATAATATTTTTGGAAATTATAAAAGAGAAGAAAAGAAAAGAATAAATAAAAGGAGAAGAAAAAGAAAAATGGATTTTTTTTTATTTGAGAAGGAGTGTGTAAAAAAATAAAATTAAATGGTGCAAATAGCAATAAACAAAGCTGGATCCAAATTTCAAAGAGTAAACACCAAACAAAGACACACCTCCTTTGTTTGTACTTTTGGCACCCCTCTTTATTTTTTCATCCCTCACAGACTCCTCACGCCTTCAAATTCTTCCCCGCTACTTCCCACACCCCGCTTTTTTTCTCGCACACCCCAACCCAATCCAAATCCAATAAACCACGCATTGACCCATTTCTTTTAACCTAACCCTAAAACACAAAACACCTTCACCCCCATCCACACCTCTCAACCTCATCTTCAAACCCTATCTTCTCTTCCTCCTCCACAACCCTAGCCTCCATCATCTCTCCTTCATACCCAGCCGCATGGCCCACGCCTTCACCCTCATCCATACCCTAGTCGCGCTCCTCTCCTCCATCACCATCAACTTCATCTTCTCCTCCACCATTCACGCTACCACCCTTCATCCCTCTCTTTTCCTTCTCCATCTCACCTCCATCTTATCCTAAACCCTAATCCATATCTTCTTCTCCTTCCTCCATTCAATCTCTTCCTCACCCTAACCCTAGCCGCGGTCAAGTCTCATCCTCTCCACCTATCTCGACCAAACCTCATCCTCTCCACCTATCTCGGCCTTCATCTCTCCCTCGTCTCTCTCCCGCGTTTCTCGGCCTCTTCCTTATCTTCTTCACCCAAAAATCGATTAAGTCGCCATCGTAATCTCCAATAGAATCAAAAAAGGGGGTTTTCGTTTTCCATTTATTTTTCTTATCTCCTTATCTTTATTTATTTGATTTTGAACTGATTTGTTTGTTGATCTTTCGCAGATGTTGTGCCTATAAAAGGGAAGCACGCAGAACGAATCAGGGGGGAGTTTTGGATCTAAAAAACACAAGAGCAGAAGGGGAAGAAGGAACGAGGGGCAGAGAGAAGGAGAGTCTTTAGTTTTTTTTTTTCTTTAAACACTATTAGAAATTTAGGGTTCTGAATTTGATCCTTTCATTTTGGATAAAAGCTGTGTATTCAGGTTTTGTTCTCTTCTTCTTCCTCTTGCTGTAAATTCGTAGTACTCTGTTCATGAATTTTGTTTGGCTTGATGTTAATATAAAATTCAATCTGAATATATGAATTACATTCAAACTTGATTTACCCTTTTGATGATTGTTCTTTGTCATTGATTTTGTCTCACCACTGCCCCTTGTGTTCTGCGAAATCATACAAATTAGGGTTACGGGATTTGGCCTTCCAATGGGGCCAAATCCAGGATAAAGGGTTAAACTGCAAATATGTTATAAAAAGGGCTGAAACATAAATATATGGTAAAAGGGATTTGAAAGCAAATAAATTAAAAAATCTTCCTTTCTTTAATTTTCTGTTCATGCGCGTTTTAGGGTTTGGCCTTCCAACGGGGCCAAACTCTGAATAGGGACCAATTTGCAATTATTATATTAATGAGGGACTTAAAAGTAAAAATAGAAAGTTTCTGAATTTTGTTTCCTCATTTAAGTATTTTTTTAAATAAATAAATTATTAACTTGTGAAGTCAATTCTTATTTTTAGTTTGTATTTTTGTTTAATTAAAAGGAGATGAAATACTAATAAATACAATAAAAAAGACTTTTTCATTCTATTCAATCTTTGTAAAGTTTTAATAATTTTGTTGGTTTCTTTTCCTTATTATTTAATAAACTTGACAAAGGGAATTAATTTTCTTAAAAGGCAAACAATTTTTTATAAACAATTAATGGGTACCATTTTTTTAAATGGGCGCGTATGGGTGCTAATCCTTCGTTACGCGTAACCAACTCCCGAATCCAAATCTGGTCCAAAGACCTTCTTTTTTTCCATTAAATTCAAAAATATTCAAAAAAAAATAGGTTTTCCAATGTTTCCTATAAAAATAAAATATTGGTGGCGGCTCCATTTAAAAAATTTTAAGGGTGGTTGTCACAACCGTAAATTTGGTATTTACGGTATTTATAGTTTCTTAAAAAAATAACGTACCGTAAATTACAAATTTACGGTATTAACAAATTTACGGTATTCAGTACCGTAAATTGGTACGTTATTTTTTTCAAAAAAATTATTTACCATAAATACGAATTTACGATATACATTTTTCAAAATATGCATACCGTAAATTTGTATTTATGGTAAAAAAAAATTTCTTACCGTAAATTCGTATTTACGGGAGATGCACGGATTTTGATATTTTTTAGGGATATTTTGGTCAAATGACATAAAGTGTGGGAGTGTGCGCAACAGGTAGGGGGTGTCTTTAATATGGGCCTATTTATATTTATCTATAAGGACCTTTTATGGCTCTAGGAAAATTAGGCTTCACAACAAATATTTGCTTTAGGCCTCATATTACCTTGTGCCAGCCTTGCTTGCAAGCTCCATCTAAGTCCAAGAGCTTCAGCCAAGGTTGGATCAGTAGATATGGTTTATCCCCAACTAGTAACCCCACTTTGGAAACACCCTGCATCAACAAAAATCAGAGTACATTCACCATGATCAGCAGTTGACACAACCAGGTCCTGCACAAATGTATTTTTCTGGATTTTTGCATTTGCTCTTTTAAAAATCCTCAACAAACTCCCAAGCTTCCTCAACCACCTCAATTGGATTAATCTTCTTTTGTTGGAAAACAACCAAATGAGAGTTAGGCCCTATGATTGTTTATGTGATTTGTTTGCCTTACTAAATGAATTATTCCCTTTTTGTTTTTATTCTTATTTGTTCATTTGTATATATGCTTAGAAAACTTGCATCAAAAAAAAATTATTTTTTATTTGTGATTTATTCTCTTTCATTTGTTCTTTCTTGTAAATATTATGTATGTTTATGTATTTGAAACCTTAGGGTAGAAGACATGTATATATATTGTATTTTTTATTTATTTTGCAGCGGGTAGTTTTAAGTTTGCTCCTTCACACACTACACTTTATACATTTTGTTTACACACACTTTGAGTGGGTGCCCTATACCCGGGCCCGAGTGCACCTTAAGTTATGAGAGGCTGTGTAATGGGTGCTCTGCTGGACGTACGGCCAGTAGGTTCCTATGAAGGTCTCACCTAGAGTTTGGCTCATTTGAGAAAAAACCATCCTTTAATAATATACTTATTATTGGTGGTAACATTTTCAAATGGGATCCTTGGCTCTAGGGACCTTTTAGATTAGTATCTTAAATCCACCCAATGGAAAGGCACTTAATACAAACCCTAGATCCTTTTAAGAAGTTACCGTCCCATATCACGAATGGAGCATACATTATCCCATTTTCCACGTGACAAAAGTCGTATGACCTAAGATCTTAGTAAATACCGGCCAAAGGGGCACACTCTGCCTGTTTTTCCATCATCCATTTATTTTTCATTCACATTTTAAAATTGTGAAAAATAATAAATGATATTTTTCTTTAAAAAAATATTATTTGTTATTTCTTCGCAAAAAAAAAACATAGTTTCAAAAGATACTTTCCCTAATCATTCCTTTTTCCCTCTAAATAAAATAAATAAATTTTCAAAAAAAAACATTTTCTTTTTTTAAGCAACATCATTGCATTCATTTTTTTTTTAAAAAAAAAGAACAAAAAGCCAAAAAAAGCAAAACAAAAAAATAGAAAAATATTTCTCTATTATCCATTATATCATTTTGCATAAAATATAAAAAAATTCATGACATGCATAATCATGGCACATACATAACATAACTCATTTTTTTCCTACAGAAAAATAGATACAAATCAACTTTCCCTGCATCCCTACCGGACTCGAGCCCAATCTAGACTCATGGACTTGTTGGAACAGAATCAGCAAGCAATGAGAGAAGAGCTTGACCAAATCAATGGTAAGATAGACAAATTATTTGACTTTATGCAGAACTTGGATCCAAAATTGACCACTGAGAAGAACCATTCCATCAGCACTAATGAGTATCGAGAGGCTTCCAATGGCCCATCAGGAGACTCCCTAGATCAGAAGAGGCTCCAAATTATGGAAGATATGTTGAAAGCCATTGAAGGGGCAAATCATATTGGGTTCAAAGCTTCAGAAGTATGTTTGGTCCCGGACGTGGTGATTCCTCCAAAATTCAAAGTTCCTGAGTTTGTCAAATATGAAGGCTTAACTTGTCCAAAAAGCCACCTCATCATGTACTGCCGGAAGATGGCATCCCGCTCCATTAATGATAAGCTCTTAATCCACTTTTTCCAAGAGAGTCTTACAGGGGCATCCCTACGCTGGTATATGCAGTTAGAGCTAGGCAAAATCAACTCCTGGAATGATTTAGCTAAAGCATTCTTCAATCAATATAAGTACAATATGGACATGGCTCCTGGCCGCTCCCAGTTGCAAACCATGATAAAAAGGGGCAATGAAAGCTTCAAAGAGTATGCCCAAAGATGGAGAGGGATTGCAGCCCAAGTGGAACCTCCGCTATCTGAAAAAGAGATGGTTACCACGTTCATTGACACTCTTCAACAACCCTTCTATGGTCTGATGATGAGAAATGCCTCTTCAAGTTTCTCAGACTTAGTCATTATTGGGGAAAGAGTGGAGGCAGGGATAATAAACGGAAGGATTGGCAACCACAACATTTAACAACCATGGTGCAGTATGAGCCAAGAGATGGAAGAAGAAACAAACACTACTCATCACAACATGCCAAGTTGGGGCAGTGGGTCGTTCAATTTACAATTGTTGAGGCTTTGAAATACAAAGTGCAAGATCTGATCAACGCCAAGTGGTTGGATTTCAAGAAAGATGACTCTGTTTACTTTTTATGCTTTGCCCAAAGCCCCGGGGCATATCTTGTAAAGGGCTCATTATGTTCTCATCTTTTCATCAATAAAATTGCAATTTGAATTTTTCTTTTTTTTTATGGTAAAGCAAATGCACAAGTTATCAAAAGTTAAGTTCTGTGAAGATGTGAGCAATGAGATTTTGAGATGAAGTTTGGCCATTTTTCTCTTTCCAAATACTTATCCCTTGCTACCTCTTTTGAGCCTAAAACAAAATTTTCTTTCAAATACCCTGAATAAGGATCGTTCATACAATGAAGAATAGCACAAGTCTCTGATCAACTTTGTCTTTTCAGAAAGAAGAAGAGCAAAGTAAGCAATGAAGTATCAAAGGCAATTCAAAGAAGTATATAAAACGTGTCAAAGACACTTGCGAAGATCAAAAAGGAAATCGCAAAGGTGAAACAAATGTGCTAGCAAAAATGAAGTGCATCTTTACACTAAAGATCCTTGTTTTTATAAACCCTTAAACACTTTTTGAGCCTGAAATATCCTTTCTTTCATAACCCTTAACCCCTGGCCACGTTACAACCCTAATAAAGACCATTCTGATCAAAGTCAATTGCTCATATTTTCTCAAAAACTTGATTTTTGAAGGAGGAGATCCATATAAACTCCTCAATGCAGTTGCTTTACCTAAAAGAAAAGAAGAATATAAAATAAAATGCTCGCTAGGCTGAAAACCCGAAAGGGCGGTCTAGGCAAAAGTTAGAGCGACCCGCTAGGTTGAAAACTCGCAAAGAGCGGCCTAGGCAAAAGTTAGGGTCAAATTTACAAATATGTTCACCCAGATTGGACCTCACAGATATAAACCAAGAAGCTAGGGGCAAAAACTGTGCCCATCATCTGCAAGCTTCACATTCAAGATTTCATTCCAATTTCAGAACTATACAAGATGATCTGTCTCTCAACATAGATCTTTCCCATCATGGCTGAACGAAGGCCAAAGAGACACTGAAAAGTCTCTATGGATCAAAATTGTCAAATTTAACCCTTCCCAAGGCATCCAAGCATGAAGGTGAAAATTTGAAGATCCACAAAATGATTTGTCAAGGGGCAAATACGCAAACCTGGTGCAGTACATAGTCAACCATTCAGACAATCAATCTGACAGAAAGTTATCATCCCATGAGTCTAGGGGCAGAGCCCTCAAAGGAATTCAGGGAAATCAAAAAATTCAAAACAATAATAACATTCATGCATAGCATATCATTTATCGCATCTAGCATGATCATCATTACTTCTGGGCCTCAGACCCACTTTCAAAATCATTTCTCTAAAAAAAATAAATTCATTTCATGCATGGCATACCATTCATTGCATCATGCATGATCATCCAAGTTTTTGGGTCCATTGACCCACCCTCTCAAATATTACATACAGTTGGTCTGTTGTTACTCGGTAAAAACTAGTACTTAGCCTATTCAATCTATTAGCATGAGTTAGGAACCTGTCCTATGCCTTGCCGGGAATCTGACCCACCACCTTGGGAATCTGACCCAAGCCTTTACTCGGGAACCTGACCCGCGTCTCGAATCTTCCTCAATTATGGAAATTGACCCATCACCTTGGGAATCTGACCCAAGCCTTTAGTCGGGAACCTGACCCGCGTCTCGGATCTTCCTCAGTCATGAAAATCGATCCGTACCTTTTTAAACAAGAGTTAGGAATCCGACCTATACCTTGTCGGGAATCTAACCCGAACCCATATTGAGTGACAGAGAAACTCATATCACGGACACTCCTTAACAGTAAAGAAGTCAATCCGTACCTTTTAACAAGCGTTAAGAATTTGACTTACCCTTGTTGGGAATCTAACCCAAAATTTGTGTCGAGTGACGAAGAAGCTCGCACCCCAGGCTTACCCTAAATAGGGAAGTAATCAATTCCAAAGAGGTGAGGGTTAGGAATCAGACCTACGCCTTACAGAGAATTCACTAGGAATCAAACCTAGAATATCTCACCAATTTTGTAAGAGCTAGGAATCGAACCTATGCCTTACCGAGAATTCACTAGGAGTCAAACCTAGAATCTCTCACCAAGTTTATTGGAGCTAGGAACCGAACCTATGCCTTGTCAAGAATTCACTAGGAATCGAACCTAGAATCCCTCACCAATTTTAAGAGTTAGGAGCTAAACCTATGTCGTACCGGGAATTCACTAGGAGTCAGGCCTAGAATCCTAAAGCAAAGTCGGGAGCCAATCCCGCAATCCCAAACCAACAAAGTCGGGAGCCAATCTCGCAATTTCAAACCACTTATTGCGGACAAAATCAGAGTCATTTATCCTTAATTACCTTTTACAACGAATGCACGAAGACCTTCGAGTAAAATGTAATTAAGAAAGGGCAGCTGTAGTACCCTAATTTTGTCTGGCCTTTTTATTTTATTTTATTATTTATTTTAACTTTTATTATTATTTAGTAGTAGTAGTAATAATAAATAATATTTTTGGAAATTATAAAAGAGAAGAGAGAAAGAAAAGAAAAGAATAAATAAAAGGAGAAGAAAAAGAAAAATGGATTTTTTTTATTTGAGAAGGAGTGTGTAAAAAAATAAAATTAAATGGTGCAAATAGCAATAAACAAAGCTGGATCCAGCCCAAAGAGTAAACAGCCCAAACAAAGCACACACCTCCTTTGTTTGTACTTTTGGCACCCCTCTTTTATTTTTTCATCCCCTCACAGACTCCTCACGCCTTCAGCCTTCCCGCTTACTTCCCACACCCCGCTTTCTTTTTTCTCACACCCCAACCCAATCCAAATCCAATAAACCACGAGCTCAAATTCCATTTCTTTTAACCTAACCCTAAAACACAAAACACCTTCACCCCCATCCACACCTCTCAACCTCATCTTCAAACCCTATCTTCTCTTCCTCCTCCACAACCCTAGCCTCCATCATCTCTCCCTTCATACCCTAGCCGCGGCGCCCACGCCTTCACCCTCATCCATACCCTAGTCGCGCCTCCTCTCCTCCATCACCATCAACTTCATCTTCTCCTCCACCATTCACGCTACCACCCTTCATCCCTCTCTTTTCCTTCTCCATCTCACCTCCATCTTATCCTAAACCCTAATCCATATCTTCTTCTCCTTCCTCCATTCAATCTCTTCCTCACCCTAACCCTAGCCGCGGTCAAGTCTCATCCTCTCCACCTATCTCGACCAAACCTCATCCTCTCCACCTATCTCGGCCTTCATCTCTCCCTCGTCTCTCTCCCGCTTTCTACTTCTCTTCCTTATCTTCTTCACCCAAAAAATCAGATTGAAGCTGTCATCGTAATCTCCAATAGAATCAAAAAAGGGGGTTTTCGTTTTCCATTTATTTTTCTTATCTCCTTATCTTTATTTATTTGATTTTGAACTGATTTGTTTGTTGATCTTTCGCAGATGTTGTGCCTATAAAAGGGAAGCACGCAGAACGAATCAGGGGGGAGTTTTGGATCTAAAAAACACAAGAGCAGAAGGGGAAGAAGGAACGAGGGGCAGAGAGAAGGAGAGTCTTTAGTTTTTTTTTCTTTAAACACTATTAGAAATTTAGGGTTCTGAATTTGATCCTTTCATTTTGGATAAAAGCTGTGTATTCAGGTTTTGTTCTCTTCTTCTTCCTCTTGCTGTAAATTCGTAGTACTCTGTTCATGAATTTTGTTTGGCTTGATGTTAATATAAAATTCAATCTGAATATATGAATTACATTCAAACTTGATTTACCCTTTTGATGATTGTTCTTTGTCATTGATTTTGTCTCACCACTGCCCCTTGTGTTCTGCGAAATCATACAAATTAGGGTTACGGGATTTGGCCTTCCAATGGGGCCAAATCCAGGATAAAGGGTTAAACTGCAAATATGTTATAAAAAGGGCTGAAACATAAATATATGGTAAAAGGGATTTGAAAGAAAATAAAATAAAAAATCTTCCTTTCTTTAATTTTCTGTTCATGCGCGTTTTAGGGTTTGGCCTTCCAACGGGGTCAAACTCTGAATAGGGACCAATTTGCAATTATTATATTAATGAGGGACTTAAAAGTAAAAATAGAAAGTTTCTGAATTTTGTTTCCTCATTTAAGTATTTTTTTAAATAAATAAATTATTAACTTGTGAAGTCAATTCTTATTTTTAATTTGTATTTTTGTTTAATTAAAAGGAGATGAAATACTGATAAATACAATAAAAAAGGCTTTTTCATTCTATTCAATCTTTGTAAAGTTTTAATAATTTTGTTGGTTTCTTTTCCTTATTATTTAATAAATTTGACAAAGGGAATTAATTTTCTTAAAAGGCAAACAATTTTTTATAAACAATTAATGGGTACCATTTTTTTAAATGGGCGCGTATGGGTGCTAATCCTTCCTTACGCGTAACCAACTCCCGAATCCAAATCTGGTCCAAAGACCTTCTTTTTTTCCATTAAATTCAAAAATATTCAAAAAAAAATAGGTTTTCCAATGTTTCCTATAAAAATAAAATATTGGTGGCGGCTCCATTTAAAAAATTTTAAGGGTGGTTGTCACAATCAGAATTTGGTATTTACGGTATTTATAGTTTCTTAAAAAAATAACGTACCGTAAATTACAAATTTACGGTATTAACAAATTTACGGTATTCAGTACCGTAAATTGGTACGTTATTTTTTTCAAAAAAATTATTTACCATAAATACGAATTTACGATATACATTTTTCAAAATATGCATACCGTAAATTTGTATTTATGGTAAAAAAAAATTTCTTACCGTAAATTCGTATTTACGGGAGATGCACGGATTTTGATATTTTTTAGGGATATTTTGGTCAAATGACATAAAGTGTGGGAGTGTGCGCAACAGGTAGGGGGTGTCTTTAATATGGGCCTATTTATATTTATCTATAAGGACCTTTTATGGCTCTAGGAAAATTAGGCTTCACAACAAATATTTGCTTTAAGCCTCATATTACCTTGTGCCAGCCCTGCTTGCAAGCTCCATCTAAGTCCAAGAGCTTCAGCCAAGGTTGGATCAGTAGATATGGTTTATCCCCAACTAGTAACCCCACTTTGGAAACACCCTGCATCAACAAAAATCAGATTACATTCACCATGATCAGCAGTTGACACAACCAGGTCCTGCACAAATGTATTTTTCTGGATTTTTGCATTTGCTCTCTTAAAAATCCTCAACAAACTCCCAAGCTTCCTCAACCACCTCAATTGGATTAATCTTCTTTTGTTGGAAAACAACCAAGTTTCTTGCCTTCCACAATTTCCAAATAATGGTGCAAAACAGTTGGACACTTACACTGTCACCAGAGTTCAACCACTGGATGACCCACTGATTGATGGTCGTGGAGGAGGGAATATGGGCACCCAGCTTTGAAGAAAACCAATTTATTTTTGCAAACTAACTTTGCATGAATAAGTGGTCATTTTTCTCAGGTTCCAAACCACAAAAGGGACACTCCAAATTCAGTTTAATTCCTTTCTTGCTAAGGTTGTGCCTTGTTGGGAGGATATCTTTTTCTAATCTCCAAATGAAGTTTTTGGTGAAGTTGGGAATTGGAATTTTCCACAAAGCATTCCATAGTTTGCTGTTTGAATCAGTTGATGGGCCCGGTTTATCAGTGTTATGGGAGTATCTAACCAAGTGGTTTGCTGACCTAACCGAGTAGGTTCTATAAATTTCCCAATTCCAAATTAGCTTATCTGCTAGAAGTCTAAAAGATGGGTATATTGATTATCTGCTGAGCTTCAAATGGGTTAAAAATGTGTGGATCATCTCCTTTTTCCACGTCTTCATTTCACTGCGAATGAGATCAGACACTCTAGCATCCTCATTCAAAACAGAAACTTGGCTGCTGATTTTAAACCCATTATTAGTAAGAATTCAGTTTTCCCCCTAAATCTTCACATCTTGGTCATCTCCAATAATCCATCTTGCCCCTTTCTCAACTAGGTCCTAGGCTGACAGAATACTCCTCCATGCATAGCTAGAGTGATAGCCAACTTTTGCTTCACTGAAAGAGTTTCTAGGGTGATACCAGCTCTTAAAAATTCTACTCATCAAAGAGGATGTGTCAGACATCAGTCTCCAGCTATGCTTCCCCAAAAAAACCTTGTTAAAATCACTAAACTCTCAGAATCCCAGGCCACCTTTTTTCTTTGAGACTGGCATCCTCTCCCAGCTCATCCAGTGGATTTTGCAGCTTTTATCTTTTGACCCCCACCAGAATTTTGCCAGTAAGGATTCAATCTCTTTGCAACACCCCTTTGGGATTTTGTAGCAGCTCATAATGTAATTAGGTATTGCCTGAGCAACCGCTTTAATTAACACCTCTTTGTCCGCTCTTGAGAGGAAATTCTCTTTCCATCCCTTAATCTTCTTCCAAACCCGATCAACCACCATGGAAAAAATAACCTTCTTTGATCTTCCAAAAAACAACAGAAAGACCAAGGTATTTTGCCCGAGTTTCAACAGTCTTTGCATCCATCTTATTACCGATCATTTGTTTATCTTCTTCACACACGTTTCGACTATAAGAAACTTCATATTTGTCCATGTTTACACGCTGACCTGAGGCAAATTGGTACTTTGTAAGAACCTCAAGGATGTGGTCAGCTTCTTAAGGATTTGCTCTAGCAAGCAAGAGGCTATCATCCGCAAAAAATAGGTGTGATAGTTCGGGGGGGCCTTGCAATTTTTAGGCCGTGAATGGTCTTATTTTTAATCTCCTTATGCAACAGACCAGAGAGAATATCAGCACACAAAATGAAAAGGCAGGCAGCTGATTGTAGATCACCTTGACGCAATCCTCTTTCCGGCTTAAAACTCTTGCTAGGTTGACCATTGATGAGGATTTGATAAGACACTGAGGAGATACATCTTAGAATTAAATCCACCATATGTTTAGGGAAGCCCGTTACCGTAAGGGCAGCTTGATGAAACACCAAATTATGCAATTTATAAAAGAATTTTGGGTATGATTTAATACATTTTGTGATTATTATGGTTCAGATACTTACTCATTATACTTATTTTGCGCAAAAAAAAGGAAAATCTAAAAAGAAATAAAAAGGACTGAATTTGAGAGAGAAAAGGGAGTGTTATTAGCACATCACGACCCCAAAGTCTACAACTCATGGATGGCCCAAGTGATGAGAAACCTGCACAAGAAAGAAAGTAGAACAGGTTCGGTTGGGAGATTAGTGATTCACTTTAAGAAGAAGGCGCTGATGCTAATACGTTGCAGTATATTGGGATTGATATTCTTTGAGCAATTTGGCCCAATCAAATGAAAGAGAAGAGGAGCTGACCAATTAGTAAAGGGGTTTGCTAAAGGCACCCAGCAAATTGCTAGGTGCACCCAACATTTGGCCGAACTGACTACAATATCCCTGGTAAATTTTACACTACTCGCAAATAGCATATTTGCGCGTGAAGGAATTTCAGAAATTCCAACACGCGCAAATAGCTATTTGCGAGTAGTGTAAAAAAAAATCACTCGCAAATAAGCTATTTGCGAGTGAAAAAAAAATTTCACTAGCAAATAGCTTATTTGCGTGTGTTGAAAATTTTTAACACACGCAAATAAGCTATTTGCGAGTTGAAAAAAAAAATTATACTCGCAAATAGCTTATTTACGAGTGTAAGAGAAAAAATTACTGGCAAATTCCAATTTGCGAGCGCTGACAAGACATGGAAATATGGGAGTGAAAAAAAAATTACAATGACAGAAGGACATGGAAATATTTCCTCAAAAAAAAGGACATGGAAATATGTTGCTTCAGTCTGTTGCTTCAGTGACAGAAGGACATGGAAATATGCGCTGACAGAAGCACCCAGCAAATTTGTTTTTCACTGGCAAATTCCAATTTTTTTCACTCGCAAATTGCGAGACAGAAGGACATGGAACATGTTATTTGCGAGTGGTTTTTGAAATTTTTTTTCACTCGCAAATTGTCAATTTGCGAGTGTTGAAAAAATTCTTACACTCGCAAATAAGCTTTGTGCGAGTGTAAAATTTTTTTGTCACCCGCAAATAAACTATTTGCGAGTGAAAAAAATTTTACACTCGCAAATATGCTATTTGCGAGTGTACAAATTTTTACCAGAGGCATTTTAGTCAGTTCGCCCAAATGTTGGGTGCACCCAGCAATTTGCTTGTATCTTTATCTTTAGCAAACCCCTTAGTGAATAAGAAAGGGAATTGAGCAGGCCCAATTATAAAAACAAGTAGGTTTTCGGCCTGACACTAGAAAGAGTGTCGCAGTTAGAATTATAAAAGGGAGAGGTACCGCTGCGTGAAAGGGAACAACGGAAACCGAGAGGAGAAAAAAAAAAGAATTACTTTGGGTCAATTCTTGACATTGTGGGAGAGCTCTGGGATGGAAAAAGGAGATTGAAGTCTTGGAGCAACGATTTTTCTACTCTTTGGGTTATTCTTCTCTCTGTATTTCATGAATCCTATTTTTATTTTAGTGTTCTTCATGAATAGCTAAATCCTCTCCTAGGGTCTTAGGTGGATCTTGCTGTTAAGAGATCTTTTTATGTTCTAGTTCCTTATTTGAATTCCTATTTTTATTTCAATTAATGTTGTCCTAATAATTTTATCACATGACTAGGATTGATCACCCTTTGCATGTTAATAATCACTTAATTGACCAGCGACCGTACTGCAATTAATTGGTGGACCTATAGGATAATTGAGACTAAGATTATTGCATGACCAACCTTAATTTTAGTCTTCCAATCATTCAACTTTTTTATGCTTTATGCTTTTCTTGGATTTAAACTCTTTGCATGACCAAACAAGGGGGTTAATTTAGGGAAAAATACATTAATCACGAATGATCAAACGGGTAAATAGCTTTAGCAAAGGGATTGGTAATTGAATAAAAACAAAGGAATCTAGGTAGGACTACATATAAGGGAATCAAGGCTGCAAGTGAAACTGTGACCCTAGGCCTCTCTTCATTGATTTACAACTCTGCGTTTTTACTCTCTTTTTAATATTGCAATCATTAATCATTAAATTTGCTCCCCTAAATAATATAGGAATTCTAGTAATTTGGTATTTGCAATTATTCCCCACCTGGTTCGACAATCGAGACTTAAAATCCTAACTTATTACTACAGCTGACCAGGTGCACTTGTTTGAAACGCAACACAGCTTTCACAAAAGGCCACTCCAATCTGTCAAAAGTGTCCAACTTCAAAGCCATCATTCCCCTTTTCCCCTTCTTTTTCTTCTTAAGCCAGTGGAAACATTGCATTACTATAAGACTCTTATCAAAGATCAGTCTGCCTTTGACAAAGGCACTCTGCTCCTTATCAATGATGTCCGGGAAAATCTCTTTAACTCTATTTGCAATCACCTTAGTAACTAATCTTCATGACCACATTGCAAAGACTTATAGGTCTGAAATCCTTGGGGATGGTCGGATTCTTCCCTTTAGGAATAAAACAATGAAAGTCTTGTTTATATCTTCGGGGATTTGTTATTGTTCAGAATATCCAGTACTAATTCTTAAATATCTTCACCCACGATGTTCCAATATTTCTTAAAAAAACAAAGTTGGGATCCCATCATGTCCCGGGGCTTTTAGCGAATGCATTTGATTGATTGCGGCTAGAATTTCATCTTGGTTGAACACTTGACCACACTAGGTTTTATGCTCCTCAGTGAGTTTTCCCCTAAACACTTTACAAGTGCTCTCCACAACAGTTGGAGAAGATGTAGAAAAGAGTTCAGAAAAATAATTTACAAGAAGTGTCTCTATATTCTCCTCTCCTCTCCACCAAACCCCATTTTCATCCTTCAACTTTTTAATTTCATTTCTAGGGCCTCTTTGACTTGCTTTACCATGGAAGAATTTTGTATTTATATCACCATCCTGAAGCCAAAGAGCTCTGCTCCTTTGTCTCCAAATTGTTTCTTCCTGTTGAAGCAACTCCTGATGCCTCTTTTCCAACTCTTTATACTTTTGATGACAGTCAAGGGACTCCAACCACATATTAGGATCCTTTAGTTTTGACTCAATGAGCTTGAAGTCTTGGAGCAAGGATTTTTCTACTCTTTGGATTATTCTTCTCTTTGTATTTCATGAATCCTATTTTTATCCTATTTTTATTTTAGTGTTCTTCATGAATAGCTAAATCCTCTCCTAGGGTCTTAGGTGGATCTTGCTGTTAAGAGATCTTTTTATGTTCTAGTTCCTTATTTGAATTCCTATTTTTATTTCAATTAATATTGTCCTAATAATTTTATCACATGACTAGGATTGATCACCCTTTGCATGTTAATAATCACTTAATTGACCAGCGACCGTACTGCAATTAATTGGTGGACCTATAGGATAATTGAGACTAAGATTATTGCATGACCAACCTTAATTTTAGTCTTCCAATCATTCAACTTTTTTATGCTTTATGCTTTTCTTGGATTTAAACTCTTTGCATGACCAAACAAGGGGGTTAATTTAGGGAAAAATACATTAATCACGAATGATCAAACAGGTTAATAGCTTTAGCAAAGGGATTGGTAATTGAATAAAAAAAAGGAATCCAAGTAGAACTACATATAAGGGAATCAAGGCTGCAAGTGAAACTGTGACCCTAGGCCTCTCTCCATTGATTTACAACTCTGCGTTTTTACTCTCTTTTTAATATTGTAATCATTAATCATTAAATTTGCTCGCCTAAATAACATAAGAATTCTAGTAATTTGGTATTTGTTATTATTTCCTGTGGGTTTGACAATCGGGACTTAAAATCCTAATTTATTGCTACAGCTGACTAGGTGCACTTGTCTGAGACGCAACACAGCTTTCACAAAAGGCCACTCCAATCTGTCATAAGTGTCCAACTTTAGAGCCATCATTCCCCTTTTCCCCTTCTTTTTCTTCTTAAGCCAGTGGAAACATTCCATTTCTATAAGATTATTATTAGAGATTAGTCTGCCTTTGACAAAGGCACTCTGCTCCTCATCAATGATGTCCGGGAAAATCTCTTTGACTCTATTTGCAATCACCTTGGTAACTATCTTCATGACCACATTGCAAAGACTTATAGGTCTGATATCCTTGGGGATGGTCGGATTCTTCCCTTTAGGAATTAAAACAATGAAAGTCTTGTTTATATCTTCGGGGGATTTGTTATTGTTCAAAATATCTAGCACTAATTCTTAAATATCTTCATCATGTCCCGGGGCTTTTAGCGGATGCATTTGATAGATTGCGGCAAGAATTTCGTCTTGGTTGAACACTTGACCACACTTGGTTTTATGCTCCTCAGCGAGTTTTCCCCTAAACACTTCACAAGTGCTCTCCACATCAGTTGGAGAAGATGTAGAGAAGAGTTTAGAAAAATAATTTACAAGAAGTCTCTCCATGTTCTCCTCTCCTCTCCACCAAACCCCATTGTCATCCTTCAACATTTTAATTTCATTTCTAAGGCCTCTTTGACTTGCTTTACCATGGAAGAATTTTGTATTTTTATCACCATCCTGAAGCCAAAGAGCTCTGCTCCTTTGTCTCCAAATTGTTTCTTCCTGCTGAAGCAACTCCCCATGCCTCATTTCCAGCTCTTTATACTTTTGATGACAGTCAAGGGACTCCAATCACATATTAGGATCCTTTAGTTTTGACTCAATGAGCTTGATTTATTTTTCAACTTCCTCCACTCTATACTCATCAAAGTCCTTGTCCATGCTTTTGAGTGACTCCAACTTACCCGGACAGTGCTTGTGGGGCTGATTCCAGGCTCTCCGAACAGCTTCAGAGCACCTATCATCTTTGGTCCAGATTTTTTCAAATCTGAATAAATGGTTTCTTCTTTTATTTCTGTTGGATTAAGCTTCAAGAGACACCAAAATTGTGGCATGGTCAGAACCAAATCTGGGCAAATGCGTTATCCTAATGGGGTTAAATCTGTTTATAAAAGCTTCGGACCCCAAGGCTCTATCAAGCCTACATTGGATGTTTTTCGCTTCCAGTCTAACATTGTCCATTTAAAGGGATACCCCTCAAAACCAAGGTCAGTTAGCCCTCCTTCCTCCATCAGTTTTCTTCCCAAAGACATTTGATTTGTTGTTTTGAGGTTGCCGACCACCTTGTCCTCCGAAGAGATTGTGTCATTTAGGTCTCCACAAAACAACCATTTCTCTCCCCTACTAGATTTCAGCTCTTTAAGGAATTGCCAAGTCTTCTTTTTGTTGTTTTCCTCGGGAAACCGTAGATGCCCCCAAAATACCAACAGTCATCTGACTCCAAATCAGTACAAGTTGCCAAAATGTGATTAAGAGAACAGGACACCACATTGAAGTTGACTTGTTGTTTCCACATTAAGGATAAACCCCCAGTCCTCACTTTCCCACTGCCTTTACAAGACACTGCCAGGCAGGAACTGAAGCCGCTTTTAACCTTTATCCTCTCCATCTCCCCTTCCATCAACCTAGTTTCCATCAAGAACATTACCTGAGGATTTTCAAGTTTGTTGAGCCATAATAAAGCTCGGATTGCATAGGGGTTTCCCAACCCTCTGTAATTTCAACTTATGATTTTCATTGGGGTAGATGATGTTGGTTTTCCAACACCACCTCTAGTAATTTCAAACTATCGCTTTCCCCCTCAAGGTTCCTTCTCTTAGCTTCACCCATTATGACATCAATGTTACCTTCAGAAATTACAACATCCACCAATTGTCTATTTCCCAACTCAATCTCCACACTGTTTTTTGTTGACTGCTTTCCTTTTCTAACTCCCTTTTGCCTCACCCATTTACATTTCTTTCCTTCAAAAGAGCTACCCTTTGAGGGGTTTTCTCCCGGGGCAAAACACAGGGCCACAGTCCCTAAGGACTCGGTCACTTTTTCAATCTCCTTTGTTGTATCCTCCCTTGACTTCTTCTCCACTAGGCTAGTTTTTCCCTGCTGACCTCCTCATCTTTATGTTGCTCTACTTCTTCCATTCCCTCCTACTCCCCACTTTGGCCTGTCCTACTGCTATTGGTGTTAGCAAACAAGGATTTGCTACACTTACTAGAGCTACAATCTCTGCAGTTCTCACCCCTAAATTTAGGCAAAGGAGAAGCACGTATCCAGGAGCCAAAACCATGCTCCCTCTCCTCAACCTCCTCAAACCCTTCCTCATTTTCTCCTTGTTCTTCACAGACTTTCACTTGGTGGCCAATACGGCCACAGGCAAAGCAAAAAGTAGGAAATCTTTCATATTTGAAAAACACCCTAACGTTTCTACCTTGAAAGTGGATGACCGTACCTCGTTTCAATGGTTGCCGGAGATCGATGTTCATTTTGAGCCTGAGAAATTGTCTCACTCGGTGAGCCTCATTCTGGTCCACCTCCTCAAACTTGCCTATGAGATCCCCAATCCTCCTTGCCATTGATTTTGACCTCAGCTTCAACCGGAGCTCGTACACCCACGTCCAAAAGGATATAGAATACATCTCCAGATTGCACGGTTGCTCCTCACCGAACGCTCTGTTCAGGATCAGCAGACTACGATCAAAGTTCCATGGACCCGATCGAAGCACATTACCAGCATCTTTCTTGGTACCAAACCTAAACAAGAATAGATTCTTTTGTAGATCTTGGATTTCTACTTGATTCTTCAATCTCCAAGCTTGGTGATGGTAGATATGGAAGCCCTAATGTTATAGGGGATGTCAGTCTAGAGCTTCCCGGCCAAGGTACGCCGAAAAACCTCATCCCCCTGCACCTCTGAATCATCAATCGTGATTCCTTTCTCCTCCTTCTTGTTCAAAGTCATATTCTTCAATGGATCTATGTTACAAAAACATAGAAAACAAGAACAAACAAAAATAAAAACTTGCCCACCGTACAGAACACCTGTGCCCTAGAAAAACTAGGAAAGGGAAGACACACCACCATGGTGGAGAAACGCCAAGACAATCCTGGGATAAGAGTTGGGACTAGCCAGGGGTTTGCCGCCACGAAACCCTAGCAGAGCTGGGGTTTAGGACTGAACTCAATTGTTATAACCTCCTTTCTTGTACTCAAACGTGTGATGAATTTGGTATGAATCACTCCACAAATTTGGTGTAACGATTTTAAATTTAATTCCCAACTGAACTATATATCACCAGTTAATTAATAAAAGATTTTGGACACAACTATTTGACATACAACATAACTTATATTTCTTTATTGGTAAGAGTTAAACATTATCATTTCAATCACATGTTTCTGACAACTCAAGCTCCATTTCAGTAAAGAATGCCTCCAAAACAAAAGCAACGATATGAAATATAGGAAAGAAAACATCATTTATAACTTGTGTACAATGACGAGACAATTTAGACGCGATATAGAAAAGAAAGCCATTTAATTCTCTTTGATTAATAAAAGTATTGATTAACATGATTTATAAGAATTGTTTATAGAAATAAAAGCCATTTCATTCTAAATAAATAAATTTTGTAGGTGCGAAAACAAAAACGATGAAACAGAAATGAAAAAATGGAGCCTTGGACAGAATCCAACCTCAGAAAAGAAAACCAAGTGGCCCGTGTGAGTTACCAAAGCCTGCAAAAAGAAAGAAAGGAGCAACAATTGTTAGTATCAAACTGAATCATGCACCAGTAACCATGGTCGGCCCAACCCTAAAGCCACCAAGGCTAGGGCTTTAGGCCTCTAAATTTAGGCCTTTAATTTTTTTTGACTATTTAATCTTTTCCACGGGTGTATTAACAAGAGGAGAAGTATGAACGAGATTCTATGCATAGATGTAAATGGGAGAAAGGTGGACGAAGTTGAAGAAATGAAGTCAGAGATCGCTAATCATTTTAAAGAACACTTCAGGGGAAGGATTTGGAAAAGACTGAGACTAGAAAATGTGCAATTTAGACATATTGGATTGGAGGAAAACGAGGCATTAACTGCGGCATTCACAAAAGAAGAAATTAGGAGGGCGGTATGGGATTGTGAGAGCTATATGAGTCCGGGTCCGGATGGGGTCAATTTTGGATTTTTGAAGGAGTTTTGGGACGACATCATATCTGATTTTATAAAGTTTTTGGCGGAATTTCATGAGAACGGATATCTTGTTAGAGGTTTCAATTGTGCTAATCCCAAAGAAAGAGAACCAACAAAGAATTGGGAAGTATAGGCCTATATCGCTTATTGGGTGCATGTACAAAATGTTGTCTAAATTGTTGACTAATAGATTAAGGAGAATCATTGACAAGGTTATTTCCGAGACGCAAATGGCATTCGTAAACGTGGTAGTGGATGAGGCTAAAAGGAAAAGGAAAGAGCTAGTGTTGTTCAAAGTTGACTTCAAAAAGGCGTATGATTCATTTGATAGGAGCTTTTTGGACTTTGTAATGGAAAAGTAGGATTCTGTGGAAAGCACAGAAATGGATTATGGAATGTGTGAAATCAGCAACTATTTATGTGCTTGTAAATGGAAGCCTAACTAAAGAGTGTGAGGTTGGAAGGGGTTGAGACAGGGTGACCCCTTTCGCCCTTTCTATTTTTACTAGATGCAAAAGGTCTTGGGGTTATGTTTAGTAAGACAGTGGAAGTGGGACGGTTTGTGGGCTATAAAGTGGGCAATCAGGAGAGTAATCTTTCCCACTTGCAATTTGAAAATGATACATTATTGGTGGGAGAGAAATGTTGGTCCAATATTAGAGCTATAAAGATGTGTCTTCAGTTATTTGAAGTGGTGTCAGGATTAAAGGCAAATTTTCATAAGAGTCGGTTGTTGAGGGTGAACATTCCTCGAGTTGGTTGTCTAAAGCGACACACTATTTGAATTGTAAAGTTGGTGGTATTCCTTTTAAATGTTTGGGTCTTCCTATCGGTACCAATCCTAGGAAAAACTCAAAGTGTTTTCCTGTAGTGGAGACAGTGAGAAGAAGGTTATCGTCTTGGAAGAGTTGTCTCCTATCATTAGGTGGTAGGGTTGTCAGTGGCGGATCCAGAAAATTTTAATAGTGGGAGCAAAAAAATAGTCTAATATTTTTATAGAAAAAATATTATAAGCTTTTACAAAATACATAATCTCATAATAAAAGAAAAAGTAAAGATCCAAACTGGTGCTTAAAAACACATAGACTTATTTGTCTCTGAGAAATGAAAAATATCAATTTGGTCTTCAAATATCGGTCAAATTAGTCTTTTTAAGATACTTTTTTGGACGTTAGACTCATTTGACCGACATCTGAAATTTTTGAATGTCAAATTAGTAGTTTTCATTTTTTAGGAAGCAAATAGGTCTTCGTGTTTTTCATCAATGGCCTTTTTGGGCCTTTACTCCTAATAAAATACAAAATACTTAAGCTTCTAATTGTGTGTTTAGTGTTAGAAGCAATAAAAATTAGAATAATAAAAGGGTTAAATTAGTACAAATTTATTATTTTTTTATCTCTTATAACTTTCTATGTTTATTTTTTTAAAAAAGCTCATGGGTCAACACCTTTTTTTTTGGGGGCACATTTTTTTTATTAAGTATACTCAAGTAAAATATTTTACCAGCTGGGGGCATTTGCACCCATACCACTACAAGTGGATCTGCTCCCAGGGGTTGTCCTCCTCAAATTTGTCATGTATGTGCTTCTGGTTTACTTTTTATCCTTTTTTAAGGCTTCTTCAGGTATTATCTCTCAATTTGAATCTATTTTTAAGCATTTTCTTTGGGGTGGGAGTGATGAGTCTAGGTATGTTCATTGGATAAAATGGGCTAAGGTATATAGAGAAAGGGATGAGTGGGGTCTTGGCATTAAAGACTTAAGAGCATTTAATTTAGTGTCATTAGGAAAGTGGTTGTGGAGGATAAGGGCAGAGAAACTAGAGTTGTGGTATGAGGTTTTAAAGAATAAATATGGGGAAGTGGGGGGTGTTTTGGGAAGTCGGTCGGGGGAGGGGTCCGTGTGGTGGAAAGATATCTCGAGGGTGGAGGGTGTAGTGTGGGGTTTTAAGGAAAAATGATTTTCAGATTCATTGAAAAAGAGGGTTGGAAATAGACTAGAAACAAGCTTTTGGAATGATCCTTGGTGTGAGGGTGAAATGATTAGGAATCAATACAGGAGATTATTCAGTATTTCATGTGCGAAGGAGGCTACGGTGGCAGACGTAAGACAATGGATCGATGGAGGGTGCGTGTGGAATTGGAGGTGGAGGAGGAGTTTATTTGCGTGGGAGGATGAACTAGTGAATAAGCTAAGAGAGGAGGTGAAGAATTTAAGAAGGAGGGAAGTGACTTGTGGGTTTGGAAAGAGGAGGCATTGGGCAAGTTTTCAGTGAAATCGGCGTATAGGGAATTAATGAAAAATGTCAATCAAGGTGTGGAGATAGTGCAGCAGAAAGGATGGCATAAAATGGTTCCACTAAAAGTGTCAGTGTTCGTGTGGAAGGTCCTACAGAACAGAATCCCTTCTAAAGGACAATCTATTCAAAAGAGGAATTATTGATAGGGGCAGCCTTACATGCTTTGGATGTGGAATTGAAGTTGAGACAGTTAATCATTTATTCTTTGAGTGTCCTACATACTCAAAGGTGCAGATGGAGGTGTTGAGATGGGTGGGGATAAATTCGGTGATGCACAAAGAAGGGAACGCTCATTTTGCACAATTTGAAGGACCAATTCAAAGGGGTATGGTGCTTAAGGACCGACTTTTAGTCCTTTGGTTTGCTTGTATTTGGGCAATATGGAAGGGAAGGAACAAGAATGTGTTCAGAGCAACTCCAATTGAAGTAGGGAGCATTGTGGAAGAGACAAAACTGAATTCTTGGAATTGGTTAAGTTTCGGAGGAAAAGGGATAAATTATCCGTGTGCACTCTGGTTTAACAATCCAAAAGCATGCATTGGTATTCAACGGGTGGAGGAAGCCTAAATGGGGTGGAGGAAGCCAAAATGCCTAAAGCTGAAAACCAAAACAAAAACAAAAAACAAATATCACATTAATTGAAATTATTTAACTTTTAGTATAGATGATAAATCTCTTAATATTAAAGAAACAATATTTAATATCAACAGAGTTTCAAACAGTTATAAATATAAGGATTGAGTTAAAAACTTTAACATATAAGAAGCAAATTTAAAGTGAGTATTAGGTATAAAACTACAAAATATACTTTAACCTTTAATTTTTGAGGATTTGATAGTATATATTTTGAAATGGCCTGTATCTATCATACTGGGAAAAAAATAATGTCAATTTCTCTAAAGATTTGACGTTATTTGGTTTGGAATGCCTGTATCCACCGTACTGGGGAAAATGTAAGAAATAATATAACATTGCATTTTTTTTTTTCCATTTTACTTCTCAATCATTAAATGGTTTTCTTTGTTGATTAAAGCTAAAATCTTCAAATTTTGTTTTCAACACTTGTTCAGAAGACGTGCTTTATTTTTTCATAGTCACGCCAAACTTTTGGAAGTGTTAACTACACTTATAAATATCACAGGTTTAATATGCATACTAACATTTGCCTATAAAAAAAAATATATATCGATGCATAGAAAATAATGGACAATGAAGATAGTTAATTAATAGATCATCACAACATGAAAACCTAAACTTTAAACTATACTTTTTTTTTTTTTGTCAAGAACTTTAAACTATACTTATATAGGTGAAGTAAACCCTTTCATTCTAGTCGTCCTTGAGTAATAGCAGGACGCCACTACTCCACTCAATAGTTCTGATCCACTAGCTTGATGAATTGCTGCTATGCATAAATGTAATATGATTCATTTGATTATTGACATTCCAGGGAGAACCCACTTTTTGCTTTATTCTGATACCCCAATTTAAGCAAGGGTTTTGTTAAATATATCTCACCCCTTTAATTTTGCCACATTCCCTCCCCTTGAAAAGACCTAATTACCCCTACTTAATTTCTCTAACCTCATCGTCCTTATTAGTTTTTTTTTTGGAAACTTGCACTTCACGTCAACTTGTTGACGAGAGTTTTCGTCAACAAGTTGATATCCGTGTTAATGGTAGCCCTCTTGTATTCATAACACACTCATCAACTTGTTGACGAGGGTTTTCGTCAACAAGTTGATGAGCGTGTTAATGGCAGCCCTCTCGTGCCATTAACACGCTTATCAACTTGTTGACGAGGGATTTCTTCAACTTGTTGATGAAAATCCGCATCAACAAATTGATGAGCGTGTTCGTCAACTTGTTGATGAAAACCCTCGTCAACAAGTTGAGCAGCATGTTAATGATAGCCATCTCGTATTCATAACACGCTGATCAACTTGTTGACGAGGATTTTCATCAACAAGTTAACGAAACCCCTCGTCAACAAGTTGATGAGCGTGTTAATGACAACTATGTGAACATTAATACCTCTCGTCAACAAGTTGACGTGAACCTCGTAAACAGTGTGACGAGAAATACTAAAACACGGGGAAAAAAAAAGGATACGCAATAGAGAAAAATCATGGTAAAATTGTCTTTTTAGAGGGGAGGGGAAGTGTCAAAATCAAAAGGGGAGGCTTAGATAACAAAGCCCTTTAAGCAAAGCTTTCTGTCATGGCTGACCTACCCTATAACAGATGGTCACCATACAACTACACTCTTAATAGTTGGTCACCATAAATTAACTAAGCTTATATACACTATCTACGTGAAGTGCAGTCTCTCATTCAAGTATACGTTAACTGCAGTTTGATTTATAACTTCTGCTACAAATAACATATTAACACCGCTCTGCTTAATACTGTGATCTGTAATTCTCTTGAGGAATCAATCTTGCAATGAACCCTCATGCGTAGATGGAATATGATCCCTTTGATCATTGACATTCCAGGAGAACACTTTTTTTGGCTTTATTCTTGATACCCGCATTTAAGGAGAGCTTTCTCTCAAGGCTGACCTACACTGAATTCTTTGCCCATAACTACATATTCGTGGCTTTTAATGCCCATACACATGCCTCTTTTTCTTTTTCTCCTCCTTTTATTTTCTCTTTCCATGTTCCCTTTCTCAAAATTTCAACAATTTTTATGAGCGGATACCTAAAACCATTGAAGGGGCAACAAAGATTAGATAAGAGCGACAGCCCAACACCACAGGATTATTATCTGAAGGTGCAAATTGCATTGCTTTAGCTAGTAAAGGAGATTTAGACAAATTTCTGTAAAGAAGCATAAATGAAACTTTGTTTCAAAAGCACACGCATGTAAAGATATAAAAGAAATGTAATGCACAAGAAAGAGTACCACCATCTCCATAACTTTAAGATCTATACATCTCAATACCATAGGCGCTCCCACCACCATGCATGACAATAAGTAAAGGCCTAAAATAATGTAATGAAAAAGTCCAAAGCATATATAGAATTGCCAAACCAAATCAGCAACACAGTCTGTATATAGGCATTTTGGTTACAATAATTATTATTTATTACATGGAGCAACTGAAGATACCTCCGTTTTTTTTAACATGCACTCTACTTTCCGAAGTATATTTCTGGAAGTGTGTCATTTTGCCGTTCAGAAGTTTATTTCCGGACAACTACGAACAAATTTAGCCGTCCGGAAATTAACTTCCAAAAGGAGGGTACATGTTAGTAAAAACAGGGGTGTATTGAAATACTTGTGCATTGAAATCTAACCTTATTATTTGCACAGGCCGTAGGCCCCAGATGAAAATAATAAGAAAAAGCCCGAATAGATATAAAGAATAAAAAAATGAAAAATTCCAATGGGTTCATCAGTGACAATTTGAACACACATGGTGCAGAAAAACATGAAAATCATGAGGAGTACATAATCATCATCCCCTTATTATCATCTCCCACTCAGTACTCATGAGTCATGATGAGTGACTGATGAGTTATAATAATTCATAAGAACATTCTCTGACATCTGAATGCACAATTTACTACAAAGAAGCTAAAGGATAAAGTGTGATTTGTCAAGAAAGTACAAAAGCAGTTTCCCCACCACAAGATCTCCTGCATTCCCACATCCCACCATACCATACCCTTACATGTGTTTGCATGCGCGGCTATGACACATTGCTGGATGCTGCAATTATCCTTTGAAAACCTTTTACTAAAGCTAGTTATACCGTGTGCATTGTGCAATCGTGGGCATTAGTTACAACTTACAAGACCCAGATGCTTGTAAAATTAGATTCAATTTGACGAATATCCCTAGACCTTAATGCAAGCCTCAACAAGTCAATACACCAAACAAATTGCAGAAAACAATCCAGAAAAAGAGGAAAAACAAAATCAACAATTGAAAGGTTGAAACTAATAAAGGAATTTGGTCACTGAGCCTTTGGCAAAAGCTAACATTTTTCTGTGATTTTGGTCTCTGAGCCCACAAATAAAGAAATGCACCATTCAACAAAATTTATTCCGATCTAGAAAACGAGCAACAAAATGAAAGGGAGAACTTTGGTAAACAAAAAAATTGCATTTTCTGAGATTCTGTACTCACGGCAATGTATGTGTTAAGTGTAAAACACACTTCAGAGATGAGGCTACGGCCATGAACAAACAAAATCAACCACACCTTATAAACGAACAAAGCAAAAGCATAAAAGCAAAGTGGTCGGCTTAATCATCTTTACCTTTAACTTTTGCCTCCTCTGCAATATATGTTCAATTAATGTTTCTTTTTCATCCCCAACCCAACCCAAAACATTAACCTTTACCAGACCCTGTTCCTGCTTTTATGCAACGTATAAGAACCCCAAAAAAGAAACCATCCTCATTCTATTTTTCACTCCCAAGTTCCACTCACCAAATCCAAGCCTCAGTCACCAACACACACACACACACACAAAAAATCTCAATCCAAATTCCAAAGAGCAAAACACAGAGAAAAATGGAGATATTGTCTCAAATGTGGTCACTGTTAGGGTTACTCACAGTGCTCCAAAATGTGCTTCCATCACAGCTTCTCTCTGTGCTTCATTCCCTATACGAATCTCTCCAGGATTTGCTTTCTCCGTATTCCTATTTCGAGATTCCTGAGTTCAACGGTTACTGCGGAGTGGAACTCAACGACCTCTACCGCCACGTCCACCTTTACCTCAACGCCGTGAACCACTCCCCCGCCGCCGCATGCCGCCGTCTCACGCTCTCCCGCTCCCCGTCTTCCAACCGCATCTCCTTCACGGTGGCCCCCAACCACACCGTCCACGACGCCTTCCGCGGCCACCGCCTCTCCTGGACCCACCAAGTCGACGCCGTCCAGGACTCCCTCGAGGAGAAGCGCACCTTCACCCTCCGCCTCCCGAAACGCCATCGCCACGCGCTCCTCTCCCCTTACCTCGCTTACGTGACCTCACGCGCCGAGGAGTTCGAGCGCGTCTCCCGCGAGCGCAGGCTCTTCACCAACAACACCACCGGATCCGGATCCTTCGAATCGGGTTGGGTCTCCGTCCCGTTTCGCCACCCTTCCACGTTCGAAACCCTAGCGTTAGAGCCCGAACTGAAGAAACAAATCAAAAACGACCTAACCGCTTTCGCGTCAGGAAAAGAGTTTTACCACCGGGTCGGGCGGGCATGGAAGCGCGGGTACTTGCTCCACGGTCCTCCCGGGTCGGGTAAATCCAGCCTCATAGCCGCAATGGCGAATTTCCTCTGCTACGACGTTTACGACTTGGAACTCACCAAGGTTTCAGATAACTCAGAACTTCGTTCGCTTTTGATTCAAACGACGAACCGTTCGATTATCGTTATCGAGGACATTGACTGCTCAGTGGATTTAACTGCCGACAGAACGGCAAAGAAAACAGCCGCCAAGATGTCGTTTAAATCTAAGAAGGAGAAAACGACGTCGTCTCGTTGTGAGGATAGTGGGCGGGTCACGCTTTCGGGGCTCCTGAATTTCACGGACGGGTTGTGGTCGTGTTGCGGAGAAGAGAGACTTGTGGTGTTTACGACTAACCATAGGGACAGTGTTGACCCGGCGTTGGTTCGGTGCGGGCGCATGGACGTGCACGTGAGTCTTAGCACGTGCGGCGTGCACGCGTTTCGGGAGTTGGCAAGGAACTACCTTGGGGTGGAGTCGCACGCGATGTTCGAGGCGGTTGAAGGGTGCATTCGTTCGGGTGGGTCCCTCACGCCGGCGCACGTGGGGGAAATTCTGTTGAGGAACAGAGGGGATGCTGACGTGGCGATGAGGGAGGTGCTGTCTGCCATGCAGGCTAGGTTGCTTGCCGTGGCTGCCACGGCTTCCGACCAGACGGACAATGAGGAGGTGACGGCCGTCGGAGTGAGGTCGCCGGAGAGCGTGCTGCTCATGGGGTCGCCTGAGAATTGGGACTCCTTGAGCGGGAAGAAGAGGAAGGAGCAGCAGCAGCATGGGTCGAGTAATTTGGACAAGAAGGTCAAGTTTTTTGTGAGGTTGAGGTCGTTGACCAAACCTGACTCTGGGAGATGACGTGTTTTCGAGAGGGAAAATCAATGCAACTATGTTGTGGGTTTAGTGTGTTCTTTGTTTTTTTGTAAAGCAGAAGATTAGTGTATGGTTCCTGCGGGTTTTTTGGGCTCCGTATCGTCGATTTGTTAACGAACCTTATATTAGATCCATGGACACAAATCAGATTTGTAGTTAAGAGAAGGGGTTGATATTTGCACCCCTGTTATTTCTGATACACTACCCCGCGCTGAAATTATTTTTATCTTCAAAATACTCCTAATTGAAAGTTTACTCCCATAAGGTAATATTTTTTGAAATTCGAAATATCTTTTTAGAAGCAAAATTATATTTCGAAAATAATTCGGAATTCATGGTTTTGAGTTCTAACCGATTAGCATTGATCAAAGTTTAGAAAAAAAATAAAATTAAACGATGTAATCAGTTAGTTGAATTGTGTTAACTGATTAATGGTCAATTTTGTCTAGAAATGATCATTTCTAAGGGTCCAACAACCCCTGTCGCACCCCCTAATATGCATGAGCACATAGACACAAAATAAACGCAAAAAAGTAAGGTGTCATACGAGTCATAATAGAGTACCTATACACAAATAAGAAGACAATAGTTTTCTTGTTTAGTATGAAGAAGAAATTGGACAAAGGTTTTAATAACATCATAACTATAACAGTTGAATTGAAATTGAAATATATACAGGTGTATAGCTATTTTCAACTACCTAACAATGCTCTTTATTCCATCATTGTCATAGTTATCATACTTCAAATAATCAACACCATGTAAATATTGTTGTTAAACTATTGGTCAGCAACTGATCACGAACCAATCACGATCACACGAACAAAATGAACACCGGAAATCTACAAAACAAATAAACACTAACAATATCCTGAGGCGTCTGTGAGACTATCCTTAAGGATTTATCCGCGTGATATGTGCAAATCCCCCAGGGTACAACAGGCTCTTCTTGGTTAAAGCCGAGGTATCAGAACAACAAAAATCACCATAATCAATCAGGAAGTTGAAACCCAGGACACCGATAGAAAAACAAGAGGAGAAGAAAGAAGGAAAATGTTATTTTTCTCTTATCTGAAAAAGTGGGTAGGTTCCACATATGTAGTGTGCATTTAAGAGAAAAGAGAGAAAATGGTGTTAGTGGGTTAGACTAAGTCAAAGAAAGGATAAGATATTTTTTAAAGAGATTAGACCAAGTCAAACCCTATCACAAATAAAGAAATATTATATATTAATTTTCTGATAAAATTATTTTTCCATATATCTCTCTTAGCAATATGGACACATAATAGCATTAAAACTTTTGAAATACACAAAAAATTACAACAATCCCCATATATTTCAAAAGTTTTAAGAAAACATTTAAGAAACATTTTAAAAAATTTCCTGGGTGTAATGCATCGGAAATGTGTAGCAAGCGATGGAACCAGGCCTAGACTGATAAGACTCAACACACAGTGAATTAGTGTAGCAAACACATTGAATTGGTGTAGCAAGCTATGGAACCCAAGACACTTCATGTATGTTAGAGGTCTATCAATCACACTACACCCCCATAATTCTTGCTATTGACACCGTTTTGCGCTAATAAGCCATGTGTGTGCCCGGTATTTTTGAGTGCTCTAGAGATCTCGCCAGGATCTCATGCAAGCGACCCCATTTGACACTCATATAGGTGATTTCATCAAGTGTATGCTGCAAAATCGTACACCACCCATAAGGGATATGAATATCATTAAAAGCTAATAACTTACCCTCTCAGTAATGTAGCGTCTAGCACTTACTCAAACACACCGTAGGAAAGGGACTAAATAAAATAATTTAGTGCTAGCAGAATTAACAAGTGACTTGTTCTTACTACATTGAACTTTCTTCATGGAATCTCCAATCACAAAGGTCGAGTTCCCATCACTTGTTAATTTGAATTGGCTCAAGTTGTAACGCTCATACTCTAATAATAATTGAAATAAGACAATTTACATTAAAGTACATGAATTACTAAAAATTTAAAATTTGATTGACAATTACAAGTATAAACTTTAGTCATTGTCATAAGTCTAAGAATTAGATTTACAACATCATCCAAGTCTAAAGCTTTGGAATTACAAAATGCAAGACTAAACTTTGTCATTTACAACAAAAGAGATCAAGTACATCATCAAACTAACATAAACTAGAAATTATGAACTTCTAGCATCATCTCATACTCCTCTTGTACCTGCTTATCTGAAAACAAAAGAGGAAATGGTGAGATTATAAAATCTCAGTGAGTCCTTCACGGATCCCTCACCAATACTCGCCACAATCACAGTAATATTCATTTATAAACATTAAAGCAACATGACAAACTCTTTGAGTAACAGTAGAGACGTGTCGTTTAGCAACAATGGTACAACCGCTCTGTACAACTATTTATTACAGTCGGGACATGTCGTTACCTCACAGTGATACAACCGCTCTGTACTCATAACTATTTCATAACAGACGGGACGTGTCGTTTGGTAACAGTGATACAACACCTCTGTACAACTATTTGTAATAGTCGGAACGTGTCGTTACCTCACAGTGGTACAACCGCTCTGTACTACTATCTTATTAGAACCATTATAAATTCAATAGTCCTAATATCGTATCTCTAGGTTTTCAAACCAAACTTAGGTTAAAACATCTTTTCTAAAGGATTCCTATGATATCCCTTTAGTACCATAGGATTTTGAACACTAAAAATAAGTATTCATGGCCTTAGAAGCCCTAAAAATGTGAAAAAACACATTTCTGCATAAACTGGCGCACTTGGGAGGCGCTTCGCGCACACCAGAACCTTGTGGTTCTGTTTCTATGCGCTTGGGACGCGCTTCACGCGCGCCAGAACCCTGTGGTTCTGTTTCTGTGCGCTTGGGATGTGCTTCACGCACGCTTCACGCGCACCCTCTGCAAAATTCTGCAGAAACCCATTTTTCTGGTTTTTAAACCTTCCAACCTCAATTTCTCTCAATCCAAGTCAAATCCAAATCAATTTAAGGACTCAAAACAAGGATCAAACATATTTAATTGGAGGATCAAAGCATTTAGCATGAGAAACACAATCAAACACATAGTTCACATATCATCAAATATGTCAAACAATGAACAAATCAAAGATACCCAAAACCCATTTCATGATTTTCCCACAACAATAGCTTAGAAGTTCAGAGAATACATAAAACAAAGGGAATAGGGAACCCTAATGTGGGACTTATGGGTGCACAACACCTAAAGAAGAAGAAACTCACATTAACTCCAAGAACTTGAGCTAAACTTTGATGGCTTCTCTCTTCTCTTTCTTCCACATTTTCTTCCTTCTTCCAACTTATGGCAGCTCTAAGTTTTTCGAAAATGCCCAAGATTTAGCTCCCAATCTTCTCCTATTTGCTAATAATGATGAACTCCCACTAATTTTTCTCTTATGTCACTTAACCCTTGAGCCCTAGGTCTCCTTCTTCCTCTCTTCTTCTTTTCTTTTCTTTTTTCTTCTTTTTGGCAGAGACAACACGAGGGAGGGAGTGAAAGAGAGAGGGCTGAGGCATGAGGGAGTAAGGAGGGAAGCAGAAAAATAAGTTTGGACCATTTTGTCCCCAAATTAGCTTAGATAAGATACCCAATTACCCTTTCTTTTAACTACAACTCTCATTATACCATTACTAAATACACCCCTAAATTAATAAATAACACCCAATTTAACTACTCAACTATCAATTTTTTTAAGCAAATTGACATGCAGTAGCATCACTATAGGACATCAAATATCCCAACTATGTTGGCACTTTTGAGTCTACCAATCATCTGCAGCACGCCAAAATTTTATTAAAAGAGGAAAAATATGAATACAAAATTGTCATGGGGGGCAAGAACCTGACCCATGAGAAGAATCATCTGAACCTATAAAAAGGAAGACTCCATCTATTGCGGAAGAAATCTTCCCTAGTAAAGGTAGAGATAGTATCCCAACACAAGAAACCCGGATAGTATCCCACCACAAGAAACCCTGGATAGTAAGGCCGTGAGAGGCCAACTTGTCCGGCAAGAGTTACCCTCCCTAAAAATATGAGAAACTACAAAATTTATACTTTTAATTTTATCCAAGCAATTAGCCCAATGGTTTCTGATCCGCCTAGGAACACTACAAGGCTTGGAGAAAGCTGCCACTACTAATTCAGAGTCACATTTGAGCCAAAGGTTTTTCCAGCCCCTCAAATCAGCCTGCTCAATTGCCAACATAGCTCCAGAAAGTTCAGCATGAAGGGAGGAAGAAACTCCCAGATTAGCCTCAAAACAACCCAGAGTAGCTGCCCTGTAATCTCGATAAATACCTCCACAAGCAGACCACCTTGGATTGCCCCGGGAAGCCCCATCTGAGTTACACTTCACCCAATTGCAAGCAAGAGGAGACCAAACAACTTCTTTAATTGAAGGAGCTCTACAAGCATGACCCGTGATAGCAAATGACTTAAGAATGGAGAACTCATGAATAGATGAGGACATTGTTCCTTTGGAAAATGAACCAGTCAAAGAAACTGAAGCAACAATCAAATTAATGGCAAACTGAAGAAAGATCCGCTTGTCCTCGAATCGCAAGTTATTTCTGCACCTCCAAATCATGTAAATCACATTTCAAATGATAGCCAAGATCGTGTCTCTGACTTAGGAGCTCCAAGACCTGCTATAAACCGAGAGCATGGAAGAGAAAGAAGAAAGATCCATATCGCAAGCAATCACGGATCTCACCCAATTCCAAATATCAACAGCAAAAGAGCACTCCAGGAAAAGATAAGAAGAGGTCTCAGCATTCCTTCCACACAAGCTGCAAATAGATACAATCACACAACCTCTGGCAACCAAATTCTCATCTGTGGGAACCTTGTGATGTAATAATCTCCAAGTCAAAAAAGATTTTAGAGGGAGGGATGCAAGGCTTCCATAAAAGTTTACTCCAACTAACAACTTGGCCTTTAGGATTAAGGAAATTGAAAGCATCTTTAAAAGAGAGAGAACCTGGGTCGGATTTGTTCCATTGGAGCTGGTCTTGAACCAGAACATAAGGAATAACCAGTTGATGAATAGCAGCAATGAGCTCTGGACAGCGCTGAGCAATGAGAGGAGGAATGGACCAAGATGAATTGGAAATGAAATCACAGACCTTGGAAGTTAAGAGATGCTGTAAGGAAGAAGGGATATGCAACCAGCTTGTCACGATTTTAGGAAGCCAAGAATCATGCCAAAAATTAATGGACTGACCATCACCTAATTTCCAAGAAACATTATCTAAAACCTTGGGAGTGGAAGCTTTAAGAGCCGGCTAGATTGATGACTTAATGTAGTACTTGGAAGGCACTCCATTTTTTAGAAATCTGGCTCTAAGAAAATGAGACCATTCTAAATCTGTAGAAATGAATTCCCAACACTGATTTAAATAGGCAGCTTTATTAATTTTCCTAACTGATCTCAGACCCAAACCGCCTTCATCAAACGGAGAGCAGACTTTATGCCAAGCGACAGTAACAATCTTATGAGAATTAATGTCTCCAGACCAAATGAAATTCCTAATCCAAGTGTCAATGGTATTTAACAAGGAAACAGGCCAAGCATATATATGGAAACTATAAATAAGCATTCCATAAATGATGGATTTAACCAACTGAACTCCCCCCATGATGGATAACAAAGAGCCCTTCCAACTGGCTAACTTCAATTTGATCTTATCAGCAATAGGCTGGAGATGAGATTTAGTAGGCTTTCCTTTAAAAATTGGGACCCCCAGGTAAATAAACGGCAGCCGACCAACTGAGAAACCCAAAGAGGTAGCAATAGAAGCCAATCTCCAAGAAGGAATGGAACCAGAGAAGAACTGGCTCTTTGCAAAGTTAATATTCTGACCTGAAGCTTCACCGTAAATTGTGAATAAATTCATTAAGGCCAACAGGTTTTTCTTAGTGCCTTTACAAAAAAATTAAAATTTCGTATGCGTAAAGAACATGGCTGGGGGTTTGGTGACCCCTAGTGCACGCCATAGGAAGGAGAGCTCCAAAAGAAATTAAGTTGGAAGTACTCAACCATCAATTTAAAACATATAAATGCCTAAATTAATAAAGCTAAGTAATTAAATTAGGCGGGGTGTTACATGACTACCCACCTTTTAAAAGTTTTTGTCCTCAAAAACTAGACAAAACATATACCTATTGAAACAGGTACGGGTACTGATCTCACATCTCTGCTTCGGTTTCCCAAGTAGCCTCCTCAGGAGTAGATCCTTCCCAGATGACTTTCACCAAGGGAACGATCTTGTTTCCTAGTGTCTTAAAGTTGCGGTCCACAACTTATACCGACATAGGCTGGTATGTCAAATCTGATCTCAGATGTACAAACTCATGATCCAAGAGTTGATAACAGCCAGGAATGTACTTTCTAAGCTGTTACACTTGGAACACATTGTGCAAGTTTGACAAAGATGGAGGCAGAGCAATTTGATAGGCTACAGGACTGACTCTTTGAAGAATTTCAAAAGGACCGATATAACGAGGACAAACTTTTTGGCTCGAAGTGCACTACCAATGCCTATCACAGGAGTGACCTTTAGGAACACATGTTATCCCTCTTCAAACTCAAAAGGTTTCCTCCTCCTGTCGGCATAACTTTTCTACGACTCTGGGCAGTTCTCATCCTATCCCTAATATTTCGGATTTGTCAGTGATTTCTTGGATTAGGTCTGGCCTTAACAACCTCTTCTCACCTACCTCAAACCAGTATAGAGGGGACTCAATCTTGTTCCTAGGGCCTGTTGGAAGTGCTTCCAAAACCGAGAGGTAAACTTGGGATCCCTATCAAAGACAATGCTAGTGGGTACTCCGTGGAGCCTAACAATCTCTCTAATATAGATCTTAGCTAACCTAGCTGGTGTTGAAAGTGGACTTAATTGGGAGAAAGTGAGCAGATTTAGTCAATCTGTCCACAATGACCCAAATGGAGTCATACCCAGACTGAGTGCGAGGCAAGCCTGCCACAAAGTCCATGGATATGCCTCCCCATTTCCACTCTGGAATCTCTAAGGGCTGAAGTGGACCTGATGGTCTCTGATGTTCTATCTTGGTTTTCTGACAAACCAAGCACTGAGCTACAAATTCAGCTACATCATTTCTCATTCCCGACCACCAATACATTTGCCTAAGGTCGTAATACATCTTAGTAGAACCATGGTGTACCGAGAATCCACTCCTGTGGGCTTCTTCAAGAATTTGATTCTTGATTGCTTCGTCGTTAGGAATATAAATCCTTTGATGAAATAGGATAATACCATCACTAGCTTCGAAAAATCTGGGATGTTGTCTCCTAGCTTGCAACTCCCCATCTAAATCTTGAGCATACCTAATTTGGTCTCTAAGACCACAAATGATTTCCAAATGGCTCACTATTAGGCTATCCCCTGTTGAAAACATTCCTAAGTTTAATTCCCTAAAGGATTCCAACAATTCCATTTCTCTAACCATTATGGATGAGACATGAAGAGACTTCCTACTTAAGGCGTCGATGACTACGTTCGCCTTGCCCGAGTGATACTTCAACTCGAAGTCATAATCCTTGAGGAACTCGACCCACCCCCTTTGCCTCATATTCAGCTCTCTTTGATCAAACAAATATCTTAAACTCTTATTATTACTGAATACTTCAAATCGGGCACCATATAAATAATGCTGCCAGTTTCTCAAGGCAAAGACTATAGCTGCTAGCTCTAAGTCTGAGTAGGATAGTTTTCCTCATGGGGCTTTAACTGTCTAGACGCATAAGCTACCACTTACCTATTCTACATGAGGACACAACCCAAACCCTTCTTGGAAGCATCACTATAAACCTCAAAACCTAAGGTCGGGTCAGGGATAATCAAAACCGGTGCACTGGTCAGCCGGAGTCTGAGCTCTAAGAAACTGTTCTCACAGCTCTTATCCCACACAAATGGTTGCCCTTTACGGGTTAACCGAGTTAATAGAAGAACCAACTGAGAAAACCCTTCTATGAACCTGCGGTAATACCCAGCCAGTCCTAAGAAACTTCTATCTTCTGTAATGGTAGTCGGTCGCTCCCATTCGAGAACGGCTTCTACCTTACTAGGATCAACAGCCACTCCTACTTGGGAAATGACGTGACCCAGAAATTTAACCTCTTGAAGCCAAAACTCACATTTCTCTGGCTTCACAAACAGATTCCTCTCCCTAAGAGTGCTTAAGACAATCCTAAGATGTTCCTCATCCTCTTGAGGGTCTTTATAATACACTAGGAAGTCATCTATGAACGCCACCGCAACCTACAAGGTAAGGCCTGAAAATTCTATTCATGTAATCCATGAAAATAGCTGGAGCATTTGTCAGACCAAAAGGCATAACAACGTACTCATAATGGCCATATCGAGTCCTAAACGTGGTTTTTGGCACATCCTCAGCCTTGACTCGGATTTGGTGGTATCCTGACCTCAGGTCAATCTTAGAGAATACCGAAGCTCCTCTAAGTTAGTCTAACAGGTCATCAATTCTAGGGAGTGGATACTTATTCTTAATTGTGACTTTATTGAGCTGTCTATAATCTGTACATAATCTCATACTACCATCTCTCTTCTTCACTAGGAGAACGGGTGCTCCACAAGGTGAAGCACTTGACCTAATGAATCGCTTAGCTATTAAAACCTCTAATTGAACTTTAAGCTCTTGCAATTCTAGAGACGACATCCTATATGGGGCTATAGAAATCAGTCCTTCTCCTGGAACTAATTCTGAAGAAAACTTTGTTTCTCTCTCTGGAGGTAAAGAGGTGATCTCCTCCGGAAACACATCCAAAAATTCGTTAATAAACCTTCCAACCGCAATTTCTCTCAATCCAAGCCAAATCCAAATCAATTTAAGGACTCAAAACAAGGATCAAACATATTTAACTGGAGAATCAAAGCATTTAGCATGAGAAACACAATCAAACACATAGTTCACATATCATCAAATACATCAAACTATGAACAAATCAAAGATACCCAAAACCCATTTCATGATTTTCCCACGACAACACCTTAGAAGTTCAGAGAATACATAAAACAAAGGGAATGGGGAACCCTAATGTGGGACTTATGGGTGCCCAACACCTAAAGAAGAAGAAAATCACATCAACTCCAAGAATTTGAGCTAAGCTTTGATGGCTTCTCTCTTATCTTCTCTTCCACGTTTTCTTCCTTCTTCCAACTTAGGGCAGCTCCAAGTTTTCTGAAAATGCCTAAGATTTAGCTCCCAATCTTCTCCTCTTTGCTAATAATGATGAACTCTCACTAATTTTTCTCTTATCTCACTCATCCCTTAAGCCCTATGTCTCCTTCTCCTCTCTTCTTCCTCTCTTCTTCTTTTCTTTTCTTTTTTCTTCTTTTTGGCAGAGACAACACGAGGGAGGGAGTGAAAGAGAGAGGGCTAAGGCGTGAGGGAGTAAGGAGGGAAGCAGAAAAATGAGTGTGGACCATTTTGTCCCCAAATTAGCTTAGGTAAAATACCCAATTTTCCTTTCTTTTAACTACAACTCTCATTATACCATTACTAAATACACCCTTAAATTAATTAATAACACCCAATTTAACTACTCAACCATCAATTTAAAACATATAAATGACTAAATTAATAAAGCTAAATAATTAAATTAGGCGGGGTGTTACACAAGTCTCATTCCCTTCAATGTTTAGCAAATTAATTTCTTAACGGGGGCTTTGTCAGAGGATCAATTAAGTTCACTTCTGACTTCACATAAATTAAGGATATAACATTCTCATTTAGTAGCTACTTTACACAATTATAACACATAAATATGGAAAAAACAAGTTTCTTCCATCAAGGAATATTGACTTAGACGTCTTTTAGTCAATCAATCTCATATATTATCGAGTTTAGAGTATTGTCGAGTTTAGAGTATTTAGAGAATTATGCTGCTATGCCAAGCTATAGGGAATCGATTTTTCCCTCTCCAAAGCAAATCTGAATCTGTACTTTATGATCTTCATTTATCCAATAAAATGTGCAGAAAGCAGTGGCACAAGCAGTCCCAAAACAACATGAGTCCAAGCGATCTCAACACAAATCCAAATTTGACACCTCTTGTATATTCACAAAGTCTTTAGAAGACCACAGGATAGTCAAACCCACACATTGTTGCATGTCTCAACAATCATATTAAAATTTCGACATCCAAAAACATATGAAATGACCAGTCACATTGATTATAAGTACAGACATGATGTCTATTCCCCAAAAACAGAAATATCATAAATATTGGTATTTCATAATCCCTGCATGTTTTCTGCAAAAATCAATGTAGCATTCCACCAAAAAATATAATTTTTAAACATCCAAAGTGTAGCAAATTAGTATCAAATTTTCAGAGTTTATACCCTGAATTTAAGTGACATATTGGACTAAATTCAACACAATATGAATATCGGGACACAAAACAAGAAAGCATTTTAAGAATACACACAGACAATAAAGATTCAACCTCTATTGTGAAATTGTGACATGACAATCTCTCAATAAAAGAAATTGTGTGTCATTCACAATATTTAGTCGCTAAAACTGAAAAAACAAGCATAACCTCTCCAGCTTATCAAAAATCTTCCCTTTGTTAATTAACAATTAATGACGCTAGAAATAAAGACAATCAAGAGAACGCGGGACAAACCCACCAAATATTGAAAGATGATAGAGAAAAAGAGAAAGATAGAACCTGGAACTTGTCCTATAGACCTTTGAACACCACAGGTTTGAGTTTCACTAATATGTAATAAAACCTCAAGGAACGAAGCATTGACTGGTTTTGGTTCCAACCGAATAATCCAAAAAGCTTGAAGCTTTGAAGCCGACATGACTTGAATTCTTCTTCTTCCCTCCTATTGAAACTTGAAAGCAAATGAGATTTGTGTTCAGTTTCTGCTACCACACCCAGGCACAAAAGTTTGACATAATTTCCATTTGTTGGAGACCTTCCGATCGAGCACCACCATGTCTCCTCTATCACTCATCACCATTTCTACCAGCCCTATATGCCTTCGTCTCCTTCGTGTTGTCTCTGTGTAGAGTCACCAAGACCCGAGTCTCTAATAGCCCCTACATCTTCGCATCAGAAATCGATTCGCAAACTCTAACTCTTCACGGCATTGAGAGTGGAGAACCTGCAGCCAATATGTAAAGGTGGGTCATCAACAGAGATTGCTATCAGTGACAAAAAAATTTGGGTTTAGGGTTTTAGCTTCGTAATGGAGTAATTCCTAACGCAAATTAAATCCTTAAGATTGTTGTTAAAATATTGGTCAGCAACCGATCACGAACTGATCACAATCACACCAACAAGATGAACACCAGAAATCTATAACACAAATAAACCTTCACAATAAGGCATCTATGAGACTGCTCTTAAGGATTTATCCGCGTGATATACACAAATACCCCATAGTACAATAGGCTCTTCCCCGATCAAAGTCGAGGTATCAGAACAGCAGAAATCACCATAATCAGTCAGAAAGATCAAACACAGGACACCAAGATGGAAAAAAGTAGAAGAGAAGAGGTAAGAAAAATGTTATTTTTCTCTTATCTGAAAAAGCGGGTAGGTTCCATATATAGAGTCAGGATCTTCTCCATTTCGGGAGGAAGACATCTCCATTTAACTGGATGCCTATCAGACACGTGGCCATAAAATTATCAACGGCTAAGATTTAATTTTTTAAATCAATTATTTAAAAACAAAAAACGGGACTCAAAACCCACATAACCCTTCATCTTCATTCCTTTACCAAGGCCGCCCGCCGCCTCTCCGCTCCGATGTCCGCACAGTGTTGCCGTGAGGTTTGGTGAATTCTGTAGATGGTGATTATGACGATGTGGTTGGCAAGTGTTTGGCTTTTTGGGTATGAGGTAAAATGAGAAAGATGCATCACAATCTTAGAGTGGGTGATTCTAGAGTCTTGTTGAAATCAAAGTCTCCATTGTGTTTTTCTTCCCATTTTGGTTTTCTTTCCATTTTCTTTTTCTTCCTACTCTCTTTTTGGAAGGATGCTATGTTGGTTTAATATACTTTTGACTGGAAAAGCTGAGAGTGGATGAAACTAAAAACTACAAGGCTGTTGTTGATGGCCTGTGAAAGATAACCTGTAACGCGATGCATCGGCGGGGCAACAGGGCGGTGAGGCAGGACATCAGTGAGGCACGACGGCGAGGCCCGGTAGCGACAAAGTTCCGGCTGAGATTCTGTAACACCCCCACCTTCGTGCTAGAACTTTTTAATTCCTTGTGTGTTTGACTAAGCTTTTCATGTATGTGAATGTGTTAAATATGCTAATGACTGGTTAGAAGATCAATTAAATTGGCACGGTGCGCGTATAGGCGAGTCGGGACACAAAAAACTAGCAACGGATGCAGTTCCAGGGGGCGCAGGGCGCAGGGCGCCCAGGCCTCACCGAGAGCAGCGCAGGCGCCTGCACCAGGCGCAGGCGCCCAGGCCTCACCGAGCAAAGTGTGGCGCCCAATAGATCTTTGGCACCAGCGCCCACCGCCGCGAAGTGGTCAGGCGTCGCTGCTTAACTCGTTTTGGGCCGGTTCGGTGACCCAGTATGACCCATTCTCGACCTGTAAGAGTGACCACGACCCCTAGACTTAACCTAGCCCCTAAACATCAGTCTAAAACCATAAACATGATTAGAAGTTGCTCATAAGATCAACCAAGATAGAGAAAAACCCTTCTTCCCCTTTTTCCCCAATTTTGTGCTGTCAAGGGCTCTGACTCAAGACTACGCTACGGAACGCGACCCGGAAGCATAGTTACTGTAATTCTTACCGCCTCATTGGGAGGAATAGGAAGAGGAAGAGCTTCACTAGGAAAGGAAAAGCTTGGTGTTACCTTATCCCTCTCCTAGGAGCACGAATTTCACTTGAGGTAAGGGATAGTTGTTCTCTTCTAGTGAGTGTATGGAACCTGTGTGAACAATAGGGGTGTCCCAAGACCCCTATGCCTCGCACGGTAACGAAAAACGAGCACTATCACCACCGTGATAGAGAGACCTTCGAATTCCTCTAAATTATTATTCTCGACTTGTGATAATTTTATTGGTTGTTGAAATTGGCGTGATGATTGAGCTTTGGTTGTTTATATGCTTGATGTACAGAAATTGGTTGTTATCAAACGACAATGTAAGGAAATTAAATAACTAAATAGTAGGCTTTAGACCCTATGAAAGTGTAGCCACTAAGTATGAATCAAAGAACTCGAGTCCCCGCAATTATGTTGATATTGTAAAGCTTAAGTAGAATGTCTAAGGTTCATTTATGATGCCTATTGATTTCTTAGTATGATAATTTGAGAGAACTAGTCCTTCTAATGCCAAAGTTCCACTTGGATGTATGTGCTTAATCAAAGTTGCTAAGAATATTAAATGTTCATGTTATTGGTAGAAGGCACTAGCTAACTATGAATTGTGTTCTGCTGTTGTTGTTGTTGTTACTCTGTCGAAAATATTGCGATAGAGGATGTTATGGTTAGACACCTCGTTTGGTCATGTTCATGCATCTTGGTGTCGTCATTGTTGTTGTTGTTGTTGTTGTTGTTGTTGTTGTTATTGTTAGTACGGCGACGGGCAAGGTTTCCGATCCTACGGTTAAAAGAAAAAACAAAGCGGCGAATCGGGCAAGGTATCCCGTGACGGGCGAGGTTTCCCGGTCCTTTGGTTAGTAGGGCGAATCGGGCAAGGTATCCCGTGACGGGCAAGGTTTCCCGGTCCTACGGCTAAAAAAAGAAAAAAAAAAAAACAAAGGGCGAATCGGGCAAGGTATCCCGTGACGAGCAAGGTTTCCCGGTCCTTTGGTTAGTAGGGCGAATCGGGCAAGGTATCCCGTGACGGGCAAGGTTTCCCGGTCCTACGGTTAATGGGGCGAATCGGGCAAGGTATCCCGTGACGGGTGAGGTTCCCGGTCCTGTTGTTACTGGAGCACTACTGACATGGTATTCCGAACGGGCAAGGTCTCCCGGCTTCGTTAGAAGTGGATCCACATGCATATAATTATGTTCTTAGAATCACACCACTTGTCTTGATAACATGCTTGGTTGTTCGGTTGTTAGTGGTATATCATAATGTTGTGATTGATGCGGCGGCATGTGATATTTGAATGTTATGGTAATGTCTTTTAGCGTTGCATTTGATGTTGTGACATGTGGTATTTGACAGTTGTGGTGATATGTTATGCCTTGGTGCTGGTGTGTAGACGTTTTATTGGAATTACTATATATGCGCATTGTTCACTGATTTCCTACACTGGTTGCACTATTTGAGGTTATGACGACTAACGCTTTTGTGGCTATGCATATCCCACCGGGTATGTGTAGATGTTGAGACTGCAGGTGTTGAGGATGCGAATGCCAATGAGTAATCTCGGTAGTTTGTCGGGATGGATAGAAGATTTGCATGTGTTTACTTATTAAAGTTTTTGTATTCTTCCGATGTAATAATTAGGGAAAAGGGCTCTGAATTATTGTGACATCGGGAACCTGGGTTTTTAATTTCTTCGATTGTTATTTTCCTGCAAATGAGCGTGATGACTCTATTCCACAATAACTGAAATTATGATTTGGCTTAAATAAAAAGGATTTTGTTTCTCCGTGTTTTTATTTTACATTATTACGTTGTTATAATGACTTGTTGGGGTAGAGGGTGTCACAGATTCAACTTCTTTTAAATCAATTTAAATTTAAAAAAAAAACTAAAAACCAATTAATCTGAGTATCACAGCCACTATCGATGTGCCTCTCCCATTGAAAACCTGGGCGTTAACTTCATCAGCTTGCTCTCATAAATCTGTCAATTGACTATCATAATAATTCAATAGTTTCTTGATAACATCTAAATGATGGGATCCACTTCAAACCTACTGAAGAATTATCAACAATGTATTGAAACCAAATCAATAATTCTACCCACGAACAAAATGAAACTTAATCAATAATGATTTGTGCCCATGAGCAACGAACAAATGAATCTAATCAAAACTTTGGAGACTATAAATCTTTCATTGAAAGGGGCTTTTATTCTCTAATAATCCATGAGAGCACTAACACGAATCGTTGCAGGGGGATCTGTGGAAACTGTGGCTGGCCGAAATTAAGTTGAAGGTTCAGCACATAACCTCAAAGCGACGCAGTGATTGGGCGGCGCAGCGGTAGGGAGGCACAATGACGGAAACTGTGTTGGAACCTAAACGATTGAGAAGTTTAGACCCTCATTGATTTTGATGATAACAAAATATTTCTCAAGAGAACAATTTATCTTCTGACATATCTTTGAGTGTACAGGTATCAAAAGCTTCATATATATATGTACAAATCACTCAAGGAAGAAGAAGAAATATACAAAAGAATTGAATACAATCCACTAGTGTCAGCATCCGAACTCACTTCAGCGTCTTGCTAACAGCAAGCGTCCAGTAGTACAACTTCTTGACACGTGGAACACTCAATTGCTACGAGCGTCCGTCCTCTGTTCTGAGCGAGCGTCTGATCTCTTTAATGAAGCACGTGATGATCACGTTTTTGCTCTCAGCCTCAGACTGTTCTGGAACGGAATTCGAATTTGATTTTGTGCGCTCATTTTGATGTACGAGGAAGCAAAGGTGACACCTTTAGCATAAGACAAAAATCGTACAAGGCAATTGCAAATTGCAGATAATACGAAAACGGTAATGTGTACTATTCCGATATTCTCTGGAAAGGATGAAAAGGACTACATTTCAAATTACCTCACTCAATAGCAAGGAGATATTTTTACTGCAACGGTAATACCCTTGAAGACTCCTATAAATACCCCAAGGTATTCGTTGAAGAAGGGTTAGAGAGAAACGTGAAGAAACTTCATTGTGAAAGCAATATTACTCAAGTGTGCAATCAAGCTTCGTGCCAAGTTTCTAGTCTACATTGAACTGAACTCAGCGTCTTATTCTTTCTTTTAGAAAGCTATTCTATTTTTGAGCTTAATCTTTTCATCCTCTCTATGAGAGTTATTTCGATTGTTATCAAAATCATAATCTCTTTTGTAAAACTGTATTTGGCCTAGTTTAGGCTCTGTTCCTCAAAGGCTCGACTGTATTGAGTCGTTTTGAGAAGTTGAGAGTATTGTCAAGTTTGTGACAGAAGAATACTCTTGAGGAAATTGTAATCAGTTGATTATAGTGGAAAATCCTTTAGGAACGAAGGGACTAGACGTAGCTATCAGTTGGTGGTGAACTAGTATAAATCTCTGAGTCTCATCCTTTACTGCTTTACATTATTTATTTTTACCTTGCTCAGTAAAACAAGTTTTTATAAACTATTTAAGTTTCTGCATCCGGTCCTGTTTAATTCTCTGCATCCGATATACAAAACAGTTTTAAACAACTTATTTTGAAGTTTTTACGCATAGTTTGCGAAAAGTTTTTTAACACAATTCAACCCCCCTTCTTGTGTTCACGTTTAATTGGTACCAGAGCTCGGCCTCTTGGTTGAGCACTTAACAGTGTTAAGAGAAAAGATCCTATACTGTGAACATGTCTACTGAAGGTGGTCATATGAACCGTCTTCCTCTATTCGATGGAGAAAAATTTGATTACTGAAAAGATAAGATAAAAGCTTTCTTTGAGACACAACAACTTGAGTTGTGGGATATAGTTCAAAGTGGTTACATTCCTCCCACTAATCCTCGTGGTGTTGCGATAGCCAGAGAAGATTGAAATGATGACCAGAAAAAGAGATATCAAATCAATCAAAACGCTAGATTTATTCTTATCTGTGCTATGACAGATAAAGAATATGATAAATGTGGCAAATTTGATACTGCCAAAGAAATCTGGGACTCACTTGTTTTATCTTACGAAGGCTCTGCCCAAGTAAGAGAAACCAAAGCTAGCATGTTGGTTCGCCAATATGAGCTATTCAAAATGGAAGATGGTGAAAACATTGAAACCATGTTTGGAAGATTTCAAACACTGGTTCATGGGTTATAGGCCCTTGGAAAAAGTTACACTACACTTAACCATATTAGAAAGATCTTAAGAAGCTTGACTAAGCAGTGGAGACCCAAGGTCACTGCTACTCAGGAAGCAAAAGATCTAAATATCTTACGACTTGAAGATCTTATGAGTTCGTTGAAAGCTCATGAACTTGAGCTAAATGAAGAAGAACCGGTCAAAAAGGGCAAGTCTATTGCCTTAAAAGTCTCTCAACATAAAGTCAGTTCTTCCAAAGCCCTTCAGGCTGAAGAAGAGGAATCAGAAGATAAGCTTCAGAAGGAGATGCTGACACATCAGAAGATGAGCTCGCGTTTATATCCAGAAAGATACAAAGAATGTGGAAGAAAAGAAACTTCAGAAGGAAGTTTCAGAAGAAAGATACTAAAGACAAGAAAGAGATCAAGGACAAGGCTCAAGTCATTTGCTATGAATGTAAAAAGCCTGGACATTTCAAGTCCGAATGTCCTAATCTTAAGGAGAAGTCCTCAAGAAGTTCTTTCAAGAAAAAGAAGAAGAGTCTCATGGCTACATGGGAAGATCTAGATTCATCCTCATCTGAGGAAGATAATGAAGTAGAAGCAAATCTCGCTCTCATGGCGTATTAATCGACCTTGATTCGTAAGAAGAAGTTGAAGAGGTAATAGTATATGATTCCTACTCAACTTCAACTTGCTTTTGATGATCTTCTTAAGGACTTCGCCACTCTCTCTGTTGAGTATAAGAATTTGAAAAAGAAATTTTCAAAATTATCACAAGATTTTCAAGCTTTAAACAAAGAAAATCTGTACTCAACAAAGAAAATCAGAAGCTGAAAATTGAAAATCAGCATCTGATGGATAACCAGCGTCTGATAGCTAATAAGCAACTGTAGTCGAGAGCTCTCAATCTGAAAGCTCTAAAGTTACAGGCAATCCTAAATGCAAATCAAATGATTATGAATATGCTTTTCAAAAGTTTCTTGCAGAGAGTGTAACTCGTAGCAAGCAAGCTTCAATGATTTGGGGTGCCAGTAAAACGACAACTCATGGTCTTGGTTATGTATCAGATGAACCTCTTTTAGAAAATGATTCAGCATCTGATAAATCCAATAATCATAGTAAATGCTTGCACTGCACTTACTGCAATAAACCTGATCATTTGAAAAGTGCATGTATTGTTTTTAAAACTGTGAAGGATAAGCCTCCTTCAAGAACTAACAAGAAAGGACCCAAAAAGATATGGGTACCTAAAGATAAAATAGTCTATGTTGCAAACAGGCTTAGCAACAAAGTCAACACACCTATCTTGGTACTTAGACAGTGGATGCTCGCGTCACATGACGGGAGAAAAGCATATGTTCCAAGAACTAAGGCCTAAAGAAGCTGGATTCGTTGGTTTCGGAGGAAACCAGAAAAGAAAAATAGTTGGAATTGGTCGCATTGGTAATGGCTATCTTCCCTCTATTGATAATGTACTATATGTTGAAGGACATAAACATAACTTATTGAGCATAAGTCAATTATGTGACAATGGTTATGAAGTCATCTTTACAGAAACTGGATGTCTAGTAAAAAGCAAGAAAGACGGCTCTACTTTCTTTACTGCTAAGAGGAAACAAAATATTTACAAAATTGATCTCTCTGAACTTGCAAAACAAGATGTCAAGTGTCTCATGTCTGTTGATGAAGAACAATGGATTTGGCACAAGAGATTGAGTCATGCCAATTTGAGATTAATCTCAAAATTAAACAAGCACAGTCTTGTCAGAGGCTTACCAAATCTCAAGTATCAATCCGATGCTCTCTGTGAGGCATGTCAAAGAGGAAAACAAGTTAAAACTTCTTTTCATTCAAAAAAAATGTTGTTTCAACCTCTAGACCACTTGAGCTTTTGCATCTTGATCTTTTTGGTCCAACAAGGACAGCCTCTTTAACTGGAAAGAAATATGGTTTAGTCATTGTTGATGATTTCACTAGATGGACATGGGTTAGATTCCTTGCTCACAAAGATGAGTCATTCAAGGTATTTACTGTATTCTGCAAAACAGTTCAAAATGAAAAAGGAATTTGCGTATCTTCTATTAGAAGTGATCATGGGGGAGAATTTGAAAATGAAAGCATTCAAAAATTTTGCAATGATAACGGCATCTCCCACAATTTCTCCTCTCCTAGAACACCTCAACAAAATGGTGTTGTAGAAAGGAAAAATAGGCCCCTCCAAGAAATGGCCAGGACCATGATCAATGAGGCTAATATTGCAAAACATTTTTTGGCAGAAGCAGTAAACACAGCTTGTTACATTCAAAATAGAATTTCTATTAGACCTATTTTGAAGAAGACTCCATATGAACTGTGGAAAGGAAGGAAACCAAACATACCATATTTCCATTTGGTTGCACGTGTCACATTTTAAATACTAAGGATCAGCTTGGTAAGTTTGATTCAAAAGCTGACAAAGGAATCTTTTTGGGATATTCTGAAAGATCTAAAGCTTTTAGAATATACAATAAAGAAACTATGACAGTGGAAGAATCCATTCATGTCAAATTTGATGACAAGAAGCCTGACACAGCCATGTCAGAGCTAGATGAATTGTTTTCAGAATTAAATATAGGTAATACTACAAATAGTGAACCTACATCTTCATCATCCGGTGGTGACCAGACACAAGAATCTTCAGAAGCTGAATTCAAAAAGAGCTTGAAATACAAAGCCAATCATCCTAAAGATCAGATCATAGGAAAACCTGGAGGTAAAGTAAGAACTAGATCCTCTTTTAAAGAGCATGCAGATATGGCACTACTCTCAGAAATGGAACCTAAAACGATTGATCAAGCATTGAAAGATGAAGGCTGGATTCTGGCCATGCAAGAAGAGTTGAATCAGTTCCAAAGAAACGATGTATGGAAGCTGGTTACCTTACCAGAAGATAAGCAAGCTATTGGCACTAAATGGGTATTTAGAAACAAGCTTGATGAAGATGGAAAGGTTGTGAGAAACAAGGCAAGATTATTTGCTCAAGTGTACTCACAGGAAGAAGGTATTGATTTTACAGAAACATTTGCACCTGTTGCAAGGTTAGAAGCTATACGCATTTTGCTTTCTTTTGCTGCACATCATAACATAATTCTTTATCAAATGGATGTGAAAAGTGATTTCCTGAATGGTTTTATAACTGAGGAAGTCTTTGTAAAATAACCTCCTGGATTCGAAGACATTGAATTTCCAAAACATGTCTTCAAACTCAAAAAGGCCCTTTATGGTCTTAAGCAAGCTCCCAGAGCTTGGTATGAAAGACTTAGTACATTTTTTATGAAAAATGGATTTTCCAGAGGTCTAGTAGACACTACTCTTTTTAGAAAAACATCAAACAAGCACTTTATAATTGTTCAAATATATGTTGATGACATTATTTTTGGAGCTACTAATGAAAGCCTTTGCAAAGAATTTTCTAAGCTAATGCAGGCTGAATTCGAGATGAGCATGATGGGTGAACTTAAGTTTTTCCTTGGAATTCAATTCAAACAATGCAATGATGGTATATATATACATCAAAGCAAATATATCAAGGAATTGCTAAAGAAATTCAAAATGGTGGATTGCAAACCTATGTGTACTCCTATGCATCCCACATGTATTCTTGGTAAAGATGAAACTGGTAAAAAGGTAGATCAGAAGATGTACAGAGGTATGATTGGATCTCTACTTTATCTTACAGCTTCAAGACCTGATATTATGTTCAGCGTCTGTCTGTGTGCTAGGTTTCAATCAGATCCTAGAGAATCACACTTGAGTCTTTGTTAAAAGAATCTTTAGATATTTGCAAGGATCTACTAATCTTGGTTTGCTTTATAAGAAATCAAAAGATTACAAGTTTGTAGGTTTCGTGATCGACTTTCTTTGGAGACCGAATTGAAAGAAAAAGCACAAGTGGAAGCCGCCAATTCCTTGGAGCAAATCTTGTATCTTGGTCAAGCAAAAGGCAAAGCACGATTGCACTCTCAACAAATAGGTTTAGTATATTTCAGCAGCAAGTTGCAGCTCTCAACTTCTGTGGATGAAATATCAACTTGAAGACTATCTGATAAAAGAGAGTAACATTCCTATCTTCTGTGACAATACTTCTGCAATCTGTCTTACTAAAAATCCCATATTGCATTCATGAGCTAAGCACATTGAGATTAAGCATCACTTAATAAGAGACTATGTTCAGAAGGGTATTCTTGAAATAAAATTTGTAGACACTGATCATCAGTGGGCTGACATATTTACAAAACTCCTTGCTGAAGATAGATTCAATTTTATAAGAAGAAATTTAAATTTTCATCTTATAGAAGAATGATTAATCTCAACTTCAGATAAAATACAAAAGCTCAGCATCTGGTATGACATAAGCATGTATATGAATAAGCATCTTATTTGTCATATGCATCATAACTCATCGTCTGGTGAATCGGTTGCGTGCGTCCGCGCACACCCACACGTGTCACACGTGTTAAGGACTTAAGCGTCTCATCACATCTACTGAGTCATAATTATTTATGTCTTTATAAAATCTTTTTCTTGATCTTACTTTTCTTTTGGCGTCTGCATTTAATGAAAAGGCGAATCTTTATTTTCTTTTCTTTTTGATTTAATTTTTATGTGGAAATACGAAGCGATTTTTTGAAAAAGGACTGTACCATTTTCTATCAACTTTCCCACTACTCCACATTTTTCGCTCCATCATTTCACTCTGCGTTTTCTGCAAAACCGTTCTCTTTCTCTCTGTCTCTCTCTCTCTCTCTCTGTGTTTGCGAACCCTAAAACCTTCATCACCTTCTCTTCAACTGCTACAATGGCCGACAGAAAGGTTGGACAATACACTGCTGCCTTCGACGTCTTCTCTGAGGCAAAACTTCTGAATGAGAACCAGGTTGATTTTGAGAACTTCAAGCTGTACGGGTTTGATTTTGAAGAAGGTCTTGAGAAACTGGGCTTGAAAAACTACTTCATCTGGGAACCAGTTGACGTACTGAGCTACGCTATTAAGGAGTTCTGGGGGAATGCGTACTTACTTCTGGGGGAAGTCATAGAAGGTCACATCAGAGGCTTCAAACTACGCTTCACCATCAACTCTATTGCTCAGACGATCAAGTGTCCGTTTGAAGGAATCCGTTACCATTCAAACTGGGCTAATGCTTACAGAGGACTTGAAAACATCAACGAAGCTCTTTTTGAGAACTACCGTGAACTGAAGAAGAAGAAGAACATCACTCCCACGGCCAAAGACTTGAAAAGCCACTACCGTGTACTGCACAAAATCATAGCCAAGAGCGTGATTCTGAAGGCTGGTTCAAGCGACATAGTGAACTACGAGCAAAAGTTCATTATGAGGAACTACATGGAAGGGAAGAAAATCAATCTGCCAAGGTTGATTATCAACAATCTGATAAATGTCCTTGTCTTCTCAAGAAGGAGTGTCGACAAGAAGAATATCATCAAGATAATCCCTTATGGAGTTCTTCTCTCCATTATGATGATCAAAGACGGCGTTGTAAGGTAGCTGACTGACTCCATCAACACAGAGGAAAGGGAAAAATACTTTGGTGTTGGTGCTGTTGTTCGTCCAGAAGTTTTTGGAGTCAACAGTTTGAGTGGGGATCTGACTAATTCGCTCTATGATCAAGAAAGTGAAAATAGAGCAACAGGAAGGAGAAGCTGAAAAGAAAACCACCGTAAGCTCAATGACCGTGTGAAAAGACTCTTGAGTCTCCTTCAAGGGAGACCAGAAGAACAAAGCACAAGGTGGCTCCTGCACCTACTGTTGAAGAACCAGAAGATGAGGATAGAATTCCCATCAGAAAGGTCTTGGAGAAACAGTTTAGACCAGCAGCTAAAAAGGATGCTTCAGCGTTCGGTCAAGGGAAGCAAATCCCTCCTCCTCCTCCTGCTGTTGTTGTCACGAGAGGATCTAAAAGAAGGCTGGTTAAGTCTTCAGAGGTTAACCCTAAGGTACTTGATTTTACTGCTGATGCATCAGTATCTATGTTTGATGCTCATGATGTTATTCCTGCACCACCATTGTCTGTTTCACAACCACAAACACAACCACAAACCAAGAAAACCAAAATGAGCCTCCGACAAACCTCTATCCTCCCTAAACCTACCCAACCATCATCCACTACACTCAACCTTGACCTACCACAAAATTCCTCAAATACTTCACTTACCACATATATTTCCAAACTTCACTCTTATCCCTTTAACCTATTATTCAAAGTACCTCCCGTTAATCCCTTCAAACCCTACACACCTAAAACCTACAAAATCACCAAAACCACACCCACCTTACTCACCATTACCCATAAACCTACAGACGCTGGTGGAAGGAAGAATGTCTCATACAAACCACGGTTTGTTAAGTATGAGATATATCATAGCATCTACAATCGTCCCTCCACATGGCATATGAAAACCTTCACCTCTGGAGCTGCCAGACTGGAGATTGCCTCTCCGATAAGTGCTACCTTCAAAGATGGAGAAGACCAATTTCAGATGTCATTTAAAGGAAGATTGAGACCAACATCTGGTAGCAGAGCAATTCCCTTCTCTGTTGACCTTCCAAGATCCCTACCACAATCTGAACCGCTCACATTGGAAGAATGCGGAAGGTGGATCACAGATGAAAAAGCTGCCTTCATGGCACACTGTCTTGAGATGAAGAAGATTGAAGTAATCAGACAGTACGGGGATCCTTCGTCTGTAACAGTGAAGATTGTACCAGACAGACAAAGGTGGCTACCTTGGTCTATCCCTGGGAAAAGGAAAGAACCTGCTCCTAGCAAGCAGCCATTCAGCAAGATCGGGCTCACGGAGTATGAGAAGGCTCCCAAAAAGTACAACCTTAAGGAATTCTCTAAGTTTCCGATTGCCAAGATCTCCGAGGATCATGCCAAAAGGTTTTACCTGACTTCTCTGAAGGAAGATGAATGGAGAACTGGCTCCTCAAACTGCTGCAATGCCGAGAAGGCCACTATTCCAACAGTTGGCACAATCAGCAGAATTACTGACATTAATCTTGGAACAGTCTACTTCGATGATATGTTCAGGTGTTCGCATGTCGTGCCTCTTGATCGCATGAAGGTATATGTCCAATGGGCTGCTGTGACCAAGCACTTTGACATTGGATTTACTTGGAGTCAATGGTCTGAGTCTTGGAAAGACAAAGCCATGATACCATGCCTCATCCCCCTAGTGCTAGAAGAAGATGATAGGGAAAATCTGCGAAGAGTGTACCTGGCAGAAAATGAAGCACTCTCTTTCACTTTTGAAGCATTGAGTGTCTTTATCAGAAGAATATAGGGAGAAGAAGCTGGAAATAGGTTTGATGCTTTCACCGCCGATGTAGTTACAAGACAGAGAAATCATCTTCATGGATTTGCTGTATCCAGAAGATGTGAAGTATAAAGGAAAATTCAAGCAGAATCTGAGCTCAGAAAACTTGGAAATCTCATCAAATGGTTTATACCAAATGATGCATTCTTTCTAAGAGCTCAACGGAAGAAGGAATTGAGACTGACGCTATCCAACCGGGTGCTAGCAGAGCATCAGAAGATGAAACCTGCAACAGTACCAGAAGCTTGACCTTCTACTTCTACTCCTGCAGTTGAGATGGTCACTATTCCCAAAGCAGAGTTTGAAGAAATGAAGGCCACAAACATGAAAGTCACTCAGCTGGAGACTGCTCTGAAATTACTATATGAACGTCTCAACATCCCTCCACCACCTCTTCCAAACCCTTGAATTTATTTATCTTTGTGTGATATAAAATATTTTTTTGTTTTGTTGGTACACTTATATATATACATTAATTTTGCTCTGATTATCTGTTTATATATACCTACATCTGACTTACATTCAAATTTTTCTAAGTCTTATTTTGACTATGACGTGTATTACACTTTTTTTGTCTGATGACAAAAGGGGGAGTAAAATAAAGGTCTGATGAACACGTGAGAGTCTGATTAACAATTCACCGTCCGATGTTCACACTCCGGAACTGAAGTATCATGCATAGCATTTCATACATAGCATTTGTGTGGTTATTTATTAATGCGCTAATATTCATTGATCCAAAGGTTTCAATAATGATCAATAAATTTGGTACAATGAAATAAATTTGATCAAATGAAAATCAATTTTTTTGATATAATGAAAATCAGCATCCGATCTCACTTTGTTAAAAATATGCTCTGATACATCTACGTATTTTTACGATCACTTAATTGAATTTGTTTATCAACTATCGCCTTAATACTAGAATTGTCTTATATATCAAAATTGTTAAATTCAGGGGGAGACCCTTGATGTCATTTTGAAACTAAATTGTTCATCAACCTTAGATATTTGTCATCATCAAAAAGGGGGAGATTGTTGGAACCTAAACGATTGAGAAGTTTAAACCCTCATTGATTTTGATGATAACAAAATATTTCTCAAGAGAACAATTTATCTTCTGACATATCTTTGAGTGTACAGGTATCAAAAGCTTCATATATATATGTACAAATCACTCAAGGAAGAAGAAGAAATATACAAAAGAATTGAATACAATCCACTAGTGTCAGCATCCGAACTCACTTCAGCGTCTTGCTAACAGTAAGCGTCCAGTAGTACAACTTCTTGACACGTGGAACACTGAATTGCTACAAGCGTCCGTCCTCTGTTCTGAGCGAGCGTCTGATCTCTTTAATGAAGCACGTGGTGATCACGTTTTTGCTCTCGACCTCGGGACTGCAGGCGAATTCGAATTTGATTTTGTGCGCTCATTTTGATGTACGAGGAAGCAAAGGTGACACCTTTAGCATAAGGCAAAAATTGTACAAGGCAATTGCAAATTGCAGATAGTACGAAAATGGTAATGTGTACTATTCTGATATTCTCTGGAAAGGATGAAAAGGACTACATTTCAAATTACCTCACTCAATAGTAAGGAGATATTTTTACTGCAACGGTAATACCCTTGAAGACTCCTATAAATACCCCAAGGTATTCATTGAAGAAGGGTTAGAGAGAAACGTGAAGAAACTTCATTGTGAAAGCAATATTACTCAAGTGTGCAATCAAGCTTCGTGCCAAGTTTTTGGTCTATATTGAACTGAACTCAGCATCTTATTCTTTCTTTTAGAAAGCTATTTTGTTTTTGAGCTTAATCTTTTCATCCTCTCTATGAGAGTTATTTCGATTGTTATCAAAATCATAATCTCTTTTGTAAAATTGTATTTGGCCTAGTTTAGGCTCTGTTCCTCAATGGCTCGACTGTACTGAGTCGTTTTGAGAAGTTGAGAGTATTGTCAAGTTTGTGACAGAAGAATACTCTTGAGGAAATTGTAATCAGTTGATTATAGTGGAAAATCCTTCAGGAACGAAGGGACTAGACGTAGCTACCAGTTGGTGGTGAACTAGTATAAATCTTTGAGTCTCATCCTTTACTGCTTTACATTATTTATCTTTACCTTGCTCAGTAAAACAAGTTTTTATAAACTGTTTAAGTTTCTGCATCCGGTCCTGTTTAATTCTCTGCATCCGATATATAAAACAGTTTTGAACAACTTATTTTGAAGTTTTTACGCATAGTTTGCGAAAAGTTTTTTAACACAATTCAACCCCCTTCTTGTGTTCACGTTCATACTGTGGCCGGAGCAGTGGGGCGGTGCAGTGGCGGGCCAAAACTTTGGAAAATGTAGAAAGACTGAATCACATCCGTTAAATTTTTTTAAAGCCACATGTCTGTCTATTATGAAGGGAAATGGAGATTTCCATTTCTGAAGGAAATGGAGAGGATCCTTGCGCCCATATATGTAGTGTGCAGTTAGGAGAAAAGAGAAATAATGGTGTTAGTAGGTTTGACTAAGTCAAAGAAAGGACAAGATACTTTTTAAAGAGATTAAACCAGGTCAAACCTTATCACAAATAAAGAAATAATATATATTAATTTTCTAATAAAATTATTTTTCCATATATGGACACATAATAGAAATAAAACTTTTGACTTACACAAACATTACAACAAATATAGCTACATAACTGTTTGTTTAATAGCTTAGCAGCTTATATGTTTGTGTTAAATAAAAGAAATAAGCACAATGGTGTATACGCATGATCCAAAATTCTTGGCATCTTCCTCTTCATGACCACGAGAACCAGACTGTTGGAACCTAAACGATTGAGAAGTTTAGACCCTCATTAATTTTGATGATAACAAAGTATTTGCAAGTAAACAATTTAACTTCTAATAAGTCTTAAAGTGTGTAAGTATTAAAATCATTTATGTTTTATGACTCACTTAAGCAAGAAGAAGAATTTTCACAAGAAGATGAATTTTCACAAGAAAATGAATACATTCCTATGTGTTTGCATCCGGTTCACTCAAGCATCTTGTTATATGCACTCTTAGCGAGCGTTTGGTAGTGTGATCTTATGACACGTGGTTACTCAATTGTTGTGAGCGTCCGTTTGATTTCTGAGCGAGCATCTGGTCTTTTAATGAATCACGTGATGGTCACGTTTATTCTCTCTACCCTCAGCTTTCTTGGAACGAAATTCGACTTTGATTTTTTGCGCTCAATTTACTGTACGAGGTATCAAAGGTGACACCTTTAGAATAAGACAAATTCGTACAAGGCGATTGTGTGAAAAGCAGATAGTACCATAACGAAAATATGCACTATTTTGATATTCTCTGAAAAGGAAGAAAATGATGTAATTTCAAATTACCTCACCCAATGATCTGGAGCTGAAATATCTACAACGGTATTATCCTCAAAACTCCTATAAATACCTCAAGGTCTTCATTGAAGAAGGCTAGAAACTACATTTTGAAAAAGCTATTACTCAAGTGAGCAATCAAGTTTCGTGCCAAGTTTCTGGAAACCAAGAACTGGACTTCAGTGTCTTATATTCTTTATTTTAGAAAGCTATTGTTTTGAGCTTAAGTTTTTATCCTCTCTGTGAGAGTTATTTGATTGTATTCCAAACATCTTTGTGAAAGTTGTATTGCCTAGTTACAGGCTTGGTTCCTCAAAGGCTCGAACGTACTGAGTCGTTTTGAGAAGTTAAGAGTATTGTCAAGTTTGTGACTGTAGAATACTCTTAAGAAATTTGTAATATGTTGATTATAGTGAAAATCCATCAGGAATGAAGGGGCTAGATGTAGCTACCAGTTTGGTGGTGAACTAGTATAAATCTCTGTGTCTCTTGCTTTACTGCTTTACATTTACTTTTGTCTTGCAAAGAAAAACAAGTTTTTATAAACACATTTCCAGCGTCCGGTTATATTTCTGCATCCGATAACAAACAGTTTTCAAAACAAAGTGTTTTTATCTTAAAGTTTGTGAAAGGTTTTCAACACAATTCAACCCTCCTTCTTGTGTTCACGTTCAGTTGGTACCAGAGCTCAGCCTCTTGGTTGAGCACTTAAAAGTGTTAAGAGAAAAGATCCTATATTGTGAACATGTTTGTAGAAGGTGGTCACATGAACCGTCCTCCTCTATTTACTGGAGAAAAATTTGATTACTGGAAAGACAAAATAAAAACTTTCTTTGAGACACAACAACTTGAGCTGTGGGATATAGTTGAAAGTGGTTACCTGATTCCCACTAATGTTGTTGGTGTTGCTATAACTAGAGAAAATTTGAATGATGAGTAGAAAAAGAGATATCAAATCAATCAAAATGCTAGATTCATTCTTATTTGTGCTATGTCAGAAAAAGAATATGATAAATGTGGTAAATTTGACACTGCCAAAGAAATTTGGGATTCTCTCGTTTTGTCTTATGAGGGCTCTGCCCAAGTAAGAGAAACTAAGGCTAGCATGTTAGTTCGCCAATATGTGCTATTTAAAATGGAAGATGGTGAAAACATTGAATCTATGTTTGGAAGGTTCCAAACTCTTGTTCATGGGTTACAAGCCCTTGGAAAAAGCTATACCACTCCTGACCATGTGAGAAAGATCCTGAGAAATTTGACCAAGCAGTGGAGACCCAAAGTCACTGCTATACAAGAAGCAAAAGGCTTAAATGTCTTACGACTTGAAGATCTTTTGAGTTCTCTGAAAGCTCATGAACTTGAGCTGAATGAAGAAGAACCTGTGAAGAAAAGCAAGTATATTGCTTTGAAAGTCAACAAGCACAAAGCCAGTTCTTCTAAAGCCCTTCAGGCTGAAGAAGAATCAGAAGATGAAGCTTCAGAAGGAGATAATGATGGAACAGATGATGAGCTCGCGTTCATATCTAGGAAGATCCAAAGAATGTGGAAGAAAAGAAACTTCAAAAAGAAATTCCAGAAGAAAGATGTCAAGGACAAGAAGGAAAGCAAAGACAAGAGTTAAGTCGTTTGCTATGAATGTAAAAAGCCGGGACACTTCAAGTCTGAACATCCTAATCTTAAGGAAAAGCCTACAAAGAGTTCTTTCAAGGGAAAGAAGAAGAGTCTCATGGCTACATGGGAAGACCTGGACTTATCATCCTCTGAGGATGATTATGAAGACGAAGCCAATCTTGCCCTCATGGCAAACACTGACTTAGACTCTGAAGAAGAAGTTGAAGAGGTAATAATATATGACTCCTATTCTGAACTTCAACTTGTATTTGATGATCTCCTTAAGGATTTTGTCACTCTCTCCATTGAGTATAAAGCTTTGAAAAAAGAAATTTTCAAAATTATCACAAGAATTTCAAGTTTTGAATAATGAAAACTCAAAGCTCAATGAAGAGAACCAGAAGCTGAAAATTGAAAATCAGTGTTTCGTGGATAGTCAGCGTCTGGTGGTAAGTCAGCAACCAGAAGCTGAGAGTTCTCAAGCCGAAAGCTCTGAAGCTAAAGGCAATCCTAAGTGTAAATCAAATGATTATGAATATGCCTTTCAAAAGTTTCTTGCAGAGAGTGTAACTCGAAGCAAGCAAGCTTCAATGATTTGGGGTGTCAATAAAACGACAACTCAAGGTCTTGGTTACATATCAGATGAACCCACTTTACTAAATGAAAATTTAGCATCTGATAAACCCAATGATCACAATGAATGTTTGCATTGTACTTACTGCAATAAACCTGGTCATTTGAAAACTTGTACAGCTTTTAAGATTAAGAAGGACAAGTATCCTTCAAGAACTAACAAGAAAGGATCCAAAAAGATATGGGTACCTAAAGATAAAATAGTCTATGTTGCATACATGCTTAACAACAAAGTCAACACACCTATCTTGGTACTTAGACAGTGGATGCTCGCGTCACATGATGGGAGAAAAACAAATGTTCCAAGATCTAAGACCTAAAGAATAAGGATTTGTTGGTTTCGGAGGAAATCAAAAAGGTAAAATAGTTGGAATTGGTCGCATTGGTAAAGACAATCTTCCCTCTATTGATAATATAATTTATGTTGAAGGACTAAAGCATAACCTATTGAGCATAAGTCAATTATGTGACAATGGTTATGATATCATTTTTACAGAAACTGGATATTCAATAAAATGCAAGAAAGACGGCGATCTATTTTCTTTACTGCAAAGAGGAAACAAAATATTTATAAAATTGAACTTTCTAAACTTGCAAAACAAGATGTCGTGTGTCTCATGTCTGTTGAAGATGAGCAATAGACTTGGCATAAAAGATTGGCTCATGCCAGCTTGAGATTGATCTCAAAATTAAACAAGCACAATCTTGTTAGTGGCTTAGCAAATCTTAAATTCCAATCTGATGCTCTCTGTGAGGCATGTCAAAGAGGAAAACAAGTTAAAACTTCTTTTCATTATAAAAATGTAGTTTCAACATCTAGACCACTTGAGCTTTTGCATCTTGATCTTTTTGGTCTACCAAGGATAGCCTCTTTAACTGGAAAGAAATATGGGTTAGTCATCGTTGATGATTTTACTAGATAGACATGAGTTAGATTCCTTGCCCACAAAGATGAGTCATTCAAGGTGCTCACTGTTTTCTGCAAATTAGTTCAAAATGAAAAAGGAATTTGTATTTCTTCAATTAGAAGTGATCACGGAGGAGAATTTGAAAATGAAAGCTTTCAAAAGTTTTGTGAAGAAAATGGCATCTCCCACAATTTTTTCTCTCCTAGAACACCACAACAAAATGGTGTTGTAGAAAGGAAAAATAGGTCCCTCCAAGAAATGGCCAGGACCATGATCAATGAAGCTAATATTGCAAAACATTTTTGGGCAGAAGCAATAAACACAACTTGCTATATTCAAAACAGAGTCTTTATTAGACCTATTTTGAAGAAGACTCCATAGGAACTGTGGAAGGGTAGAAAACCCAACATTTCTTATTTTCATGCCTTTGGCTGCATATGTTATATCTTCAATACTAAGGATCAACTTGGTAAGTTTGATTCCAAAGCTGACAAATGTATCTTTTTGGGATACTCTAAAAGATCTAAAGCTCTTAGAATATACAATAAAGAAACTTTGATAGTAGAAGAATCTATTCATGTCAATTTTGATGACAAGAAGCCTGACACTGCCATGTTAGAGCTAGATGAGTTATTTTCAGGATTAGATATTGGTGGTACACCAAACAGTGAACCTGTATCTTCAACGTCTGGTGGTGACAACCAGACACAGGATTCTACTCAGGCAGAAGCTGAAGCCAGAAAAAGTTGGAGATATAAAACCAATCATCCCAAGAATCAAATCATGGGAGAACCTGGAGACAAAGTGAGAAAAAGATCCTCTTTCAAAGAGCATGCAGATCTTGCACTTCTCTCTGAGATGGAACCTAAGACGATTGATCAAGCATTGGAAGATGAAGGTTGGATTCTGGCAATGCAAGAAGAATTGAATCAATTCCAAAGAAATGATGTTTGGAAGTTAGTCACTCTACCAGAAGATAAACAAGCCATTGGTACAAAATGGGTATTTAGAAACAAGCTTGATGAAGATGGTAATATAGTGAGAAACAAAGCAAGATTAGTTGCTCAAAGTTACTCACAGGAAGAAGGTATAGATTTTACTGAAACATTTGCACCTGTTGCAAGGTTAGAAACTATTTGCATTTTATTTTCATTTGCTGCACACCATGAGATAATTCTTTATCAAATGGATGTGCAAAGTGCTTTCTTGAATGGTTTTATAACTAAGGAAGTCTATGTGAAACAACCTCCTGGATTTGAAGACATTGAATTTCCTGAATGTAGCGACCGAAAAATCCGGTGGGATTTGTTCGAGTTTAATGGAGCCGCCACCAATAATTTATTTCATAGGAAAAATATTGGAAAAAACCTTTTTTGAAGAAGAATGGTCCTTGAGACTGGATTTGGGTTCGGGAGTCGATTATGCGTAGGGAAGGTATTAGCACCCCACGTCATCCTTTCGAAAAAAGGTTACCTTTAATTAATTGTGCAAAATTTATATTAACTTCTAAAAAAAATATTTATTTCCCTTTTATTTAAAAAAAAGACAAGGATTTACAATGATGAAATAAATAAATAAAATGGCTTAATAAAAGTTGTTTATTTTTGTGCTTGACAGGAGTGTGCTCTTGCTCCCACGTATCTCCAGGTGCAGTGGAGAAATCAAAGGCTACGTAATTCTTGGGTAAAAAAGTGGATTTGGCGTAATCACTACTAATATTTTAAGATATTTTATTTAGATTGTTGTAATGACCAAACCAAAAGAGGATTTGGAGTAGTCATTGATTTTAAGTTTTTTTTAAAAGGGTTTGCATAGTGACCAAACCAAAAGCGGATTTGGCGTTGTCACTACTAATTAGATTTTTTATTAGGATTTTATGATGACCAAACCAAAAGAGGATTTGAGGTAGTCATCGAAAAATGTTTGCGTGATGACCAAACCTAAAGTGAATTTGGTGTAGTCACTACTAGTATTTATTCAAGAAGATTGAAGAATTTTACAATAAAAAGTATGGTTAATAAATAAAAGGGATGAGGAGGACATTCACATGTTTTTTTTTTGTTAGGAACCCTAGATTGGGTCAAAACCAGTGGGCTGAAGCCCAAAATTTATTAGCTGAACCAAGATAAAAAAATTGACAGAATTGATAAATAATAAAACAAAAACGAATAAAATGAAAATAAAAGGGGTGAGGGTGTGTTTCACGATGGGCAGCAAAGAAAACAAATGGGCTAAGGCCCAAGGTTTACAAACAAAAATAAAAAACAGAATGGATGAAATAAAAGAAATAGATGGAACAAGAAAAACTAAAGGGGAGGGGTGGCTTCAGATGAGAACCCTAAGATTTAAGAAGGAAATCACAGAGAAAGAGGGAAAGGGAGAAACGGCGCAGGGGGAAGGAGGAGAAGGAGGCGAGGCGGCCGTCGCGCGCCAGCCCTTGGCCGCGCGCGGCCGCGATCGAGAAGGAGAGGGGAGGGACCGGTCGCGAAGGAGAGGGAAGGAGAAAGTGAGAAGGATCGTGGGAGAGGGGGGAAGGGAATCGCGAGAGAGAGAGAGAGAGACTGAGAGGAAGAGGGAGTGCGTGCGAGAGAGGGAGAAGGGGAATCGCGAGAGAGAGAGACTGAGAGGAAGAGGGAGTGGGTGCGAGAGAGGGAAAAGGGGATTGTGAGAGGGAGAGGGAGGAGCCAAAACAGGGAGAAAAGGGGGAGAGAGAAAACAGGGAGGAAAGGGGGGGTGCAGAGGAGAGGGAGAAGGGGAGAGGGAGGTCGAGAGAGGGAGAGGAAGAGGGAGATGCGGGGCTGAGAGGGAGAGGGAGATGCGAACCTTCTTCTTCTTCTCCTCCTCCTTCTTCTTCTTCTTCTTCTTCTTCTCTGATTCTGTTTTCTTCTTCCTCTGTGCTTCTTCTTTTTTGCTCTTTCTTAATCCTGTGTTTGGGTTGAATTAGGACTCCACTGTGAAGTCCTTAATTCTTTGTTTGGTGGTAGAAATCTCAGAAAATTTTCTCAAAAATTCCTCCTTAATTCTCTGTAATTCTGTGGTATTTATAGGAATATTTTGATGGTGCAGGGGCTCTAATGAGACAAAGGCTATTGACCTTTGCATTGGCCATTTGCTGTATGGTTGGTGGTGGCAGAGTAGTGCCTACAAAGCTGCTATGTCTTGGCAAAAATGGGAAAAGGCTAGGAGCATGGAGAAAGGGGACATTGGCTTGTTCCTCAAAGTGTGGCTGCTTTTAGTGTTATTGGTTTCCATGCGCCCCTGCTTTGTTTTGTTTTTTTCTTTCTTTTTTTAATTTCTGTTTTGTTTTGTTATTTGTTTTGTTTTTGTTTCTGTTTAATTCATTCAAACATTGGTCTGTATATATATTTTTGACATGTAATGGACATTGGACATTGGTTATATTTTGGGCTTGCTTGACTATTTGCACCTCCTTTTTTATTGTAATTGGGCTGAAATTAGCCCAAAGGATTAACACAAAAATGAACCCAAAATTTGTTGCTAAGAATAAAGTAAAAACAAAAATAAAAATAAATCACAAGAGGTAGGTGGATAAAATTGGGATATAACAGCTGCCCCTCTTTAGTTATATTTTATTAGAAAATGAGAACAACAAAGGTTTTCATATTTTCGTCATAAAATAGAAGTAAAGATAAAGACACTAATTTTGTCCCGAACCAGGATAGGCAAAGGATGGCAACGAGGGATTGACGCTCGGTGCGTTTAATCGAAAAGCAATAAAGAAGGATCACCGCGAGGTCGGGCACTGACGCGGTAATCAAAAGGCAATAATGAGGGATTAACGCTTGGTGCGTTCATCGGAAAGCAATAAAGAAGGATTACCGCCAGGTCGGGTACTGACGCGGTGATCGGAAAGCAATAATGATGGTTCGACGCCAAGTAGGATATTGGCTCGTCGATGGGAAGCAATAAAGAAGGATCACCACCTGGTCGGGTACTGACACGGTGATCGGAAAGTTCGACGCCAAGTAGGGTATTGACGCGTCGTTGGGAAGCAATAAAGAATGATCAACATCAGGTCCGGAACTGATACGTTGGTCAAAAAAGCAATAATGAGGGACTACCGCCAGGTCGGGTACTGACGCGGTAATCTTAAAGCAATAAAGATGGAGCGATACTTGGTGCGTCGCTCAGAAAGCAAAATAAAGGACCAATGCTCGGCGCATTGTTTCGAAAACAATAGTGAAGGTTTGACACTTGGTGCATGGACCAAGTGTAACAAAGCGGCTAAAAGGTGGTGACATGGAGATGATGCATGAATAGATGGTATGTGATGCATGTGTGCAATGCAACTATTATTTTTATTGCACTGGTTCCTTAGCCCGTACGATCTCTAGTGCTTAAAGATGTGGGATGGACCGAGGTTTATTGGGTTCATTCATAGTACGCATTCGACTGGGAGGGAGTGCAGGTTATCGATGCAGTGCCTGTCATTTTTATAGATAATCCCTTTGTCATTGCCCCTTGAAACTTATTTTGTTGAGATTTCGCATTCCTTATGATTCTTAGAATGTATATAATAATTGTAATGCTTTTCAGTATCATCACATGTTTCGCAATTCAATGTCTAATATCATAGAACAATATTTTGAAATACGAGAACGGAGGTATTTAGTATTCAAAAAGAGACATGTGTACAAGGATTGAAGTTACACAGACTTGAAGGTAATTCAAGAAAAATGCAGGAAGGAGAAAAACAAAGAAAAGAGAATAACTAAGCAGATATTTTATGGTATGTGTCTTTGTAGGAACAAATGTCAGCTTCCCAAATCTATAACTTTGAATACTCATTGCTCAGCTTTTGGAAATATATAAAACTACCCCGGTTGGGTAACTTGAGCCTCTTGATGCATCAGCCGATTTTAATGTCCAATTTCCAGACCCTAACTTTTGCTTGGATTCATCTTTCAAGTTTTCAATCCAACGGGTCGCTCTAATTTTTGCCTAGGTCGCCCTTTTGGGTTTTCAACCTAGCGAGCTCATTTTTGCTTGGCTCTTTTTTTGTTTTTTTTTTGCATAATATTTTTGACTGTATCAGAGTTAACTAGGAGTGGGAGATTTTCACCGTCCATCCTTGTGAGGATTAAGGCTCCTCCGGAAAAGCTTTCTTCAAAACATATGGGCCTTTGTAATTCGGGATCTATTTTCATGAGAATCCTTTTGGATGGGCAAAATCTTCTTGAGTACTAGGTCTCCTTCTTAAAATTCCCGAGGGGGAACTTTCTTTTCATAAGCCTTCTTCATCCTTTGCGGATATAGTTGTCTGTGACATAAGACCATCACTCTCTTTTCTTCAATGAGGTTCAATTGATCCAACCGAGCCTGAATCCATTCTGCCTCTTCCAGTTTTATCTCCATCAATACCCTTAACGAGGGGATCTCGACTTCAATGGGAAGTACTGCTTCCATTCGATACACCAGCGAGAAAGATGTTGCCCCCGTTGAGGTATAAACCAAAGTTCGATAACCGTGCAAGGAAAAAGGGAGCATTTCATGTCAGTCTCCAAATGTTACAACCATCTTCTGGACAATCTTCTTGATGTTCTTGATGTTCTTGTTTGCAGCCTCAACTGCCCCATTCATCTTTGGGCGGTATGGTGAGGAATTATGATGTTGGATCTTGAAGTCGTCACACAACTCCTTCATCATCTTGTTATTTAACTTAGTTCCATTATCAATGATGATCTTATTTGGCAGACCATGGTGGCAGATCATATCCCTTTTGATGAATTTGACAACCACATTTTTGGTAAAAAAAAACTGCAATGAGGAGTTTATATGGATTTCCTCTTCCAAAAATCAAGTTTTGAGAAAATATAAGCAATTTGATTTTGATCAGAATAGACTTTATTAGGGTTGTAACGTGGCCAGGGGTTGAAGGGTCACAAAAAAAGGATATTTCAAGCTCAAAATGTGTTTGAGGGATTTTTTTTTTAACAAGGATTTTTAGTGCGAAGATGCACTTTGATGGTTGCTAGCACAATTATTTTTGTTTTGTTTTGACATTTTTATTTACTGATTTTTTTTTATTCTTGCAAGCGTCTTTGATACGTTGTATTTGCCATTTGCTTGCTTGCTTGCTTTGCCTTTTTTTGGACAGATGAAATTGAATAGACTATTGTGCTAACCTCCAATGGATGAGTGATCCTTGTATAGGGTATTTGAAAAAAAAAATTAGGGCTCAAAAGGGGTAGCAAGGGATATACATTTTTTATTTTTTTGGGATAGAGAAAAAAAAGCCCAAACTTCATCTCAAAACCTCATTGCTCAAATTTTCATAAAATTTAATTTTTGGCAAATTGTGCATTTGCTTTACCTTTTTCTTTCTATTTTTATTAACTACTTTTGTCACTTTCAGTACTCAGTTTGATTATTTCAGATTCTTTCTTGTGGGGTTGTATCACTTTTACCTTTTGATCCATCAATCTCATCGGTTCAGAAGGGGTTTCCTAATTGTCCTCATAGGGCAGTCAAAGTTATAGTATGAGTCACTGACATCGTTATTTTCAAAGACAATATTTTTTGGATCTGCATTAGTTAAAATCGACGAAAAGAAAAAAACGAAAAAGAAGAAAGGGAATGGAAAAGATGAAAAAAAGAAAAGGGAAATGATTGGAAAATTCAAAAGTGCATTTTATTGATAAAGATACTGAAATGAAACATGTGCGCCCTTTTGACAATAAATCATCTTAAAGCCTTAGGCAGAGCAATAGGATTTGCATTACAAAATCATTTTGAATCAAACATCACGGGAACCTCAACAATCTCCCAATTTCCAAGTTCTTCATTTAGAGGGCAAGAGTGGACAAGGTTGACAATATTGTCTTCAGCACTGCGATCATCTTTGACAGTTGCTATCTGGTTTGGGTTCAACATTCTTGCGCTCTGAAAGCTTTGTCTGATGTCGCAAATAGAGACATTCTTATCATTTGGTTCCCTGCCTTCCGATTTAGCTATTAGGGGTTGGTCCCCAAACTCCTCAGTAATGACATTGACTGCTGGACCTCCATGACCTGAAAGGGGATTATTACCCACATTAGGGCCATCCTCTTTAAAACTCAATAATTTGGCATTGATCAGATCCTGAACCACGTACTTCAAGGCTTTGCAGTTTTCAGTTGTGTGACCTACTACCCTTGCATGATACTCACATTTGGCGTTTGGGTCATACCCTCTTGGAAAGGGGGGTTGGAGCGATTTCATTGAGCGCGGGGAGACCAAGGAATTACTGATGAGGTGATGGAATAAATTAGTACAGGTCATGGGAATAGGGTCAAATTAGACTGCTTTTCTCTCTTGGTCGTTTGGCTGTTTCTGGCTTTGGTTTGGCTGAGTGGGTGGATTATGAGAGGCAGTGGCAATGTATGGAGGTGGAAAATAAGGGTATGGGAAAGGCTGTGGGAAGCTAGTAAAGAAATGGGGTGACTTTCCTTGGGTATGTCCTCCCTGGCTCGTCATCACAACATTAGTTTCCTCTTTCTTCCTCTTCATGAAGTTTGTAGGGGGTTTCTTGGCATCACTTACTCCAGCAGAATTGTGGGCAATCTTTCCGTTTCTCATACCTCCTTCAACCCTTTCCCCTACAATGACCATATCTGAAAAGTTTGACGATACACTTCCGATCATTTTGTCATAGAAAGGGTGATTGAAGAGTATCCATGAACATAGCCACCATTTCTTTTTCGATCAGAGGCGGTTCCACTTGGGCTGCCAATCCTCTCCATCATTGGGCATATTCTTTAAAAGTCTCATTGTCCCTTTTCATCATATTTTGCAACTGCATTCTATCAGGAGCCATATCAATGTTGTATTTATATTGCTTCAAGAAAGCATCTGGCAAATCCTTGCAACAGCGAATATGAGATCGCTCAAGGTGTGTATACCAACTCGACGCTGCCCCTGTTAAACTATCCTAAAAAAAGTGAACCAGAAGTTTGTCATCATGTGCATAAGATGCCATTTTCCTACAGTACATGGTCAAGTGGCTTTTTGGGAAAGTTGTCCCTTTATACTTATCAAAGTCTGGCGCTTTGAACTTTGGCGGTACGATCACATCTGGTACGAGACAAAGATCTGAAGCATTACTTGAACCGAGATAACCTGCTCCTTCTACAGCTCTTAGTCTATCTTCAAGAATCTGCCACTTAGTATCAGGCCATTGGTTCCCGACTGGGACACTCAGATTGGATCCCCCCATGGCTGGAGACTAGGCAAAATGGTTAGTTTGGAGATTTAATGGGTTTCCTTGAACATAATAGCGGTGGACAAATGGTCGGGGATTCACCACGGGGGTCACTACGGGCGTACTGACTACTTGAGTATTCCCGACATGGGATGGAACATAGCCAGGTGGAAAGGTGTATGTCATGAAGATAGGAGTTGAGCCTTGAACTGGTATGGTTTCAGTACGTGAACCGGATCCTTGAGGCTGAGCTACATCATGTACCACAAGTGCTTGAGAATCAGTTTCTACAGAGTTATTGTTAGCAACTGGCGGTGTGTAACCGGTTGGGAGACCAAATAGCGGGAACTGTTGTGCCTGGAGGCCTTCAGGATTATGGTTCGCAGTATCATCATTGGCCACAGGTGGCATATAACCAGGTGGGAGTCCGTAAAGTGGGAACTGCGGTACTTGATTCTGAGGGTTGCCAGTTGGTGAATGTGTAGGACCATGTGGGTAAATTGTGAAAGGTACCATCATCCCTTGAGCATTGAGACCATATTGCAACTGCATTGGACTGAAGCCAAGCGAGTGGGAAGGTGTATCTTGACTTTCATCATTTACCGCTGGAGATACCCCATCTGTGGTCTTGTCTTTGTCTAAAGACTGCAGAAGCTCTAAAACCTTGCTCATTTGTTCCTTCAGCTGGTTGACATCATCTTTCATCTCTTGGTCATCCATGATCTTTGATTGAGAGCGAGTTCGATAAAGGTGTCGAAGAACCAGTTTGTTCAATTATTTTCAGGCGATTTAAAAAAAATGATATGAGTATGTAAGAAAAGAAAAATGAATGAATGGATGTGGATGCATGGATCTATTTATTTGTGCCAGGGAACCGTAAGCCTCATTGTTTTGGCACGTATGAGTTTTTTTGAAACTATTTTACTACTTGATCTCATATTATTTTGCCGATCACAATCTAGCTCTTCCTTACGATTTCTTGGCGAGCCTACCCAGAAATTAAATGAAATGAGGATGGATGCAATATGCTAAAGTTCACTAATATCAAACTTTATCATGTTGATTATAAAAGAATGCATGGGCATGCAGAGTAATGCAATTACTAATGAAATGGACAACAAACAAAATGTGATATGCCTATTTTTTGAAATATTGTAAATGATGGAATGCCTATGCTACTGATGAAAATTTGTTTTTTTTTTTTTAAGAAAGAAAGGTCAACCGGAAAAAAAGACCACCTCGTTGTGTCCTAAATAAAATTAACCTAAATCAGAGGATTTCTACTTCTAAGGGCCTATAAATCATCCGACATGTTAGCACTTTTACAGGTGGTACTAATAACTTTCTCACCAAAGGTCTCTAGAGCCAAATACCATTTCGGGATGTGACCACCAATAGGAAGAAGATCCTACGTGTGGGCACCCACGGAACAGTCGCACTCTAAATGAGGTTCTCATGATACCCAAATCGAAAGTAGATCCGAAGTGACTATCACTAACAACCTCTTACTCCCTAAGCTGCACTCGGGCCCGGGTATAGGGTCCCACTCATAAGTGTATGTAAAAGATGTGTAAGTGAGTGTGTGATGGAGGCAACCTAAAATTACCCAAGCTGCAAAACAAATAAAATATACAAAAATATGGTCTTCTAAACTAAGGTTCAATATATGCATAATATTCACAACAAATATTCACAAAAGAACAATAAATAAAATAAAACAAAGAAGGGGAACTAAACATAAAAGTTAACTACTTAGCACAATTAATTATTTAGGCTTGACTCTCTAAAAAGATCCCTAGTGGAGTCGCCAGCTGTAGCGACCGAAAAATCCGGTGGGATTTGTTCGAGTTTAATGGAGCCGCCACCAATAATTTATTTCATAGGAAAAATATTGGAAAAAACCTTTTTTGAAGAAGAATGGTCCTTGAGGCCGGATTTGGGTTCGGGAGTCAATTATGCGTAGGGAAGGTATTAGCACCCCACGACATCCTTTCAAAAAAAGGTTACCTTTAATTAATTGTGCAAAATTTATATTAACTTCTAAAAAAATATTTATTTCCCTTTTATTTAAAAAAAAGACAAGGATTTACAATGATGAAATAAATAAAAAAAAGGGCTTAATAAAAGTTGTTTATTTTTGTGCTTGACAGGAGTGTGCTCCAGCTCCTACGTATCTCCAGGTGCAGTGGAGAAATCAAAGGCTACGTAGTTCTTGGGTAAAAAATGGTTGTGTGTTAGTTGATTTTAATTAATCAATTTGTGACTTAATTTTTATGGTTTGCGTAGTGATTAAACCAAAAGTGGATTTGGCGTAATCACTACTAATATTTTAAGATATTTTATTTAGATTGTTGTAATGACCAAACCAAAAGAGGATTTGGGGTAGTCATTGATTTTAAGTTTTTTTAAAAGGGTTTGCATAGTGACCAAACCAAAAGCGGATTTGGCGTTGTCACTACTAATTAGATTTTTTATTAGGATTTTATGATGACCAAACAAAAAGAGGATTTGAGATAGTCATCGAAAAAAGTTTGCGTGATGACCAAACATAAAATGAATTTGGTGTAGTCACTACTAGTATTTATTCAAGAAGATTGAAGAATTTTACAATAAAAAAGTATGGTTAATAAATAAAAGGGATGAGGGGGACATTCACATGTTTTTTTTTTGCTAGGATCCCTAGATTGGGTCAAAACCAGTGGGCTGAAGCCCAAAATTTATAAGCTGAACCAAGATAAAAAAAAATAGACAGAATTGATAAATAATTAAACAAAAACGAATAAAATGAAAATAAAAGGGTGAGGGTGTGTTTCACGATGGGCTAAGGCCCAAGGTTTACAAACAAAAATAAAAAACAGAATGGATGAAATAAAAGAAATAGATGGAACAAGAAAAACTAAAGGGGAGGGGTGGCTTCAGATGAGAACCCTAAGATTTAAGAAGGAAATCACAGAGAAAGAGGGAAAGGGAGAAACGGCGCAGGGGGGAAGGAGGAGAAGGAGGCGAGGCGTGTCGCTGCCATTAGCCCTTGGCGTCCGCGATCGAGAAGGAGAGGGGAGGGACCGGTCGCGAAGGAGAGGGAAGGAGAAAGTGAGAGAGATCGTGGGAGAGGGAGGAAGGGAATCGCGAGAGAGAGAGACTGAGAGGAAGAGGGAGTGGGTGCAAGAGAGGGAGAAGGGGAATCGCGAGAGAGAGAGAGAGAGAGACTGAGAGGAAGAAGCCAAAACAGGAAGAAAAGGGGGAGATACAGGACTGAGGGGGAGAGAGAAAACAGGGAGGAAATGGGGTGCAGAGGAGAGGGAGAAGGGGAGAGGGAGGTCGAGAGAGGGAGAGGAAGAGGGAGATGCAGGGCTGAGAGGGAGAGGGAGAGGGAGATGCGAACCTTCTTCTTCTTCTCCTCCTCCTTCTTCTTCTTCTTCTTCTTCTCTGATTATGTTTTCTTCTTCCTCTGTGCTTCTTCTTTTTCGCTTTTTCTTAATCTTTCTCTGTGTTTGGGTTGAATTAAGACTCCAATGTGAAGTCCTTAATTCTTTGTTTGGCGGTCGAAATCTCAAAAAAAATTATCAAAAATTCCTCCTTAATTCTCTGTAATTCTGTGGTATTTATAGGAATATTTTGATGGTGCAGGGGCTCTATTGAGACTAAGGCTATTGACCTTTGCATTGGCCATTTGTTGTATGGTTGGTGGTGGCAGAGTAGTGCCTGCAAAGCTGCTATGTCTTGGCAAAAATGGGAAAAGGCTAGGAGCATGGAGAAAGGGGACATTGGCTTGTTCCTCAAAGTGTGGCTGTTGTTAGTGTTGTTGGTTGCCATGTGCCCCTACTTTGTTTTGTTTTTTTCTTTTTTTCTTTATTTCTGTTTTGTTTTGTTATTTGTTTTGTTTTTGTTTCTGTTTAATTCATTCAAACATTGGTCTGTATATATATTTTTGACATGTAATGGACATTGGACATTGGTTATATTTTGGGCTTGCTTGACTATTTGCACCTCTTTTTTTATTGCAATTGGGCTGAAATTAGCCCAAAGGATTAACACAAAAATGAACCCAAAATTTGTTGCTAAGAATAAAGTAAAAACAAAAATAAAAATAAATTACAAGAGGTAGGTGGACAAAATTGGGGTATAACACTGAACATATTTTTAAGCTTAAAAAGGCTCTGTACGGTCTTAAGCAAGCTCCAAGAGCTTGGTATGATAGACTAAGTTCCTTTTTAATAGAAAATGGTTTAACTAGAGGTCAAGTAGACACTACTCTATTTAGAAAAACATCAAACAAGCATTTTATACTTGTTTAAATCTATGTTGATGATATCATTTTTGGAGCTACTAATGAAAGCCTTTGCAAAGAATTTTCAAAGTTAATGCAGGCTGAATTTGAAATGAGCATGATTGGAGAATTGAAGTTCTTCCTTGGAATTCAAATCAAGCAATGCAATGATGGTATTTATATATATCAAAGCAAATACATCAAGGAATTGCTCAAGAAATTCAAGATGGTTGATTGCAAGCCAATGTGCACACCTATGCATCTCACTTGTATACTTGGTAAAGATGAAACTGATAAGAAGGTAGATCAGAAAATGTACAGAGGTATGATTGGATCTCTACTTTATCTTACTGCTTCAAGACCCGATATTATGTTCAGCGTCTGTTCGTGTGCTAGATTTCAATCTGATCCTAGAGAATCACACTTGAATGCGGTTAAAAGAATATTTAGATATTTACATGGATCTACTAATCTTCGTTTGCTTTATAAGAAATCAAAAGATTACAAGTTAGTAGGATTCTGTGATGTTGACTTTGCTGGAGACCGAATTGAAAGAAAGAGCACAAGTGGAGGCTGCCAATTCCTTAGAGCAAATCTTGTGTCTTGGTCAAGCAAAAGACAAAGCACCATTGCACTCTCAACAGCAGAAGCTGAATACATCTCAGCAGCAAGTTGCAGCTCTCAACTTCTGTGGATGAAATATCAACTTGAAGACTACTTGATAAAAGAGAGTAACATTCCAATCTTTTGTGATAATACATCTGCAATTTGTCTTACTAAAAATCCAATATTGCATTCTAGAGCAAAGCACATTGAGATTAAGCATAACTTCATAAGAGACTATGTTTAGAAGGGTGTACTTGAAATTAAATTTGTAGACACTGATCATCAGTGGGCTGACATTTTCACAAAACCCCTAGCTGAAGATAGACTCAATTTATAAGAAGAAATTTAAATTTTCATCTTATAAAAGAATGACTAATCTCAGTGTCTTGTGAAATATATCATTCAGCATCTGGTATGACATAAGCATTAACACGTGTAAACATATGATATGTAATTCACATTGCATAACTCAGCATCCAGTGAATTCGTTGCGTGCATCCGAGCACACACGTGTCACACGCGTGTGGGACAGAAGCATCTCAACACACCTGAGTCATGATTGAATTTGTGTTTTCTATAAAATCTTTTTCTTGATTTACTTTATTTTGGCAACTGCATTTAATGAAAAGAGAATTTTTTTTTTTATTTAATTATATCGAGGGAAATGTGAAGCGGTTTTGAAAAAGTAACTGTACCTTTTGTTTCAAAACTTTCCCACTACTCCACTTCTTTTGCACCACTCTGTACCCTCTGTCTTCTCTGTCTTCTCTGCGAAAAACTGTTTTCCCTCTTTCTCTTCTGTGCCCTCTGTTAAAACCCTAAACCTCCATCACCTTTACGGCAACCATGGCTGATGTTAAAATCGGAGAAAACAATGATATTTACGCACTATGACTGAAGGAAAAGTCCTGATTGAAAATAGGATTGATTTGGAGAAGTTCAAGCTCTATGGTTTTAATTTCGATGATGGATTAAGGGCTTTGGGCTGGTCAAACAACTTCTTTTGGAAGCCAGTTGAAGTTTTGGTTACTGCTATCAAGGAACTATGGGGAAACATTCGTATGTTCAAAGGTGGTATTATCGAAGGCCATATTAGAGGTTTTAAATTGGTGTTTACTATTAACAATATTGCTGATACTATTGAGTGTCCATGTGAAGGAATCATTTTCTACACTGGTTGGGAAAATGCCTTCAATGGAATGGAAAATGTCAATGAGGCTTTGTTTGAGAATTATCAATAGTTGAAGAAATCTGAGGAATCACCGTCTGCCAAGCATCTTTAGAGTCACTATAGGGTGCTTCACAAGATAATCTTCAAGAGTGTTCTTCTGAAGGCTGGGTCTAGTGACATTGTAAACTATGAACAAAAGTTCATAATGAGAAACTATATGGCAAAGCACAAGATAAATCTGCCAAGGTTGATCTTTAACAATCTGGTCAGTGCACTTGTCAATTCAAGGAAGGGTTCTGCTGAAGTAAAACAAATCAACAAGAGCATTTCTTATGGTGTTCTTCTTACTGCGATGATGATTAAAGATGGAATTGCAAGAAAGCTTGGAGCTTTGCAAGCAGAAGAAAGGGAAAAATATTTCGGATTAGGTGTTATTGTTCGTCTTGATGTCTTTGGAGTCAATAGTTTGGTGAGAATGAAACTTGTCACTGGTGATATGATTAAGCAAGTAAAGCAAGAACAGGAAGAAGTAGCTGGTGCTACTGTTGGTGAAGTTGTGAAGAAACCCACTAGAAGCTCAGTATCTGGTGTAAAAAGAACTGGTCAGTCTCCAGCCAGGGAGACAAGGAGCAAGAAGAAGAAGGTGCCTCCTGCACCAAGAAGGAAAGAGGATGAGGATAAAGTCCCCATCAGAAACATCATGGAGAAGAAGAGAAAGGCAGAAGCTGAAAAGCACATCTCAGCATCTGGTCCTAGGAAGCAAGCTCCTCCGCCTCCTCCTCCTGCTATTTCCCCTCAAAGCAAGAAAAGGAGATTGCTTAGGATTTTTTAGAAGCATACTCCAAAGGCACTTGACTTTACAGTTGATGAACCTGTTATTGCCTTTGGTTCTGATGATGCTATTACTGCCCCACCATTATCTGTTTCCACACCACAAACACACTCCACACAACCTCCATCCACCAAACCACAATCCCCCAAGAAAACCACCAAATCACAAGTCATTACCCTTATCACTCAACAACCACCACTTCCTCCATACTACCAAAACAAATTCATTAAACCATGCATCACCCCCTCAGGAACCATTTCATGGTACTTGGGTAACCAATCACCCAAACCTACCCAAACTTTAGCCCCACCAGAAACACTTACATTACCCAAACCACAATCCTCTGCATCCTCAAACATTTCTCTCACATCATACATTTCCTCATCTCACTCTCACCCCTTCAATCAGCTTTTCAAAATCACTCCCAATAAACCCAAAACTTACAAAGTCAAAATGATTTCCACTCTTGCTCTCACCTCCTCATCCAACACTACCACTCCTACATCATAAACCACTTCTTTTGGTGCATCAAGGTCTATGTTGAATGTTGATAATAGACTAAGGCTCGCAAGAAATGAAGAGTATCATTCTATATATGATCACCCTTCTCTCTGGCATTTGAAAACCTTTACTTCCGAGGTTGCAAGACTGGAAATTGTTCCTTTCAGTTACAATCACGGGCTGAAGACTACATTTGGTGGAAGGTTGAGACCTCCTCCAAACCGAGGAATTCTTCCATTCTCTATTGATCTCCCTCAGAATCTGCCACAACATGAACCTCTCACTCTGAAAGAGTGTGGAAGGTGTATCTCCGATGAAGAAAGGGCCTTCATGACTCACTTCCTAGAAATGAAGAGGCTTGAGTTAGTTTTTCTGAACAAAGATCCCTCCTCAGCATCTGTCAAAATTGTGCCTGATAGGCAAAGGTGGTTTCCATGGTTAATTCCCGAGAAGAGGAAGAATAAACCACTTGGAAGACTTCCAAAGATAATGACTCTCAAAGAGTTTAAAGAAGCCCCGAGAAAATACAACTTAAAGGCCTTCTCTCATAAAAAGGTTAGAAAGTTGTCTGAGAACCATGCTATGCAAGTCTACCTGACCAAGATCAAGAGAGATTCTAGATGCACTGGTTCTTCTGGTTGTTGTAATGCAGAGAAAGCCACTATTCCAACTGTTGGCTCTATCAGCAGAGTATCTGGCACAAATCTTGCCATTTTGCATATTGATGATATGATATAGTGCTCTGTCATTAGGCCTCCCAGTTTTACCAAACTGCAACAACAATGGGGAGATATTAGTAAACATCTTGATATTGGATTCAATTGGAGTCAAATGGGAATGCTTGGAAAGACGAGGCTATTCTGCCTCATCTGAAGCCTATTACTCAAGATGAAGATGATAAAGAGAATTTGAGAAGGATTTATCTATCTGAGAATGATGTTCTCAACACTTGTCTTGCTGAAACTGAAGAATTTCTGAGAAGAGATTTTGCAGAAGCTGAGCTTGCCAGATTTGATGCCTATGTTGATGAGTTGTTCAAGTACAGGGAAACTGTATTTCTGAATATGGTTTACCCAGAGGAATTGGTGCTTAGATGGAAAGAAAATCTGGAGTTTGAGAAACAGGAGCTAGAAAGACTCATCAAATGGAGTGTACCAAATGATGATTTCTTTCTGCAAAACAAGGAGAAAAAGGAAAGGAGATGAAGTTTGTCTCAAAGAGTTTTAATGGAGCATCAGAAGCTGACTACCAGAAGATGGCAACTGGCCATTATTAAGCATGTTGAAAGGGTTCCAGAACCTGCTCCTCCAGCTGCAGATGATGAACCTGCCATCATGTCTAGAGCACAGTATGAGAATTTAATTGCTATAACTCAGAAGGTGACTCATTTGGAGAATACTATGAACATGCTCATGGAAAGACTTAGCCAAATCCTTCCTTCTCCACCTTAAATTTTTTTTCCCCTTTATTTCAAGTGTTTTGTATTATTTTTCAATTTGGTACAATTATCCTTTTTGCACTTGATACTATTATCCTTTGAATGATCTGACCTTTACCTTCAAATTTTTCTTATTATTTACTATGTTTTGACTATGATGTGTTTTACACTCTTTTTGTCCGATGATAAAAGGGGGAGTAAAAGTAAGGTCTGATGAACGTGCTTAAAGATCTGATGAATGCGCTTAAGTAACACATATCATGCATCATTCATCATACATAGTATATTTTTAGTTGCTCTGATATTCATTGCTACAATTATATTCTGTTATTGGTACAATGATCCTGAGATCATTGTATGTATATCAGAATATTTGATTATATCAGAGTATATTTTTAGTTGCTCTGATATTCATTGCTACAATTAAATATATGTTCTGATACATGTATGTATTGTGTTTTCATACAAATGCTCTGATACTTAAAAATATTTGATTATATCAGAGTATGTTGATCTCAGGGGGAGACCCTTAAAATTATCTTTGAAACTAAATTGTTCATCAACCTTGAATATTTGTCATCATCAAAAAAAGGGAGATTGTTGGAACCTAAACGATTAAGAAGTTTAGACCCTCATTAATTTTGATGATAACAAAGTATTTGCAAGTGAATAATTTAACTTCTAATAAGTCTTGAAGTGTGTAGGTATTAAAATCATTCATGTTTTATGACTCACTCAAGCAAGAAGAAGAATTTTCACAAGAAGATGAATACATTCCTATGTGTCTGCATCCGATTCACTCAAGCATCTTGTTATATGCACTCTTAGCGAGCGTCCGGTAGTGTGATCTTTATGACACGTGGTTACTCAATTGTTGCGAGTGTCCGTTTGATTTCTGAGCGAGCATTTGGTCTTTTAATGAATCACGTGATGATCATGTTTATTCTCTCTGCCCTCAGCTTTCCTGGAATGAACTTCGAATTTGATTTTATGCTCTCAATTTGTTGTACGAGGTATCAAAGATGACACCTTTAGAATAAGACAAATTCGTACTTGGCGATTGTGTGAAAAGCAGATAGTACCATAACAGAAATATGTACTATTTTGATATTCTCTGAAAAGGAAGAAAAGGACGTAATTTCAAATTACCTCACCCAATAATCTGGAGCTGAAATATCTGCAACGGTATTATCCTCAAGACTCCCATAAATACCTCAAGGTCTTCATTGAAGAAGGCTAGAAACTACATTCTGAAAAAACTATTACTCAAGTGAGCAATCAAGTTTCGTACCAAGTTTCTGGAAACCAAGAACTGAACTTCAGCGTCTTATATTCTTTCTTTTAGAAAGCTATTGTTTTGAGCTTAAGTTTTTATCCTCTCTGTGAGAGTTATTTGATTATATTCCAAACATCTTTGTGAAAGTCGTATTGCCTAGTTACAGGCTTGGTTCCTCAAAGGCTCGAACGTACTGAGACGTTTTGAGAAGTTAAGAGTATTGTCAAGTTTGTGACAGTAGAATACTTTTAAGAAATTTGCAATCTGTTGATTATAGTGAAAATCCTTCAGGAACGAAGGGACTAGACGTAGCTACCAGTTTGGTGGTGAACTAGTATAAATCTCTGTGTCTCTTGATTTACTGTTTTACAGTTACTTTTGTCTTGCAAAGAAAAACAAATTTTTATAAACACATTTCCAGCGTCCGGTTATATTTCTGCATCCGATAACAAACAGTTTTCAAAACAAAGTGTTTTTATCTTAAAGTTTGCGAAAAGTTTTCAACACAATTCAACTCCCCTTCTTGTGTTCACGTTCACAGACATTGTTTTGCTACAAGTAAAATACCTACGAAATTGCCCCAACAACGTTTCTACGTCTACATAAAGCTATGAGTTTAAATAATTCACAAAGAACAGGTGGTTTGGCTAAGTCTTGTATCTTGCGTTTGAGTAAATGTCAAGCTTAAGACCCTTAACATCAACATAAATTTGCAAGAGCTTTGATGCTAGCACGGAATTTTGATTTATGTGCTACCAGATTGCCCTGCAATATTGTTTGGAGAAAATACTTTAATTCAATCAAATAACTTTAATTAGAATTATTTTTTAATAGGCAAATGTTAGTGGTTAGTTTTTGTTAGGGGGAGGGGGATTTTTGTTAGCGGCAGGATTCGAACCCTGCATCTCCTGCTTAATAACTTTAATTAGATTTAATAAGTTGTATACATGAAACATTTAAAAACTGTGTAAGGAATACCTCTTCATCTCAAGCTATTTCAGCCCAGCAATCATCTACAAAATTAGAGAATTATGGATCAAGTTTAACTTCGATGTCATATGCCATTTTGCAATGTAAAAGAAAGTAAAAAATTTAAAATTTAAAAAAAAAAACTACTAAATCTTGAAACAAAGAGTTGTTTTTTCATGTACCTATGTTGAGATAAGTGTATTCAAACTTGGAAAGACCATTGGAAACAAGGGCATCTGCCTTAAAACCATATGGAAAATTTGCAATTAGGTTGTAACGTAATATTGAATGTATTGGTCTCAGATCTTATCCAACAACTCTACTGATTTGATCATTTAATAAAAAATTGAAGTGGCACGAGCACGACAGTTCTCTTCTTTATTCTTTGTTGTTGTTTTTTCTCCAGTTATGTTTGTTGCTGCTATTTTATTTTTGATTTCACAGGTTATTAACTATTGAATTGGATCATTCTCATGTTGTTGATTTTATTATTAGGCTTAAATATATTTTTAGTCCGTACAAATATAGTGTGTTTTTATTTTAGTCCTTATAAATAAATTTATTTATTTATAGTCCTTTTGACCAAATTCACAAGAAAATCGGTAAGACAATGTTGTGTTTTATGTGGATTTTGGTCGAAATAATAGTTTTTAGTTCTCCGGATCAAAATTCACAAAAAAATTGACACAAAAATGATGGGTTTTTTTTGCAAATTTTGCTATGAATTTTGGTCAAAATGACCAAAATCAAAATAAAATATTTTGTAGGGACAAAAAACAAACAAAAAATTTTACAGAGACTAAAATCAAAACTCTCTATATTTGCGGGGACCAAAATTATATTTAAGGCTTATTATTATTATTATTATTATTATTATTATTATTATTATTATTATTATTTCATTTTTGGATGCAAAGCACTTTTAGATTGAATGCTTTGTGTTCAGTTTTGATTTTCAGAGTAGGATTTAGGTTGAGAAATTACTATGTTTTCCATAACATGTATATTGAAATAATGTTAATTAAACTCCTTCACTGATTCATTACAGTAAATTATGAAATTCATTTTTATAATCATTTAACACATGATAAACACAAATAAGTTCATTACAGTAAATTATGAAATTCATTTTTATAATCATTTAACACATGATAAACACAAATAAGTTCATCAGAACTAACATGCTATCACATGTATAATCAATGAATCAACAAAAGTAATTATAAAAGACTCTAACATGGATATAAGATTCAATGGTGGTGTTTCACCTCCGTTTTTATTGTGCTTGCCAATTTCTTTTGGGTGTTGAATATACACAAATTACATTATTTTAAGTCTTAGAAATTATTATGAAAGTTCACAAGAACTTGCAATTTTTTCAGAAAATATATTCATCCAAATGGTGAGAAAGATCAACCTCAAGACATTGAAGAGGACGAATGATATTATATACATGTGTGGATGTCTATAATTTTCATCGATGATATATATTTCAAATTTAGAAGAAAGCTTATGTAAACTTCTAATATTTTATTTTTTGGATTTCCGTACTTAGAACATATATTGATAAAAGAATACCCATTTTGTCGAGACTTTTATTATTCAAGTTCTTTAGTATTTAATATTTTTATTTTGGATAAATGTATATTGTGTTATATTCTAGTTGTTTAAAAAGAATAGTTTATAATAATAGACGTTTAAATAAGCGTAACTATTACTATTTTTTAGCAAACAAAAATCGTTGCCTTGTTATTGGTATATGTTATATTTAAATTTAAACATTGCCTATAAACAGTTGCCTATTTGATAAACATCATCAAGAAATTGTTTTCTATAATACTCCCTCCATCCCATAATGAGTGTCACATTTACAAAAAAAATTGTCCCAAAATGAATGTCATATTAGCTTTATTAATTAATTTTTTCCAGTTCTTCCCTTCTTACCTATTTTAAAGTTATGTCTGCACAATTTTCTAGAAAAATAACAAGGCTAATTTGGTAAAATAGTCGTTTTCTCTCTTTTATTTATTGCTTCTCCTTAATCTGTGTGAAATCCTCTAATGTGACACTCATTGTGGGACGGAAGAAGTACTAATTAATAGATATTGTCTTAAAACTATCGCCTATAATAGCAGACAATATTAAGAAACTACTTGTATTGTTTAAATGTCTCAAAATTCGTTGCCTATATCGTTGACAAAAATCATTGCCTATGCTGTTGTCAAAAACAGCTGCCTACAATAATAAACAACAATTATAATGTAGTTGCCTAAATGTTCGAAAAAACCGATGCCTATAGAGTTGACAAAAATTTTTGCCTGACTTTATACTTGAAGCCATGCTTTTATTGATATTATGGCCTAAAGTGACAAAACTATTGCCCATAGGAACAGGCAGCAGCCGCATATAGCACACTTGAAAAACCATTGCCAATCGTTGTCTATTCTTCTGGCAACGGTTTTTAGTTGTTGCCTAGAACCTAAAATTTGTAGTGTTGTTGATTAATTATGTGTTGTTTTAATGTATCTCTACATAATATTCATAATTTATAGTTAATATAATTATATTAAATAAAATTATGTAATGATTTAATATTTGTCAACAAATAAATATTATTATTATTATTATTATTATTATTATTATTATTATTATTGAAATGAGATTAAAAAGGTTCTTCGATAAAATAAACAGGTGTATCAGTCATAATAGTTAGAAAGTAAATAACAATATAACATTCGATACGATTATCATTCCAGAGAATTATTATACTACACAGTTAATTATTACTAAATCCAAACAACAAATACAGCTTATCATTTTGAAGTTTAATCAAATGTAATTAATTGTGTGGGTTTTTTGGTAATATAGAGGGCCAAAGCCCAATTAATTGTATGTTTATTCATGTAGTACTAATTATCCTAAATCTCTTAATGATACAAATAATTAATTAACTGTTATCTTTTTGTGGCATTTTTAACTATTTATACAAATAAAGATGCGACTATATAATTCTATACTCAACACATTTAAATTGATACTAAAAGTTAAATCAGTTTATACTAAAAATATCAGAATAAAATTATAAAGCTTATCCAAATAAAATAATTAATTAATTTCCTTCAAAAAAAATAATAATTAATTAACACATTTGTATTGATACTCAGAATCAAATTGATGTAGTATTTGTTGCATAATAGTATGTTATTTAGTTTTTTTATCTTTTTATCAATTCCAACCATTTTTTTATAATATTTTAAGTACTAAGATTCACGTGACATGATAATAATATATTTATTTGTGGACAGAAATATTTCTTATTATTTCAATTGTGTGTAAATACATTCACTAGGAACGGGCCTTGGTATACTCCTTATTATATAGTCAAGTTAAGGCTAGCTAAAACTAATGGGCCTTAGTAACGGGCCTTTTACATGACAGCTAATAATTACAAATAACTACTATTTACAACACCTCTCTCAAGCTTGTGAATGGATATCTATCATTCCCAACATGCAAGTAAGTCGACTAAGACGTTGTATTGGCAAGCCCTTTGTTAACACATGAGCCAATTAGTTCCCAGAAGGAATGTACGCTGTTATTATCAATCTGCTATCTAGCTTTTCCTTGACAAAGTGCCGATCTATCTTAATGTGTTTTGCCCTACCGTGTTGAACAGGATTATGAGCAATATTGATAGCCAATTTGTTGTCACAAAACAACTTCATAGGGGCTTCATACTTTATCTTCAAGTCATCTAGCACAATCTTCAACCACAATAACTCACATATCCCATGTGCCATTGCTCTAAACCCTGTCTCAGCAATTTATCAAGCTACCACACTTTCCTTCTTACTTCTCCAAGCAACAAGTTTTCCACACAAGAATGAGCAATAGCCTGAGGTGGATCTTCTGTCACTCACTGAACCTGCATAATCTGCATCAGTATAAGCCTACATAATCAGACTTCCACCTTTGTTAAAGAAGAGTCCTCTTCCCGGAGTGGCTTTAAGATATTATAGGACACGATCTACGCATGTAGGTCTGTTGCTCTTGGATCATGCATAAACTGGCTCACAACACTAACAACATATGCCAAGTCCAGTCTAATGTGGGCTAAGTAGATCAACTTCCCTACTAGTCTCTAATATTGCACTGTTTCAACCTCATTCTGTGATTTTGCTCGATAGGAATGCCTGCAGGTTTACATTCAAGCTTTCTTGTTTCCTTTAAGAGGTCAAGAACATATTTCCTTTGAGAAATAAAAATGCCTTACTTGGAGTAGGCCACCTCTATCCCCAAGAAATACTTGAGTTTCCCAAGTCCTTCATCTCAAATTCTGCAGTTAATCTTTCCTTGAGCAATTGTCTCTCATCCAAATCATCTTCTGTAACAATAATATCATCAGCATAAACAAAAAGTACTGTAAGTTTTCCTCCCTGTGAATGTTTGAAGAAAAAGTGTATGATCTCCTTGGCTTTGCTTATAGCCAAGGCCCACCATTGTCTTCGAGAACCTTCCAAACCAAGCTCAAGGAGACTGTTTTAGCCCATATAAGGCTTTCCTCAATTTGCAAACCACGTTCTTTCCACTTGTGGGACCAAATCCTAGTGGAATATCCGTGTACACTTCCTCTTTCAAGTCTTTATGCAAGAAAGCATTCTTGAAATCAAACTGGTGTAGTTCCCACCTAAAGTGGGCAACAAAAGAGAGTAGGATACGAACATTGTTCATCTTTGCCATGGGAACAAACGTCTCCTCATAATCAATGCCATATGTCTAAGTGTATCCCTTTGCGATTAGTCTTGCCTTGTACCGATCAAGAGTACCATCTGATTTGTGCTTGACTACATAGATCCACTTGCAACTAACGGGCTTCTTGCCCCATGGTATCTTAACAATCTCCCAAGTTCCATTATTCTCAAGTGCTTTCATCTCCTTAACCATAGCTTGAACCCAATTTTTATCCTTTAGTGCCTTTTGCACAGATGCCGAGATTCTCACAGAGTCAACAGCCACAATAAAACACTGATACTACAGGGAAAGATGTTTAGAAGAAACAAATTGAGAAACATGATACTTAGCACAAGACTTTTTCCCCTTTCTCAAAGCAACAGGTAAGTCATCAGGATCAGGATCAAGAGTATCAGTAATCAGAGAATCAGAAGTAGAGGGTTCACTTTCAGTACTTACCTCTGATTCAGACGGTTGGAGTTGATTTTGGACTAGGTCGGGTTTTTCTCTCCTCTGATAAGTCAATGTAGGCTCACTAGCCTTGTTCTTCACTGGTGCCAAAGGTGTTGTCTTCCACACTTCGGTCTTAGTTAGAGTCTCAGTCTCCTAATTTACAAGTTTGGCTTCAGCACAAGCGTTTAGGAAATCCTCCATTTTCTTTAATTAAGTCAATGTTTCTACCTTTGTTTTTGCAACAGTTTGTTGAGTCCTTTAAGTATGACATTTGTCAATTTGCTAAATACCGTCGTGTTACTTTTCCTTCTCATTTTAATAAAACAGCTGAACCATTTGATCTTATTCACTCTGATGTTTGGGGTCCTTCCCCAGTTTTTAATATTTCTAGTGCAAGATGGTCTATGTCTTTTATCCATGATTGTACTCGCGTAACTTGGCTGTTTTTTATGAAAGATAAATATGAGGTATCCCAATTGTTTATTCAATTTTATAATATGACACAAGTTCAATTTGGAAGAGGCATTAAAAGAATTTGTTCGAATTATGGTCTAACAGTTTCCTTCTGTTCTTATCATGCAGAGTCTTAAATCTCAGGTATTTGGCTGTGTGGTTTTGTCCATGTTCATCCACAACACCGAAATAAGTTGGATTCTCATGCAGTCCGGTGTGTTTTTCTGGATTATGCCCCTAACAAAAGGGGGTACAAGTGTTATCATCCACAGAGTCGTAAGTCCTTTGTTTCTATGAATGCCACGTTCCACCAGCATGTCTCATTTTTCACTCGTCCTCAGCTTCATGGGAGGAGCAATGAATCTAATTATAATTTGGAATCTGAGTTCGAGCTCGAGTTTCTCTTCCTTGGTCCTTGGCTGGGTGAGTCACCTGTTTCGGACTCTCCTGGTCTTCCTTTGTCCCCTATGCCTTCTGTTCCTCCTTATCTTAGTCTGTCTGTTCCTCCTGTGTCACCTATGTCTTTTGTTTTGCAGGAAATGACACCTTTGGCACTAACTCGTTCATCAGACATCGCCACCGACACCACCACCACCGGGTCTGTCCAGTTTTTGGATTCTGGTCCTAATGGTGTGGTTGCTAAAATGGTTGGAGCAGTGTATGGTGGTGTTTTGTCGTTTCTAGTTGCAAATAGTAGAAGAAAAAACGTGGTTCTGTCTTAGTTCAGCTTATGGTCTCACGGTTTTCTTCTGTTCTTATCATGCAGAGTCTTGAGTCTTAGGTATTTGGCTGTGTGGCTTTTGTCCATGTTCATCCACAACACCGAAATAAGTTGGATTCTCGTGCAGTCCGATGTGTGTTTCTAGATTATGCCCCTAACAAAAGGAGGTACTGTGACAGTCCAGGAAATAAAATAAGTAAAGAAATATTTAGAAAAATCCTAAATGATGAAAATAGGCTAAAAGGGACAAAAGTGCCCCTAGGGAAGATGAGGAAACTAGAAAGTTCTAGAAAATAAAAATCTAGATATTTTTAGTAAAGCATTCATCGCGACGCGATGGACCTGTCGTACCCTAATTTTGTCCGGCCTCTTTCTTTTAATTTATTTTTGCTTATTAAAATTAGTAGTAGTAATATTAAATAAATAAATAAATAAATAAATAAATAAAAATAATATTTTTGGTCTCATAGAATGAATAAAGAAAATAAAAAAATAAGGCAAAAAAGAAAGAAATAGAAAAAATAAGGCAAAAGATCCTCTTTCATCCCTTTCCTTTTCAGAAAGCATATTTTGGAGAATCAATCAAATCTCTCTTTCTTAATCTAACACCAAATCACACCAAATCCCATTTTTTCGATAATATGTCTCAGATTTATGGAGATTCGGTTGAGAGGAAAACATGGACATCCAGAACCAAATCAGGGAGTGATTCTATTCTCCTTTTCTTCATTTATTTCCTTTTATTCCCAGTTTATTTTGATCCTGATCTTTTTTTATTTCTGTAACAGATTCGAAGAATGTTATAAAAGCCTCTCAAAGAGGAGAAAAAGAGGGGGGCGAACCGATGAGAGTTTTCGGGATCTGAAAAAAGTCACCAAGAGAGCGTTCTGGATCTCAAAAAAAAGGGAAGTTGATTTTTGAATCTGAGGAGAGACAGAAGCGAGAGCAAGGCCGCTGCTGAGATCTTTGTGAGGCCACAAAAGAAAAACAAACACTCTTAGTTTTAGGTGGATTTAATTTTTTGCTACCCTGTAAATTTCTAGGTCCCGAGTTGTTCGCCCAGGTTTCATCTCCTTCTCATATTTTTTTTTCTTTTTTTGATCTGTAATAGCAATTCAGATTGTTAGCCTTAAACTATTCTATTATATTTCTTCAGCTTGCTTTATTTTTTATTAACTTTTTTTATTTATCTTTCTATTTGGATCGTGTTTATTTGTTGCTGCTGAGTTTTTTTTTTTTTTTATCTTCTCATTTTACATCATGTGAGGCTCGAAGCTAGTGTTAGGGTTTGGCCTCCCAATGGGGCCAAACCTTGTAGGGACCGAATTGCAAATTTCCCATTAAGAGGGGCATCAAAGCGAAAAAGGAAAGTTTCCACCTTTTTTCATTTATATGTTTTTTTCTTTAATAAGTTAACATAATCGAAATCATGTTTATTTTCTTTTCCAAAGTTTCCTTTTTTTTTCATTTCTGTGTTACTTTTAAAAAAGGGATGAAGTAATAATATTAAAAAATAAATTTTTCTGGATTGTAACAAAAATAATAATAAAGCTTTCTTTTTGAAACGAAGTACTTTCCTTTTTTAAATAAATTAGTTTTTAGGCACAATTGCTAATAAAACCAAAGAGGGAATCAATTTTAGGCAAAGATTTTTTTCGAATAATTAAAGGTACCATTTTTATGGGCGTTTTAGGGGTGCTAGTACCTTCCTTATGCGTAACCAACTCTCGAGCTTAAAATCTAGTTCAAAGACCTTTTTCCTCGTTAAATTCAAAAAAATTCAAAAAAATAGGTTTTCCAATGTTTCCTATAAAAAAAATATTGGTGGCAGCTCCATTTAATTTTTAAGGTGGTTGTCACAGCTGGCGACTCCACTTGGGACTTTAGAGAGTTAGGCCCTATGATTGCTTATATGATTTGTTTGCCTTATTAAATGAATTATTCTCTTTTTGTTTTTATTCCTATTCGTTTATTTGTATATATGTTTGTATACTTGAATCCTAGGATAGAAAATATGCATTAAAAAAAATATTTTTCTATTTTTTTATTTGTGATTCATTCTCTTTCATTTGTTTTTTTTTTCTTTCTTGTAAATATTATGTATGTCTATGCATTTGAAACCTTAGGGTAGAAGACATGTATATATATTGTATTTTTTTGCAGCTGGTAGTTTTAAGTTTGCTCTTTCACACACTTCACCTTATACACTTTATTTACACATACTATGAGTGGGTGCCCTATACCCGGGCCCGAGTGAACCTTAAATTAGGAGAGACTGTGTAATGGGTGCTCTGCTAGACGTACGACCAGTAGGTTCCTATGAAAGTCTCACCTAGAGTTTGGCTTCATTTGAGAAAAAACCATCCTTTAATAATATACTTATTATTTGTGGTAACATTTTCAAATGGGACCTTTGGCTCTAGGGACCTTTTAGATTAGTAACTTAAATCCACTCAATCGAAAGACACTTATGTGGACCATAGATCATTTTTAAGGAGCTACCGGCCCATATCACAAAAGGAGCATACCTTATCCCATTTTCCACGTGATAAAAGTCGTATGACCTAAGATCTTAGGAAATACCGGCCTACGTCACAAGGGGCACACTCTGCCCGGTTTTTCCTTTATCCATTTATTTTCCATCCATATTTCAAAAATTGTGAAAGATAATAAATAATATTTTTCTCCAAAAAATATATTATTTGTTATTCTTCTTTGCAAAAAAAAACACAGTTTCAAAAAATATTCTCCCTTCTCATTCTTTTCCTCTCAAAAAAAAATAATAATAAATTTTCAAAAAGAACAAAAGGTAATTTCTCCTTTTTTTAACGATGTTTCTCATTATCCTTGCATTCATTTTATTTTTATAGAAAAAATAAATAAAAAAATGTTTCTCCTTTCTCCATCATATTATTTTGCATAAAATGTACATAAATAAAAAAATTCATGACATGCATAATCATGGCATCTTCATAACATAACTCATTTTTCCCCCTCCACAGAAAATAGATACACATAAGCTTTCCCTGCATCCCTACCGGACTCGAGCCCAATCCAGACTCATGGACTTGTTGGAACAGAATCAGCAAGCGATGAGAGAAAAACTCGACCGAATCGATGGTAAGATGGACAAGATATTAGACCTTCTGCAGAACTTGGATCCAAAATTGACCACTGATAAGAACCATTCCATCAGCACTAATGAGTATCGAGAGGCTTCCAACGGCCCATCAGGAGACCCCCTAGATCAGAAGAGACTCCAAATTGTGGAAGATAGGCTGAAAGCAATTGAAGGGGCAAATCATATTGGGTTCAAAGCTTCAGAAGTATGTTTGGTCCTGGACGTGGTAATTCCTCCCAAATTCAAAGTTCCCGAGTTCGTCAAGTATGAAAGCTTAACTTGCCCAAAAAGCCACCTCATCATGTATTGTCGGAAGATGGCTTCCTGCTCCAATAACGATAAGCTCCTAATCCACTTCTTCTAAGAGAGTCTTACCGGGGCATCCCTACGCTGGTATATGCAGTTAGAGCGGGGCAAAATCGACTCCTGGAATGATTTGGCTAAAGCTTTCATCAAACAGTATAAATACAATATGGACATGGCTCCTGACCGCTCCCAGTTGCAAACCATGGTAAGTGGGGATGACGAAAGCTTCAAAGAGTATGCTCAAAGATGGAGGGGCATTGCAGCCCAGGTGGAACCTCCGCTGTCTGAAAAGGAGATGGTTACCTTGTTCATTGACACACTTCAACAACCTTTCTATGGCATGATGATTGGAAATATCTCTTTAAGCTTCTCGGAACTAATCATTGTCGGGGAAAGAGTGGAAGCAGGGATAATAAGCGGAAGGATTGGCAACCTCAACATTCAACAACCATCGCGCAGTATGAGCCAAGAGATGGAAGAAGAAACAAAACTGCTCATCACGACATACCACGCTGGGGCAGTGGGCCACTCAATTGAGAATTGTTGGGCTTTGAAATACGGAGTGCAAGATCTTATTAACGCCAAGTGGGTGAACTTCAAGAAAGATAACCATGCTTACTTTTTATGCCTTGCTCGAAGCCCTGGGGCATATCTTGTAAAGGGCCCATTATGTTCTCATCTTTTCAGTTCATCAATAAAACTGTAATTTGAATTATTTCAATTTAGCTCATAGAATAATGGTAAAGCAAATTCACAAATTATCAAAAGTTAAGTTTTGTGAAGATGTGAACAATGAGATTTTGAGATGAAGTTTGACCCTTTTTCTCTATCCAAATACCTATCCCTTGCTATCCCTTTTGAGCCTAAAACGAAATTTTCTTTCAAACACCCTGAATAAGGATCGTCCATACAATGAAGAATAGAACAAGTCTCCGATCAACTTTGTCTTTTCAGAAAGAAGAAGAGCAAAGTAAGCAATAAGATATCAAAGACAATTCAAAGAAATGTCAAAAACGTGTCAAAGATGCCTGCGAAGATAAAAAAGGAAACCGCAAAGGCGAAACAAATGTGCTAGCAACCATTGAAGTGCATCTTTAGACTAAAGATCCTTATTTCCATAAACCCTTAAACACTTTTTTGGGCCTGAAATATCATTTCTTTCATAACCCTTAACCCCTGGCCACGTTACAACCCTAATAAAGTCCATTCTGATCAAAGTCAAATTGCTCATATTTTCTTAAAACTTGATTTTTAAAAGAGGAGATCCATATAAACTCCTCAGTGCAGTTGCTTTACCTAAAAAAAAGAATATAAAATAAATTGCTCGCTAGGCTGAAAACCCGAAAGGGAGGTCTAGGCAGAAGTTAGAGCGACCCGCTAGGTTGAAAACTCGCAAAGAGCGGCCTAGGCAGAAGTTAGGGTCAAATTCACAAACATGTCAACCCGGATTGTACTTCTTGGACCTAAACATAAACCAAGAAGCTAGGGGAAAAAGCTAGGTCCATCATCTACAAGCTTCACATTCATTCCGGTTTTAGAACTACGCAAGGTGATCTGTCTCTCAACATAGATCCTTCCTCACATGGCTGGACGAAGGCCAAAGGGACACTGAAAAGTCTCTATGGATCAAAGTTGTCAATCTAATCCTTCCAAAGGCATTCAAAGCATGAAGATGAAAATTTGAAGATCCATAAAATGATTTATCAAGGGGCAAATACGCAAACCTAATGCATTGCAAAGTCAACCATTTGGACAAGCTAGCCAACATAAAGTTATCACCCCGTGAGTCTAGGGGCAGAGTCCTCAAAGGAATTCAGGGAAATCAAAAAAATCAAAACAATAATAATATTCATGCATAGCATACCATTCATTGCATTTTGCATAATCATTAATACTTTTGGATCCCCGACCCACCTTCAAAATCATTTCTCTAAAAAATAAAACAACATTCATGCATAGCATATCATTCATTGCATCTGGCATGATTATCAATACTTCTGGGCCTCAGACCCACCTTCAAAATCATTTCACTAAAAAAAAAGGAATAAAAATAAAAATTTCATTTCATGCATGGCATACCATTCATTGCATCCTGCATGACCATCAAAAATTTTGGGTCCATTGACCCACCCTCTGAAATATTACATACAGTTGGTCTGTTGTTACTCAGTAAGAACTAGTACTCAGCCTATTCAATCTATTAGCATGAGTTAGGAACTTATCCTACACCTTGCTGGGAATCTAACCCACCGCCTTGGGAATCTAACCCAAGCCTTTAGTCGGGAACCTGACCCGCGTCTCGAATCTTCCTCAATTATGGAAATCGATCCACACCTTTTAACAAGAGTTAGGAATCTGACCTACACTTTGTCGGAAGTCGACTGAATCAAGCTTCGAGTGACTGAGAAGCTCGTACTCTGGACGCTCATCGCGATAGGAAACTAGTCCATGCTTTAGCAAGAGTTAGGATTCGACCTACACTTTGCCTGAATCAATTCAACCTATATTGAGTGACGTAAAAACTCATATCACGGACATTCCTTAAAGTAAGGTAGTCAATCTGCACCTTTAGCAAGAGTCAAGAACCTGACTTACCCTTGTTGGGAATCGACCCAAACCTCGTGTCGAAAGTGACGAAGAAGCTCAAGACTCCTAAACTTTCCCTAAGTAGGGAAGTAATCAATACCAAAGATGTGAGGGTTAGGAATCAGACCTATGCCTTACCGAGAATTCACTAGGAATCGAACCTAGAATCTCTCACCAATTTTGTAAGAGTTAGGAACTAAACATATGCCTTACCGGGAATTCACTAGGAATCAGACCTAGAATCCTAAAGCAAAGTCGGGAGCCAATCTCGCATCCTCAAACAATTTCGTTCTGGACAAAATTAGAGTCCTTTATCCTTAATTACCTTTTACAACGAATGCACGAAGACCTTCAAGTAAAATGTAATTAAGGAGGGGCAGCTGTCGTACCCTAATTTTGTCCGGCCTCTTTCTTTTAATTTATTTTTGCTTATTAAAATTAGTAGTAGTAATATTAAATAAATAAATAAAAATAATATTTTTGGTCTCATAGAATGAATAAAGAAAATAAAAAAATAAGGCAAAAGAAAGAAATAGAAAAAATAAGGCAAAAGATCCTCTTCCATCCCTTTCCTTTTCAGAAAGCATATTTTGGAGAATCAATCAAATCTCCCTTTCTTAATCTCAAACCAAATCACACCAAAATCCCCCTTTTTTCAATAATATATCTCAGATTTATGGAGATTCGGTTGAGAGGAAAACATGGACATCTAGAACCAAATCAGGGAGTGATTCTATTCTCTTTTTCTTCATTTATTTCCTTTTATTCTCAGTTTATTTTGATCCTGATCTTTTTTTGTTTCAGAATGATTCAAGAATGCTATAAAAGCCTCTCAAAGAGGAGAAAAAGAGAGGCGAATCGATGAGAGTTTTCGGATCCAAAAGAGTCACCAAGAGAGCGTTACGGATCTCAAAAAAGGGAAGTTGATTTTTGAATCTGAGGAGAGATGTGCAGAGCAAGGCCGCTGCTGAGATCTTTATGAGGCCACAAAAGAAAAACAAACACTCTTAGTTTTAGGTGGATTTAATTTTTTGCTACCCTGTAAATTTCTGGATCCCGAGTTGTTCGCCCAGGTTTCATCTCCTTCTCTTATTTTTTTTCTTTTTTGATCTGTAATAGCAATTCAGATTGTTAGCCTTAATCTATTCTATTATATTTCTTCAGCTTGCTTTATTTTTTATTAACTTTTTTTATTTATCTTTCTATTTGGATCGTGTTTATTTGTTGCTGCTGAGTTTTTTTTTTATTTATCTTCTCATTTTACATCATGTGAGGCTCGAAGCTAGTGTTAGGGTTTGGCCTCCCAATGGGGCCAAACCTTGTAGGGACCGAATTGCAAATTTCCCATTAAGAGGGGCATCAAAGCGAAAAAGGAAAGTTTCTACCTTTTTTCATTTATATGTTTTTTTCTTTAATAAGTTAACATAATCGAAATCATGTTTATTTTCTTTTCCAAAGTTTCCTTTTTTTCATTTCTGTATTATTTTTAAAAAAGGGATGAAGTAATAATATTAAAAAAGGAATTTTTCTGGATTCTAACAATAATAATAATAAAGCTTTCTTTTTAAACGAAGTACTTTCCTTTTTTAAATAAATTAGTTTTTAGGCACTATTGCTAATAAAATCAAAGAGGGAATCAATTTTAGGCAAACATTTTTTTCGAATAATTAAAGGTACCATTTTTATGGGCGTTTTAGGGGTGCTAGTACCTTCCCTATGCGTAACCAACTCCCGAGCTTAAAATCTGGTTCAAAGACCTTTTTCCTCGTTAAATTCAAAAAAATTCAAAAAATAGGTTTTCCAATGTTTCCTATAAAAATAAATATTGGTGGCGGCTCCATTTAAATTTTTAGTGTGGTTGTCACAGGACCTAAGAGAGAGGGTCATCACGACACGAAACCCCTCTGCCAACGTCACCGTTGGTTTATCAACACGTGTAAAGGAGAAGGGATAATCCCGACGCGATGGTACCTGTGAGTGGTGCCCATCGCGACGCGATGGCCCCAAAACTTGCCTATAAATAGTGCCCTCCCTCTCCCCTCAAACCACCTCTCTCTCCAACCTTCGTTCGAGGGACGCAGGGAGTAGCTTCGGAGGCAAGGCGAGGGCGTGGGCGACATCAGTCTTCTAGTCAGGTATGAGGAGATCTGAACCCTATCCACTAGGGATGGTAGGAATATGATAGGTGTAGAATATGGAAATAGGGTGGCCCTAGCCCTACTAGGGGTTGATACCCAACACCCTAGGAGGGGTGTTGAGACTATGACTGCTAAGGATAGTCGTCGATAGTCTATCAACTAATAGGAAATATGATTGTATGTAAGTGATTAATATTGACTGTTTGACTGTTTAACTATTATTCATTTTATTATCTGTTTATGCTGCAATTATGATGTGGGGAGGGAAAAATGAATAAGTTCTTAATGCTGGCTGAAATGATAAATAATAAGCTAATAAATGATGAATATGATGTTAGAAATAAAAGAACATGATGAAATACCCAAGTAGAGTTGTAATCCACCGTCGTACGCATAGGCTGTCGTACGAGGTCAGGTACCAGAGTGCAGGTATGATACAGTTAGTACAGGACACGCAGGTCCTTGAGGATAGTTTGGGTCCGACAAAGTTTACAGGTGACCAATGGTTTGGCCGCCATTGCGTCGAGACGTCGACGTGTCTGGTCATCCAGACGGGGTACTGTTGTATCATTGTCCATAGTGACGATCCCGAGTGCCGCCCCGACACCTGTTCCTAGGGGTACGATGAGGGGGATATGTGGATGGACAACTAACTTAACCTGCCCTTCACAGGCTGGTGGGAGGTAGCTGCAACTACAAAGGCTAAGGTGGGGCTGCTTCTGCCGTACTTAGCTGTGTGGCCACGTAGGCATATAGTTTTAGGTTGTATAAACAGGGGTAGCTAGGGGATGATCCCAACTGTTGCTCGGAGACGCATGTACCTATTTATTCACATATTCTATTATCTTGTTTTTCCGTTTACATGGTGTATAGTGTGTTCTTATCTCCCTTGTCTTTCTTTTCTTCTCTCTGCCATCCTTCATGTGATTAGATTCTGAGGAGCCCCGAGACATTGAAGATGACACTTTACTTCCACCTGTCGATGCTCCAGGAGCCGAAGATCCTAGTTTAGGGTGATTTCGAGGTCTACTACCACGACATGGACGAAGACTGCCGGGAGATAGACTATGGGCGTCATGTCGTGATTTATACCAGCTTAGTTAGTGTTTTCTTTCGTATACTAGGATCACCGAGAGCCTCCTTCATAGGACATTTTAGGATAGCGCAACGGTTACCCTTCCATCGTATGTGGCGGGAGCCTAAGACGAGATACCACTATCGCTACTCCGATGCCCCTCTTCCTCTGCTTCATATATTATGGGTAGAGAAAGCGTAAGACGATGGGAGGTGCATCGTAGGTCTGAGATGTCTGTTCTCTCATCTCATGTGGCACCTTTGTTAGAGCCCCTGAGGATTTACCCTTCCAGGCTCTAGGGACACCCTTCTGTTAGGGATTCCCGCCTACCGCCACGACCGCGCGCTAGATCCCATAGGAAGGGCCAGTTGTAGGAGGACTCTCTTTAGGAGTTTTATGAACTTTTGATAGATGAAGATTTTTGTATACCCTTATGGGTTCATGTATAAATTTTTGACCTTTGTACATTATTCTTTTGGTGGTTCCTATAAAGGAACCCTGCTTGTATATAAACACTTTGTATAATAATATATATATTTTTCTTCCGCTGTACTCTGATATCTTATTATTCGATTCTATATGCGTATTTAAATGGTAATATTATAAATGGGATGTGGGGTGTCTCAGGTACAAGTGTTATCATCCACCGAGTCGTAAGTCCTTTGTTTCTATGAATGCCACGTTCCACGAGCATGTCTCATTTTTCACTCGTCCTCAGCTTCATGGAGAGAGCAAGGAATCTAATTATAATTTGGAATCTGAGTCCAAGCTCGAGTTTCTCTTCCTTGGTCCTTGGCTGGGTGAGTCACCTGTTTCAGACTCTCCTGGTCCTCCTGTGTCCCCTATGCCTTCTGCTCCTCCTTGTCTTGGTCGGCATGTTCCTCCTGTGTCACCTATGTACCTACGTCTTTTGTTTTGCAAAAAACAATACCTTTGGCACTAACTCGTTCAATAGACACCGTCACCGCCACGACCATCACCAGCACGTGGCGGCGCCGGAGATGTGTTTTCAGGGTCTATCCAGTTTTTGGATTCCGGTCCTAATGGTGTGGTTGCCAGAATGATTGGAGCAATATACAGTGGTGTTTTATCGTTTCTAGTTGCAAACAGTAGAAGAAAAAAGTGTGGTTTTGTCCTAGTTCACGAACAATGAAGATATGAATGAAAACAAAGAGGAAAAAAGGCACAAAAGAGGTGCGAGCTACTGCGAGAAGGCAGAAAAAGAGCCACAATGAAGATGGTAAAAAAACCGCGATGAAGGGGGCTAGGGTTTATGCTGAAGCAAGGCCCCAAGCATGTGGAAAGAAATAATTCTTATTATTTCAATTATATGTAAATACATTCACTACTCCTTATTATATAGACAAGTTAAGGCTAGCTAAACCTAGTAAGTCTTAGTAACAGGCTTATTACATGACGGCTAATATTCAGATAATTATTATTTACAACATTATTTATTTATTCGAAACTAGGTTCAAACAAAAGATTATTTTTCTATTATTTAATTTGTTATTCATGCAAGTCTTAACTAATACAACATATACGAATATAAACAATTAATCTAATTAATTATTTTAAACTTATAATCAATATAATGATTTTTTGGCAAAGTAATGATTTATTTTAAAACATAGAATAAAATAAATTTCAGATATACTTATTTGATAGTATTTAATTTAGTAAACTAAATTTAAATATTTTATCCAATAATAATTAATTTTATAATTTTATTGATTTATTTTAATATAAAATTAGATCATTAAAAAAATGATTTGGCTTAAATTTTAACATAACATGACATCTAAATTTAAAATTATTATTTTAAATTACGTGATTAGTTAAATGAATTTAATAATATTTAACTTTATGTATGGAAAATATATTTCATTGATCATATAATATATAAATTTAGATTATATTTTTAACTTATAAATATTAAAAAAATTATAATAAAATAAACAAGTAAACATTACATTCCTGTGGGTTACAAAGCTAGTACATTATTAAAAGCAAAAGCAGAACTTGTTATAAGGTGATTTGGACACCTTTGGTATGACGTGTTTGTTTCTTCTTATTACATACTAGTAGTTATTTGATTTTGGAAATTTGTAGCTTTTTCTAGATTCACCGATACCAAACTAACAAAAATTGATGGTGAGATGAAAGCAACCACTTTCCCATTTTGCTTGCAATCAACTTCCCAGTTCAATCTCGAAATGATTGGTGCGCAATTGTGGTGAAGAGCGGTTGCAAGGTAGCAGTGGGAAGAAAGATACAATTTAATGGGTACAGTACAACTGTGGAGTGGTATAGTGACGAGTGATGGGTACACCAGAGCAAAGTGGTTGGATTGGTTTTATTTTCTTATGGAATGGATGGATAGAATATGAAAACTTGCATAGACTAGGAGTTGGTTAGGCTGATTGTATGTCTTTTTGTTGGATGTTGCTATGTCATCTTTGATATCAGCAACAATTGTTTATTTAACACTTCAGATAATTTTTTTGTTTTTTGACAAGAATAGAGCTACACTTCAGATAATTTAAAAACATAATGTTAATTTATGTATTTTTATTATCATGCATACTCCTTTTTTTATTCATTGCCAATAAAAATTGCAACAATTGCCATGACAACAGTATAACTTGGGTTCAAACCCGACCTTAAATTTTGATCGTGTCAATTTTTAGACTTTAACTTGTCTCTAGACTCGAAAAAACATGATATTATGCGTGTCAAATTAAGAAGGGTCTATTTAAGACCGAACTGGGTTGGCCCAGAGGACAATTAAAATAAAATTATAAGATAATCATTTAATTAAAACTAAATTTTTTTGACTAGTTAGGATAAAAAGTTAAAAATAAAAAAAAAATAGTGTTTTTAGTACTTTATCACCATGTACTCAAAGTCAATATGACTCTTACGATTGTACTTTTCTAGAAGATTATTAACTAAGATAACATTAGTTTTAACTTGAATATTTTGCATATAGAAGTATCATCAGAGATATAATAGGATTAACAAAGAGGTGATTGAGGGAAGGGTTGGGACGAGTTATACCTAACCCTAGCCCTAGCCTGTCTGTAAAATTTGGTTGGGTCCATTCTTTAGGTCACAACTCGTCCATAAACCCGAATGAATCTGATGATCTGCGAGTCAAATAGGATAAGGACAAAATGAGTCTTCGGGTTTTGTCGGATGATGCTCACCTCTACTTTTACTCATCCATCTTACATAAGAGCTCAAAATAAAGAAATGTGAATTTAATCCTGTGGTTGTATGTACCCAATTCACAAGAGTCGCCATTGAAGGCTGCAACATCCACATTCATCTTACACAAGTTATATGGGGGTTGGAAGCAATATCAAAAAAATCTGCAACTTGCTGAGCCTAGCAGGCTTTAAACAATTAAGTTGAAATCGAAGAAGCATCCTGTTTACACCTAAAAAAAATATTCCTTAGAATTAGCCAAAGCCAGCCACAAATTAATCGATCAAATAGTTTATCAAGGCCACCGAATCGCATGATAGTCGATCTTGCAGCTGACAGAGCCGCGGGTAGGAAATCAGAAGTGAAAAATGGGCCTTGAATTTACTGGGCTTCAAGGAAGATATTTGGGTCCATTGGGTTAGCATGAAGTCACACATTGGATCAGATTCTTGCTCTATGAGCCGAAAGACGTGGAAATGATTTTGATTTAATTTAAATCCAAGGTAAAACGCAGTCAAGATTTTTCTCCACAATTTTAGGAACTAAGCGAAGGAACCTGAGATAAGATCTACGTCGAGAAGACCGTTGAAAGGGGAGACGTGGCCATGACATGGTAGTGCGCCTAGATTTTAGGATCATGGTTAGTGGAACGTGGCACGGCTCAGCCGAATAACTGCTAACTAAGAATTTATCATTATTAGCCAACGGAACGTGGCAAATAGGGGTAGTTCTCAGTTGTTGCTATAAATACCCAAGTTGTAAATAGTTTTAGGAACACACAATCAATCAAACAACTTATTTTTCGCTCAAGCTTTTATTCAGTCGCATTTATGTTTACCTTTATGTCCCAATTTTTATCTTAGTTCATCGACTTAAATCTTTCTGGAGTGAGTTAAGGAACCCATAGCTAAGGAACAGAGTTCCTTCCTTGGCGTAATCGCTTGAAGAAAAGGGAATCACTGTTTTGGAATTTAGCCGATTTGCGGCTAATTGGCATTCCAAACAACAAAATTGGCACGCCCGGTGGGACCAAAGGTGAACGAAACAACACGTTCGAATCCCCAAGTCAGGATTACCATTGGCGTATGCACTTGCGTTCGGGCAAAAATTTGAGCAATATGACTGCAAAAAGCAATCCCAGGAAACCGATTGAAGGAAGCCCATCCCGTGGAAGCCATGTTCCACCAGCAGAGCAAATACAAGTGGAGATAGGAGCTGAAACTCAACCCAACGAGCCCAATGAGACCGCAGTGGTGATGACCACTTCGTTTATACGCCAACAACTCGATTTGGGAATCAATGATATCATGTACCAAGTGTCACAACAATTGGCCGATATTGTGAAACCCATGGTACATAACGAAGTGCAGCAAGCCAGGGAGATAGAGGCTAAGAGGGCTCACCCAAGTGAAAACTCTATCAATTCTACTATCCCAACGCAAGTGGGGTACCCTACCCAGGCAGGACTCGTCATCCAGCCGAGTGCGGCTCAGGCAGGACCAATTCAGGTTCAGTCGAATATGACTCAGGCAGGTGCACAGCAAGTTCAGCCTACCTACATTCAGGCAGGACCTACTCAGGTTCAGCCGAATATAGTACACGTACCTTTTAGTCCAAGTAATTCCCAGCATGGTGTTTTTGCCACGTTGAACACTGGAGGTCAGCAGGTGGCGAATGACATGACTAACCAGGCTAATCTTCATTTTGGACCGGTGCAGATGGCTAGGATGCCACCGGATGCAGTGGGACCAATTGGTATGCCACAAGTTATGCCATGTGCTCAGCCTTATGGTTTTGCTGTGCAGGCGACTAACCCACAGTACACTGGGAGGCAAACTCTTGGCCCAGGAATGGGTGGTACAAGACCACCTGGGATATGTCGTCGCCAGCCATGGAACAATGTTCCACCAGACGGCTAACCTTCCATTCTATCCATCCTATCCTGAAGGGTCTGCAGGCGCTCAAATGAGGTCAACTCCTCCAAGGACACCTGGTTTGATGGCGGAGCAGTCATGGGGACAGATCCCACCTCTACCATTTAACACAAGCGTTCCTGGAAATCAATACAGGGCACCTGGTGAAGCGGAACATGGAGCGACCATGGGGGTTTACCCACCTCCATCGCTTAATCAATCAGCCGCCTAATCCTCCAGACAAGTATCCTGCACATCCCCATCTTGGAGACAAAGAACCACAAACGGTTGCTCCTAACTTGGGAGAAGTGAGGCCAGGGGGTTCACAGCTGCTAGACCCAGCCATCATTGCAGACACCATCAAGAAATACTTTGGTGTGCAGCTGAAACCTTTGGATCGTCCAATCTATAAGAAACCATACCCTGAGTGGGTAGATAGATTGGTACCTCTGCCCAGAGGGTATAAGACTCCAGATTTCGCTACTTTCTCCGGAGAAGATGGCAAATCGACTATGGAACATGTAGGCAGGTTTACTGCCCAGTGTGGTGAAGGGAACCAGAATGAATATCACAAGTTGCAGTTGTTCCCCTTGTCACTTACCGGGATAGCATTTACATGGTATTCCTCTTTACCACCTAATTCCATACAAACATGGTCAGATATGGAGAGGTGCTTTCATGACAGATTCTATTGGCCCCAACCCGAAGTCACTGCGGCTGATCTCATGAACCTGAGACAACAGGTAGATGAATCGGTTGCTGATTTTGTGGAAAGGTTCAGGAAAATGGCTGGAAAATGTTCAGTGCAATTCCCTGAGATAGAATATGCAGCCATGGCCATTAGCAGTATGCATCCTCAACTCAAGGAAAAACTAGTAGGCCAAGCTTGCACTGACCTAAACCAGTTGGTCTCAAGGGCTATACGCATTGAGCAGTTTATCAAGGAGAAAGAAAAGAGGCGAGCCAGTAGAGGGAGAGGTCCTCAGTTGGTGTCCATTGTAGAAGCTGAAGACTCCGATGATGATTCAGCCGATTCCACGGCAGACATCATGGCAAAAAATAGTAAAGGGTAAAGGTTATACCCGCTCGCCCTAAGAGCCGCCAAAGGAAAGGAGCCAAGTTCAGAGATGGTAAGATGTAATCGCCTTTGATATCTCCAAGGCACTAAATCTTTGACTACTTGCTCAAGGATAAGCAGATTCTACCGACGGGCACAAGATCCCACCGTCAAGAGTTAAAAGATAAGAAATACCGCAAGTGGCACAACTCTTATAATCATGCGACTCTAAATTGCATGGTTTTCGTGAAGCGCCATTCGAAGGGGATAAAAGAGGAGGTTCAAGCTTGCGGACAAAGGAATCGGCCTGAAATGACAAAGGATATCGATCCATTCCCCGCTCGATAAGCATGGTCTCATTCTCAGGATTCGATGACGAAGGACCCAGCCACAAGCACAGGGTATCTGTACAACAAGTCTGGAGGCCAAAAAAGGGATCAGCCGACTCAACCCATATTGATCGACTGAAACCTCAGGCTGCCAGGGTTTTTGTCTTTGACAGATTGGGAAAACCCCAACCAGAGGTAAGACATAGGCAGGGGGCAAGCCACCTAAACCAGGTAGGCTCACCCAGGAATTAGTAAAACAGTACATTACACATGGCCAGGCCCTAACAGGGAAGCCTGATAAGGAGAAGAGTGAGGCACCCATTGCTAAAACTGGGGGGCAAGATCGGCTAACCCTCAGAGCAAGTGGTAGGCTATCTTTGCCCAAGATGGATGAGGAACCTGTCCCCAAGGATAAAAGAAGGGTAGCCGAGTTTACGGTAGAAGGGGGCATGTCTTCCTTGAAGATAATAGTAAGGAATGATGAGAAGTTGAGGACTCAGAGAATGTTAAAACCCCCGGCTAACGTCAAAGAAGGGCACTGGTTCTTGAATAAGTATGCCAAAAACAAAAGGGCAGTACCAGCCGTGCTATCAAGAACCCAAAAGAGAAGGATGCAGAGAATAAGGTTTGTCCAGAAGATGAAACAAAATCTGCAGATGATAGCCGATGTAAAGAACAGTGAAAAGAGCGAGATCCCCTTAGAAACCGTGGAATGAAGCATCGATAAGGCTTTCCCAAAGCCGAGGCCGAGGAAGTCGGAAAGAGGAAGTGCCCGAAAGTACAGAGTCGACATCGAACAGAACTTGTTCCTCAAGGTAGGGTCTTATCGCCTCAGTCGACATAGGCGAAAAGGCAATCACTATAGAAGGTTCAGTGATCCCAGAGAGGTATTGGGAGCAGGACGATATCATGGAAGATTCCTTGTTGGATCTCCTGTTCAATGAAGAAGCTGATGGCCTACTGGTTGAGATAGAGGCTATTAGCTTATTCCCAGAAGAGTTTTGGGCAAACAACTCACAACCAGGAGGTTTGGAGGGAGGCGTGTTTGCTGAGGAGACAAAATGGGCCACGTTAGCCGATACACCGGCTGATGAGGTTGCCAAGGTAGTGTTTGAGAAACCTACAGAAGAAATGGTGAAACATCTGAAGCCCCTTTATATCAAGGCCTATATCAACGGGAAGATCTTTAGAAGAGTCTTCATGGACGGAGGGGTTGTGCTAAATGTCATGCCTGTGACGACCATGAGGAAACTTGGAAAGAGTCTTGAGGACCTAGTCCCTACCAACATGAAAATGTCCAATTTCCTGGGGGAACCTTCCAGAGCACTTGGAGTCTTGATAGCCGAAGTCACGGTAGGCCCCAAAACCATCAAAGCAGCTTTCTTTGTGGTTGATGGCAAACCCTCCTATAGCGTGATCCTGGGAAGGGATTGGATTCATACAAGTCAGTGTGTCCCTTCCACACTTCATCAGAAGCTTATGTTTTGGGTTGGAGACAATGTTGAGACAACAAGGCAGACAAGAATCCTTTTTCGGCTGAAGTAAAGATGCTAGAAGCCTTATTCTATTCCCCACACCTAGGTCTTATTGCCATCCCAGAGGATTATGAAGAAAGCGCCTGGAAAGCATGCAACCTTACTAATGAGGGATTCAAGCTAAGATCTCGAGACGAGCCACTACTAATGCGCAGTGACTAATGAATAGGGTACCACAGTACTCAAGACCTTTCGGTCGGCTAGAAATCTTTAAGGCCGAGTCCAAAGTGATGGATGCCATGATGGAAGACTATGATATCAAGAGGAAGAGGAGGTCCTATTCTCCAAGGAGGAAGGCGGCAAATGAGCTTGATAAGGCGTGTGCAAATGAGCCTATGGAATTCGACTCCTCTTCACAAGACGGCCTCGCTGAGGCGCAGGATCCTTTAATCGAGATCAATTTAGTACGCCGTAACAACCCGTAATCGTGAAGGTGAGTGGGTTGCTCGAGGAAGACAACTGGGTAAGATAGTCGAATTAATCCAATGGTACAAAGATTGCTTTGCCTGGAATTACTTCAAATGCCTGGTTTGGCGAGGAAATTGGTGGAACACAAAGTTGCCTATCAAAGCAGGATACAAACCTTTCAAGCAGCGCCGCAGTTCAATCCCCACCGATGCCTCAAATTAAAGTCGAAATTAAAAGACTATTCAAGGAAGGCTTTATAAGAACAAATGTATGTTGAATGGCTATCTAATATAGTCCCCGCCATCAAGAAGAATGGCAGATAAGAGTATGTATTGACTACGTAAACTTGAACTTGGCCACTCCAAAGGATGAGTACGCTATGCCCGTGGTCGACATGTTAGTCGATGCGCAGCCCACACATGGTATTCTCACCTTTATGGATGGATACTGTAGTATAACCAGATCTTTCTAGCGAAAGAAGATACTCACAAGACAAATTCAGGTGTCCAGAGCACCGGGATCTATGAATGGGTGGTCATGCCTTTTGGGCTCAAGAACGCAGGAGCCACTTATCAAAGGGCCATGAACTCCATTTTTCATGACTTGATCGGCAAGACCATGGAAGTGTACATAGATGACGTGGTTGTCAAGTCTGAGGGTTTTGAAAGCCACCTAGTAGATCTAGAGCAGGCCCTAAAGAGAATGCGAGCCCATGGGCTGAAAATGAATCCTGCCAAATGTACTTTTGGAGTGGTAGCTGGCAATTTCCTAGGATTTTTGGTCCACCATCAAGGAGTAGAAGTAGACAAGAACAAGGTGAAAGCTATCCTGGAGGCCAGACCTCCTAAGAACAAGAAGGAACTGCAAAGTTTGATTGGCAAGATCAATTTCCTAAGGAGGTTCATAGCTAATTCGGCTGGGAAAATGAAGGCTTTTTCCCCTTTGCTGAAATTAAAGGATACGGAGGATATGGTATGGGGGAAAGACCAACAACAGCCTTTGATCAAATTAAGCAAGGGTTGGCGCTGCACTCTGTGCTAACACCTCCTGTCGTGAAGGCCACTCAAATTGTATATAGTCAGAAGAAGAGTCAATCGTCACCGCCGCGCAGATGCCGATGATGGGACTGAAAGAGTCAGATACTATCTCGGCCAGATCTTAAATGATGCCGAAACCAGATATACCCCTATTGAGAAATTATGTTTATCGTTGTTCTGTGCTTGTACAAAACTTGAATATTATTTGTTGCCTAAGGAAGTATTGGTTTTGTGCAAAATCGATATTATTAGGTATTTACTTAATAGGCCTGTCTTACAGGGTCGACTAATGAAGTGGGCCATTAAGTTAAATGTTTTTGCGTTGAAATACGTTCCATTGAGAGCAATGAAAGGTCAGGCAGTAGCCGATTTCTTGGCTCAACACCCTTGTGTTGAAGTCAATGACCCATTAGCCGAACACGTTGCATGTATTAACTTGAAACCTTGCGCCGACGTTGACGGGTCAAGAACGCAAAGAGGGTAGGTGCCGCATCACCATTACGGACCCTACAGGAAAAGTTGGAAATTCATGTGTCACCGGATCTTGGGAATTCTAATAATCAGCAATCACGAAGCTCGATTTTGGGGCTTAAGATCCCGGCACCATGAAAGCTAATTATGTTCAAATCATGGGAGATTCACAAGGTGATAAAACAAATTTAATCGGGAATATTGATGTAATAACCCTAACTTGAAAGAGTGCTATGAAACGGCTAGCGAGTTATCGCGCTTGTTTGTCGATGCAAGAGTATATCACATTCCTAGGGAATAGAATGAAGAGGCTAATGATTTGGCTCAACAAGCTTCAGGTACAAAGACATGATAGTCGAGTAAAACAGAAGAATACCCAACTGGGAGTGTGCACCTATAGGAACGATCGACTCTGGAAACAAGAGTTAATCGACTATCTTAAAGATCCTTCAAGCAAGATCGATTTCAAGCTTAGCGTAAGGCACTTAAATACGTATCGTAGACAATGAAGTCTACTGGAGAACCATCAACGGGTATTACTTAAGTGTATTGATAAAGAAGAGTCCATGAAGGTCACGGAGAAGTACATGAAGGAATCTGTGGATCTCACAAAGGTCGGGCCCATAATGAAATGGCTAATATACGTACATGGATATTATTGGCCTACCATTACACCGATTGTTATCAATATGCCAAGGGATGTGAGGCGTGTCACCGCATGGTCCAATTCAAAGGGTTCCAAATTAAAACCTCCACCTAGTGATAAAGCCTTGGCCATTCAGGGACGGGCCATGGATTTAATAGGCAAAATCTATCCACCTTCGCCCAAGAGGCATGCGTTTATCATAGTCATGATCGACTACTTTACCAAATGGGTAGAGGCCCACCAATGGTGAATGTGACTCAGATGAGGTGATTAGGTTCATACAATGCCAAATCATCTATAGATTTGGGATACCCAAACCATCACCACGCATCAAGGTACTATGTTCATCGGGAGAAAGTGGTGGCCTTCACAGAACAATTTGGGATTAAGTTAATTCACTCATCCCCTTATTATGCTCAAGCCAATGGGCAAGCAGAGGCAACCAACAAAGTTCTTATTGATATAATCAGAAGAACATTGAGGACAAGCCAAGGAAGTGGCATGAAAATCGAATGAGGCATTATGGGCCGTGAGGAATTCCGGCGCAAAGGTAACCGGTTTTACCCCAGACGGCCGACATATGGTCAAGATGCGGTGTTACCCTTAGAGATAAATGTGACTTCATTAAGGGTAGCAAAGCAAAACCTCGCTAAGTCCGATGAATATCAACATGCCATATTAATGGAGTTAGATTCTGCTAACGAAGATCGACTCATGGCTTTAGACCAAATTGAGCATAGCAAGCAAAAATGGCTAGGGCTTATAACAAACATGTGAAGCCAAAAAGGTTTGTTGAAGGAGACCTCGTTTGGAAAACCATACTACCTATTGGGATCAAGGATCCCAAGTTTGGGAAATGGTCACCAAATTGGGAAGGACCATTTGTTGTTAGCAAAGCTTATCATGGTGGTGCTTATCGGCTAGTTAACATGCAATGCGAAGAACTAAATAGAAGCATCAATGGAAAACATCTTAAGAGATACTATTCCACTATGTGGGAAGGCATATTGGAGAATTAAAAGTAGTTGCATTAACATAAAAGTGCAATTATTTTTTGTGACTACAGGCTGGCCACCTAGCCAAAATTACAAAAGTTTAGCCCAAGATATAAAAGCTAGGAAGCTGCAGCCTCATGATCATCACTTGATTTTTTCAATCGGGCAGACTGGATCGGTACCGACGATGCAGAGCATCATTCGTAGTCAAGCCGCAGCCTACATCTAGGGGCGGGCTCAAAGTCAGTGCGTCAACTAATGCCTCCACCGGTGGGACAGGGCACCTTCGTAATCGCCTTGTTGGGTGGTCGAGGGTCACGCCACAACAGCTTCCTGTCTCCTAATCTCATCCAGCTGATGCTTAAAGGAGTTCCAGGTTTGAGTGGCCTCAGCTAACCCAGCGCTGCTAGTTTCAAGATCTTTTTCTAGGCACGTCCTCTGAGCGCCTAATACTGCTAAGTCAAGGTTCATAGAGGAGGAAGAAGACGGTTCGCTATCGTGTGCGTAGGATTGGTTTTGAGAATCAGAAGCAGAAGACATGGTGGGCCTGGTTTGTAGGTGAAAGACGAAAGTTGGAGGATGGTGAAAGCTACAGGATTTAGGGCTGGTAGTAAACGTGAGAGGTAATTCGGCTAGTGAGTATTTAAAGAGATGGAAGAATCACTGATAGTGGGATTTGAAGGCACTTAAATCGGATGGATGAGGCGAACCGTTGCACTATTTAAAAGTTTGTTGCAAATGGATTGCCTTGCATTTATGATGAAAAGGAGTGATTTGACTTGAATCATTACGCCGTCAAATTTAAATTTAAAGTTACCATTAAAGACAACAGAGGGGCATGTGTTTACACCTAAAAACATATTCCTTAGAATTAGCCAAAGCCACCACACAAATTAATGGATCAAATAGCCGATTAGCGTCGGTCACCGAATCAGATGATAGTCAATCTTGCAAATTGCGAGTCAGCAGGTAGGAAATCAGAAGTGAAAAATGGGCCTTGAGTTTACTGGGCTTCAAGGAATATATTTGGGTCCATTGGGTTAGCATAAAGTCACACATTGGATCAGATTCTTGCTCTATGAGCCGAAAGACGTGGAAATGATTTTGATTTAATTTAAATCCAAGGTAAAACGCAGTCAAGATTTTTCTCCACAATTTTAGGAACTAAGCGAAGGAACCTGAGATAAGATCTACGTCGAGAAGACCGTTGAAAGGGGAGACGTGGCCATGACATGGTAAAGGCGCCTAGATTTTAGGATCATGGTTAGTGGGCATTAGACGGCCACCAATAATCGCCAAATAAGAAATTAACATTGTTAGCCAACGGATCGTGGCAAATAGGGGTAGTTCTCAGTTGTTGCTATAAATACCCAAGTTGTAAATAGTTTTAGGAACACACAATCAATCAAATAACTTATTTTTCGCTGCTTTTATTCAATGCATTTATGTTTACCTTTATGTCCCAATTTTTATCTTATCATCGACTTAAACCTTTCTCTGAGCTGAAGCATGAACCCATAGCTACGAATGTAGCCTTCCTCAAGATAATCGCCAAGAAAAGGAAATCACTGCTTTTAATTTAAATTGATTTACGGCTAATTGGCATTCCAGACAACACATCCTTTTTCTCCAAGTTCCAGCTAAACAAAAATTGCAATAGCCGTATGTTTAAAACCACAACTGTACACCAAAAAAAACAAAAAACAAAAACCACAACTAATCTGTGGTTGAAATCTTACCATGTGTAGGATGTGATATTTGCCTATCCTTTGACAGTTTGGCTTTTCAATTTAGCCTAAAGGTCGCTGTATAAATATTTTTGGGCAAGAATATTATAATCGCTATATTATTACAAAAGGGGAAATTTAAATAAAACCCTCCGGTAACCCGGTTAAATTCTTAAACTTTAGTCATATGATAGACACTATAATCTTGTGTATTTTTTTTGAGTATTTTTAAATTTAGATGAATTATAAAAATATAATAAAAAGTATTTTTTTGAGTATTTTTTATGTTGTGTAATTGCTATGTAACTGGACTATGTATATGTTGCTGGATGTATTGGGCTTGTCTTGAGCCCAACTCATTCCTCTCTTTAATAAATCATTCTTTGCTTTTCCAAAAAAAATAAATAAATAAATTAAGCAAAATCTAAAAAATAACTTAAAATTACAAAAAATATATGCAAGTTAATTTAGAAGGATTCAAATAAAAAAAGTTAACATGGCATATTTTAATTTTTTAAAAATAAATTTAAAAAATCAAATCACTGTAATAAAAGTATATTATAATTTAATAGATAAAGGTAAAATATGTATCCCTTCGACTCATCGTTTGATTTAATTAATTTAAATTAATTAATCGATTAATCGTTACATCCTATATATGACATTAGGACTCTTTCATGCCTGAAAAGAAATATTACGTGTACTGAACCCATTCATTTAACGAAATTGTTTTCAAAAAAAAAAATCATTTAATGAAATTAGTATCCATGACTTTTCTGCGCGGGTCATTCTATTTGAATAATGGTGCCCATTAACAATAAAGAAGCATTGACAAGCTTTTGTCCATAAAAATGCCTTTAAGATGTTTTTTTCCCTATAGTATTTTAAAAGAAAAATGCTTACGGGGAAAAAACTAAAACAAGAAAAAGAAAATTGTTGCATTGGAATATATTCGTTTTCTTTTCCCTTATTTTAACGACACAGAAGATGATAGAGAGGGATAAAATAGTAATATAATAATTATAAAATTAAATCAGTGAGCTATTTCATTTCATTCTTCCCAAATTGGGAGGAAGCAAAGTGAGGTTAAGTAACGGAATCACCAAGTTCCATTTCATTCCACATTTTTTTAATATCCAAATAATGGGACATCATGTCATTCCATTTCATATGACTCAATTACATTTCATTCCATCAATCCAAATATGCCCTAAAGATGATTGTTAAGGGTATAAATGAATTGAGCCAATCATTTGAAGTTTGAGCTTGACTTGTGAAATAAATATAAAGCTTGAGTTTGTCTCATTTATTTAATCGAGTCTAACTAAAGGCTTGAGCTTGATTTGTTAAAAAACGTAAAGTTTGAGTTTTGCATGTTAAGCTCATTTATAGCTTAACTATTTTTTGTATTTATGAAAATTTTTCTTAAATTATTTTTAAAGTTTTGGCTTTATTGCACTTTGGGTCTCCAACAATTAAAGCTGTTAGTGTAATTAAAAATTATGTGACCAAAATCGCCCAAAATCGCTAATTTAAGAAAGTTAGATGACCACAGTTGTCAAAAATAAAATAGAGGGATTAAAATCGTTAAATTGAGAAGGTTAGGGGACAAAAAATGTAATTAAACCTAAAGTTTATTACTCTAATCAATAAAATTTTTAATATTATGTGATTATCTACTAATAAAAATACGTGCTTAACATGTTGGTTCCAATAAGAGCAAAATTCGGATTGTTTCAGACTTCTAGCTAGCTTGGTTTCTCACTTGTTTGAGAATAACGTCACATTTGCTTAAAGAATGAAATGAAGATGACTTAAGAATTGGATGGGAGAGAGCGAAACATTGAGAAACAAAAAAACAAATGTAATACCCTGGGCCACTACCCATTTTTGGGCCGTACCACAGTGTGCCCGACCCACGGGCTCATTGTCCCGCTCGGCCCATTGCCATATAGGTCTCAGCAGTGTCCGATAAAACTCACAGGACTTCACTACCCCCTTTAGCCTTGGCCAAATTAATGGTGTGTTTGCCTCTCTAAGAATTCGAGCCTTGCACCTAGGGGTTAAATACAAGGTTTTTGAATCCCTAGTACCAACCAATTGAGCTAACTCAATGGTTGCTCAATTGGTTGGTACTAGGAATCAAAAACCATTGTATTTAACCCCTAGGTACATGACTCGATTTATAGGGAAAGCTAAAAACACCATTAATTTGGATTAAATCCAAAAGGGGGTGGTGAAGTCCTGTGAGTGAACCGGACACTGTGGCATGCATTTGCAGAGGGGTCTGTGGGCCCGGTATGCGTCGCAGAGACAGTGGGTTGGGCACACTGTGGTACGGCCAAAAAATGGGTGGCGGCTCAGGGTGTTACTACAAACATTGTGCAAATTGGGTGGAAGATTTACAAATTGAACGGAACGATTTGATGAAGCATGAGACATACCTCATTCACAATCAGTACATATATAGTTACAAGAATTCATAAGTTCTTTGAACCATAGCGATAGTAAGGATTCCAAAACGTTGTACAGTGTACATGAGCGAAAGTCGAAACGTGCCTAATAATGAATTACATAATGAAAATAAAACGAAAAATAAAATATATAAAAAAAAAGATAGTTATACTTCAAAGAAGTTTTTCACGAGTCGTTAATGTCGAGTATGTAAGGTTTGAGCTTGACTCATTTAAATAATCAAACTCAATCTCAAGTTTGAATTTGTTTATTTAATTGTATAAACGAGTTTGATCGAACATTTAACGAGTCAAACTCAAATAATTCACGAATAACTTGCTCAAGTTATTTATACCCCTGATGATTGTATAATTTTTTTTGTAAAAAATATTATAATGACTATAATTTAAATAAAATGACTCCGGTAATCCGGTTGAATTCTTGACCGTTGCTCATATGATTGACTTTATAATTGATATGTATGTTGTATATTATTTGGGTATTTATAAACTTAGATAAATTATAAAAAATATAAACTAGGAGACAATATTTAAAAATCAATAATATACAGAACTAAATTAAGAAAAATAAAAAAGTAACTTAAAAATTACAAAAATATATGCAAGTTGTAATTTAGAAGAATTCAAATTAAAAAACTAAAATGAAATGTTTTTATTTTTTAAAAGTAAATTAAAAATTTAAATCACAGTAATAAACTATATTATAATTTAATAAACAAAAATAAATTGTGTATTTATTTGACTCATAATTAACGTAAATAAAATAATCCATACATTCTATCGTTCAATCTTTATCTTTATATATCTTTATATATATAAAGCGAGAAACGTCTCCCGCAATTTTTTCCCGCGAGATTCACCCGTTCCCTCTTCTTCCTTTCTCCCTCCTTTTTCCAATCCTCCCACGTGTTCCAAACCTTCTGCACACAGAGACATTTTTCACTCAGAGAAACCCTGCAACCATGCATTGGTCACTGAATCGGTGCCTCGAGAATGACAAGAGAAGGGAGAAACAGAATCAATGGGAAAAACTACATTCCTTTTTATTTCCATTCCACTACTGCTTACCAATTAATGCAGGCAGCTGTTTCATTTATTTCATCTGCAACTTGCCAACGACCGTCCCTCCTTTTCGTCTTCTCAATTTCAAAAAATTTTGAATACATCGATTTGAAACCTGTCCGAGATCTGAGAATCCTCCCTCTTTTTCTTCTTCTCAATTTATTTCATGAGCATCGATTTCATCTGAAATGCAAAACCTGTACGAGATCTGAGATCGACGAAGACGTCGTCGCGAGCGAAAGTGGACGCAGATTCCGTCGGTGAAGTGCGAAAAGCAAATGGAAGAAAAATCGAAAACTCTCGACGATCGCCCTTATCCGTCCAGTCCCAAACTCTCGAGGATCTCTTTGTTGGAATCTCCCTCATCCTTCTTTGTGTCTCCTTGCCTCTCTGCAAACGATGACAACAACCACGAGCTGGCGACCACCACCTCTCATCTCCCTCTCAGATATCGTCCTCTGATCTCCCTCTCAGTTCTCACCCTCGGCCACTACCACCTCTAGCAAGCGTGATTTGCTCCGAATATGCCCAGATTTGCTTCGAATCTGTCCAGATCTGCAATGTCTCAAATCGGCGGCGATGGTGGCGACGACGTCTTTGTTGGCTTACATTCAGAAACAGCCCTTTCATGGTTCTGCTTCTGCTGAGGTTCTATTTTTTTCCCTGTAATTTCACGTTCTGTAAATCCAATTTTTCTGCAATGTTCTCTCTCTCTCTCTTCTATAAATCCATTTAATGGTATTCTCTGGTTCTCAACAGCTGGTAATAGTTGGGACTTGGGATATTTCAAACCCCGGCACCAACGAGTGCATTTTCTCTGGTTCTCACAGGTTAGACAATTTCTTGCCCCGATGTTCACTGCTCCATTTAGAAGGCCTCCTTAATTTGTTTTTTTTTTTGTCATTATTTTAGCAGTTTTGGGTTTTCATCTCTCTTTGTGTTGGGTTTCACTCTGCTGTCAAAGGTACCATCTTTTTGGGTTTCCATTATTGTTTTTTTTGTGTGTTTATGTGGTTTGGTTTAGATGTGTGATTGTTTGGTTAAAGAGTATTTTGTTTTGGTTTAGATGTGGTTTGCTCTATTTTTATTTTATTTTTTTATTATATAAATAAACTAGAGCTGCGGCACTGGTTGATTCACCACCTCTCTGCAAACGAACGAACGCATCAGTGAGGAAATAAGCAGCACATTTTTTCATTTTGCATTTTGCAGGCATTAGTTTGTTATTGGCTTCCATTGAGACCGATTCGTCTTCTGCCCTATTTTTTCGTCCTTTCGTCTTCTTTACAGACCCAAATGTCATAGCCTGCATCTTCTCAATGGTACTCTCATACGTTTGAAAGGATTTTGTAAGTGCAAGACCAGCTACAAAGATGTTCAAGAGCAACTGATTTACCGCTCGATTTTGGCATGAGAACAATCGCACCGAATGGCTAGATAAGATGTTCTTGGGGTTTGTTGGTTTATCTTTCTTTATTTGTTAGTTTCTTTCTTCATTATCCTTGAATTTATGTCTTTTGCTTTTCAGGTTTGTTCGTTATGTCTTTTGCTTTTGGGGTTTGTTGGTTTATCATTTTTTTATTTGTTAGTTTCTTTCTTCATTATCCTTGAAATCAGATTGGTTTTGCATTTTTACAACAAAATGAATTATAAAATGGGTCTATTATTTCAAAATCTAATGGGGTGGAGTTCACTGTGGAAGAGGATCAGTTTCACTATCCACAGTCTAATCCCATTTTGATCATTGTTTATCCTTCCTTAACCCATTTTATTTCAATACAAGTGCCTCTTCCTTTATGTGACTTTTTGTTTTTGTAATTTCTATCTTTTACAGGTCCAAGGATATGGTGGGTAAGAATTTATTGGTATAATATTTGGGCTTGAAGGTTAGAAAAGGTAAAATTGTTTTGTTGGTATCTAAAGCAGGCATATGATAGAAAGTAAGGGGGCCATCTTTTATTTTGCGGGAACCACTGAGATACTTCGACTTGATTTTGTCAGGAAAAACTGTAATTGTTTGCATTTGCTTTCTGTGTTCTATTTTCTGGGTCAAATTAAACCTGGGACTGATATCCAGTGCAGTTACAAATAGATGCATGTTAACATATCAGCCGAGAGTTGGTATTTCTCTTATAAATCTGATTGGAATTATTGATTTACTTGGAAAATCTAATGTAATTAATATGGGATTTGTTATATGTTTATGTTATTTAACTTTTGGAACAATAAAAATATGTTTTCTCTGCACAAAACTACAATTTTCTGTTTTTGGTTTTGTATTCTCTATTGTGTCTGCCATTTAAATTTGTAAAGAAGCGATTTTTTCTGTTTTATGATGAGCGTAATTTATTTCTTTACCATGATAATGAATCTTCATGATCATGGGAATGAAATGCGGGTGATTCAAAGGGATAAACAAAATTATTTAGCTGTGAAAGCAATGTGGAACAAGACTATTTTGTTGTGTTTTGTAATATATATATATAATTGATATAGTTAAGTAGACTGTTTATTGAGGGTGGATGAAGGGGGAAATTCCAGATCTGAGGTTGATCACATTATTCATTGTTATAACAACTGGTGGGGTGAAGATGACTTTGAATGAGGTTGTTATTATAAAAACTTGAGATGTGAAGATGACTTTGAATGGGATTGATGTAGTTTCAGTCCTTGATCCAAAGATTGTTTAAATAATCCTTATGATTCACAGGTACTTTATCTTAGGAGTTAGAGCTGGTCATTTGTAGAGTGATAAGTACTAAACCAGAATTACTTTTGCAGATGAAACTACTAAATTCTGCAGACACTTAATGTCCATATTTACCAAAGAGCATATGTAGGTATTGTTTACACTAAAATGCTCTTTATTTGAGAGTTCTCCCCTGTTCTAAATCTCTTTCAACCATTTTATCTTGAATTCTTATTTGGTTAGGCCTTGACAAATACCTTATTTTAATGCTAAAAATTTTCATAGGTAATATTCTGACGAGTTTTCAAATATGCATTCTGTTGCTTATCTTTTCAGCCTATTCACCCTTTAAGCCCAACCTGTTTTCAAATATGCACTACTTCAATTTTTTATTAAATTTTAATTGATCCTCATAGGAATCTTATACTACATATCATTTCAGGATACTTAGATAATCAAGAAGCAACAAAAATGACCATTGATGATGAAGGTTGAATGCATACAAGAGATATTGGATATTTTGATGAAGGGGGACGTGCATGCATTTGTGTGTGATGTCTCATAATATTATTACATTTGTTGTTTTCTTTATTCCCCTTATTTGTTTTCTTCTGGTAGAGCATAAATGAGTGACACTACTCTATCAAACAATTAAAGTATATAAACCACTTTTCTTTTTTGTGGTGTGCTTAAACTTTCGGTGATTGGCTGTTTATAGCAGCCTATTTATTGGAGAGGGTCATAGTCATTTCTGCCTTGGTCTTAGCCTGTATTGCAGGAGGTATCTAATCCAAGACTAGCAACACTTTGTCAATTTTTTGCATAGTCATGCTCTGCACATTTTTCTAGCCTCTTTAACTATTACAATCTTTTGCATTTGTTTTGTTTTCTGTGGCTTCTGCAATTTGTTTTGTCCTTTAATTTTTCTGTACTATTTTCACTCTTTTTCCTGTGGTTTCTGTCATTTACTTTACTTTTCACTTCCACATACAATTATGATAGATCTGCTTAGAGTTGCTGGATGGGTTGTTGAAGCACAAGCAATTTATTCTTTAGAATTATAATTATATGTTTGTATCTGATAGGAATAGGGGTATTGCTGGAATTGACAAGAGGTTTGGGAAAACTTACTCTAGGAGGGGTAAGAGTGGTATGCCACTCAATTAGGAGATAGTGGAATTGCATCCTGCACCAACGTCTTTGAGTTGGCATGATTGGAGAGAGAAAGAAGATCCGCCACGTTGTACGTGAGGAATAAAAGTAGAGAGGGAACCATTTTTGGGTAGGCAAGAATTGGGTTGGAATTGGGCCATAGGAGTCACCACTCTCACTTGGAGAGAGTCTTTCGCACTTTATCCTTTTCTTTCTTTGATCATCAAGATCTTTACAAGACTATTACTTGTAATTTACATCGAATTCCAAGTAATAGAACATTCCAATTCCAACTCAAATTCTATTTTATTTTCACTATAAAGCGGATTGCCTCCCGCCTCAACCCTCCCGCTTGAATCCTCTCTTCCATTCGTTCTTCCCTCTCTTTGTTCCAAATTCCTTTTTCTTCACTCAATCATCCTTCTTCCATCGCCACATGTTACAAATGTTCCGCTCACCCAGAAAAATCCTGCAACTAAGCAAACATGCAATGGTCCATCATTCGGTGCCTCGAGAATAGGGAAAATAGAAACTAAAGAAAGAGAAAAGGTTCCACAGAAAATTGAAACGGGTGAGGAAAGAGAGAGAGAAACCGAGAGCGAGGAAGGAGAGGAGAAGGGCGAGCTTCACGGCTCCAAAGACTGCCATGAACGCCGCGACGAGGGTGAGGGGTGGTGGCGCACCACCGCGCCATGGAAAGGAAGAACGAGGCTGAAATAGAGAAGAGAAGCAGAAATAGAACGAGAGAGAAAGAGAAAAGGAACTCGAATCAAAGAAGAAGAAAGCCTTGCATGTGTTAATCTGGTGAAGGTGAAGGAAGTACCAGCCCTGGATTCAAGAAATTGAAGAATAGAGATGGAGATTGAAGCTTAGGAACCAGCTTCCATGGAGGATCAGGTTCAGAAATTTGGGGTTTTCACCCCAAAGCTTTTAAGGATCAATAGGTAACATCTAATACTGTATTGTTCTATTGGAAAACATCTCATATGAGGTATGTGTATACTGTTATTGTAATGATTTTGTTCTGTTATGTTTTTTTTGGTGCTAGAGATACTGTCATTCAGGTCAACTGAAAAGGGAGGCTCAGAATTCCTATTTGCAAAGCAAGGTATACCAAGATCAGCATGAAAAATGATATTATGGGAGCATATCGGTACACAATTTACATCATTCTACATCTTAATTTGACAAATTCTTAAAAAATAATACTTGCCGATTTGAGGTCGTAGTCTGGGAAGTTACATCTTTGGTCATAATACTGGAGTCTTGGAAGAATGTTCAAGACATTTTCCTGAAGGTATAGTGATATTTTAGTTATTTTGATCTAAATAGTTTCTTGAGTTGGATTGAATATGTTTGTGTCTATTTTCTTTGAATAGGACAGATTTTAGAACAAATTTTCTATTACCAGAATGCTCATCTCCGCTTCAAAGCTTAGAAGTTGGACAAGAACAAGAAAATATATGATCGAATTGAAAGTCTTGCCAAGAAGCATGGGTGCACTCCTCCTTAGTTAGCATTAGCATGGGTACTCCAACAAGGCGAGGATGTTGTACCTATTCCAGGTGAGTGACAAAAGGAGTAGTTTTTTTTTAAAAAAAAAGTGTATATCACAAAATATCTTTGATATACTCGCTACTTTGAGCTGGTATCCACTGTAACAGAAATATGGCTTCTCCCCATATTTGTCAATCTGAAGAAATTATTATGCACTGTCAAATAAGTGAAGAACTCTATATACACTTTCGTCTAGGTGTGTAGTCATTATGGCTGTGCATTTCATATGTTAAGAGTGTCATCTCATATACCAAGGTTACTAGCTGAAGATATCATTAAGTGCTGATAATGCACCATACAAGTCATGCCAGATGTTCACTGTTTTTTTTCTGAATTGTTCATTTACAGAGAGTTCAGTTGGAGGGAGCTTTGTTGAGACTTGAAAATATTGGGGATTTCTTTTGTTCTCAATCCATTGTTTCTAAATTTTTTAAAGTCGAGACTTCAACTTATACCGTATCATTGACATATATTAAGGAGGATATACAGAGTATTTTGGGGGGAGTGTTAACCTCTGTGTGTGGTTGTGATTTTTTGGGGGGGCGCATTTGGGATTCCTTTTTCAGATTTATATTTTTCTTTCTCTTACTCAACCAAGAAGCACATATGTTTTATCTCTGTTTCGTTCTGTAGGTGTTTACAATTATTTCCAACGATTTCTTTGGTTGATGTCAGGAACAAGGAAGATTAAGAACCTGGATCAAAACTTTGGTGGCTTGGCAATAAAACTATCAGAGGAGGACCTGAGAGAAATTTCTGAGGCAGTTACCATTGATAATGTAGCAGGTGGTAGATACTACGATGGAATGGACCACTTTTCCTGGAAGTTTGCTAATACCTCTCCAAAAGACTCTAGGGTCTCAACCTGAAGTATAAATCCCTTTTAGTTGGGGAATGCACTCAGTCATGAATAAAGGACAACAAGGTTTAGAAGCAAATATCAGAAAACTATCACCACGTGTTGCAGATCTAGATTCCAATAATGATAAAAGTTTTTTTTTTTTGATGTGTAATAATGATAACAGTTGAAATTGAACTACAATGTTAATAATATAGTCCATGTCTTGATAGTTTATTTGCTATACATTTTGTTGGTTAACGTTAAATAATAATTGAATCATTTCTCTACATTTTGTTATACTATTTTGATTCAATAAATAATTTGAAAAATCTTAAATTATAAGGATTAAATCGAAACAAAAAATTTTACAAGGATTAAAACTAAATTTCGCTTAAATTACATGGACTAAAAAAGGTATTATCCCTATTTAAATCTGAAGCGAGAGAAAGAGGCGGTAATAGAAAAAACAGTGCCAGTAGTTTGAGGATTATTTGTAATGTCTCATTGGTATATTTGTCGGAACTACGCTTCTCTAAAAGAAATGTACACTGTAGAGAGAGAAGTGTAAAAGACTATAACAATAGCTACGATTATAATAGAATATATGTAAATCTATTACCTACATTTTTTGTGTATTCAATAATTCTATATATCTTTGTGTATTTTATGTGTCTTTAATAATTGTGTTTTCTTCTAATACCTTTTTGCCTTGCACGGATTGGCACTAACTCTATCCTTGAGGTAATTAGCATATTTGCATGGATTGGTATTAGGGATTATGGGTTGCTATTTGGTTTCAATATTAGGGTTATTAATTTTCAAGTATGGACATTTTGAAGTTTTTTGAATTCTATTCCATGGGCTTAAGTTATTTACACGCCTTTATTCTCTTCTCCATAATCTTCCACCAAACCTCACCTCTCATCACCCTCGCCTCACTCCCTTGGCCTCAACTCCCTCCCTTCTCAACTCTCACCCACTCTAATTCTCTCCCTCTCACTCTCACTCTCCTGTTCTGATCCCTTTCTATTTCACTCTCCTCGGTCTTCTCCTTCACCCAAAGCTCAATGAAAATAGAGAAAGCCAGCAACCCCTCGACCATCTCTCTTCTGCTTCTCACCTTCTCCTTGGTGATCTCCCTCCCTCTCAACTCTCGGCGGTCTCCTTGCCCCATTTCTCTGTGAAACCCCAAAAAACCGCACCTCTCTTTTTAATGTCATTTCCATATAACCTCTCTTTTTAATGTGATTTCAATATAACTATCTTTTTAATGTTATTTCAGGATAAGTAAAACTGGTCAAATTGTGCATATACCTAGACTTTCTTTGATCCCTTCAGATAAACGGATTCCTTTTAAGTTTCAAAGAAGGCAATTTCCTTTGGTTCTTTCATTTGCAATGACTATTAATAAAAGCCAAGGACAATCTTTAAGGCATGTTGGAGTCTATCTTCCTCGATCTGTATTTTCACATGGGCAATTGTATGTTGCCATATCAAGAGTCACATCAAGAAATGGATTGAAGATATTACTCACTGATAGTGAAGGTCAAGATACAAACATCACTTCGAACGTTGTCTACAAAGAAGTATTTCGCAATTTATAACACAGGTATATTTCATAGAACAATTCATATTTTCATCAAGGATCAATATTTTCTTTACATGTTAAATTTATAATCTGAATCATAGAAATACAAATTCATACTTTCTTTACAGATTTCCAACGTACTACACTTGCGAAATCAAGAAGTGGTTTGAAGAAACAATATGCTTGAAAGAATGGTTGATGAATGAGTATTTTGCAATTACAAAGAAATATGCTTGAACTACCTATATGATGTTTTTGAGAAACTTTCTTGCCTTATAGCTTATATTTCTAATAGTATTCCAATATAAATTACATTTTTTACAGTTTTTCATATAAAATTCTTTTTAAATGGTATTCTCGGATAACCCGCGCATCGCGCGGGTGCACCGTCTAGTGAAATTAGTACCCATTACTTTGCTGCACTGGGCATTCCATTTAAATAACGTTGCCCGTTAAAAATAAAAACATATTGACAAGCTTTTGTAGTACATAAAAATGTCTAAAGGCATTATTATTTTTTTATTATTAAAAGAAAAAGGTTTACAGGAAAAAATAGAATATATTTAATTGTAATTTTTACATGTCATTATATTTAAATTTTAATAAATAAAAATTACATTGCAAAAACAAAACATAAAAAAAAATATTTGTCTTAGAATATATTTTTTTCCTTCCCCTTATTTTGATCATTGAACTTTTTACATGCCACTATATTTAAATTTAAATAAATTAAAACTACACTGCAAAAACAAAACATAAAAAAATAATAATACGACGCCTGAGAGATTCGAACTCTCGCGGGGAAACCCCATGTACTTAGCAGGCACACGCCTTAACCACTCGGCCAAAGCGTCGTCGTTGCATGCTCCATTCGTTATTCATTTTTATATATAAGAACAACAAAGACAAGACTACAAGACTAGTGGTTCCAGTTGAAGGGTTGCAGATGGTACCAAATGAAAGGAAACAAGAAAAGCGATGGAGAAACGAACCAGCGACTGGAAGAGGTTAGGTGTGGGCCCCATTTAATCTCTCTCTTAATCTCCACTGTCCATTCTTCGCACTCCAGCACTTACCTTACCAACGCCTAAGAGAGAGAGAGAGAGAGAGAGAGGGGATCCATCCTCCACCGCCACCACCACCAACAACCATCATGGCGACGGAGGCAGCGGCGGAGACAGAATTAAAAACATACTGGTGCCACGAATGCGACATGAGCGTGGCTCTCACTCCCACTCCCTCTCCTTCTCCTCTTTTGTGTCCCCATTGTAACACCCACTTCCTTGAACTCATGGACTCCCCTTTTGACCAAAACGACTCCGAACCGCCTCTCCCTTCCGCTCTATTCGACGTCGTTTTCCAAGACGCCCTCGCCCTCCTCTCTCCCCCGCCCCCCAAATCTCGAGCCCCAATCATCCCTTTAATAGCTGTAACCCCCGCTCTCCTCTCCCGCCTCGACCCAAACGGCGTCGTTTTCTGCGCCGTTTGTAAAGACCCAATTACCCTCGACGCTGAGGCCAAACAGCTTCCTTGCGAGCATCTCTACCACTCCGATTGCATCACTCCCTGGCTTGACCTCCGTGCCTCCTGTCCCCTCTGCCGCTTCCACCTCGCAGAAGAACAAGAAGAAGATGCCAATGACGATTATGACCTCAATGCTTCTGCCATGAGGAGGCAGCTTGTGATGCGGCTGTCGGAGTTGTCGGAGGACGATTTCTACGGCTTAAGGATCACTCTCAACCACATTGCTTCCCGTCACGCCCTCCTTCACTCCAATGCTTCCGCCGCCAGCCAGAATCCTGCGCCCGCTGGTGAACCCGGTGGCGGTGGAGATGGAGAATCTGGATGCTGATGTGGTACTTCATCGTGTCTGGAAATTCTTCGCGGTATGTTTATCTTTGTTGAATCATTGTGAGATGGATCATCATCAACAATGTCATAATTTATGATTTTATTATACAACAATTTAGGGTTTTGTGTTCTTCAATGCACGTGGCATGGATTATAGACCTGTGAATCTAGAGTTTCGGTTATTGAATGAAGAGTACTAACCGTGGTGATAACCAACCCTATATATCCTTTAATGGATTATGGACCTGCTTGTTTATTGCAATTGTTGTTTCTTTTTATTGTTTGTTGTGGTTGTTTTTGGGCGAAGATGTTTTGGATTGCCGTGATGTTTAGGAAGGGTAGATTCATGAATGGCTGTTAGAGATGAGCAGAAAAGGCGAAAATTGAAGAATGAGACTAATTTTTCATGGATATTTGTGATGTTATCAGTTATCACAGCTTACCATGTCAAAACTCCTTGTTATCATTATGTTGTAGTGGATCATATGCATTTTATTCAAGCTAAAATGTTAAGATTGCTGAGGGGTCATTGCATAATTCAAGATTGCCAAAAACTAGACTCTTGTGATGTTGTATTTTTGCCCAAAAGATGATTATAAAATTTGTTGTTTGGTGGAAACATTGAAGCTGTTTTTTTTTTTCCCCATCTTCCTTTTGTTATAATAAAAATTGGGTTGGAGAAGGTGAGGAGACCACAATGTGATATGCATTATTCTGTCGTTGTTATTTGGTTTAGCAACTATGGCTATTTTCTATTTGCTGAAGGATAGTCAGCAGCACTAATGCCTTATGGGGATAATATAAGCCTCCTCCACTACCGTCACTTTTACTAGTCATCTGAATTCTATTTTGAAAAAGCCCCTTTTTTGCTTGTGAACTAATATTATCTGTTCTGATATTCAATTGCAGGTATATAGCGTAATAAAAGAATATTGAAGTTTTATCACCATAGATCGTCTTAGCAAGTGTAAATCTGCACCGACGATTATGCTTCTTCTGTTTTTCCCTACTTTTATGGGGGAACTCCAACTAGCTCTAGTTGTAGTGCTATAGCCAGAAAATAAATACAATAAGCTAATGGAGTGCATTTCTCTCACCCTGGTCCTTGGGGCTGGATTATCTCTACCCAAATTGCCCTCCATCTTAGGCAATAAAATCATTGTAGAATTCAGCTCTCATTTGTGTTATGTCTGTATTGCTAAAGTGGATTCTTTCCACTTAAACATTTTGTTCACGCTTTTTTTTAGATGATGCTATTTCCTGTCAACACGGCTGTAGTTAGGGTATGAGATTGCCGAGGGGTCGAATAATCATTTGAGTGTGGCTGTGAACCATGGAAGAGCTTTGAAATGCATATCATTTTGTGGTGTCTGAGTTGTGTTCTGATAATTTAATCAATATTTACCGAATGAAAGCAGCTGGTTGATTATATTATACTATCATTATACCTAACTGATTCTCAATTTCCGCCAAATGATTATGATTGACTTTGATGCTGCAGCGATTGGGTGAATGGTTTTTTATGGGCAAACCTTAATAATGCGTTGGATTTTCTGATTTCATTCGCCTGAAACTCTCAGGTATTAGTGCTCCTTCCGTTCAATATCTTTGTAGTTTTAGCAATTCTTTTTGTTTTAAAATAATGGGTGTTTTATAAACTTAAGATATAATTCACATTTTTTTTTCAAATATACTCTTCATATATCTATGGACTTTACATTGAAAATTAACACAACTCCACAAATACTTAATTGATTTTGGAACTTATAATAATTAATAAGACTATTTTAGTAAAAATATATTTTAATTAAATGATTTTTTGGTCTGTGTGTAAAAATTTTAAACCACCAAAGTTATGGAGTAGTAGGTAGGCAAGTCTTTTTGGACTCCTGGTCTGCAGAATTAGTAGATTTTCCATTTTTGTTTTTGGCTAATAAAATTCCTTAGATAACCTTTCAATGAATCATTCTACCTGAACTAACTTTGGGCCATGATGTCCCCCCATATGTCATATTCGGCTTTTCTAATCAAACACGTTCGCAATCAGTCAAGATGGGTTTCTTTAGAACCTCTCCAAAGGATTGCTAACTTCACCATTGTAAGACACGTATGGCTGCTATAATGTTTATTGTTTGAAACGCAATCTTATGGCTCTCGTGTGGTACAAGGCAAGTCATTTCCTTTCAATCAACATTTCATGGCAAACATTCCACCTGATGATATACTCCACGCTATTAATTTGTTAGCAATCTATCTAGTTACACTTTTTTTTCTTTGACAGAATCTAGCTACAATTTTAAAAAAAATAAATAAAAATGTAGTTTTTTTGTACTATTAAATTTTATTAAAAATTATGATTAAAATTTACTTCAACAGAAGCCACGGATTAAACTTAAGTTCATTCCCGTACTTGGCTTTTTCATATCTTATTTTTACTTTCATATGTAATGAAAAGGGATAGGAAAAAAAAACTTTTTAAAAAAATTTCCCTTTCTATCCTTCAATGAAAGAATGTGTATATGTAAAAATGTACAAAATTTAAGAGAAACATTAACATCTTAAGGTGTGTTTGGTTTGCTAAATTATGAAGGTTTTTTTTTTCAAAAAATTATGAAGGGTTAAACAATACAGAATTACTTGTTTTTAAAAATAGCTATGGGACATAATGAAAGGAAAGACGAAACACAAGAGCAAGGTATTAAAAACCGGACCGGGCATTGAACCGGAGAGGGCCTGGGTTCAGGGTTTTTGGGTTGGACCGGGGTTGGACCGGGGTCGAACCGGGTTCGATTAAATATTATTAAAAAAATATTTAATACAATATATAAATAAATAATAAACAAAAAATAAACTGGTATTTATAACTTCACACCATAAAAATTATACTTCACTTAATATTTTCTTAATAAGTCGACATATAACAAAAAATTACACATTCATCCATCTTAATTATGACATAACTATTACGTAAAATAACACAAAATATGAAAAATGGCGTAGGGAAAAAAAGTTAAAATAGTCGAGTTTGAGAAGCAAAATGGCGCAGGGGAAAAAACAGTTAAAATATAAAATGACGTCGTTGTGCCCTTAATATATATATATATAAAAAAACTCATTTTGCAAACCGGCCGAGTCGGCCAAAAAACCCGGTTTTTACCCGGTCCGGTCCGGTTCTTCACCGGTTCTTTAACAGAACCGCCTGGTTCTCTTGCAACCGATTTTAGAGGGTGAATCGGACCGGACTATGGCCCGGTTCCCGCTTCAACCGGCCGATCCAGTCCGGTTTTTAATACCTTGCACAAGACAACTTTCTTAAAATCTATTACTCAATAAATCACGAAGCAAATTTTTATTTCATACACATGCTTTAAAGTAAAAAATGCCCAACATTTTTTTTTTTCGATTCATGATGATCATCTTTCCTAAGCCCCATTCTCTTACCCATAATCTTCATGCTCCATTCCTTCCTTCCTTCATCTTCCTTAAAATCTGTTTGCGCCATACATTTATCATCAGTAAATAATAAACAGAATAAAAAATAGGTAAAATTACTCTAGAAGTCCTTTATCTTAATTTAAAATTTCAAGTTAGCTTTTAACTTTTTTTGTTTCAATTTAGTCCCGCATGTTTGAAACGTTAATTTCAAGACAAACTGTTGGCTGATTTGCAACGAAAAATACATGTGAGCCACAAGCACAATCTACCATATCAATTGTGGCATAAATCAGAACCTCAAAAAATTGTTGCAAAAAGCCCAAAACAGACTAATTTAACCGATATTGTCAATATTTTAAAACATGTGAGACTAAACTGAAACTAAAATTAATTTTAAAAGACTAACTTGACAAAAGAAAAGATAAAAGTCTGAAGTGAAATTTTAAATTAAGACAAAAGACTCGTGGTGTAATTTTTCCTAAAAAAATATTGTAACTCAGTTATTTATACTTTTCTGCTTGTTTTTACCTCAAGGTGCGTAGGTCATCGTTGGTGTCACACATGGGAACGGGTTTTTAATTTGTCATCCGATGGCTAAGCCAATTAAGTAAGCAGAAATTTCGTTTGCTTGAAACCCAAATTAATTACCACCTCCGTTCCTAATTATTACTTCCTCCGTCTCATTTTATTATCTCTTTTGTTTTTTCATGATTCTTAAAAAAATATTAGATTTACTGATTTCTATAATAAAAAGATATTATTGGACTAAAATACCCATATTTAAATTGGACAGCTATAATTATTCACCAACTAATTAATAGAAGTTAGTTGAGATAAATAGTATATTCGGAAAAAAAGTAATTAATACTAATTGATTTTCTAAAAGGACAAGTAATTTGAAACAATGAAATATTGCAAACAGGACAAGTAAAATGAGACGGAGGGAGTACTTCTAAAAATTGAGTTTTCTTTCAAAACTACCCCTTCTATAAAATAGTTTATAATTAATGTATAGGAAGTAGGTATATCTCGTTAATATAAGTCTCGTATTAAATAAGAGGGTAAAAACAGAAATTAGCAATTAATACATTATAAAATTAGTGCTTGTTTCTTATAATTTGAACTAAGAAAAATGACACATTTATTTCTTATAATATGGACACGAGTGAGTAATCATTAGGCCAAAGTGGATGAATACGATGAGTCAGCACCCTCCTTGAATGGCACCAAATTGACCAAATTTATATTTCGTCACGAAATTTCCCCCTAACTTCTTCTGGGGGGTCAACAAGCAATCCTCATCAACGTTCCTTACTTTCTCCCTTGAAATTAATATCGCACTTCAATGGCCACTACACTATTAACACGTATTCTTTTTTTTATATATGTTTCTGGATAACAATGAAACTTCCACCTCAATCGATCCTAACATTTTTCCACGTGAAATAACAGGTCAAACTGCATTCCATTTCTTTACTTTTCCAAAGACTGCTGGTCCAACATGTCCTTAATTCCACCCATATAAACAACTATAAAAGGACTTATGCATGCCAATTCTTTCAATTCAATTTATTCATCATCCAATATTCATTCGTTGTAGCTCGTCTGCAGACTCAGATTCAAGCAATCTTTGAAAGGTGTTTGTTATAATTTGTGTTAATTAACACAAAACTTGAAAAGATGGAGAGCAGCTTAGGCGACATGTTGGTGAAGGTGGTCGTGTTCTTCCTAGTCCAAGCTTTGGTGTACCTTATCCTTTTCAAATCATCAAACATATTCTCCAAGAACATGAAGAGATCCTATAGTTTCAAGCCTGCGCGATCCGTAAGTATTCGCCGGATGCTGGCTTTGCTCTCTGATTTCCCACCTGAAGAGGAACCCTCTCCTTCTTTAAAGAGTCCTCAATCACAAGCCACGCAGAGTTAGAATCAAAGGCCCAGGCCCAGGCTAGCAGTTTGTAAATTATTTCTGTCTCTCTCTCTATTGTAGTGTAGAGGCTATTATATTGCAAAATTAATTAGTTAAACAACATTAAATTTTTTGGTTTGGGGTTTCAAATTCTTTTGTTCATTTGTTCTTTTAATCATTTATGATGTAACATATTTATAAATGGAATGTTGAGATTCATTTTTTAACTTCTACTATGTATATTGAAGATCAAGTTTAAGAACTCAATGATTGTGCTACATATGTTTGCTTATATATTTACTTAAACATAAACAGACGGATGGGCTTTAGTTTACTGTCATCTGTTTATGGTCTTGTTTGGATTTGATTATGAATATCTTAAACATAAATAAACGGATGGGATTTAGTTACTGTCATTTGATTATGATCTTGTTTGGATTTGCTTATTTGAGTTTATTTCTGATATAAACACTTGTCAAAGTATTTGAGAGAGTTTATACAAACAGTGTACGACATGTTTATATGTTGTTTTCGGCTTATGTTGATAAGTTTTCCAAATAAGGTTATAAAAACAACTTATAACTTATATAAAAATAGGAGTAAAGAGACAAATTGGTCCCTGACAATTTTTTCTCGACCCAATTTGGTCCCTAAAAAAAATAAGTCCGGGAGTAGTCCCTGACATTTTCAAACGTGGGACACGTTAGTCCCTCTGCTAGTTTCCATAAAAAACGTTTGTTAAAAAGCTGACGTGGACTGTTTAATGCTGAGATGTGCCGTTAACTCTTGCCACCATGTAATATGGCCAAAATGTGGCAAGATTTAGGGTCAGTTTAGTCTCTCTAACAAAACGTTATATTCTAAAACTAAATAGGTCCATTTTAGTCCCTCCTCAAATAAACCTATTTTAATTCCTAGACCTTCTTTATGTATCGGTCTTCTTCAACCTCTAAAGGTACCCTTCATTAGAGCTCCCGGAGATCCCTCACTGCTAGCTGTGCCTTGCTGCGATTTTCTCACCTTTGCTGCCCAATTTAATCTTGTATTGGCGCACTATCAAGAAAATTGCAGGTGCCTAGAAATTTTGCCGTGCTAGATTTTGATTAAAGTGAGTGGGGTAATTGGGGAGAAATCCTCCATGTCATTAATGGAAATTCCATTTAAATAACTGAGGTGTGGACTGGCCTTAAATCAATGGGAATCGGGCAATTGTATGAAATGCTTAATGTTTCAGGACATTAAATTGATCAATTTGTGCGGTGTTCTTAACTGGCAAACTTTATAGGTGGTATATGATAATATATCCACGAGTAGGTTAGTATCCAGTCAAATCTAATATTAAAAGCATGCAACAAATTTATTCTAGAGGGTTATCAAATTATGGAGTTTTGCAGTCTCAAAGGCAATAAGAATGGAATCAGAGCCAGGAGTATATAGATGTACACTGAAATTGAATCTGTGATGCTCTACCTGACATGGATGATTTCTTTTTCTTGCCATGGGGCTGAGTTTTGTATATAGCTTCACCAATTTTATGATGAAAGAAGGTTCATCAGGAAAAGAAAAAATGATTGCAAAGAAATAGAAGGAAATTTCATATATTAAAATCAGAAACAACAGTTAGGAGCTGTGTTCTTACTTCTTAGCATTAACTTAAGGAAATCATATGGTAAAACCCCATATATAAAGAGCAAACCATGACACATCTGAAGGTTATGAAAATAATTAATGAAGTCAATCGAGCAAGCAGAACATTTCACAAAAAGTCAGTAGAATCTGAAAATTAATATGCAAACAAATATAATTAAAGGACAAAAAAAATATTCATTCATATAATATACAAACCTAAGCATGTTCAATTTAATGCCTACTTTTATAATTAGAATGAATCTGATGCCTCAATACTAGATCATAAAATGCTTCTCAACTTTAGCCACTAAACCATTGATAAGTATGTAAGTCCCAAATTTCCAATATATATTCAACCAAAAAACCGAAAACTAAAATGTACTAATTCCAAAAAGCCTACTTTTGCAGTCCCCCACATTGCAATCCCTGGTTAACAAATTCTTTATCGTTATCGTACTGAGCAGTTGGTCTTCTTTGTTTTCTGCAGTCCAAAGTAGCCATATTTAAAAATATTATTTTGTCACAAATACCATCCTCTTTAGCGTATCATAATAATTAATACTCCCTCCGGTCCCATATATTAGAGACAAATACACTTTTTAGGTTTATTGAATAACTGATGTATCTACCTAAAAAGTGCATTTGTCTCTTATATATGGGACCAGAGGTAATAATATATAGGTTTCAAGAAGCTAAGATATTCCAATGCTTAGAAAATCGCAGCACTAGCGGTGAAGGTTTTCTTGGAGCTTTAATGGAAGATAGTTTTAGAGGTTGAAGAAGATTGATACATAAAAAAGGTCTAGAGACTAAAATGGGCCTACTTGAGGAGGGACTAAAATAGACCTATTTAGTTTTAGGATCTAACGTCGGGGGATTAAATTGACCCTAAATCATGCCACGTTTTAGTCATATTACACAGTGGCAGGAGTTAATGGTACAACTCAGCTTTTGACAGTCCACGTCAGCTCTTTAACAGACTTTTTGCACGGAAATTGACAGAGGGACGAACGTGTCTCACGTTTGAAAATGTCAAGCCAGGACTTATTTTTTCTGAGGGACCAAATTGGGTCGAGTGAGAATTGTCAGGAACCAATTTGTCCCTTTACTCTAAAAATAGTTTGACTATATTTTCTCTTTGATTATAAAAATAGCTTATCATATAAGCATTTATTCAATAAGTGCTTAATTAAATTGTTACCCATTCAAACCCTATGTCTATGCATACACATGAAACTTAATAACCATATACCTACAATGTATAAAAAAAGAGTAGTCTCTTAGAAAAAAAAAGTCTTGAAATAGCCTATCTGAATTACAAACGAGACCATTTGAATTACAAACGAGAGGCACATTAGTCTTTTCGTTTACTTCCGTTCAGTGAACACCGTTAAATTGTTGATGCATAACGGTAAAGTAATGATATGTCAATTACTATATTCCATATCCAGTTTAACAAAATGAGAATATTGTTGTGCTTGCTAACTATATAGGTTTTTTTTTTTGAAGGAACTATATAGGTTATGTAAACAATATATATATATAAAAAAGTCATTTTACTTACACCAAATCTCACTCGTCCAATTAAACAAATCATGCGCTTGCTAACTATATAGGTTTTTTTTTTTTGAAGGAACTATATAGGTTATGTAAACAATATATATATATAAAAAAGTCATTTTACTTACACCAAATCTCACTCGTCCAATTAAACAAATCATGCGCTTCATATTATTTCACCCAAAAAGCTAAAAAAATTAAAAAACATGACGCACGTGACTCCGTTCTCGTTCTTCTCCGGTTAGCCCTGTCCGAGCTTGTTCTTCGTCATGTAGGTTCTCAAGGTGGTGCCATTCAATGCTAATCGGCACCGGCCCGAGCGTCCTCAAAGTCGCATAGGCCCTTGTTTCTGAGAACCTGATTCTCCCGGAGACAGCGTCAAGTTTTGGTTATTCGCGTTTGCGTACGCGTGTTCTCTTTTGGGTATCCTTCGGATCTGGCTGCAAACACACTTGCTCTCTGCTAGAGTCGCAAAACCATTCAATCCATCAGGGAAGGGGTGGGGATCCTAACAACAAAAATCGCTCAACCAAGGTTGGTGCTGTGTGGGGCCTCACTATTTTTGTTTAACCCTACTTTTTTTAATCGATCATCGAAAAGGAGTGAACAATATTATAGGTTTTCGCCGGTAGGATGGGAACGATGGCAAGGGTAGCTTCGGCTGGCAGGGAAGCATCGAGGGAGAAAGCCTAAAAATGGGAAATACATGGCCTTCTGAGATTTAAAGAAATATTAGACCATGGCATAATTGATATCTGCTTTGGAAACTGTTCTCCTATGAGTAAAACTCACTTCTCCATTTCTTCCAATTTTAAGACTCATTTGAGCATTGACATCAGTTAAAGAAAAAACAATCCACTTCTGTATCGAGCTCAGTTTACTATAGGAGATGTTAATCTTGGCAATAAAAGTTGCTTACTATACTTACTATATGCGATGGGATTATCTTGTAGATCCAGCATTCATGAAATACACCTCTATTCACATATACCAGAAGATACATATAATGGTGTCCATCTTTTTCTCTTCGAGTGCAGCAGAACTCTACTGATTGAGTACAGAAATAGTGAAAACAGCAAAGAAATAAACAATAACTAATATTGTGGTTCATATAAGCCAAGTGCTTTTAGAAATTGAAGTAAACAAAATCTATGATGTCTTCTCTAGAAGGAGGACACTAAACAATCTTGTAGCTGAACGATCTTAATTTTGCTTTGCTAATATTTCTTCCCTTTCTCCTCATCTTCCTTCATTGCCTTGGGGTCTTCCATTTCTGCTCCATTCATTCTCAGGTAACTTGGTGAAATTCTGATGATGAATGTTTCAACTGGTTTAGATGCTTGGAGGAAGGAGCAGAAGAGCTTTTCTTGAAGCCAGTAAGGCTGTCAGTTTGAATAGGCTTGAACCCCATATGTTGAGGACCATGTTGTTGACAAAGAAACCCAAGAAATGGTTGAAAACTCAGAAGCACAACAATAGCACCAGCACCAACAACTACAAGAAATCCAAAATGAACAGAAACAAGCACCACTAGTTCAACTTGAAGATGCAGTATATAAAAATGAGTACCTTAAAAAACAGTTTTCACCTTGAAGAGCTGAAAAAATATATTTATTGGATATATGTGTACTCTGTAAATTGTACTGCTCAATAATATTTGTAAAAAGCTGAACTTATCAATTGGCTCAATTTATATTACAATAATTTAAAAAGTAATCATACATAACACAAAAGACCTACACCAATCAGCTAGTTAACAGCCAATGTCTTAAAGTTCTGCCACTAAAAAGACCTACACCAATCAATCGGAAGGTGTGATTTTTCATTGGTCTGCAAAAAAAAACTATTCTTTTCTTCTAGCACAACTGCTCTTAATTGTGCCATCCTTAGGTATGCAACACAACTCATAAGATCTACCATCCACATCTGAACAGAGAAGAAATGCATTTTCAGGAGGACTGTAGGAAAGGGTCTTTGGACTTCGATTCAAACTTAAAATTGTAATGACTTGAATTTTCAGAAGAACTCCACACAGTGCCTTGGAGATGCATAGGAGTTACTAGAAATTGTACTGACTTCCAAATCAGCTACTTAGATTTTGGTTTGGTTACTGCTTCAAGAAGTCTGTATATTCATCAGTCCAGCATCCCTGTAGTGTTGAAGACTTGAAGTAAATGAGTTTTACAATCAGAATTTGAGTGAGAAACAAAAGAAACTGCAACAGGAAGAATTTTCAAACCTCAGGCTTGCAATAATTGTTCTTACTAAACTTCAAGGATTTTGGAACAATCTGACAATTCGACTGGTCTTGCAGTAAAATTTGATGCAGCTAAAGATTAGTAAACAAAAAATAGGCAAGCAATTAAATCACCATGTGTTATCTTCTAGATGTTCACATAGTGGTCTTAATACACATTATACTGTTGAGTTACTAACAAGAATAAATGGAACAAATATCAAAGACAACCAATACTAAATTTAATAGCAATAAAAAAAATGCAATAAAGTCAATCAAACAAGGAGTAGAGAGTAGGAAGAATAACACCGTTATTTGGTTACGCAGTTCGGCCCCAAAAAAGATGACCTACGTCTGCGGGAGAGAGCAGCCCTCCGTTTCACTATCAAAGAGTCTTTACAAGAGATTACAATTGCTTTGAACCCCTTCCAAATGTCCAAGAAGAACAAACCCAAGAGTTCCCAATCCCTCTCTCTTTTCCTCTCTGAAAAAACCTCTCAAGACGCTCAAGAACGGCTGCACACAACCCTAGAAAGACTGCACCTCGTCACGCACGTTTCTGCAGCGTCAGGTTTATAAAACCCGACTGTGAATCGATTCACAGGCATAGGTGAATCGATTCACCTAGTTAAAAAAGGCCCCCTGCACGAATTAATGAAATGAATCGATTCATGCAGGCTTCCCATGCGATTCACAGAGGCGTACTTCGATTCACAGAGTCTCAAACATGCTTGAATCGATTCATATAGCTAGTGAATCGATTCCCAGTGTTCAAGAAACACTTCCAAGCACTTCCATGATCCTCCAAACTGATTTTAAGGCACTCTAAACTCCACATATACTATTTGAGATACTGTATGAAAGTGACCATTATACTATTTGAGATACTGCATGAGGAAAATAGGCACGAGTGTGAGAGAGCACACATTCTCAATTATAAACTTATACCCGTATCTCTTCGGTGCCACAGTCTTCCTCCTTTCCCTATCTCTTGCCAACTGATAGCCAGGATCCACTGTTTGTTGTCTTCCTCTAGAACCTGATGGTGGAGGACTATCCTCCTCTTCATCATTCCCGGTCTCACTAGTGGTAGACTCCACCTCAAATCGAAGTTTTCTCGGCTCCACTTCGAGCTACTATCCTCCAAGTCTTTGCACTTCATCCCCATGCGTCTCATCGAAAGTGACATCCCCGCTATGATAACCTTTGACCCTTCAGATTCCAAATTCCACAACTTGTATCCCTTCACACCTCCTGATATCCGATGAAGACACATTTCACAAATCTAACATCAAGCTTGTCTTGTCGACATGAGCAAATGCCAAAGCCCCAAAACCTTCAACTTAGAGTAGTCACGGCCTCCCACTCCAAACCTCCATAGGTGTCTTGAAGTCTAACGCCGCTGATGGACATCTGTTGATCAAATATGCTCAGACTCACAAAGCTCTAAGCTTTTAGGCAACCCAGCTGCCAAAAGCATACTCCTCACCCGCTCCAAGATGGTTCTATTCATGCATGTTGCTAGGCCATTTTGATGCGATGAGTCTTCCACGGTTCTATGCCTCTGAATACCTTGTTTCCTGCAAAACTTATCAAAATGCTCTGAAAGAAACTCCAGGCCATTGTTAGTCCTTAAAATTTTCAGTTTAGTTCCTATTTGATTTCCTATGAAAGTATTCCATTCCTTGAACTTTTTAAAGGTGTCACTTTTGCTTTTCAAAATATAGACCCATACTCTCCTAGAGAAATCATCAACCATGGTGAGAAAATAGGAACCACCCCCATGAGTACTCACTCTAGCCGGACCCCAAAGATCCGAGTGAATGTACTCAAAGAGTTTACTAGAATGATGCATGACACCCCTAAACTCAACCTTATGATGTTTGTCTAGTATGCACTTATCACAAAATTCTAGCTTATCCAATTTATCACCACCTAGCAAACCTTGTTTAGCTAGTTCAACTAAACCCCTCTCACTAACATGCCCTAACCTATTATGCCATAACATGGTTTTATCATGCATGGTTTGGCTACCTAATGATGCATGCCCAATAATAATTGAACCCTCTAATATGTACAAACCACACATTTTAGTCCCCTTAGCTATTATCAATGCATCATGCGAAATTTTCATCATACCATGCTCAATACTAGTGCAATAGCCTAATCCATCAAACATGCTTATAGAAATTAAATTTTGCTTGAGTTTAGGAACATACCTCACATCTTGTCAAAGGAATTCAAGTTGTCATACATCTTAAGACGAATTGAACCCATACCTTGAACTTTGCAGCTGCTGTCACCAATGCGAACTACTCCACCTTGCTTGAACTCCAAAGTTTCAAAATATTCCTTCCTTGGACACATGTGAAAAGAGCACCCGGAGTCCATAACCCAACTCCTATCTGGTTCCCAACTCGGAACCACTAGAGCCCCTGCATCCTCCTTACCAACCTCCAGACCAATCGCCACCTCCACGGAATCTTCATTGCCCTCTCTCTGGACAATCCCTCTTAAAGTGACCAACCTTATGACAATTAAAGCATTTGTACTTAGCTTTATTGTCCCCTTCCGACTTGGATTTCGCCTTAGGCTTTCCTTTACCGTTTCCTCTACTCTCATTCTTTCCCCTTGAGACACTCAAGCCTTCCCCACTATCTTCCACCTTCAAGTCTTGAAGCTTGGTTAGCTCCTTGGTCCTAATTGATTGTTGGACCTCCTCCAAGGTAATAGTGGACTCCTTGCCATAGAGGAGTGCATCCTTAAAGTGTTCAAAGGACCTAGGCAGTGAATTTAATAAGAGAAGAGCCTTATCCTCATCATCAAGCTTCACATCAATATTCAGTAGGTCATCAATAATCTTGTTGAATTCCGTTAGTTGCTCCACAATAGGTTTGGTCTCTACCATCTTGAATGAGTAGAGATGTTGTTTCAGACATAACCTGTGAGCCAATGACTTGGTCATGTACAACGATTCTAACTTTGCCCACATCTCCGCCGCGGTCTTCTCTCTTGCAACTTCCCTCAATGCCTTATCGCCATGACACAAGATAATGGCACTTCTTGCCTTATCTATCATCTCCTTCTTCTCCGTTTAAGACAGGGTGGCCGGCATTCTTGCCTCACCCTTCAAGGCTTCAAAGCACTTCTGTTGAATAAGGATTGCTTCCATCTTCACCTTCCATAGACCGAAGTCGTTATTACCGGAAAACTTCTCGATGTCCCATTTAGTACCCATGGTGCACAATTGAATTATTTGTTCCTCCCCACAGACGGCGCCACTTGTTGAGTTACTAACAAGAATAAATGGAACAAATATCTAAGGCAACCAATACTAAATTTAATAACAATCAAAAAAATGCAATAAAGTAAATCAAACAAGGAGTAGAGAGTAGGAAGAATAACACTGCTATTTGGTTACGCAGTTCGGCCCCAAAAAAGATGACCTACATCTGCGGGAGAGAGCAGCCATCCGTTTCACTATCAAAGAGTCTTTACAAGATATTACAATTGCTTTGAACACCTTCCAAATGTCCAAGAAGAACAAAACCAAGAGTTCCCAATCCCTCTCTCTTTTCCTCTCTGAAAAAACCTCTCAAGACGCTCAAGAACGGCTGCACATAACCCTAGAAAGATTGCACCTCGTCACGCACGTTTCTGCAGCGTCAGGTTTATAAAACCCGACTGTGAATCGATTCACAGGCATAGGTGAATCGATTCACCTAGTTAAAAAGGCCCCTGCGAATTAATGAAATGAATCGATTCATGCAGGCTTCCCATGCGATTCACAGAGGCGTACTTCGATTCATAGAGTCTCAAACATGCTTGAATCGATTCATATAGCTAGTGAATCGATTCCCAGTGTTCAAGAAACACTTCCAAGCACTTCCATGATCCTCCAAACTGATTTTAAGGCACTCTAAACTCCACATATACTATTTGAGATACTGTATGAAAGTGACCATTATACTATTTGAGATACTGCATGAGGAAAATAGGCACGAGTGTGAGAGAGCACACATTCTCAATTATAAACTTCTACTACAGTGGGAAAATTTGAATACAAGTGCATTACAGTCATTCTCAAATCTAAACTTCTAAAAAGTGACCATGCTAACACTTTTATTTAAATAAAAAGTTCAGCTTATCATTCTTACACTCAGATTACTATTAGGATCAATTAAATATGATGTTGGTGAAGTTGAGAGGGATTACCTATCAACTAGCAGTACCAATTTCCAGTACAATGTAAACACTAGCTGTACCAAATTCCAATCACCCTCCGTTAATGAATCATGTGTACAAAAATAAACAAATAAATCTAAATCTAGCGAAACAAATGAATGATTTTTCCAGTTTATTTCTTTCGAATCATAATACTGAACAAAACTGAAAAACCCAATCCCAATCGATGAGGATAATGGTATCTGAGAGGAAAGATACAAAATCTTGAATGGATGGCTGGGGAAGAAAGAAATGAGTATAGTGATGTGGTGAGTTCAGGCAGGGTGGCATCAGTCTCCGACGAGATGGACAGCAGTGGCGCTATGGCTCCCGCGAATTTGGTTTCATCGCCGGTGAAAGAGGAGAAGCGGGAAAGGAGACCTCACATGCCTCTTCTAATTTTATTTTTTTTGAGTTTGAGAGATGGAACATTTTAAGCCCTTCGATATATTAGTTTTAACGGTGCTGATTTGGTGTAAGTCGCTTGAGTTACACCTGGTGTTAACGGATCTCATCTTTTATATATATATATATATGTAAATGATGAGGACACAAATCGTATAGGCATGAGTTGCTCAAATGAGGACATAGCGATGAAATTGAATACCCAAAAAAAAAGATTGATTACTAAGTCACACAATAATATTCGACTGTGGATATCTTTAAGAATGACATTCTATATTTCACTGGGATCCCATGATCAAATCACATTTGATGTTCCAATGAACAAACTATCTATTCTAAGGTTTTTACTATATCACACAAATGAACAACACAATAAATGAAATGCCTCATATATATATATATATATATATATATATATATATAACATATATGTATAATCTTCATGATACAAAATATCCTAAAATATAGAATGCCACTAGGGCTTACACTAACATCCTTACATCTTTGTTCTTTGCTTGGAAAGGCTTGGGCATAACATTATTAATGATGTTGTGGCTGCTGGTGAATGGATTCCTTATAGCTTTGGTCGAGGGACAAGTACAAAATTTTCTCACATCTTTTTTGTAGATGATATTGTGCTTGTTGTTGAAGTTTCTCTCCAGCAGGTTGACAAAAATAGAGGCATTTCAAATGATTTCTGCCACCACTCAGATCAAAAAATAAACTTAATTACATAAATTTCAAGTTTTTTTCTCTAACAATGTTAATGAGGATTCTACAGCTTCCCTTAGTTAAGCTTTAGGAATTCAGATCACAAAGGATCCTGGAAAGTACCTTGGTGCTTCAATGCTACATCAACATATTTCCAAGCATTCTTTCACTTTCATCCTTGACAAAATGAGGCAAAAGCTTAGTGGTCAGAAATCAAACACTCTTTTGCTAAAAGAGTCATTATTGCTCAATCTTCACTCTCCAACATCCCTAGTTATGTTATGCAAACTTGTTCAGTTCATGTTTTTGTTTGTGAGGAGGTTGAGCGCCTCTGCAGATTTTCATTTGGGGAACTACAGATAACCAACACTAATGCCACATTGTTTATTGGGGAAAATTTGTGCTCAAAAGAAGAAAGTGGGCTAAGCTTAAAAATCTCCAGACTTTGGAAGCTTGTGTACAATCCTAACAAGTTATGAGTGAAGATCATGCGTGCCAAGTACTCTTGTGGCTATCATTTTGTCCCATCTATATCATCTTGTAATAACTCATCAAATACTTGGAGAGCTATTGTCAATGCTTGACATGATGTTAAGCCTCATATATCTTAGGTCATATGCAATGGGAATGATATTAGATTTTGGCGAGACTTATGGATTCTAAGTAGTGGCAGATTGGAAGACTTAATTCTTAATCATATTCCTTCAAATGAAATAGAATTTCTAGTTTCATATTATGCTACTGATAATCAATGGAGATTGAGCTTATTTAATCAGATAGTTTTAGCCACTGTTTATGCGAAAATTGCCTTGGTCAAGCCTCCTTCATCTAGACAAAATGACTTTCCAACTTGGAATATGAATAATGATGGTTGGTTTTCTCTTGTAAAATCCTCTGCATTCTGTTAATCCAATTTTTAGCATAGTTTGGAACTGGGAGGTACCTAGTCGCACCAATACTTTCCTTTGAAAGCTTGCTCAAGGGAAATTGCTTTAAGCTTGCCCATGGCAGATTGCTTACAAATGTGGAGAGAGTGAATAAAGGCATGTCCCATGATTCATCTTGTCTCGGGTGTCACTCTAATCCATAATCTATTATGCATTTATGGCGTGATTATGAAGATGTAAAAGAATTTTGGAATCTTCTTGTTTCTTGATAAGATTTGTCCATATTCTTTAGTCTTCCTTTGAATGATTAGCTTGATTTCAATTTATCCACATCTAATATCAGTCTTGCGCATTCTAGTTGGATAACTTTCTTTGTTATTGCAATTGGTGATCTGTGGAAAGATAGGAACTCACTTAATTTTCTCTCAACAGACAAAGCTTGGCAGAGAGTTGCTTCTTATTAGCAGACATGCTAATCTCATTAATGATCTTAACATTAAGCCTTCCTTTAGCTCTGTTGATGATGACAAACACCTTATCAATGTTTCCTAGAGTGCTCCTCCCGATGGTTGTTATAAGGTCAATGTTGATGGATCTTATAGAGAATCAAATAGTAGCACAACCTGTGGAGGTCTTATTAGGAACTCTAATAGATCTTTCATTAAAGGTCTTTACTGCAATATGGGAACTTCCAATGCTTTACGTGCTGCATTATGGGCTTTAAGATTGGGAATTCTAACTTCCCATGAGCTAAATCTTCCATGGGTAGTTTTTTAGCCTGATTCAAGAGCAGTGGTGCACATGGTTAATTCTGGCTTCACCAATAATTCATTTATCAAACCTCTCCTTGAAGAGGTTATCAATCTTTTCAATCTTCCAAAAGAGAAAGCTTTAGTCTCACACATTTATCGTAAGGCAAACCATTGTGCAGATTTTCTTGCTAACAAATGGAACTCTTCTTCTTTTTCTAGAACTATTATAGAATCTAGTTGTCCCAGTCTTAGTCATTATTTGTTTGATGATGCGAGGGGATGTAACCTACCACGCATGATTTCTTAGTTGTGTTTCCCTTTATTGTAAAAAAATGCTTAGAAATCAAATAAGAACGATCAATTGAACTGGTTGGATTATGAACCGAAATATATTTTCTTCAAATATTATTTAATTTGATTATAATTTAAATATAAATTTAATCACTTAATTAAGCTATGAATTTTTTATAGATAAAAATTTATGTTAGGAGAGTCACACCACATGCAAGGCCAGAGAGAACTACCAAACCTCAGCGAGAACTTACGATGGAATTTCCGCATTGCATACCAACATGGGAATTCAGGATTTTAACCCAAGTCACAACTAGTGTGAGCGGATGGTCCAACCATCAAAACTAATATTCTTATTTTTTGACAAATGAAGGGAGAACATAAGAGCTAAGGAGCTAGCCTAGGGGTAGCACATCCTATTACATCATAACGCAAAGCAAGACTAAGGGAGGGGAAGAGATGTCTACAATAGTCCACATAAAATCACCCTGATGACCCATATTAGCCAAGATATCAACACATGAATTCGCTTCTCTATAGACATGAGATATGGAGATAGACCAATACTTCAAATGGATAAAGCGAATGTCATTTAAAATAGGTTGAAGGGATGTGTTACTGCAAGTACCCTTACGCACCAAATGAAGAACTGCTTGAGAGTCACCATCCATTAAGAAGGACAAGGTTCTGAGGCTAAGGGCAAGCATTAAGCCAAGAAGAAGGCCCCAGAGTTCTGCAAAAATAGTTGTGGAGGTTCCAATGGAATCCTTTAATGAAACAGTCAATATCATCTCAAATCAAACCACCGCAAGCAGATGCTCTATTAGTTGTGCAGTGTATTCTATCAACATTGAGTTTAAGGAAGTGTTCAGGAGGAGGCTTCCATGCAATAATGAGCTACCTCTTTGATGGACTGAAATAAGTGAGAATAGTCTTAGACTTGTCATGATCAATAAGGTTGACATAACTAACAATGGAATGCTACAATCCTGGGCCAAGATTGGTCCTTCAAAGACAAGGTGATTGTGTTCCTTCCAAAGAAGCCAAGTAGCAACACCAAAGAAGCAAAGCCAATTGAGATAAACGGAACTTACATTATTTGATGTTAAATTCCACTGGAACCAGTCATAGAAGCCAAGACTAAAGAACCTGCTCCAACACTCTTCTTTAATAATAGGGTCCCAAAAGTCCTGAACTTCATCACAACCCCACAAGATGTGAATGATGGATTCATCTTGATTGCCACATCCAAGGCAAGTGGCATCAATGGTCATGTGGCGCCTCCTTATCTCTTCATTGGTAAGGAGCCTACCATGACTTAGCTTCCAAAGATGGCTACGAATATGTTGCAGGTCGTGCCAACTCCAAGCTAAGTAGAAGAGAGGATCATAGTTGGTAACAGTAGCAACATTATAAGTGAGGTGCTTATGGACCTTTTAACAGAAAAAAGTCATCACTAGACAGACCCAAACAAGGGTAGTCATTGGTGCCAGGAGAGGGGGGTCTTGAACTTGTTCTATTTCCACTCACCATTAGAAGTATATGACATGACACGAAATTTAGTCTCCCCGGGAGGAATAAATTGGATGTGGTATTTGAGACAACTAATCCATGGAATCCATTGATCATTCTAGAATTGGGCAATGGTGCCATTATTGATAATCCAAGAGAGATTGGTATCAATATGAGACCAAACTTTACAGATTTCCCTCCAAACAAGTGAAGCTCAACTATGAGAAGCCACAATAGGAAGTACCTGATGTTTACAAAAATATTTAGCTCGAAAAATTTGGACCCGGAGTTTGTTGGGATGAGCTATCATACTCCAGGCGAGATTTAACATGTATGCTTGATTAAGAACTCTAAGTTACAAAAGCCAAGCCCACCACTATCTTTTGGCTTGCAAATGTGCTCTCAAGAAACAAGATAGCAGTGCCTATGGTCTGAATGCTACCCCAAATGAAATTGTGACAAATTTGCTCAGCCTCATTACACACTCCAGCTGGGATACAGTTAGGTTAAAAAATATATCCAAGAATTCGCATCAAAGATGATTGAGCAAGGATGATTCTACCTGCTAAGGAGAGAGAATTCCACCCCAAATTTTTTTTTCCTCACTTTATCAAGCATGAAGGTAAACGAGCTCTTGGTGGTCCACTGATGAAGCATTGGTGCTCCGAGATGCATTCCTATATCCTTGGTAGCCACAATGCCAAGTTCTAAGCAGGACAAGCTTGATTTATTCAAATTGATCTTTTGGCACGAAGCAATGCAAAAGTTATCTAGGAAAGATTTGATAACACCACTTTGCGTAAATGAAGCTTCAGCAACCAAGATAACGTCATCAGTTAAAAAGATATAGGAGAAGGGAATCTTACAACCACGACCAAACATAAGAGGGTGCCAGTCCTTGTTGTTAATCAAGTGCTGAATTAGATGACCAAGGCGCTCTATGCAAATAATGAATATATGGGGTGAAATGGGGTCATCGTGGCAGAGTCCCCTTAACGAACCAAAGTTGTTTGAAACTCTACAATTCCAATTAATTACAATAGAAGTCGTAGAGATGCAAATGTTAATAACCTAAAGCATACAGGGAGGGATATCAAGCAAGGCAAGAATGTCTTGAATGAACTTCCAGACAAGGTGGTCAAAAGCCTTCTCTAAGTCAAGCTTGAGAATCGTGTATCCTTTGGTTCCTCTCATACGAGTCATAGAGTGAATGACTTCTTGGAGAACAAGGATGTTGTTGGATGTACATCTGCGAGGGACTAAGCTATTTTGTTCATGAGAGACAACTTTTGGGAGAATGCTACGTAGCCGTTGAGAGATGATCTTAGTAACAACTTTGTAGATAACACTACACATTGTGATGGAACATAACTGATTAACATTGGAAGGGTCCTCTCATTTTGGAATGAGAGTGAGAGTAGTTGATGTGCTCTAACTTGGATACATTGCAACAAAGGATCTTCCAACAAGCTTCCAAACAATATGAGAGTAGTTAATTTCGCAAGATCCCTAGTCCAAAGATGCTTGACCGTGAGCTTCCTCACAAATGGGTATGAACTCGTAAACTGTACTTGTGAAATACCCAAGCCGTGAACTTCGAATTGAAAGGAACGTAAGAAACCAGACCCAATTTTTGGATTAAACCTTGAGCATCAATTCAGAATCGCACGAATGTTGCTCCTAAATAAAAAGCATGTGCAGCTTGTTAGGCACCAATTAATTTTCCATCTGTGAACCCTTGAATGGAATTGCTCAAATGAAACCCATAAAAAGAGGTGTGAGAATCAAATTAAAAAAAAGGGAATTCAATGGACAAACCCCAAGTTGAGATACTGAGCCAAAATCAAAACGTGAACCCACTTCTAACAATCCTTGGACATCACTTTTTGGAATTCAACGAAGGAAAATTCAAGAGGCAAATTAAGAGAAATAAAAATGGAATAATTAAAGGGAATTTCAAACAAGAAAATAGAAAAATATGGATGAACTTAAAGAGGGGAAAAATAAAGGAAGAAGATGAAAAGAAAATGCACTAAGTGTAAACCCCATTTTCAGAGCGCTACAATATAATAATTATTAAACCCTAAACGAATAATTAAGCAACATAGGTATACTGAAAATAATAGTTTATTGAAACTAAATGCATGGATACGTACATAAAGTTAAATATCTTTTACGAAACCCGTGTTTGGGGCCCACAACGCATATCTGCACTCGACTCACTTGGTTGTGACACGTGGCGAAGAGAGTTACTCTTACTGAGTAGCCTCTGTGCAATCCATGATGCTGGCGATGTCTTCATTAAGTCCATGTTATCTGTTTAATATGAAAGAAAACATACAACACAAGAAAAAAGAAGGAGCTAAGAAACACAATACACACTATAAAATTGGGAAAGCAAGAATAGAAAACATATACAAATGACACACACATAGGCAAGCACAGTAAACTCCCGTGTCTACCTAGGTCACATTCACTATCCCTTAGGTCTGTAGTAGCTACTACACCTAAACCTAGCTCTCCTTCTTTGCATCCTACTCCAAACTACATTGTATCTAAACTGTCAGCTCTAACAGCGTCCCTGTCCTTTTGCCCCTCCTAGTCAACTAACTCAACTAACTCGTTTCTCCTATAGTTTATCAAGGTCTAACCTGTCAACTAAGGCCTAACGGTATTCACTTAATACTATTATCACCACAATAATTCATTGCAATCATCAGCAGAGTTAATAGTTAAAGTCAAAGTATATCTCAAGCATCAAACAACACATTAACTAACATATTATTATCCACATATTCACATAGATATCAGCAATCATATAATTAGCAGCATAGTCACACAATCACAGCCAATCATGTATTAGTAGCACCACCTTAATCAACCATCAACATATAGATTAACCCTAGCGTCGCTTAAGCGACCTACTACTGACATATTATCAATCATAAAGCAATCACAAGTTATCTATCCTAGGGTTTTCACACATCAGCAATTATCCCTATGGTTGTTGGACTAGCGACTACTATCCTTTGCAGTCGTAGTCGCAACACCCCTCCTAGGGTGTTGGGGCATCAACCCCTAGTAGGGCTTGGGTCACTCTACACACATTTATATATACTACTCTATCCTACAATTCTTAGAGTGCAAGGTTTCTTGCTCTCACCTGGTTAGAAGATCGATGTCGCTACTGCCACTATTCGCACCTCCCTCGTACTCGCTACTCGCACTTCTACCTCTATGCCTGCTGCTCAAGCTCTTACCTGGCCTGTTAGGTCACCCTTCACTCTTTTCTCTTCCTCCTAGGATTACCTACTAAGAGCTTTCTGATGCACAGGATCCTCACTCATAGCAAGTGCAAAGCATACTTGCTACTTAGGAGAAGTTCCTAGAGAGAGAAGCTAAAGAGAGAATAGGATTTGGGGCGAGGAGAAATGAAAGGTGAGGGGGTATTTATAGGCGAGTTTCGGTACCATCGCGTCGTGACAACATCATCGTGTCACGATTGGAACCTTCCGGACCCTTCTAGACGCACATGTACGTGGCAAAAACCTATTGGTGTGGGGAAGCTTACCATCGCGTCGCGATAAACTATAGTACAATCTTGGTTGGGTCACGATTGTGGCAAGGGAGGGACATCCAATTCCTTCTTTTCTAGACATTTTTAGGGGATTCTACACCCTTCCTAGGGGTATTTTCATTCTTTTGAATGTTTCTATAACTCATCTAAGTCTATTTCTTTCCAAATTAAGGTTTTTAATGCCCATTCATCACTTAATTACTAACCTAATTATACTTCAAATATTATTTAGGATTATCTGAAGAACGGGATGTTACACTAAGCCTAGGGGATTCGCCACAATGGTAAGGAAGCCATTGATAAGAATTATGCAAGGTTTCAATCCAAGAACCCTAAGAGGAGACAATCTCACTCTAACTCTCACAAAAGTGAAATTTTACTCCACCTCAAAGCTTTGTAAAATGAAGTCATACAAAGCTTACTTAAATGAAGACTCCCTATTCCCCTAATAGGCCTAGGTGAAGCAAATACTAAAAGGTCCATAAGTGGACTTACATTATATTCTTAAAAATAAACTAAGTGTACGAAGCAAATACATGTTCTCAATCTAACCTATTACAACTCAAATTAAAAACACAAAATACAACCAAATATAATATATAAAAACCTAAAAACTATTCTAAAGTCATAACTTGAATTTTCCTTTGTTTTATCCTTATTAGCTACTTCTTGGTCCTCATCAGCAGTGTCATTCACATCTTTAATTTTTGCGGGATCATTGAAAATCTCCAAGACAAAGTTGAAGATATATTCACTAACAATTACCCATTAAGATTTAAAAAAGAGGGGGTGCAAACCGTCCGGTCCTGGAGATTTGAGGTTCCTTACGTGGAAAAGAGCAGATTTAACCTCTTCAAAGGTAATGTCTCAATCCAAATAACACCTGTCAAAAGAACTAAGAAAATGAAAGCAATGGTTAGTGGGAAAAAATATGGTTTGGGATAGATATGGCAACGCACAATATCTTGAAAAAATCCACCACCACGACCTGTAATTGTTCCTTCTCATTGATCTAATCCCCGTTGTGATCAACAAGGGCAACAATTTTGTCTTCGCCTCCTAGCAAGAGCAGAGTGACGATAGAAGTGAGTGTTTTTGTCACCCAATTCAATCCATTTGGAGCGAGCTTGGTGACTCCAATAGGCCTCTTCTTGCATGTGAATGAGAGCATATTCATCCCAAAGAGTTTTACGAAGAGCATGAACCTTGCCGCTATGGGAAGTGATGAGAATTCTGTTGATACCCTCTAAGCGTCGAATGATTCGCTGCTTTGTTTTGAAGGTATTGCCGAAGACATCTTTGTTCTAGGCCTTGAGAGAATTAGTGAGATTATGAATATTATCAACCCAAGTGGAGGAGACGCTCCAAGAGGGATGGACTTGATTGGAGAAGTCCGAGTGATCAAGCTTAGGGTTTAAAAATTTGAAATATGGAGGCAAGTTGGATCTAGCTGCGAGAGGGTCAGTTTAGATTCATAGGCCAACATGGTCAAAGCCTTCAATGGGGAGGTGAATCACAAAAGCAGATAGAAACTTGGCTTGCCAAGAGGGGTACCAAAAGCACGGTCCAACCGACCTGTCTATGATTATATTATTTGTACGGTTCACACTTCTGACATAATTTTTTAAATATTGACTTAGAATAAAGTTTAAAGGTATGTTTGAATGGAGAGTTTTGGAGGAGAGGACTTATTTTTCGTTTCTAAATTAAGGATGCATTAAAACGTTTCTAAAAATGAATGAAGTGTGATTGAAATGTTATATGATCATCTATCATGTTATTTTTTCAAAATCACAAACATATATCAATATATAGATTTAACCTTTCAAAACCCTTCATTCAAACATACATTTAACAATCTTCAATCAAGGAATAACGGCTTCAAATAATTAAAGGTACTTTTGCAAATTGAAATTGAAATATCGTGCAAAGACCAAGAGAATCCTCAAATATAGGAACACAAAGTGTGGGTTTAGTGCATGTTTGGAACCACGTTGAGGAACCATTTCGCGCGTTTGCATCCATGAAACGTGATTTCACCGTGAATTTTTATGTTTGGTTGTAATAAAGTAGAATCCATTCCAACCCCAAAATCAATTTCAGCAAGAAGTTGGGATTCCTAGCTTTTACGGTAGACTTGAATCGATTTTGAAGTTTATTTCAAAATTGATAGTACATATTCTCTCATCTACCCTCCTGGTGTTGCAGTACCTCTTCCATTGTCGGGGTGCATTTTTGTGTGAATGCGTTTCACTGTTTCTGTGTTTTGTGTGTGTTACAACGCATCTCTAGGTTAGTTAGAGAAGATAAGAGAAATCGGGCTCATAAAGGCCCATTTTTTGTTTGACCAAATAAAGGCCCATTTTGAAAGCCAAAATTTAGTGCCTATTTGTAGACATCCCTGTTCGGTCAGCATCCCTTCTATCCTCGTAGAATTTTATTGTTTATTTTATCAAATTTTAAGTTCCTAATATTATTTTAAGTAAAGACCTATTTTAGTAATTATACACCAAAAAGCAATTTTGTAATGCAATTTAAATTCTCTATTTGTAATTTTAATTTAGATGCTTTTTATTTAGTACTGTTATGCTAATTCGGAACTTCTGTTGTCTACTTAATCAAAATTAAGTTTTTAATATAATTTTAAGTTAGGACCCATTTTGGTAATTGCACACCTAAAAATAATTTTGATCAAATCTATCCAAACAACAAGAGTTGATAAAAATCACTTTTATGTATACGTATCCAAACAGAAATCACGTTACGTTCAACTCACTTTTAATCAAAATCAATTCCATAAAATCAATTCTATCAAAATCAATTCTTGTTACCGTAGAACCAAACACACAATTAACTATAATTAAATCACCCCACAAAAAAATGTCAGTTCCTTTCGAAATGTCAAATGCAAACCGTAAACATCATCATGTTGGTAATCAATTTGTGCATTGTTAAACTATTTGAAAGCAAAAATGCAACTACCTACAAATAATTTCGTAAGCAAGAATATGCTCAGCTTATCAATATAATAAATTAATAATAATAGTGCCCTGCAACTAGCCCAAGCAGGACAATTTTAAAATTGAGAGTCATAATCTATTTCTTTTAATTAAGTTTATTAATTTGTACACGCTTTTCTGCTAAGGTTATCTAGTTAGTAAATATTAAATTAGTGGTTTGGACAAAGCAATCAACAAGTCTACGCATTTTTCAAATACTCAAATGTCACTTATTATATACTTTCTGAAAAGTTTTGCAAGTGATAAACTTTATTACTGAAGACTTTTTTTTTTGTTAAACAATGGAAAATAAAAGAAAATTATTACTGAAGAGTTTGATTTTGTTTCTGAAAGTAAAGCTTTGATTGTGAAAATGGTAAATAGATCTGGTGCAATAGACTATCGGTGGAAGCAACTGAAGATCAAAACCGTTGCCTTGTGAAAACAGACGATGAATGATCATATGCAAAGTATAATAATCTACTTAAAGAATAGTATTTTGAAGATTGAAAACAAAAAGTATGGTTGCAACTGGCACATGGTTCTCACTATATCATGAAGAGCCAGAACTTTGAAAAGTTTTCATATAGTAATCACGGAGAAAGTCAAGCCAGACCATATGGACCAACTAATTTGTATATGGGAAAACTTAACCAGGAAGAATTATATTTTGTTTATTTGTAAATTTTTAAATTTATTTTCAAATATTGAAGTTCCATCCACGTTGAACAAAACTAAATTGAAACATTCAAGGATTTAATAAAAAAGTTGAATTATTAACTAAATAAAGATATTGCAAATTAAATTTGCAACCCACAAGGTGTGGTCCGAGTGACTAGTAGTTAGGACCTATGAAGCACAGACACTTCTCCTATGTGTTGTGTTGGCGTGTCGGACACGTCTCGGACACCGACACTTCTCAGACACGCCTTGGACACGTGTCAGACACCCCTCAACGGTGTCCCAATTAAAAAAAAATATTCTTTTCGGCTCGGACACTTCTCGAACACCTCTAGCATAAAAATATCTATATTTTTTAAAAAATGCAACTAACATTATAGTTTTTTCGGTCAGAAAAACTAATATAATATATTTGTTTACTACAACTAATATTATATTTATAAATATTAAAAAGTTATTTAAAATTTTATAGCAAAATGACGTCTCTTAGCATTTTTTTTGAGACTCGTTATCATAAGACCTAATTATTTGTTTTAAGAGACATGATTTATCTTCTTATTTTGAAATTATGTTTGTAAGGATAGCATTGTGAAATGATTCCTCTTAGTCTTACTATTCTTTTGTGAGGGTCATTATCATATTAAATTTAGAAGGTGAATATATAAATTTTAATTCTCAATTTAGATTTTTGTCATGTTGATATTATATTATATTATATTATATTATATATTTATATATGTGTATGTATATGCGGTGTCCGTATGTCCTATATTTTGGACATTAACCGTGTCACGGTGTCCATGTCGTGTCGTGTTGCGATGTCCGTGTCGGAGTCGGTGCTTTATAAGTTTGGACCCTTTAACCATTTGTACAGGGTTCGAATCCTGATAATGAGAATAAAGCTATATTTGTTGGGAGAGGAGTTACTTCTTAACTCATACTCTACATTCTCGGAGGATTAGTCCTATGACTATCAATTGTTGGGATATCCTGAGTCAATTCCCAGATAAAAAAAAAAATTAAAGATATTGAATCAAATTAGCAATAAGAAATTCATCAACTAAGAATTCAAAGGTTAGTCTAAGTTCCACCCAAAAGATCTTAAGAAAAAGGTTTTCCTATTATATAAGTTCATCCGGCTCAATTCGAATTATACCGAGAATCTCAACGACAAAATAATCATAAGAGGTGAAAGATGTTAGCACAACAAAAATTATTAAAGACATTTCACATACATTTTTAATGAAGAAAGCAGAGACATAAGAGAGGGGGGAAAAAAAAAACTATACCTATCACTATGAGATTTCTATATAAGTTAAAGTAATTACCTTATGTGTAGGTAACAGTGCTTCTCAAAATGATGTTACTAAGATAGTTAAGCAAATAAAGCATCTTCAAATTCTACCTTAACTTTTGTTTTTCTGTTCTGATAATGTTATGATCTCTGTACCCTCTTGTCACAGAGAGAGTTTCAATGATCTAAAGAGTAAAAACTCTGTACATTGCAACCGTGACTGACAGAATATTTAATCAGGACTCACGTGCAGTGCAGGAGGGACCACCACTCCCCCCACGTGGTAGACTGCAAGACGGACACAACACTCTCGTGTGCTTAGTGCTTACTTAGCTGATATCTTCACAACAGAACACAACAGAATATATGCTATGTAGGCTAATTTTTGCATAAGCCTTTTGCACTGATCTCAACAATTCCTACCCATTTTTGTGTTGCCATTCCTCATCTATCACATTGATGATCTTCACTTTATCAGAGATAAATCATGGAGGAGGGTACATCATGCCCTTTTTATTAGCTCTATTATTAAAGAGTGATTAGTGAATGATATATGGCAAGTGTAAAATTCTAATTCATATATATATATATATATATATATATATATGTGTGTGTGTGTGTGTGTGTGTGTGTGTGTGTGTGTGTGTGTGTGTCTACCATAATATGTATAAAAAGACTAAATGAATCAAAAATTTGAAGATTTTAGATAACAATTTAAATATTTAACAATGATGGAATAATGATAACCAGAAAATATTTTATTATTTGCTATATGAATCTTTAAAATAAACTGACAGCAATGTAACATTTTTGTAATTAGTCGTAAAAACAGAAAATATTTAAATAAACTGACAGCGATGTAACATTAAGAATGATGGATATATGTACTGCTTGCAAATAGGAGTATTATTAAATGGGACATGACTACCAAATAACAAACTGCATTCAGTTGATAAAATGACAAACAAAGAATTTTGATCTAATCATTGGTTTGACATGTGGCATAATAAAATCAAACTCAATGTAACAGGTTGGGACAAATGAATTTTGGACATGCCTATTGCCTCTCATATTTCTTTGTTTTAAATTATTAATTTGCATAAACATTAAATAATGAAAAGAAAAAAAGAAAAAAAAAACTGAGTAGGCTGGACCTTCATGTCATTCTCATTTTATTATTTCATTGACTATAAATTTGGTAGATGTTTATCCAATCCTAGTTGGTTTAAAAAACACAGCTTCATGTAAACTTCACAATTTGCACCTTGTTTTCTTGCATGATATTTTTCCATCTTTCAGAATCAAAGATACCATTGAAGAGATGACAAAGCTACACACGTGTTATTCAAGCTCAGCATCTTCTAAGCTAGGAATTGACAAAGATTCACATGTGATCTCAAAGGTCAAGCCAAAGATCAGGATAATTCACATATATGCTCCAGAAATCATAAAAACTGATGCTGCAAATTTCAGGGAGCTTGTTCAAAGACTAACAGGAAAGCCAGAAGATGAAAGGGGAGGTGCAAGAAGCAAATCCAAGGCAGCAACAACAAAAGATCTAATGGATTTACACCCCAAGAAGACCATGGTCATGCAAGAAGATGAAGAAGAGTTTCTGAGTCTGCAAAATGGGAGAAGAGTAAAGAATGAAAAAGAAGAGGAAGAAGAAGTTGAAGATGACATATGGAGAAGATCAAAGTCAAATGAGAAATTCAGTGGTTTCCTAGATGGTTTCTCAGAGTTAGATGGCTTTATGGAAGAGTTAAGTACTATGCCTCTAGTTAATCAAAATTAAGTCCTTCTCTTGATGTGTGCATATTAATCGCAAAAATTACTACTTAGGCATGGAAAAACTGGTGCTTCCCCATTGTAGATTGACAATTAATTACCTTGCTTTTTATGCTATGCATGTGTATGGATTTCAAGTGGCCCTTTTGATTTTCAATTTTTTTTTTTTGATAGGCCAACTGGCCCTTTTGATGGTGAAGGATTATAGTGAGCATTTATGAACATTACTTGCCTTGATACTTTTTGTAATGTCTATAGAACTACCCTCATTCCTTTTTAGATGTCGTTTAAGATTGTTTTACACAAACCAAATAAACAAATAAATTTTGTTGTGTTTTTATAAAATTACCATTACACTTATTTCTCTCTGTACAATAAATGGCTAAGGGTATAATTGACAAAAAAATAATTAATATAACCTTGAACTTTGAGAACAACAGATAACCAATAACAAAATTTCTCAACAGAGAGTAATAGTTGTCTTGTTGCATCTCTTTGTCTTGTTAATGATTGCCCTCTATGTTTTCACATGCTAGCAAAGCAGCAACTGCAAAATTTTGTACAATCATGATTGCCTAGCTCAGTTATTCTTTTTCTCCCTGAGGAGCAGAAGGGCTATTTAATTTGCAGCTAACAATTCAAAGATCAATTCACTCCATTTGTAAACAAAAATCCTATTCAAAAGTTTCCTTGTCACACTTAGAGCATTAATGTTGACCTGACACAGTTGTTTAAAGTCTGTCATAAAGACTTTTCAAGAGTAATGATCTTTAAAAATCAACAGCATTGTGGTTTGAAAAAGAAAGGTAGATTATTATAGGCAATAAATTTGAGTTATCAAATAAGGCATCCTTATCAGGGATTAATAGGGAATTGTTGAAGAAACCAGATGAAAATGATTGTGTGTTTAGTTTGTTAGATAACAAAAATCATGCAATGAAAACTGAGAAGCCACCCATTTGGAATTCATCATTCAAAATTTGAGATGAAATTCAATAATCCATACCTAGAAAATTCAAATAATCCCAGGTTTTTGTTATCTTCCTTATCAAAACCAACCAAGTGAAATTAAAACCTCTCCTCCTCTCTCCATGTTCTCTCTGACATAGGATTGAACTTACCAAAACATGTGATCCGCTTTTGAGTCTATCAGTTCATGCAATGATTCTTGCACGTACTGTTCACGAGTGTTTAGAATTTATGCATATAAGGTCCAGGGACGGATCCACTTGGATCCAATAGGGGCACGTGACCCCACTGATTTATTTGTTTTTGTCACTAATTATTGAATAATTTTATTTTTGACCCCACATAAAATTTAGTGTTGACCCCACTAAAGAAAAAAATAGAAAATGAGCTGCTCTTTTTTTATATGATTGGGGAGATGAATTATTAAATGATTGTTTGGTACACAGAGAGACATATTTTTAATAGTGTTGAAGACAAAAAAATCATACAACAATTTCAAAATATAAAGACATGCAGAGAACAGTTATAATTTGTAGATGTCGAGGTGTCTTCATTTTTTTAGTATATAATGTTATAAATATTTATATAAAAACTAAGCTACTCCTTGAAAAATGAGCTACTCTTTTTTGATATGATTGAGATATAAATTATTAAATGATTGTTTAATCACATACACATAGAGACATATATAGTGTTGAAAATAAAAAAATCATACAATAATTTCAAAATATAAAAACACGTAAAGAGCAATTATAATTTGTAGACGTTGAAGTGTCTTCAATTTGTTTAGTGTATAATGTTATAGTTTTTGTTATCTCTATTTTTTTGCTTAATGATAACGTATGTCGTTATTTTATCACTTATATATTAATGTATTTTTTATATAAATATTTATAGTATATAATCTTGCCCCCACTAGTCGAAATTTCTGGATCCGTCCCTGATAAGGTCACTTTACTCCATAAATGTTTGCAAACCAAATTCATATTTTTGCTTGATGAAAAGGTAACTTTTATCTGAATTATTCGAAGAGTACAAATCACTTCAGCTTAAATTCCAGGGTTTTGTTTCGTTGTGATTTTTTATATTGCCAAAAACCGTGTATTAACAAATACAGCTTATACAACCACATTTGCAATAGCAATGTAATGAAGACCGAAGACTCCAAAAATCTTGATGTTATTGTCGCAATTGCGGTTAAAAACCATAATTTCTTTTTTGATTGCAAAAAATTTAGGGTGATAGAATAATACCACAGTCTAAGTCTAAGGTAAGAAAACCTTTGAGTTCAGTGAGAACTTAAATACTCGCTTCTCAATAAATTGAAAATAATCTAAATTTAAATTTGGAAAATCTAATTCTGATGTGTATCTGGTGACTAGAACAGACAAACATCCATTGGAATAACAATAAGGTTTAAATATGAAAATAGTCCCCCAAAAATTTGCAAAGTTTGTTTTTAGTCCCCCAAAATTTTTTTGAAGGTTTTTAGTCCCCCCAAATTTGAAAATGTTTTTCCGTCAGTCCCTCTAGCTGACGCCGTTTGTTTCGCTTATGTGGCGGGGACTAAAAATGAACTTTTAGAATTTTGGGGACTAAAAACAAACTTTTAGAATTTTAGAGAGACTAAAATCATAACGGAAAATTTTTGAGGGACTAACGGAAAAAAATTTTCAAATTTTGGGGACTAAAAACCTTCAATTTTTTTTTTGATTAAAAACGAACTTTATAAATTTTTGGGAGACCAATTTCATATTTAAGTCTAAGTACGTATCCCTCGTATATTTAATTATTTAATTATTTCGATAGAAGAAGCTATAGCTTATATTAGTATATATCAACTCATCATCTAACAACTATTCAGTTGTGAACGGGATACCATAACACTAACACATTGGCTTTTGTAGCTTTCTTTTAATCAAGGTATAGTCAACGTTGATTTTGGAAAGCAAAAACTGGCATTGGTTTGTATATGCGTAGCTTTCTTTTCTTTTACTCAAGATGATGACAGCGTTTGACTGTGGATGGCAAAAGTCAGCGCCTACACAAGCTTGTATACAAAATTAAGCCTATGTTTGGGAGGGTGGAGAGAAAATAGAGGGGAAAAAATTTTTTTAGTAAAGTGTGAAAAAGATGCATTGATAAATGTGACAGACCAATAATAATATAACACATCATCAATTTTACACTTTAACCAATAAATTTTCTTTCCTCTCACTTTCTTTCTTCTCATTTTCTTACATACCAAACATACCATAAGGGTGCAAACCACACCGGACAGGGGTATCAACTACCTTAATGTCTTATTAGATTAAACGATAACATCCAAATGTCACAGATTGACGATTATGTAAAAATGTGTTTTTTAATGTTCTGTATGTTGGAGTAAATATATAACAACAATAAAAGTCTTTTATGAGAGTCGGCTACATAGATTATTCATAAGCATTGTTATCTATAACAATTATTTTTTGGAAGAGACTATTTCGGGTACTAGCCGAGTCCGTCTCTTTAGATGAAATGCGTTAACCACTCACTTAACTTTGGGGTTACTCTTTCATAATTTTATTTAGGGTCTGATTGATTTTACTTTTAAAAACTGTTTTTTATTTTATAAAACTTAACAAAGAATAAATTTTATTTTATTTTTAAAATTTTTTAAAACAAAAACTGTTTTTAAAATGTGTAATCAAACAGACAAACATGCCGTTAGTCTTTTTGAGTTTATCTCTGTTTCCAATTGATGGACTATTTTCAATAAAGTCAACTCTTTCAATCGAGGCTTTTAAGAGCATCGCTAACCCTTGACTTGACTTGGGTTGCTTAACCCATTTTTAACAGCATCTCATCTACAGTGAGGGTGCTAAAGGAATTGCTTGTTTATTTACCACGTATTCTTAATAAGAACCATTGTTGAAGCCAAATTCTTGTTGAGCACTGGGATATTGTACAAACACATGTTGATTATGGGTGATTGTGGGCCACGGGTTAGAAATAATAAAAAAATGAGTTATTCGTAAGAGTCCAAGAATGTGGAGTTACCGGTGGAACCTATTTAATATTTTCTTCGGATTTAATTATAAACAAAAAAATTATATGTATTCAGTCCAAATTTAGATCAAATACATGTACTTTTTGTTTATAATTAAGTCTGGAGGGAGTACATTTTTAGAAGTTTTTGGGCCGGAAAAATGAGTTATTTATGTTGTAAAAGCTAAAAATGAATGATGTATAATTGTGGGATCGATGTAAGATCTTCAAAAAATAAAAATGTGAGGTGTTGTGTCAGAGATGCTCTAATAGACTCATTCATGTCAGGCCAGTTTTAAGAAACCCATTAAAATTTCACTCCAACAGTGTAGTTCTTAACTTGAGTTGCTTAACCTTCTCCCTCTGTCTTTCTGCCAGTTTCAGAAGCTTCACCATTCTCCCTCACCCCTACTCTGATTTTTCTCCATGTTTCTTCGCCCTCACTTAGATTTTTCTCTATATCCACTCTCCCCTGATTACAGATATCTGATCCACACTCCCCTCCTCCCATACCCCCTCCCTCAATACACTCTCCCCCCTCCTGTTATCAATCCCATATATGGGACTCTCACCTAATTAGTAGGATTTATAAGTTTAGGAGTTTTTTCACCTAATGAGTCAGTATTTTGAAATTGGCTCTCTTTTTGGGCTTATCCTTATAACATTGCTGTTTTCTTTTGAGAGACTCACCTATGTGGCTCATAACACCTCCTCCCTTACCACTCTCCCCCAACCTTCCTCGACCCCATCTCCCTCCATCCCAACTTCCCACTCGTCCATTGGCTCAATGGCCTCTCATGCGGCTCTATCTGCTAAGCCACTGCACATGCATGACCAACCCTTTCTTTGTCTAGCAACTCTGCCCATGAAGGGGAAATGTAGAGGGATGATGCAACTTTGTCCCAGATCCCCTGATGCAGCTCGTTTCGCGGCTCTGTCTATGATGCAGTTCATTTACATATTGTTTACAGATCCATTTTTCCCCTCTTCTCTTTCTTGATCCTAGTTGAGATTTAAGAAAAAATACTTTTCATTCTTAAGCAATTGTAACGGTCCTTACATGTGGCTGTTGTTGGAGTTGCTCAAGGATCTTCTTCTCATATGTCCAAGACGTGTGAAGCACAATTCTGTCATGTCTTTCTCAACAGATGCAACTCTAATATATATATTCTTAACATTTTCATCTATATAAGCCTTATATATGAGACGAATAGTTTTTAATGGAATTATACCTTTGGCCTCTCATAGATTTTGTTTCCCTTCATAGTTTTGATTTATCAGGCCTAATTACAAAAACATTGTATAGGATACTATGAATGGGAGTATGTAGTGATTCCAACCATAGAACTTCATAAACTATAGATTTCTGTTCCTTTTTAAGTTGGTAATAGTATAAACCAAGGAAAGACAATGAGGACCTGATCCATAACCTCGCAGCATACATAGTGCAAACTCCAACATGTGTTGCAATGCTGGCCAAAAAACTAAACACCCAAAACATAAAAGATAGTCCTTTCTTCCTCGTGACATTACCAACCATCTCAAAATTCCAGTTTGTCATGTCAGACATCAAAGATATAAATACAACAAGTCACGCTAAAATTTTGGTCTGAGTTTTTAAACAAACTACCAATGGAGAAAATTTAACACATGATCTGAAAATCTAAGACCAAATTTGCATTATTCACTAATATGCCCATCCCATCAATGACCTTTATTCTTCAACCCTTTGATCCTTTATTTGCTAAAGCCTAAAAGTAGACAGAAACATTCCACAAAATATATGATGCTAATTAAAGGTATAATTGACAAAATTGTATCGCCCTGCACGGAGTGAGATTAATCATCAGTAAACATCTCAGCCAATACTCAATTTCAGACTGCTGCTGGCTGGGGCTGCTCTTGTTGCCTGCTATATAAGCAAACTTTTAACAACATATGATACCACCTGAAATCAGAGACAAATCATTTTGTGCTTCAGTAAATTGTATAACCAATCTTCTAAGAGACTGAATTGAATGCAAAAAATTTATAAAGAGGAAAAAATGACCAGACCTTATCCACCAATATGTATCATAGGCCTATTTGCTGTCTTTGCTATCTCGAACATACCGGCATGTGAAGGTTTCTTCCTCTTCACCTAAACCAAATAAGAGGAAACACTAAAAAACATAATAGTATAAAACCTGATAGAATAGCTTTACTTAAGAATACAATTTCAAGTAGTATATCATATGACCCACTGTTGACTATTTTGCTAAACAAATACACACCATATAGATCACAATCACATTTTTTAGGGTAGAATTTGACAAATTATATTAAAATAGCATGTGAATGTAATTCTATTACTATATCATCCTATTAAAGAGGATAACAACTCCTGGCAGAGATATTAAGAAAATTACAAAATCATCATAATGAAACTCTGAATTTTAGCTATGATAACCAGAAGTGCATACCGCTGCCCCTATTATCTCCCTAAGCTCATGATCCTCTGCACCTTGTCGCAAGGGATCTCTTAAGCTAACCTGAAAGCCAATGAGCCCATGTAAGAATAACCAAAAGTGCATACCTTTTGCTGAAGGTACACATGAAAGAAGTTATACATATTTAATGACTGATTTTGATTGTCCATTTCATTATCCATACATGAAGCGCGTCTATCCTGGACATAATAGTGGTACAGATGAACATCAATAACCACCAGTATGTCTTGTAAATAGAGAATAACATCAAGTTCAATGAATGGAAGATTTTTACTAGATGCACTTTACTTTCAGCAGTGTTCCTAAAAAGAAAAATGAGCCGGATCTCAAGTCCGAGCATAGATGAAAATAACATCAACGAGCTGATGTTCATAAGAGTAAGAATCCAATTGACGGATAATACATCTAAGAAATTATAAGACATCAACTAAATGGAACATCAAATGAAATAGCACATGCACTAGAATGAGGGCATAAATGAAGAAGGGACAAGAAATTGGGCATTCAATCCCATAATTTGAACACAATACTTCAAGACACCATTTACATTATTAATGCAAGAGATCATTCAGTAGCTTAATAGATCTTCCTCCAGAACAAGTCAATGCAATGAATATATTTTCCTAATTGATGCTGACCAAAAGATTTGCAAAACTGAACCCAATATGTCACTTAAAGTCGAACAGACTTTGTAGCTCATTCACAAAATAATCGGTATATGTTACACCAAATGGTAAACCAGAATATTATAGGAAGTAAAATTTTACACTTCTAAATTTGCAAATGAATTTCTGAAATTTATGTTTGTATATCAAGAGGTTGAGAAAGGAAACTTAAATTACGGAGAATCAATTTGGTTTTATGCTTGGGAGATCGACTATGGAGGCAATCTACTTATTGCGTCGGCTCATGGAGCGATACCGGGAGGATAAAAAAGACTTGCACATGGTTTTTATTGACTTGGAGAAGGCGTATGATAGAGTGCCTAGAGAGATCTTGTGGAAAACTTTAGAAAAGAAAGGGGTTCACGTAGCCTATATCCGAGCCATCAAGGATATGTATGATGATGCCACTACTAATGTGAGGACTCAAAGCGGATCCACAGAAGATTTTCCGATCACTATAGGGCTGCATCAAGGGTCGGCTTTAAGCCCCTATCTGTTTCCATTGGTCTTAGATGTGCTCACGGAACACATACAAGAGCCAGCACCGCGGTACATGCTGTTTGCAGATGATATTGTCCTAGTCGGGAAATCGAGAGAGGAGATGAATGAGAAGATTGAGACTTGGAGACAAGCTTTGGAGACACACGGATTCCGCTTGAGTAGGAGTAAGACGGAGTATATGGAATGCAAGTTTAGTAGAAGGCAAAACACCCCTAGCATAGAGGTGAAAGTTGGTGACCATATCATACCACAAGTTACTAAGTTTAAATACCTGGGATCCATCATACAAAACGAAGGAGAAATAGAGGGTGATGTGAACCATCGAATTCAAGCGGGGTGGTTGAAATGGAGGAAGGCATCAGGTGTTTTATGTGATAACAAGGTCCCACTCAAGTTAAAAGGTAAGTTTTATCGGACAGCGGTTAGACCTGCGATGTTGTATGGGACTGAATGTTGGGCGGCGAAAGGTCAACACGAGACTAAGCTAAAGGTGACAGAGATGAGGATGTTGCGATTGATGAGTGGCAAGACTAGACGGGACAAGATCTGGAATGATAGTATCAGAAAAGGAGTGGGGGTGGCACCTATTGTGGAAAAGATGGTTGAATCTCGGTTGAGGTGGTTTGGGCATGTTTGGAGGAGACCGGTAGATTCAGCAGTAAGGAGAGTTGATCAGATGGAGGTCAATCCAGTTGCTAGAGGAAGAGGAAGACTACGGAAAACTTTAAATGAAACTATCAAGAAGGACTTTGAAGTGAATGGTTTCACTATTGATATGATTCATGATAGACCACTATGGCGTCGTTTGATCCATGTAGGCGACCCCACCTATTGGGAAAAGGCTTTGTTGTTGTTTGTTGTTTGTATGTTTGTATATCAAGAGTTTATCAGACAGTTTCCCCTTTTCTCAAAGTTCAGAATATATCATAAAAAATTCAGGACTGACAACAGAAATCGCAGGTTCAAAGTTCTAATCTGATGCTACCCATTTTATCTTCCTTTATTCTGTAAAGCCACTGATGATAACTGGTAGAAAACAACTCCCAAAACCATACCCAACAATGGCACGCTAACTATAAGGAATCTTTTACACCCTTTAAAACCTTATAATGCTGATAGAATTAGTCCAAATTTTACACATAAAAATCATTTATGGGCTTCAAATACCAATCCTTAAACCCTCCCTTGCCACATGATCTAATTATCAAATTTATCAAATTCATTTCCCATTTGGATTTTGAAAGCCTACAATTTGTCATCGTCAACTGTAACCTCGCCGATTCACAAAAACATTTAGACTTTAGCCAAATTGCCATCAAAAAATTTAGGTGACATGCATAATATACTGAACTTTGATGGTTAGAATATAACTTACCTCAGAAGGACCAAATAAACATACTTTCAAGTTTCCATCAGCTAGCAGTCGCAATCTATTGCAACCAGCACAAAAATGCTCAGTCATTGATGTGATAAATGAAACTTTTCCTTTATGCCCATCTATTGTGAAGTTCTTGGCTGTATCTGTTGGGTGATCCTGAAGCCTTTTTAAGCTAGTAAACTGCTTCACCTGTTTGGCAATGATGGTTATAAAGATTCTCAACTAGAAGAATATAAAAAAATTATACAAGTGAGGTCTCTAGTCTGAATTCTACCTTACCACTCTATCCAACATTTCTGAGTAGGGTACAAGTTTCTTGACATTCCAAACATTTCCATCAAAAGGCATGAACTCAATAAACCGAATATTAATTGGCTTTTCACGCGTCAGCTCAACAAAGTCACAGATTTCGTCATCATTGAATCCACGCATTACAACACAATTGACCTGAAATGCAACAGTAACACACACGACACCTTTAAATGCATCCATCAGTGACATGTGAAATTCACCATAGAGGTTAAATAAACCTTTAGACAACAAAATTTTTCATGATGTACTATTCATTTGAATAACGTCATGAATTAGACAAAAGGGAAGCTACTGAGGGAAATGTAACCAAAGAGAAAAATGTGCACAACGTTCACACTGGACAAAATATATACCTTAACTGGATTATATCCAAGGTCTACAGCAGCATTAATTGAATCCATTACTTTTTCATGTCCTTTACGTCTCGTCATAAGCTCAAACTTTGCCGGTACCAGAGTGTCTAAACTAATGTTCACAGAAGTGAGCCCACATTCCTTGAGCTTTGGAAGTTTTCTAGCCAGGACAATACCATTAGTAGTAATGGACAATGTCTTCAGCCCCTTCAAGTTTGACAATTCCAAACATATGTCTTCAATATCCTTTCTAACAGTAGGCTCCCCGCCAGTCAAACGTATTTTATTCACTCCGGAGCTTACAAACAAATTAGCCAACCGCAGAATCTCGGCCTTTGTTAAAAGCTTAGGGCTAGGAGTGAGCTCCACACCCTCTGCTGGCATACAATACTGACACCTTAAATTGCACCTCTCTGTTAGGGATATTCTCAAATAAGTGTGAAGCCTTCCAAATGAGTCTACCAACATATCAGAAACAGAATTTTCTTTTGACAGATCTTCGGATAATGATGCACAAGATGTTGCAGAAGTTCCAGTAGAATAACTACTAGAGCTTCCTTTGAATAAAGTTTGAAGATTATAATTTCTTGCAACATGGTAGGACCTCATCTCACAATTCACCTGCTTTATTCAAGAAAATTTGTTTTACTAGCCATCATTTTCATTAACAAATAATTTGAACATGTGTCAGCACCACCATACCCCAGATTAAATTAATACACACAGCATGAGATCTAGATAATGATTAACATTAACTAATGTTCTTGGACACAATCCCCGGATAAAAAAGTAACAATTTTCATCTGGATGCAAATGATTATATTAATTTTATCATAAAATTTATAATCAATGCTTCAAGTGACCGTATTATAAAAACTCAATTGATATTGCAATGGCCCAACAAAATGAATGATTTTTACTAACTTGGACAATTCAGCTAACCATGTTCAATCTCATCACAAAAAGAATCAACTAAAACAAACTCAGAGAGAGAGAGAGAGAGAGAGAGATTCACACCGGAAAGGAATTTGCTGGGTTGAATCCAATAGGCCAATGAATGAATTTTGATAAGTAGCGCCTCATCCTTAACGCTGAAACAATCAACAGATAAGTGATGAATCACTTGAAGCACGAAGACTCAAAACATGTATACCTATATAGCTGTAGAGACAGAGAGAGAAAGAGGGGAATGAGAGAGAGAGAGAGAGAGAGAGCGTTTTGACGTGTTGGGTTTGAAGTCTGAACTCACTCTGAAGATAACAGATGACACGCAGTGATACAATGAACCTGCAGTAAGTGCTGACTCAATCTATGTATGTATGTTATGCACTCACATGTAACACAACAAGATTGGTTCGATTGTAATTTTCTGTGATCTTAATTTAGGTTTATTCCCTCGTATTTTTAATTGTTCTATTTTGGTACGCCTGAAGAGGACGTTTGTCCTGCGTTATATGAGGCTGCAATACACAAACACAAGTGGAGTACCCTACACCTACACAAAGCGAAATAAAACAGTAGCCCAAACTTCTATATTTTAAAATATTGGCTAAATTACAAAATTGGTCCTCTATGTTTATTTTAGGTTTCAATTTGGTCCTCTATGTTTTATTTATTTCGTTTTGGTTCCTTACGTTTTAAAAATTACAACAGGTTGGTCATTTTCGTCACTAAAAGGCAATTGTCCGTAGCTAAAAGCCAAATTCTAGCTACGGACAATTGACTTTTAGTGACGGAAAGGGCCAAATTGAAAACTAAAATAAAACATAGAGGACCAAAACGAAACAAATAAAACGTAGAGGACCAAATTGAAACCTAAAATAAACTTAGAAGACCAATTTTATAATTTAGCCTAAAATATGCATTGTATTGATAAATTAAAAATAAACGGTCAAGAATAAAAAAGAACATCATATTCTTATCGACAAACTTATGGATGAGGTCTGAAATATAAATTTTAGGTGTAAAAAATGATTCAGATTGTACTATTGGTACAAAACACTGTCCAAAATCCGGTAAAATTTTAAACCCAAATTTTAACCATAGCCTGTTATGATATAATAAGTTTGATCTATTAATTTACTTTCGTGAAATTCACTCGCTTGATCATAGATTAAAAATATAGTTAACCTTGTGTTAATAGGACAAATTTAACGGTTAACTGTATTTTTAATCTATGATCAAATTTTTAATCTATTAACACAAAATTTTTAATCTATTTTTAATCTATTATTAATGTATTTTTAACAGTTAAATTTGTCCTCTTAACACAAGGTTAACTATATTTTTAATCTATGATCAAGTGGGTGAATTTCACGAAAGTAAATTAATAGATCAAACATATTATATTATAACAGGTTATGGTTAAAATTTGAGTTTAAAATTCTATCGGATTCTGGACAATCTTTTACATCAGCAGTACAATTTGGATCATTTTTTACACCCAAAATTTATATTTCGGACCTCATCCACAAGTTTATCGGTGTTCTTTTTTATTTTTTATCGTTTATTTTTAATTTAACGACGAGTATTTCAATTGGGTTCCTTTTTTATTTTTGAGCGTTTATTTTTAATTTAACGACCGAACGACTATTTCAATTGTCGCGCTGATAATTCAATCATGTTGTGTAGGCTACACAACTTAACCACGTTGTGTATTCTAGCCAACGCCGGATTAGATCCCGCCCAGCTGTGTATCTATAGAAGATTTTTTTGTTTGAAAACGCAAAACTCACTTAAGTGATATATAAGGCCCTGTTCGGGATGGTTTTTAGTTTTAAATTTTCAAATTTCAAAAAATCAAAACTGGTTTTCAGTTTTTAGTTTTTAGTTTCAGTTTTTTTTTTGTTTTCAGTTTTAAAAAGTTGTTATCGATATTATAATTTTTCCTTTAAAAGTTATTAATAACAACAATTCTTCCAAAAAATAATAATTACAGTAAACAATAACAATAATAATAATAATAATAATAATAACTATAATAATTATAATAGTATTATTAAATTTAATAATAATAATAGATAAATTGTGATGCCGCGTCCAGCGCCTCTGTCTATCGAGAAGAAGGATGATAGATCCTTCAATCTTCCTGGTTGATGACGAAGACTTGAGAGGGAGAGAGTGAGATTAGGGCAAGAAGTCACAATGGAGGAGAAGGAGATACAAGAATAAGAAGAGCTGTAAAAATAGGCCCGACTAGATATAAAACATGGGCAAAACGAGTCAGCTCGGCCCAACCCGGTCGGCCCGACGTGAGCCCGCATAAAAACGGGTCGGCCTATCCCAACTCATCAAATGGTTGTGGGTTGAGATGCTGAACCTAGCCCGACCTTCCACGGGTTGGGCGGGCTGGCGGGTTGTCCTGTCAAAAAACAAAAATAACAAAAACAAAACAAAAAAATAAATAAAAAGCAAAAAAATTGAATAAAACGAGCCAACATGGGCTAACCCGCCCAAAAAATGCCAAAATGAGCCACAACAGCGGGTTAGCATGCAAAAAATATGTAAAAAAAAATCGTTTAAAAATAGAAAAAAATTTATATGCGTTGACCCAGCGGGTTGGCTCGGCCGGGCCCATTCGTGGTCCACAGCCCAACGGGATGGCGGGCTAAACGGGTTGGACTAGATGGGTTAGTGAGTTGATAAAACTTAGCTCAGTCCGGCCATTTTAAAAGGGCTGGCAGGCTGGCCCAACGGGCCTAGCCTAGTTTGCCACCCTTTTGGTGGTGGCGGCTACGGTGGCAGTGTGAGTGGTGGTGGTGGTGGTGGCATCGGCGGCGGTGTCGGTGTTGTTGGTGGTGGCAACAGTGTCGATGGTGATGGCAGTGTCGGTGGTGGTGTTAAGTGATGGTGGCAATGATGGTGTCGGTGGTGGTGGTCGTTGTGTCGATGACGGTGGTGGTGGTGGTGGTGGTGGTAGCGACGGCTGTAACACCTGAGGACGAGATCGACATCGTCTTAGGACGACGGATCGAGACCTCGCGGCGAGATCTTGTGTCGAGATCCCGTGCCAAGATCGTTTGCCGAGGTCATTTGCCGAAATTTGAGAGGCCGCGTGCACTAGTCTTGGTGAGGAAGGTCGCGTGTCGAGTTGATGAAGTCGCGTCTGCCGGTGAGGAGGTCGCATGTCGAGCGAGGAGGCCGGCGTGCAGAACTCGTGTTAGAGCCTTGTGCGCTTGCACGAGCACCCTTGTCGACATCGTGTCGAGGATGATAACTTCGTATTCTTTCGAGCGTTATTGAGCGTTATTATTATTATATTGTTTGTAATAACTATATTGCCGACTTGCCGTTCTCGTCAGCGTGTCTAGATCGTTGGACCGATAGAGTAGAGGGTAATTATGAGAGAGGAGCGATTAGATGGGTAGAATGATTGATGGGATTGGCATCTTATAGTGGAGTTACGATTATACCCTTCCCTCACCAAACAGTATACCACGACCGGTTCCCTCGGATACTCATTTCTCTTCTTCTTTCTTCTTTCTTCTTCATGCTCACGAGTTCCTTGTTTCTCTCCGAACTTCCATCGGCTGAAACCTTGAGTTCCATCGAGATTCTGCATAAATTTTCTTCATCAATCTTGTTCATCATCATCTTCTCGACCTATATCTCACCATCTCGACCATCATCCGAGGTAAGGAAAAGCAGTTTTCTCTTCCTTCGTGCTCTTGTTTAGCGCTATTTCTTCCTTCCATTTTAGCTAGTTTTATGCTTCCCGAATCATGTCAAACTGATGGGTTTTCTTCTTCACGATATTACCTATCTTTCTAACGATTATTTGAGCTTGAAAAACAAATTTTCTTCCTCTTGTTTTTACCTTGATCGGCGAGCGCCGAAACCCTTCCTTTTTGGTTTGTTTACTTTCTTGTTTTTAGTTTGTTGCTTCTGGTTGTTGTTGTTGTCGATCTATCTGTTGTAGCATCGGATAACCTTTTTCATGAACTTTTGATCAAAACCTAACTTTGTGTTAGAGGAAAAATATATTTCAGTTCTTGAGTTTTTATATTTTCCGGGTTGTGGTTAAGTTTGGGATGAGAGCTAGTGTTATTAGAACCATAGATCAAGGCGAGTTGTGCTTGTTTTTGAAGTCGATTCCCGAGATCGTGTGATTTCGAATCGGAGTGTATCAAGCGAATCCAGGGCGTGGAAACGTGAATCGGATCGAGCCATGCGTGTCGAGGTTTAATCGGTGAGAAGCGTGCGTGTCGGTCGATTGAGGGCGATGCGTGTCGAAGTCGTTGTCGAGCTCGTTTGAAGACAGCAGTGTCGAGGTCGTTGTCGAGCAGCGTTATCTTGGAGTTCAGTAAGGGCAACTTTTAGACATTATTAAGACTTTATTTTATATGTTATTGTGAATGGATTCCCTGATTTGTGTCGAGCTTGAAATGTTGTGATTTGATTTGGGTTTGCATGTATTTAATATGTGATTGAATATATCTTTGTGAATTGTGTATTGCATGTTGAATTGCGTTCCTTCATGTGGAGCTTGTTCTTTTATTTGACATGCGGTTGAATATCTTGTGTTTAACTCTTTGAATATCGTATCAGCGTAATTGTTCATCGAGTGGCGAGCTAGGTGAGTCGTATGGCGTTTTGAGCGTGACCGGATAACTAAAGGGTGCTAGGTCCCCTTTTGTTCTGGAGATTGATTCTAGACGTCGCCACGCTATATGGGACCTGAGTTAGTATCCTAGGAGGCGAGGATCCCAAGGCTTAGCTGGACTTTCCGACATCTGATGCAGGCGTGTGCATTCGGAAAAATTGTCGTAGTCGAGAGAAAATGGATTGCGAGTTGTGTCGAGTTAGAGTGAGATGGTCGAGTCACGTCGGTGAATGTTATACTTTGCTTTTTGCTTATATCCTTTATGTCGTGCTTATCTTGTATTGTTGAGAAGTTGACCCTTTCCCGTGGTGCCTTCAATCCATGACGGGTACCCAGGCGATGTCGAGGACGCGGGGAACTCGACAGCAGAGGATGTAGAGGAGGAGCTCGGCGAGGACCTGGTGGCGACCTCTACTTGTCGTGATTGATTATGTTGTTGGATGTTTGTTTTTCTGATGGTAATACTTTGTTTTTCTTTGTGTTCGAGGTCGTGACCAGTTTGGGCTGGTTATGTTTTTGTTGCTCGAGGTAGGCGGTGGTCTTACTTTGGAGCAGCCCTAGATAAGTCTAGGAAGTACCCCGAGGTATGATTGCTCTTTTGAAGTCAAATCGTGCATCTTAGGTGTATTTTCTTTGCACATTTCTTACTCTGTATTTTGTATACATTATTATTTCGAGTGATATATATATATGTATGTTATGCATGTAGGGTTTATTAGAATTTAAGTCGTGTGTCTTAGTTGCACCATGTTTTAAAAGTCGTAATTACTCGATGTGCACTGAGTTGGTTTAAAAAAAAAAAAATAGACCGTACTTTTTAAAAGGCACAAGAGTTTCGTTTTAAAACACATCTCATACAGGTTTAGTTGAGCTCGGTGTGTTGAGCTCGGTAACTCGAGCTCGGTATATTGAGCTCGGTAGCGGTCCGGAAACGGGTCGTTACAACGGCAATAGTGGTGATGGTGTTAGGCTGGTGGCAATGTCAATGGTGGTGATAGCGACGACGGAAAGAGCTATTGTCAAATGTAGTGAGAATGTGTTTTTTTAAACCAAAAACCAAATTTACAAATCTTTTTTTCTTGGTTGTGAAAATGAATGTAAAATTGTTTTGAAATCGAGTAAAAAACCATTTCAACTCCATTTTAGCTGAACATGTTTTGTTTTGAAAATTGCATTTGAAAACTAAAAACAAAAAACTCGCAACCACCCCGAATAGGGCCTAAGCTACATTTTTTACGATGTCAATATATATCGATATTTAGAATTGTGTGTCAATCAAATTGTTATTATTATTTTTTTTATGAGAAAAAATGTAGGGTGAGGGGATGACACCCTAGTTTGTGGCAGAGAAGACCTTCGGGCTTTTTGAGCACCTATGAAGGTAATTATATTTACCTCATCCCAAGGGGACTAGTGAGGACTCGAACACGCGACATGTCGGATATAAGTCATCTCATGCTCCACTAGGCCAACCCCTTGTGGTTTCAATCAAATTGTTATGGCAATAATTAAAATATAAAAAAATATAAAATTTAACAAATATTTATGATTAAATAAATATTTTTGATCATTTAATAATATACGTAATAAATATACATTTAAAAATAAATTAATATAATATTATTTTTTGTCGGTTAAAATTTTTGGTCAATCATTTCACAATTATATTTCTACGTGATGCAAATATCCATTTTTATAAATTAAATCATAATATGTTTATATATAAAAATTTTATCATATGTCTATTACCTTTGTAATTCACATATTAATTTCATGTATAGTTTTTATTACTGTATGATATAATTGATTCACCAAAAAAAAAAACTATATGATATAATTATTTACCTATATGTTCATTTAGATATCAATATCTATGTCAAAAAAAAGTTTAGATATCAATATCAATATTTTTATATAAAGTTGTTATTTATATTTATACATAATATATAAACACGCCTTCGCCTTCAATTTATATATTTTTTTTGGTTACTATGTTATTGGTGCGCAGTATCAACCAGTTTCGCCAGTGACTAATCTACGCCGGGAAACCTGGTTGGCCAGGTGTTTTTTTTTACTCGGCTTTGCCGGTCCGTGTGGTTCTTCCCTCCCAACAGAATTTTTGCCACACCCAAGACTCGAACTCGAGACCTTGGGATGGGATCCGAGCCCAGTTACCACTCGGACCAACCCTTGTTGGTACCTTCAATTTATATATTAATATGATATGATTTGATGCAATGATTTATCCTTTTTTTTTATATGAATGTGATTTATCCTTTTGATGCATATATTAAGTAAATTATATATATTTCCTTTTTATAGGGTTATGAACTTCAAAAATGAATTAATGAATAGTATTACGTTGCCTATTTATCTTATGAGTAGGGGTGGGAATAGGTCAGGCCGCCCGATAGGGGCCTATAGCCTGGCCTGGCCTGTTTAATAAAAAGGCTAGGTCCAGACTTTTAAAAAAGCCCATTTACATAAAGAGATCAGGCTTGGGCCCATAAATAACCTATTAGGCCTTGTAGGTCGGCCTGGTTATGAGCAATTCACGTTATTGGGCTGTTTGAAATACGGTAACCATTAGTCCAACCCATTGTCATTCCCACTTCCCAGATTCGCAGTGTTTGAGTGGTTCTTTAAACTTAAACTTTCATTAGAAACCCTGGCAACACAAACACTTCATTAGACCAAGATGGCAACCACTAATCCCCCATATAGTGGTGCAACCACTCTTCCCAGCCTGTGGCAGGAACATCTTTTTTCCTGTCGACTTAGCCTCTGCCTCTAATCCCCACATTTGTACCAAGCCTTATGTCATAGTGTCATACCACTACCACATCTCAGAACGAAAAAGTTAGGGATCATCGCTTTTTAGATATGAGATCTGATAATCGTGAAAACCTAGCTTAATCGCTCTTTCGTGCAACGACTTGTGTGCTCTGCTTGTTGATGATATTGATTTTGATCGACACTAGAACAAGAGGAAGAAAGGGTATTCAAATCTCCCATCTTCTTTTGTTGCTCATACTTCAATCTTTCTCTTGGTCGCTTTCTCTTTTCCACTCAGTCTTTGTTGTTACTGATGTATCTCTTCTTTTCGTTTGTGTTCTGTACAGGGAGCTTGCAAGTAGGTTTTGATCGGGGAGTTGGCTTGGGTCTATGTTGTTTCTGGTTGATGATGTGTTTCAATTGAGCTCTGTGTTATGTGACTCCTGTGCATTTTTCGTCCAATAGCCTCTTGCCTGTCGCAGTTCACCACCATTTGCCTCTTCTTTTTGTGCGGCAACGACGGTATTAGTCAGAGGCAAGCCAAAAGGAGATTAGGGTTTCAATTTTTCTGATTTTTAATGTTAAATTATTTTGATTGTATTGTATATTTTTGTAAAAAAAAAATGTATTATATATTTGGTGCTAAAGAGATTGTATTGTATATTTGATTATGTGTGTGTATATATGAAATGCAATAAAAAAAAAAAATGGGTTATATATGTTAATATTGCTGGGAATCGACAATTTATTGGCCTTTTTTTTGTTGGTCTTTTAAATGTTAGGCCCATTGGCCTATTTAATGACAGAATTATTTTATAGTATTTTTTTGGCCTATTTAATAGTAAGGCCTAGTGGCCTATCAAAGGCCTAATGTGAAGTAGGCCTTTAAACAGGCTTTCAGGCCTTATGAGGCCTTTAAAAAGGCCAGGCTAGGCCTTAAAAATTGACCTATGACAGGTAATAGGTAAGGCTCAGGCCTAGAATTTTCAAAGCAGGTCAGGCTCAAGCCTTACAAAGCCTGGCCTGGCCTATTCCCACCCCTACTTATGAGTGATGTTATATGAACACCCCTCAGCGACACCTATACGGACACACCTCCGTACAGTTTTTTTTTTGAAAAACTAATATTTTTATTTTTATTTTTTCAAAGAATTTTTTTGGTTAACAGAGTTGATATTAGTGATTAATACAGTATTGGAAGTGGTTAATGGGTGCAAGTGCAACTTAACTTGCGGCATCATAGTAGCTATTAATCAGTTAATGAATTGTATTAACCACTTAGTTGCATAGTATTAACCACTTAGTTGCACAACATTAACCACTTTTATAATGATTTGTGAAAAAGTTATTAAAGTTGGTGAATGACACTTGGTTAATTGAATTGATATTACTAGTTAACACAGTATTGAAAAGTGGTTAAAGGGTGCTAGTGCAACTTTTGTGGCATCAGACTAGCCATTAACAAGTTAGTGAATTGTATTAACCACTTAGTTGCACAACATTAACCACTTTTGTAATGATTTGTGAAAGAGTCATTAAAAGTGGTGAATGACACTTGGTTAACAAGGTTGATATTAGTGGTTAATACAATGTTGAAAGTGGTTAATAGATACAAGTGAAACTTGGCATCAGAGTAGCCCGTTAACCAGTTAGTAAACTGCATTAACCACTTAGTTACACATCATTAATCAATTTGCTAATAATTTGTGAAAGAGGAAAAAAATAAAAAATCGCAAAAAAATAAAATAAAATAAAATATTTTTTGTCTATACATAAAGTCCATATTGTCCGTACATACACTGTTCATGCGGTGTGAAAAAAAATGGTGTTCACATCTATCATTTCTGTTATCTTATTTAGTGCAATGTTTTAAAAACCGAACCGGAGATCGAACCGGTGAGACCTCCGGGTCACGATTTAACTGGTTCATCCAGTTGAATCGTTGGTTGAACCGGATGATAATTAAATAAATAAATAAATAAATTTCATAGGTAATTCAAGTCATAATTTATAAAGTAAATTCACAAAAATATCCATAACAAATACGCAAAAGTATCCATAACAAATACATAAAAATCCATAACATCCATAACAAATACAAGTATTCATAATATAAATCCAAACATCATTCTCTCAAACTAAACATCAACTTTTTTGCAACTTGATACATCACTAGATTTTCCAGCAAGATGTTGTTTGATTCTATTGATTCCTCCACCTCTAAACTGTCTCCCACAATACACACATGTAAGCACTTTCTTCCCTCCTTCTTTTATGGTCAATTTGCAATGGCTCCATGCAGGATCTGACTTTTGTCTGGTTGCTTGTGTAGATGGAGCCAAGGGAACTGATTGTGAAGATTGAGCTGTCGATGATTGACCAACAGATGCAGATGATTGACCAGCAGATGTAGATGTTGACATGATCTGCAAAAACAGTGCACAAATAATCAAATACGAGTACCTAAAAAATTACTAATAGTGCAAAAAATTACTAACAATGCATATATATTTATATTACTATGGGCACAACCACATTGGAAGCAAAATACGGGTACCACCAGATTTGAAGCAAAACGAAATTAGGGAAATCAGGGAAGGAAAAAAAATTAAATCAGTAAAAAAACGAAATAAGAAAGGAAAGAAACAATGTATACCATAGTTTCCTTAACAGATCAGTGGAGAATAAGCAAATAAATTGAGGGGAAGCAAATCTTTCATCACCAAAACAGATCTAGGAATTGAAACTTGTAAAGGAGAGAAGTACATGAAACTTACTAGTGTAGGGGCGTGCGATGCGACGGCGAGCTGCTGCGGTGCGATGGCGGGGCGAGCTGCTGGGGTGCGACGGCGTTCAGGTAAGGAAAGGAAGAAACATGTAAAACAAGTAAGAAAGTAGGGTTTTTGCCTTTTGGTTGAGTTTTGTGAGAGAAAAATCGCAAATCAGAGGTAAAATTAGGGGAAAAAGTGTTCAAAAGCAAAAAAAAAAGAAAAAAAGAAACAAGTAAAGGCTTTGGACCAGACGGTTAATGAAAACTGGGCCCCGTTCTTTGGTTATGGCGGTTCACGGCAGTCCAAGGCAGGCCGACCGGTTCTTTATGTCTGCCCAGACCGTTAGTACCACCGGGTCGCGATCCAACCGGCCGGTCCGGTCCGGGTTTCGTATCATTGATTTAGTGGTGCAGTCGTCATAAGAATACACGCAGCTGTTAAATATTTTGTGTCCTTCTCCTCTAGGTTCATACACATGAGACAAACAATCCTCAAATTAAAGAAAAACTATTTATTAAAATAAAAAAATAAAGGAAGGCTATACAGCTATCATTGTTCGTATCATTGTTTATTACATGTAAACAGAATACGAAACGTCATTAGTTAAATTTTACAGCGAAATAATGCCAAAGTCATTAAAATTAAAGACCCATTTTAGTCCATGGATATTTACACGTGAGACAAAATAGACCCTAAAAAAATTAAGTCCTCAAATAATCCTAAGAATTGCAAACGTGGGACACGTTATTCCATGTCCAGATCCGTCCAAAAACGTGGTCTAACAGTGATGACATGTACAATTAGGGCCGACCTTTTTCAACCTTTATTTCTGTTTTAGTTAGGGTCGACCTCCATTGTTGTTACTTCCATGCTTGTTGTTCTCCGATTTCTGTGATATCCTAAGGAAATAAAATAGGTAAAGAAATATTTAAGAAAGTCCCAATATGATAAAAATAGACTAAAAATAATTTAAAAAGACAAAAATACCCTTAGGAAGTCGAGAAAGTTCTAGAAAACCCTAGAATTCAAGAAACTAGATTTTTTTGGACGCTACTATCACAACGCGAGGGACCCTAGAGAGAAGGGCATCGCGACGCGAGACATATTTGCCAACATCACCATTGGATAACTGACACGTGTAAAAGAAGAGTGACCATCGCGACGCGATGGTGCTTGTGAGAGAGGATGGTCGTGACGCGATGGACCAGTTTTGGTCTATAAATAGTGCCCTTCCCCTCCCCTTAAACCATCTTTCTCCCAAGCTTCAACCAAAGGACGCAGGGAGTAGCTCTGAAGGCTAGGTGGGGGTACGGGTGACGACAGTCTTCTAAGTCAGGTATGGGGATATCTGAACCCTATACACTAGGGATAGTAGGAATAGGATTGGTGTAGAATAGGGAAGTAGGGTGACCCAAGCCCTACTAGAGGTTGATGCCCCAACACCCTTGGAGGGGTGTTGAGACTACGACTGCTAAGGATAGTAGTCGTTAGTCCATCAACCATAAGAGTAATTTGTCTGATATGTGAAAACCCTAGGATAGACGACTTATGGTTGTTTTATGATTGTGTGTGCTGATTGTTAATATGTCAGTAGCAGGTCACCTGAGCGACGCTAGGGTTAACTCATATGCGAATAACTGCTGATTAATGTTGATTATTGGACTGTTTAACTATTGTTGATTTATTATATGTTTATGCTGATGATGTGGGGAGAATAATTAATAAACTCTAAATGCCGACTGGAATGATAAATAATGATAAGTTGATAGGTCGAGATGATGAATGATGTTGAGCTGATAAGTTCTGAGTAATAAATAATCATATGCATAGTTGTGCTGAAATCCACTGCCTTGCACATATGCTGTGTACGAGGTCAGGTACCAGAGTGCGGGTACGATGCAGTCAGTACAGGAGACGCTGGTCTTTGAGGATAGTCTGGGTCCGATAAAAGTCCACAGGTGACCAATGGTTTAGCCGCCATTGTGTCGGGACGGGGCAGCTTGGTCATCCTGACGGGGTACTGTTGTATCACTATCCATAATGCTGATCCCGAGTGTCACCCCGACACCTGTTCCTATCAGCCAAAATTGGGGAGCAGGGATGCACTCTTAGGGGTACGATGAGCGGGATATGGGGATGGACAACTGACTAGCTAAGCTGTTATCTAAAGGCTAAGCTGGGGCCGCTTCTGTCGTACTAAGCTGTGTGGCCACGTAGGCATATAGACTTAGGTTGTATGAACAAGGGTAGTTAGGTGGTGATCCTAGCTGTTGTTCGAGGATGCGTGTGGCCATTTCTTCACATATTCTATTCTCCAGCTTTCCCATTGGTTTGGTGTATAGTGTATTCTCATCTCCCATGTTTTGTTTGTTTTCTTTCTTTGTTATCCTTTATATGTTTAGATTCTGAAGATTTTCAAGATACTGAAGATGTCTCACCGTCGATGCTGGAGGAGCCGAGCATCCCAGTCTGGGATGACTTCGAGGTTTATTATCACGACATGAATGGGGAGTGTTGGGAGATCAATTATAGCTGTCATGCCGTGATCTACACTGGTTTAGTTAGCGTCTTCTTTCATCTGTTAGGGTTACCGAGAGCCTCCTTTATAGGTGACTTTAGAATAGCGCAACGGTTATCCTTTAACCGCATGTGGCGAGAGCCTAGGTATAGACACCGTTACCCTGCTGCTCCTTCTTCTTCCAGTTCTTATAGTACGACTAGGGATAGTGTTGGAGATTGGGAAGTGCGTCGTAGGTCAGAGACGACTGTCCCTTCATCTCCTGTAGCACCCTTGGTAGAGCCTTTGAGGGTCTACCAATCTAGGCTCTAGGGACACCTTTCTACTGGGGACTCCTGGTTACCGCCACGACCGCGCGTTAGGTTTCATAGAACGAGCCATATGTAGGAGGCTTCTCGATAGGCTTTTGTTGTACTTTTGATCGCTGATGATTATTTTTGTATACCCACACGGGTGTTTGTATGTTTGTATATTATTCTTTTGGTGGTTCCTAGGAGGGAACCCTTGTTGTACAAAAACTTTTTCATATATAATAATATATGCTTTCTTCCGCTGTACTCTGATATGTTATTATTCGATTTTATATGCATAATTAAATGGTAATATTATAAATGGGACATGGGGTGTCTCAATTTCTCTAATGGGTTCTTCAACCTTCTGATTCAACAACATCAAAAACATGATGGAATATTGAAGTTTTGGGAGTTAAAGTTTCTGTCCAATATTGGTTCCATAACGAGAATCTTCCAACCCCACAAAGGAAACACAGAAAAAAGATGTGGGGAAGGAATAGGATAAATGACACCTCATTTGAAGACGTTATTTGAACCATTTTTAACCCAAGTCTGTATACTATAATATGTATCTTTCCACTTCTTTTAAGTTGATTATTCAAGAGAATCCTATAACTTATTATTAACATATTATCATTAGAAGTCAATGGATTGTGTCTTACAGGTAATGTTGTCCGCCTTTTTCTGATTTCACCAAGCTCGTGTCTTTCTTTCTCTCCCCCACCAAAATAACAGCTTGAAATTGCTAGCATATCTGGTTCAAACATGTCCCCATAAATCAAAATTGGTTCCACAACGTGAATCTTCCAACCACACAAAGGAAGGACAGAAACTTTAACTCCCAAAACTTCAAAACTCCATCATGTTTTTGGTGTTGTTGAATCAGAAAGTTGAAAATAACAAGCATGGAAGAAACATAAATAAAGGTTGAAGGAGGGACTAAAATGAGTTTTTTGTTTCAAGGACTAAAAGGGTTATGGGTCTATTTGTGTCAGGGACCAATGTGTCCCCTTTTCGAACATTTTCAAACGAATCTAACCTAGGGACTAAATTGGGCCAAAATAGTTATACGTTTTTAAAAAAATCCACACTGACAATATTTAACATCCTAGTAGACACTTAACTCTACACATCATCACTGTTAGACCACGCTTTGGATGAAGGAACTAACGTGTCTCACGTTTGCAATCCTCGGGGACTATTTGAGGACTTAATTTTTCTCAATGACCATTCTGTCTCACATGCAAATCCTCAGGTACTAAAATGGGTCTTTACTCTTAAATAATTCACCTAAAGAATTGTTGGGTATCAAAGTGTGAGATACGTCCCATATCGCCTAATAATAAACAAAATAAAGAATATATAAGATGCTAAACAAAATAAAGAATATATAAGATGCTAGACCCATGAACTTATCACCTTAAGGTTTTGGGATCAAATATAGTCAAAGTCTCTTACTACATCAAAAAAAATAGTAAATATAAATAGAATATAAATATTAAAAACTCAACAATTGATATCAGAGCCTGTTGGCATAGGGCCAACAACGATCCACACCCTCTTATAACGGGATGCGTACATATGGGCCTGAGACTCACACTTGAGGGGGAGTTATTGGATATCAAAGTGTATTAAATATAAATATAAATATAAAAAACCCAACAAGAATATGTTGTTATCTAGTAATTAAATTCTTTTTTTATTCAAAAATTGTGCAGAGGGACTTCACAACTCTGGGCCCGAAAGCCCATTGGGTATAGGTTCTCCTAAGTAGAAACAAATCCATAAGTATATTAAACAAGGGAAAAATAATTAATAATAAATACTGAGTAATAGTATAATTTTTTATTGAATAATATATGTCATTCATTGTTTAAATTTATTTCTTTTTTTTTCTTTACTTTTTTTATCAATAAAAATTTAGGGTGAATGGACGGCACCTCAGTCTACGGGAGGAAAAACCTTTAGGCTCAGTGACCACTTATGAAAGAAATTATATTTACCTCACCCCAAAGGGACTAATGAGGACATGAACCCGCAATATGTAAGATACAAGCCTTGTCATGCTCTATTAGGCTAACTCATTAAGGGTTTTTTTTCCTTTTCTTTTAAATTTGAAAATTATAGTTGCAAATATTTGATGTATTACATACGCAACAATATTTGAAGAACGAGGGACCATGGATTCAACGGTGCGATCAGTATTGGATGGTGCGGCCTGGATGGCTTGGAATCCAAGCTTCAAAGCTTAAGACCCTTAACTATGGTGTTTCTGTCAGGATGGCAATGGTTCTGGTTGTGGAAGGCGAAAGGAAGAGTGAGGTAAATGGCGAAGATGAATAGATGGGTCTCCACATTCTTCATTATTTCTTCATTTTTTTCTCTATATATTTTCCCAAGATTTCACTAAGGTCTGGCTTCCTCTCCTCTCATTTTTGTAGAGGAGGGGGTCTGTACGGGCCTGAATCCCCGGATTTCTGCTTTTGTCCCCCCAAGAAAAATTAGGATGATTTCTCAAACCGGGTTTATAAGTAGAAGAATAGGGATTGTTCTGGTTTTTGTTGCTGACAAAATTTGCCTCTTCAGTCTGCTTGGTCCATGGGTTCCCTAGACAACTCTCAGTCTCATGGCCTGCTATTTCACATTTTCCACATAGAGCTTCAGCTACTGCCAGAGCTGGCTGGCTGTGTATTTTCATCAAACTCTCTAGCTATTTGGTAATTACTTCCAAATGAGCATCAACAGTAGCACTGGCCTAGACCTGGTATAATCCTCCTTGCTTCTTTATGTGCTTGTCGCTAGAATTCCATTGGCCATTATTGATAGCCATCACCCCAATAAGTGTATACATTTCCCTAGGCTCCTTCTTCAAAATAGATCCTCCACAGGTGGCATCAATGGTGGCCCTGTTATGAGATGAGAGCCTATTGTAGAAAATCTGAATTAATTGCCATTCTTCATACTTGTGGTGGGGGGAATTACACAGCATATCTTGGAGCCTCTCCCATGCTTCTGCTAAGGACTCCTTCTCAAACTGGTTAAAATTAGCAATTTCGGCTCTAAGATTTGTAGACTTGGAATGCGGGAAGTACTTGTTAAGAAATTTCCGGGTCAGTTGTTCCCAAGTAGTGATAGAACCTGCTGGCAGCGAAGAAAGCCATAAAGTAGCCTTATCAGCAAGAACAGGAACAACCTCAATCGTATGGCATCTGCAGGCACCCTGTTGTACTTAACTGTGTCTGTGATCCTGATAAACTTCTTCAGGTGAGCATTGGGGTCTTCTGTCACAAGTCCCCTAAACTGAACTGATGATTCGACCATGGTGATGAGAGCTGACTTTAATTCAAATGTGTTGGCCGCCATATTGGGAGCGGTTATGCTCTCGTTTAGCGCCACAGAGAGAGTGAAATAATCCTGTAGAGTTCTTCTTTCTCCCATGTTCCTATATCTGTGCTCCGTCCTTAGTCTTCTTGTTGTCCTTTTGATTTCTGGATTAAAAATCAAGGGAGGCTCCTGAGAGTGAGTAAGCATAAACTATCACAACTCTGTAAAGAGGGAAAAACAAAATTAGTATCAATAATAAAAATTATAAAATAAAAATTACAAATAAATAAAATAGGAAAATCATTTTGGTTTTTAATTGAAGAGAGAAAAATAAAAAGAAAATAGAAATGAAAAGAATAAAGAAAAAGTGCTTAAAGTAATTAATTTTCCTTTTTCGGTTAATATTATCCGTTATTCCCGGCAATGGCGTCAAAAACTTGTTGCATCTCAGGTAAGTGCACCTGGTCGCATGTAGTAATAAAATTGGGATTTTTAAGTCTCGGTTGTCGAACCTACAGGGAATAAGGATAAGTACTAATCTACTTTGGGCGTCTTAATTATTTAAGCATTCGAGTAGTTGTTTCAGTGCGCAATGACAAAAAGAAAATGTGCATAGCATTTTAGAGAACAATAAAGTGAGTGTTTAGGGTCTTGGTTTCACTTATTCCGTTCGTTTCCCTTCTTAATTCTATTCTATCTTAATATTCCTTTATTCGACGTTATTGACCCCCTTCTATCTACCAACCCTGATCCTTAGTAGTCGATAACTTTTTCTCCCTAAGATTAATTTCCTGAACTAGTCTTGGTTGAAAGCACTAAGTCCTATGACAATCTAGGAGTTTAGATTGATCAAAAGATCCTACAACTCCCCTTCTCGGTTCCGCTATAAATCCCTAATTCCCTTAACCAACCCCGAATTCTCCACAAATTAATTAACTAAAATATGCAATTTAATTTACCTAAGGTCTCTTTACAGTCCCATCATATAACCATGGATCCTCCGACAATCATACAACGTCTCATGCATAAGTAAATAAATCACAAGCAAGTATAACACTAAGGCAATTTAACGTGGGAAATGAATTCAGAATAGAATTAGAACAAAACAGTCGCTAAAGCATAGCTAAGGAACCTATAGGAAAAGCTACACTAAAGACCCTAGAAGAGAGCTTAGTTGCTCATTTCCATAAATAGGAAAACAATCAAAACAGGTAACATAATGAGAAAGGAAGAAAAATCGGGAAGGAACCCCTTCTAATCTCTAGACGAATCCTGGCTCACGCTCCAGAGTCCTCTTGACAGCTCCTCAGGTTCAAAATTAGGATTTGACCTTTTTTCTCTCGCCAAGCGTGTAGAATGAGGGGACTTGGGTCTCTATTTATAGATGTGGCAAGATTAGGTCAAGAAATCTTTTAGTTTTGCTAAATCTGTCACTATGTACGGCCATACTGAAGCAATGTTCCTGAATTCTGTTTTTAGTGCGCATGTATGTACGGCCGTACTGCGGGAATGTGCGGCCATATTTCAGGAAAACTTTGGAGCTGACCCGTGCTGGCTGCCTTGTACGCCCAAACTGCCTTGCTCAGGGGTGTGTATGTACGGCCGTTCTGAAGGGATGTGCGGTTGTACACCTGAAAAACATCAGCAATGGCCCGTACTGACTGTTCTATACGCCCTTACTGCTCTTCTCAGAGGTGTACGACTGTTCTAAAGGTGTTCCGGCCGTACATCTTGTCTAGGAGCTTTTTGACCCATTTTTGCCCAAAATTGAATACGTTTGCTCCAAGTAAGGCTTTCTCTATTTATCTGCAAAACTAGAGCAAATATGAGCGCATTTAATATAAAAATAGTCAGAAACATGCAAATTTGTGCCCAAGATACCCCCTAAAATATCATAAATTATTCGCTTATCAACAGTATAGGATCCCAACGTGTTCTAATCGATTAACCCATGGTTCTAATCGATTAGAACGCGACTGAAGTGTTTTTAACACGTGGAAATTCGCAAAAATAATATGCTCAAACCTAATCACCTTAGACGACCAAAACACTCCAAAACCAACCCTAAGCCTTCAAGAGCCTCCATAGGTGTTTCCTAGGGTTTTCTACTTCATCTTCTTTAAGGAACCCGTCCTCCATTGAAGCTTGAATTCTCAATCCTCATCAGATTGAAGGATCATGTTGTCTTCTTGTCTTGTGATTCTAAGAAGGGTTCACTTCATTCTAAAAATACTGGTAAGTTCTTCATGAACCTAGAGTCCCATTTTCCCCAATTTTTACTTTTGTCTTAGAATCAAATTCTAATGACGTCTTTTAAATCATTGTGTTTGTAGAGGACATTTTCTCAAAGGAGCATCACCAAAATCCCTACCTTCCTACTCCTTGTGGTATCGTGAATACCTCTACTCAAGTAAAGAGGGAGATATTGTAGTTGTGGGTAAGCCCATGGTGTGATAATTTTGTAAATAATGCTTGTTGTCTCGTGAATGATTGTTGATTGAAATTGTTGACCCTTGTGGTATTGTGTTGCACAAGCATATTTTGACATTAAATTGTGCCATGTGTGTGTATTCATGATATAATGTAACCATGGAGATGACGACCTTGAGTGACCATTGGTATGACCTTGAAAATACTAGAGTTACTCCTTAGGACTTGTTTATGAAAATTTTTTGTAGAGTTAATTGAATTAGAAATGGTTTTAATGTAAGCTTTCACCATTATAGGACCTATCACTTAAAGTGCCTAAGTTAAAGAATTAAGAGTGGGTTCTATAGGTTAATGACGTATTGAGTAGAAAGGACTAATAGGAATATGAACCTAATTAATAATGATTTAATTAGGCTTGAGACTAAAAGATGAGTTAATCATTTAGTGTGATATAGACCCTTTTTAATAAAATAGAAATACCTAAGATACAATGGTGCTAAATGGTAGTGAACCAACAAAAGAGGGTGTTATAATAGTTTCTTAATAAATAGGTATACTTGAATCTTAAGAAAAAAATCCTAAATAATTAGAATAAAGCAATTGGGACTTCTAATGTTAAGAAAAGACTTTCAGGGATTTTTCTTAAGTGTTGTCCAATGTTTATGGTCCACTATCTAGTGGCAATGTTTATGAAAAGTCCACTACTAGTGGCCATGTTCTGTGGCCCAGGATAACCATTTATTTGAGTCTCCTGGCTATACATAGCCATCATAGAGCTCGGGTTAATCTTTGTTAGACGATCCTAGCCATATGAGCCACGATGAATTAGTTATGACCTATGACAGGTGGAGTTTGGTGGAAACCCAACCTTGCATGTTTGTTTGTCATATTGACCTTGTTTTAGAATGGGGGAAGCATCATTGAAATGAAAAGTGAAGGCCAATATGAGTGAGCCTGCGTGGCAATACCTCAGCCTTGGGGTGTGAAGCCCGAGTCTGTGATCCCAAATGACTCAAAACTTCCCACTAAATTTTCAAAACTGTTCATCTATTTCTCTCTCTGCTAGTACTTCTCTCATTTCTTAAAGTTTTAATTTTTTACTTGATACTTTCATTGTTCTTACAACAATGGCACCCAAGACTCAAGTATAGAGGACTCTGTTCAATGCCATGAAAGCAAGGTCCTTACTGAGTACAAAATTGATTTCAATCTCCTTGCTAAAAAGGATTTCGATTTTAGAATGAACTTCATGGAAATTTGGTGGAGAAATTTCTTCTATTCAGAAAATAGGCAAATCCATTAATGGGCTATTAGGGAGTTTTGAGAAACTTTCGGGTGTGGAACACGCATTATCACTGGTACTATAGCCGGATTAACCGTGGCCAATGACAAGAAGGCAATCACTGAAGTTATTAATTGCCCTGATGACGATCCCTCCTTCACAAAGGACTGTGAAAAGGAGTTTGGAGGCATGAATGAAGTCAACAAGTTTCTTTTCGAGAAAGAAGGAGCACAGAAGGCCTAAAACTTGAAGACTAGGGTTAGGGTTCTTCATCAGATCCTCATGAATTGTGTTCTGCCCAATGTCGGTTCCAGAGATACAGTAAATGAGGAATAGAGTATTGTCTCATAAATATCCTGCTTAAGAAGAAGATGAATATGCCTAAAATAATTTTAGTACATGCAGCATCTTCACTATGAAACCAGGAATGGGAAAGCCAAAGCAACTCACCCTGGAATTTCTTATGGAATGACTCTCTCCAAAATAATGGATGCTCAAGGAGTTTTTGGACAAATTGGATTAATTACTCCTGATGTGATTGAAGCCTATGGGGTACGTGATGCCAAAGGAGTAGCTCCTATGTTTGGGGAATCCAATTTCTAGAGAATGGGCTTGTCTACTATTGCTACAGTAAGACAAGTCAAGATTGAGGAAGGACTAATTGAAGATGCTCCTTGCAACATCCCAAATTTCCAATTATCTCAAGTTGATATTAGAAACGTAATTAGGTAGGAGATTAGGTGATAAAACAGAAGTTAAAAATCTTAATTAGGGATAAAATGGGCTTAAAGTGGGGCCATAAACCTTAGGAAAGATCTAGAAACACTAAAAAGGACAAAAACAACCTTGGAAGGGTGTGGGACCCCCTAGAAGCTTCTAGAAGAAGAAAAATCAGATATTTTCATAAAAGTACCATCGCGACGCGATGGAATCTGTGAGAGGGAGCCATCACGACGCGATGGGTCTGACACTTGTCTCCGTTCAGATTTTGACACGTGTAAAGGTAGGAGTACCATCGCGACGCTATAGGGTCAGAACACGCCTATAAATAGGTGTTCACCCTCCCTTCATTTCATGCACCAAATCCTCTTCTCTTCCTCTCTCTAGGAATTTCTTCTAAGGAGTAAGTATGTTCTGCACTTGCCTCAAGTGAGGATCTTGTGCATCAGAAAGCTCTTAGTAAGCAATCCTCGAGGAGGAGAGGAAAAGAGCGAAGGGTGGCCTAATAGGAAAGGTAGGAGTGTGAGTAGCAGGTTTAGAGGTAGGAGTGCAGGTAGCAGGTGCGGGGAGGTGCAGATAGTGGCAGCAGATTCAGCGATCTTCTAACCAGGTGGGAGCAAGAAACCTTACACTCTAGGGATTGTAGGATAGAGTAATGCATACAAATGTGCATAGGGTGACCCAAGCCCTACTAGCGGTTGATAACAACAGCACCTCAGGAGAGGGGCTGTGACCTGTGATAGATGAGGACAGTTGTCAGAAGTTTGTCAACCATAGGAATGATCTATTGATATATATATGGATATATAGTAACCTAGTATAGATGACTTATGCTGATTGATGTGGTGCTGATTAAATATGATTGTTTGTAATTGTGTGACTATGCTGCTAACTATATGTGATTTTGGTATATGTGTGACTATATTGCTGAATAATGTTAGTCAACGGTCGCCCATAGCGACGCTAGAATTGATCCATGTGATATCCGTGCTAGTCTGATGCTTGAGATATGCTTTGATTTTGACTGTTGACTCTGTCTGTGATTGAGATGAATTATTGATGTGATAGGAGTATCGGGTGAATACTGTTAGGCCAGAGCTGGTAGGTTAGACCTTGATAAACTGTAGGGGCAATCGAAATAATTGACTAGGAGCGGTGAAAGGGACGAAAAATGCTGATAGAGCTGACAGTTTAGCTAGTGAAGGTACAGAGTAGTTCGAAATAGGATACATAGAGGGCTATAGGGTGTGAGAAGGAAGTGGGTGGAACTAGGCTTAGAGATAGTGGTGCATGCCTAAGGGATATTGAATGTGATCTAGGTAGACGCAATACTTGGTTGTGCTTGTTTGAGTGTGTGCCATTTGTATATACTTTCTATCCCTGCTTTCCCGACTTTCATGGTGTGTAACATGTTTCTTAGCTCCTTCTATTTTTCTTGTGTTGTATGTTCTTTTTCACATAAAACAGAGTAATATGGACTTGACGGAGGCATCGCCAACATCTTGGAGCGTATAGAGGGTACTCAGTAAGCGTGACTCTCTCTCTCTCTCTTTTCAGTTACGTGACACGGCCAGTGAGTCAAAGTCTGTATATGTGTTGTATAGGTTGTGGACCCTAGGCATGGGTTCCTTAAATATGTAATCCTACATACGTATGTGACAATATATTCAGTTTGAATAAATTTGTATTTTCAATATATCTATATCGCCTAATTACTCGTTTAAGGTTTTAATAGGAAAATGGGACGGGGTCGTCTCACTCCTCCATCTCAAGCTATGGCTAGATCCATAAGATCAATTAGGAGAGCTCCTACCTCTCTTGCTGATGATAGAAATCTCTCTTCTAGAAAGAGAAAATATAATACTAAAGGAAAATCAATTGTTGAAGCAAAGGATTCAAGAGCAAGAAAAACTGCAAGGACCATGCAAGTGTCTACTACTGTGGAAATTTCTAATGATGAATATCGTGAACCCATCAGAAAGGTGATGAGCAGAGGTTCAAGCAAAAGGAAGGAAGTTTCTGCTTCTGAGAAAAAACTAACACTAGAACCTAAAGCAGTGTTTGAACCTGCTAGACCAAATACTACTTTTGCCGATGTTTCAGCTATTGTTGTTGTTGCTGTAGTTGCTGCTCCTGCTTCTGAAGTGGTTGTGTCTGTTGAAGTCACTATGTCTGCTACCGCTAGCATGACAAAGAAAAAGAGACTCAAGAAGACATTCTCGGATACTTCACCAACTATTGAGAGAATACTAGAGGTAACAGATTAACCCATCTCTGAAATGTCTTAGGAGAAGATTTAATGACTGATGTATTAGTGTGTGATGTTGATAACACCCTAGTATTACCCAATATATCTGATCAACCACCCACCTCAAACACTACAAATTCTTCTGTGCCTGCATCTATTATTTTCAATAAACTTATGTTGCCATTAACACAAGATATTCTTCAACCGAGACCCTACAGAGTAATCCCAACAAACACCCAAACACAAACACTACAAGCACATGAGTTCACCGAAAATTTTAATGACGAATTCAAGAAGAACACTCAGAAGATCGAAAAGCTTAATGAGATTGTTTAGAGAAATGAAGCCAAGCAAGATGAGATCATCAGGAGTAACGATGCCATTGTCAAAAGTAATGAGGAGCTAAAGGATCTGATTTTAAATCTCTTTAAGAAACTGCCTTCTTCTTCTTAAGCTTTCTTATCTAGTTTGCATTATAAATTTGGTTTTGACAATGGTGGCCTTTATTCTCTTCACCTTTTTGTTTGATGACAAAAAGGGGAGTAATAAAATATAATATTTGACGGATAAATGGCATGAAGTTAGTTTTCTATATATCTTGATTGATTTAATAACATGTCATTGTTTAATAATGACTGTTTGATTGAATATGTCTGGACTCGGGGAAGCATTTGATTCTATGTTTGCGTTACTCGCATTTTATTCATCATAAGAAAAATTATTCATCAAATATATATGAATTTGTCATCATCAAAAAGGGGGAGATTGTTGGAACCTAGATGATTAATAAATATAGACCCTCAATAATTTTGATGATAATATTGACTATCTTAGCTAAACAATTTATCTTGTTATGTCTAACCAAATGTATTAAAGTGTGCATAAAGTTATTTTCAAAATAATCACTTGATTAAGCTATGAGTCTAGTTGAAGATCAAGCGCGCTGGTTGAAGTATTAAAGAACACCTTTATCAATTGTGTCTGATCTCACTCAGAAGAAATGTAACATGCATCTACCTACAACAGAATTACTTCATCGTACGACTCCTTAAAGAGCGAGTATATGCGTCTACTTAAAGACAAGCTCAACAGAGTTATAGTTCTGCTATTAGTGTACGAAAGAACATTCTGAGTATTCCTTATGCACCCAATATGATGAAGAGTGACGGAGAAAGCAATAAAGGAATAATTCAAATTTTTAGCTACCTCATCACAAAGAAAGGACATTTTTGGGAGAATACAAAAGTCACAAAAGTGCATAGAACAGTTGCCAGAGAAACCATCAAAAAGTACGATTTGGCCTCAGAAAGGACAAAATCAACAGATATTTCTTGAATTCGACGGTGATGAAAGCCTCAGAGTCTCAATGGGATCTTACTCTATGTAAACGGCTATAATTCCTCAATGTTTATAAGTACCCATGGAGAGTGAAGGCAAAATAAGAAGTAATCATCTATCAAAGCCGAAACTCTGCAAAAATATCTACTCAAGCATAAACTTCCTTATTCTCTCTGGTTGAGAGTTACTTCATTTACATGAGCTTAAATTTCCTATTCTCTTGTATTAAGAGCTGAAACATACTCTTTTGTAAACATTATTTCTTTGTCTGTTGTATGTCTTGGTTACGCAAAATCGTTAGAGGCACAAGGTTGTGTCATTTTAAGAAGTTGAACGTATAGTCAGGTTGACTAGGAGATACGTTCAAGGTGTAATCGGTTGATTATAGTGGAAATCCTTCTGGACGAAGAGACTGGACGTAGCTATCAAGTTTAATAATGAACTAGTATAAATTGCTTTGTGTGCATCTCTTTTGTCTTTACTACCTTTTATAAGCCTGCTTTCAAAATATCCTCTTATCCTTGACTTGAACTATTTATTAAACATTGTTCTTAATCATTTCAAACAAGCTTATCGTGTCTAACATAGTGAATGTCTGCTCACAATTTAAGACTTCTTGGGTGTGCCTTGTAAGAAAGTTTTATTGAAAAATTAGTGTTTTACCGAAAAGTTTTAAAACACAATTCAAACCTCCTTCTAGTGCTTTATTCTTCACATTTCAATTTCCACATAGGCTATGTCATTATGCTCGATTCACTAAAGAATAGAGCTTATTACCCACGACAATTTACTCACAGTCCCGTGACCGTTGATACATTTTTAATTACTGACGGCCAAGCCATTGATAAGCCACCGGTAATGGTGTAGGCACAAGCTGGACTTTTTTTTTACGGTTACCGAAGTCTAAGTCGTTGATATGTGAAAGAAAACATACCGACGGCTAAGCCATCGATAATTAAAAAATATATGACTGTTTAAATATCCTAGTTGCTGGCAGTCACAGTATCGACGACTTAGTCGTCGATAAGGAGCACGATGAATAACAAATTAACCTCTCCTATTTTCCCTCTCCCTCATTTCACTCTTCCCTCGTTGTTTTCTCCACCTCTATACCTCTTCCCCGTTCCCTCGTCGTTCCATACCATCTTCGCCTCTGTCTTCCCTCATCCCTCGTCTCCCCATTATTCTTCCTCATCATCTCTGCCTCCGTCTTCCTAATCTCCGCCTAAACCCTCAAAGAACTCTAAACCCTAATCCCTGTGTTTGGGAAAAACACATTCGTCGTCGTCCTTCTCCATCTCCACCTTCGTCTCCCATCTTCGTCACCATCCTTCGCCGGCTATTAATTTCATTTTTTTGGAGTATTTTTGTTATATTTATCCCTTAAATTTTGAAGGTAGAAGCGGAAGAATAATACCATAGAGAAGCTTAGATTCATGCACACACACATCTGCTGATTCGCATCAGGCACTAGGGCTGAGTGGTCAGCGGTCGTACGCGGGTCAAAATAATTAAAAGATTTGATATAGTATTCAAGGCAAGAGACCTTGGTCGTCTCACGAGGACCTATAAAACCAAAATTACCAAATCAGGAAGTACGAAAATCAATAATAACAAAAGGGGGGTTTTTTTTTGTGAAGACAGTTTCTATTTGAGGCTTTATCAAATTAGAGAGACAATTGATTCACCGGTTTCCGGGTGCGCGCCTTGGATTTATCTCAGGTTCTAAAAACAACAATTCATTTAATTTCAAATACGCAGTTGACATAAACTAACTAAACAAGCGTTAATCAGTTTATATGAATTCACACCATTTCGAGCAAGCCAAAGCAATGGAGTTGATCGATTCACGAGGCGGACAAGCGCCGTTTAAAATGCAAGCAATATCATAACAGAATTCTAATCAACCCTCTATCAATTTCTACTAGAATCAATTAATCTAAGCAATCAAGTAATTCGAAATATTAAAAATTACGAAACAGAATTGCATACAATCAAGCGTCATACACAACTGAATCGCGCTTTGTAACGAAGACAGAACGATTAACTAAGCAGAAAATGAACTAGATAGATTGCATATATTCAAAACCAAATTCGAAATTGATAGAGACGAAATTAAAGAAATTAAAACGAATTTGTATTAAAACATTAGGTACCGAACCTCAAAATCCGTAAACGGCAGCCTTTCACCGATGAATCAACTTAGGAGCTTAGGCTTCCATCGAGGCTATGACACACAAGTTTTGTAAAATAAAACTTAAGATACTGAAAAACGGCTGGTCCTGGTGTATTTAATCTCAGCTCCAACAAAAAACCTAAATCCCTAAACGGTTCTATGATAAAAGCCCGATGACAAACTAAGTTAGGCCCAAAACCCGTTTTACACTGTACTGCTTCCGTAATTTGCAGTTTTGACATACAAGACATCAGAATTGGGTTTCAAGCTTAACAGAAGAATTGTAGCTCTGTTCCTTAGCTTTCCAACGCATGCTCGTACACCTCAATCGGATAACCGCAGCCAAAGTTATGGCCTGCAGAGTAGACAGGGGTCAATATGCAGTAAAAACAAAGGTTAATCAATAAATTACTATACTGCTCAAGTAAGACCCAGAGTTTAGAAATGTGCTAAGACTTAGATATTAGGTATAGAACACAATCAAAAACACTAAGCGCAAAGCTATAAAGAGTGCATTAAAATGCACTGATCAAATTCCCCCACACTTAAGCTTTTGCACTCCGAGCAAAACTCATGGTCAAAACAAAGCAAAGATGCATTTCCAATGAATCCCAAGGATGCAAAGTGGCTAGCGAAATGCTCATTCAACGTTTCAAGGACTCATGGCAATCATGAACGCCATCTAGATACCTTCAAAGCAACCAAGAGGATAGAATAACCAAAGAGTGCATCAAAAATGATAGAATCCTCACATGAAATAAATTCCTCTCAAACTCTCAAGTGTCTAGGCTAGTGTTTACACTCAAGCACATCATGAAAGCTAGCACTACCATAGGCTTGACAAGACTCTAACATCCACACTTGAAACACATGCACACAAAGATCAAAAGGTCTTTATTAAGGTTATAATGGGGCCAAGGTCAAGGTGGGATAATTGAAAGGGAAACTAAGCTATAAAATCAAAGAGGATAGAGGAGCAATAGAAAACACTTTCCAAATTATCATGGGGCAATTCAATCAAATTTCAATCCATTTTCCACTTTCCACTTTCACACTTTTCTTCTTTTTCTCTTTTTTTTTTACCGAATGTTGTGCTCCACTATAATTTTTTTTTATATATTTTTTTTAATTTTTTTTAAACTTGCCAAAATCCCAATGAAGCACAACATTACATTAGATACTCTATCACTACCACATTTTTGAGCCCCCCCACACTTATGCAAAATTTATTCTCATTTTTTTTCAAAGCTCCTTTATCCCCTAAGATCGGGTCATATCATGGTTTTTCACTTTTAGGCTTGTAATGAGCTATAAAACAAAGAATGGGATAAATAGGCTCAAAGGGGCTAAACAAAGGGATAATTGCAAGGTAGGCTTATTTGGCTAGTGGCTAAAAAGAACAAAAATTGCCTAGATCATTTCAATGCATGCATGTGAACAAGAGTTTCAACAAGAGTCAAGTCAAGTTCTAGAGTAACCAACAATCATGAGTGAAATCACACAAGAAAGAAAGAGAATGGGAAATGTATTCCATCCATTATAAGGCCCAAATCTCACTAAGGAAAATGATCTATCATAAAAGATGCACAATTTAATATTCCAATCCAACTTATCACACTAAGAATGCAAGGAAGTCATCCATATCATGCCACAAGACCTATAGTCCTAGAATAGTGAAATCACTCCCCACTCATATAAACCAAGAAATCCAATGAAAATGCATGCAAATTTTTTTTTTATAATAACAAAAAACTCAAAACAAAAAACAAAAACAAAACTACGCTAAAAGATCCCCCCACACTTAAATCACACATTGTCCTCAATGAAAACAACAAGCATAAAATAAGTGTAAAGGGGAGGGACTCCCTGGTCAGACTGCAGTGTAGGTGGGATGTTCCAATGAGAGTTCTTCTATGGGTACATCTTCAAATGTGGAACTCTCATGGAATACTTCGAGGCGTTGTCCATTGACTTTGAAAATTTTGTTTGTCGCCTCACTTTTAACTTCAACTGCACCATGAGGAAAAATATTAGTAATAACAAACGGGTCAATCCACTTGGATCTAAGTTTCCCGGCCATAATTTTCAGCTGGGAATTAAACAACAAGACTTTTTGCCCAATGGAGAACTCCTTCCTAGAAATCATCTTGTCATGGAAGTGCTTAGTTTTCTCCTTATAAATTCTGGAATTCTCATAGGCTTCTAGCCTAAGCTCCTCAAGTTGTTGCAATTGAAGCTTTCTCTCTTTACCTGCTTTCTCCAGTTCAAAATTACAACCTTTGACCGACCAATAAGCATGGTGCTCTATCTCCACCGGGAGGTGGCATGCCTTACCAAACACAAGTCTAAAGGGAGACATCCCTATTGGTGTTTTGTAGGCTGTTCTTTGAGCCCAAAGAGCCTCTTCTAGCCTGCGACTCCAGTCCTTCCTACTTGGTTGCACCATCTTTTCTAGAATTTGTTTAATTTCTCTGTTTGAAATCTCAGCTTGCCCATTAGTTTGGGGGTGGTAAGGTGTAGAAACCTTATGCACCACCCCATACTTCCGAAGCAAAGCTTCCATGGTGCGGTTACAGAAATGAGTGCCTTGGTCGCTTATGATGGCTCTTGGAATACTAAACCTGCAAAAAATTTGGGACCTGACAAAATCCACAACAACTTTAGAATCATTAGTGCGGGTGGCTTTTGCTTCCACCCATTTGGAAACATAATCAACAGCAAGCAGGATATAAGTAAAGCCAAAAGAAACAGGAAAGGGGCCTATGAAATCAATCCCCCAAACATCAAATGCCTCACAAAAAAGCATGGGCTGCTGAGGCATCTCACTCCTGCGAGTGATTGCCATCCCAGTCCTTTGACACTGTTCACAAGTGCGGAAAGTCTCAAATGCATCTTTAAAAATGGTGGGCCAATAGAAGCCCGAGTCTAAAACTTTTCTCGCTGTCCGTTGAGGACCAAAATGTCCACCTACCTGAGAAGCATGACAGAATTGAAGAATGGATGGAACCTCATGGTAAGGTACACATCGCCTAATCACCTGGTCACTACCAAACTTCCACAAATAGGGGTCATCCCACACATAATATTTTGCATCACTTTTGAGTTTATGTACCTGTGCTTTAGATGCATGTGGGGGTAAAGCTCCACCCACAAGATAATTTACTATATCAGCATACCAAGGAGTTACCTCACGCAGCTGCATGAGCTGCTCATCAGGAAAGTTATGGATTGGGAGGGAATCCTCAGCCCTCTCTATCCTGCTTAAGTGGTCAGCCACTAAGTTCTCTGCTCCACTCTTATCTTTAATCTCCAAATCAAATTCTTGGAGGAGCAACATCCACCTTATTAATCTTGGCTTTGCCTCTGGTTTCTTTAAAAGAAACTTCAAAGCTGCATGGTCAGTAAAAACAACCACCTTGGAACCATGCAAATATGATCGAAACTTATCAAGAGCAAATACAATAGCCAAAAGCTCCTTTTCTGTGGTGGTGTAGCTAATTTGTGCAGCATCTAAAGTCCTAGAAGCATAATAAATAACATGGGCATCCTTGTCAATTCTTTGTGCTAGAACCCCCCCTCACTGCATAATTAGATGCATCACACATAATTTCAAAGGGGAGGGTCCAATCAGGTGGCTGAATGATGGGAGTAGAAGTCAAAGACTTCTTGATACAATCAAAGGCCTGCTTGCATTTATCATCAAAGGTAAAGCTAACATCCTTTTGCAGCAGGTTTGTCAATGGAAGAGCTATCTTGCTGAAATCCTTGATAAAGCGCCTGTAAAAACCTGCATGACCAAGAAATGAACAAATCTCGCGAATGCAAGATGGGTAAGGCAAACTAGAAATCACTTCAATCTTGGCAGGATCTACTTCCATCCCTTTTTCAGAGATCACATGCCCTAAAACAATACCCTGTCCTACCATAAAATGACATTTTTCATAATTCAGAACAAGGTTAGTTTCAATGCATCTCTGCAAAACTCTATCCAAACTACCCAAACATGAATTAAATGAAGAACCATAAACAGTAAAATCATCCATAAACACTTCTATGCAATTTTCCATCAAATCAGCAAAAATACTAATCATGCAACGCTGGAAAGTCCCAGGTGCATTGCATAGGCCAAAAGGCATCCTCCTATAGGCAAAAGTGCCAAAGGGGCAAGTGAATGTGGTCTTTTCTTAGTCCTCCGGTGCAATATGGATCTGAAAGTAACCTGAAAAACCATCAAGAAAACAATAATGTGACTTACCAGCCAACCGTTCAAGCATCTGATCAATGAACGGCAAAGGAAAGTGATCCTTTCTGGTTGCCTGGTTAAGTCTCCTGTAATCAATACACACTCTCCAGCTATTCTGAACTCTTGTGGGGATTATTTTCATTCCTCACCACTATGAGACCAATCTTTTTAGGAACCACTTGGACTGGGCTTACCCATTGACTATCAGAAATTGGGTATATAATGCCAGCCTGTAGGAGTTTGGTCACCTCCTTTTTCACAACATCCAAGATTAACGGGTTAAGCCGCCTCTGGGGCTACCTAACAGATTTCGCCCCATCCTCAAGTAAAATCCTGTGCATACACATGGATGGGCTAATACCAGGAATATCAGCTAAGGTCCATCGAATGGCCTTTTTGTATTTTTTTTAGCATCTGCAACAGCTTCTCTTCCTGCTCAGAATCAAGGTTAGCTGCAATAATAACAGGCAAATCACCACTCCCCTCTAAATATGCATATTTTAACTCTTTGGGGAGTGTCTTAAGCTCTAGAACAGGTGGTTTTTCAATAGAGGGCAGAATCTTAGTAGCAGCAGCTACATCTGCAACAAAACCTATGTCATTGGGGACATTAGGCAAAGTGTCAACCTGCAAACAAATTTCAACTTCAAAGACAAGTATGGGTGTTAGTGCAACAATCACAAGTAACACTGTCAGCAAAATCAGCCAATGAAGGAAAATTTGCAGTAACAACATCAGAATAAACATCATTAACCAAATCAGCGAGCAATTCAATATGAAAAAGGGAATGCTCTTCCATGGGGTGTTTCATAGCATCAAAGATATTAAACTTTACAACGCTATCACCAAATTCCATGGAAAGAGTCCCGGTACCAACATCAATTTTGCCTTGGCGCTTTCAAGAATGGCACGCCTAAAATGATGGGTGACCGCTAGACTTAGTCTCTGCTTCCATATCCGTAATATAAAAATCTACAGGAAAATAAGATCATCAACTTTAACAAGAACATCCTCAACCACCCAAAGAGGTCGAGCATTGCTTCTATTTGCAAGCTGAATGGTAACACATGTTTCCTGCAAAGGTCCAAGAGCAAGAGAGTTAAAAACAGATGTAGGCATTACATTGATTGAAGCTCCTAGATCTAACATGGCATCATCAAACTGATTGTTGCCTATGGTGCATGGAATGGCAAAAGTCCCTGGATCCTTGCACTTTTGGGGCATGGATTGGAAGAGGGCTGAAACATTATGCCCCATGTTTATCTTTTCATTCCCTTTCAGCCTCCTCTTATGTGTACACAACTCTTTCAGAAACTTGGCATATCTTGGAATTTGCTTAATTGCCTCAAGAAGGGGAATGTTCACTTCCACCTTCCTAAAAGTATCTAGGATCTCCTTATCCCTCTCTCCCTTATCTTGTTTTTTTGTACTCACTGCTCTATGAGGGAAGGGGAGGGGTATTTCTTGTTCATCAGAAATATGCTCAGGTGCCTTATTATTTTTTGAAACAATGGTCTCAGGCACCTTTGAGGTGTCAACAGCTTTCCCAGATCTCAATGTGATAGCACAAACATTGGGGTTTGGTTCATTCGGATTAACCACTGCTTGAGCTGGTAGTTGGTCTGCCCCCCGGGCTTGCATCTGATTAATTGTGGTAGCCATATGTCCCATTTGTGTATGCAAATTCTGAATTGAGGCATCTGTTCTCTGTTGAAACTGGAGATTTTGGGCAGCCATCTGCTAAACTAGAACCTCTAATGAAGGTTCAGGCTTGACAACAGCTTGTGGTGCAGCTTATGGTGGATTATTTTCTTTGCTGAAATTTGTTGTTGTCTGGTGGATTTCCCATCTCAGGTTAGGATGGTTCCTCCAGCTTGGGTGGTACCTGTTAGAAGACAAATCAACATTGGCTTGAGGGTTGAAGATGTTAGCTACATATGCTTCAGGGGTATCAGCATTAGGGTCCTCTTGCAGCGTAAGACATGCATCTGTGGGGTGCTCTGTAGAGGTGCAAATACCACAGACCCTTGCTGCCTGACCTGTTGCCAATTTTTTTACCAAAGCTGTGAGTTCTTCCAACCTGTTTTCTAAGCTCTTCTCACTAGTAGCCTGTATCTCATTCACTCCCCTTGTTAGAACTGCAGAATTGCTTCTGGTTGTGAATTGTTGGGAGTTTATGGACATATTTTCTATTAAATCTTTTGCATCTGTTGGGGTTTTGTCTACAAGTGCCCTCCACTAGCAAAGATCCATAATATTTACGTCCATGGGCAATAAACCTCGTGAGAAATCTTTGGATGAGTAGTGCTCGTAGATTTGATGATGAGGGCGACTTGCACACAACTTCTTAAATCTCTCCCAAGATTCATGTAAAGACTTCGGTGGAGTTATGCACGATACCACATATCTCTTTTACGATTGAAGCGACTCTGGATGCAGAAAGAACTTCTCTAGGAACAACTTTTTCAAGTCATTCCAATTTTCAGCAGAACCTGGTTTGAGGTAATACAACCAATCCTTGGTCGCATATTGGAGTGAGAAGGAAAGACCCTCGCTTAATGTGCTCCTGGAATTCCTTGGGGCTTCATGGTTGAGCACACAATGTGAAACTCCTTGAGATGTTTGTGTGGATCATCACCGCAAGACCACTAAACTTTGGCAACAAGTGTATTAAACCAGATTTCAATTCAAAAGGAACAAAGAACATCGGGATAATTAATGCACAGAGCATTGTAAGTAACATCAGTGCAAAGCAAGTTCCCTTAGTGTTCTACCACCATATCAACGGACTCAAGATCGTAATCGAATCAAAGAAATTGTGACTAAAGATGTCATCACTATCACTACCACTATCTCCTATGATCCCTAAGTCTACGATGCAATGTTCTCTCAATTTCAGGTCAAAAGGGTGAAAGTTAACGATATTGGACCTAGTCATGCAATCGTATCAAGAAGGAATAAGAAAATGCAACAATTCTAGAAATACCAACTATGTCCTAATGCTAAAATGAATGCAGAAAATAGAAAACGACTCAAATCTGACCTAAAAATTATAAAAACACTACGAAAAATCTAATTAAATCAAAAGAAAGATATGCAAATTTTTTTGGATTTTTTCGGAGATATGAAAAATTAAAAAAAAAATAATTAAAAATAGAAAACGAGGAAATTTGGGATTTTGAGCCCGTTGTCCCGTAAGTAGTCCCTACTAGGGAAGTCCTGATCCTTGATTTTTTTCGGATTTTTCAGCTGTTGTTTCGGAACAATCTGACGAGATTGCCCGAAAACCGAATTTTTTTTCGCCTACAAATCCTAGAAATCACCAGTCTCAGCGCCTACAACCTGTAACAAGACCTGGAAACACAACAAGAACAAAGCAAGAAACGTCAGTATTGTTAGTGGGTCCTGAGGTTGGTAATCCCTAATTAGAGATCCCCGGCAACGGCGCCAATTTTGGTCAGCGGTCGTATGCGGGTCAAAATAATTAAAAGATTTGATATAGTATTCAAGGCAAGAGACCTTGGTCGTCTCATGAGGACCTCTAAAACCAAAATTACCAAAATCAGGGAGTACGAAAATCAACAATAACAAAAGGAGGGGTTTTTTGTGAAGACAGTTTCTATTTGAGGTTTTATCAAATTAGAGAGACAATTGATTCACCGATTTCCGGGTGCGCGCCTTGGATTTATCACAGGTTCTAAAAACAACAATTCATTTAATTTCAAATTCGCAGTTGACATAAACTAACTAAACAAGCGTTAATCAGTTTATATGAATTCACACCATTTCGAGCAAGCACCGAAACAGCGGGTTCAGTCGGTCACGGGAGCGGACAAGCGCCGTTTAAAACGCAACCAATATCATAACAGAATTCTAATCAACCCTCTATCAATTTCTACTCGAATCAATTAATCTAAGCAATCAAGTAATTCGAAATATTAAAAATTACGAAACAGAATTGCATACAATCAAGCGTCATACACAACTGAATCGCGTTTTGCAACGAAGACAGAACGATTAACTAAGCAGAAAATAAACTAGATAGATTGCATATATTCAAAACCAAATTCGAAATTGATAGAGACAAAATTAAAGAAATTAAAACATTAGGTACCGAACCTCAAAATCCGTAAACGGCAGCCTTTCACCGTTGAATCAACTTAGGAGCTTAGGCTTCCATCGAGGCTATGACACACAAGTTTTGTAAAATAAAACGTAAGATACTGAAAAACGGCTGGTCCTGGTGTATTTAATCTCAGCTCAACAAAAAACCTAAATCCCTAAACGGTTCTATGATAAAAGCCCGATGACAAACTAAGTTAGGCCCAAAACCCGTTTTACACTGTACTGCTTCCGTAATTCGCAGTTTTGACATACAAGACATCAGAATTGGGTTTCGAGCTTAACAGAAGAATTGTAGCTCTATTCCTTAGCTTTCCAACGCATGCTCGGACACCTCAATCGGATAACCGCAGCCAAAGTTATGGCCTGCAGAGTAGACAGGGGTCAATATGCAGTAAAAACAAAGGTTAATCAATAAATTACTATACTGCTCAAGTAAGACCCAAAGTTTAGAAATGTGTTAAGACTTAGATATTAGGTACAGAACACAATCAAAAACACTAAGTGCAAAGCTATAAAGAGTGCATTAAAATGCACTGATCACTGAGCTTCAGATGGTTTTTTTGGGCCAAAAAACGTAGAACCGATGAAGACCGAAGTGTCAAAATCCAGGTCTGTTGCCGTCCGTTTGGGACGACGGATTGTTCGGGTGGCAGGCTGGGTGGGTAGACGGGTGAACGGGTGGTTTGCAACAGATTTACATCAAACAAACCCTAGAATCTTCAAATTTCAGAAAGTTAGAACACTTAATAAGAAAAAACGTAGAAGGTGAGAGACAAGATTCATGAAAAAAAAAACAAATAGATCTGAATAAAATTAACCAATCTAGAAAAAATACAACCCAACAAAAACATTCACCATGAAAAGATGAGAGAACATCGCAAAAATGGGAAGAAAAATTAATAAAAAACAGATCTTGCTATACATGAGAACATAAATCTGGCAAGAATCTGGCTTTACATAAAGAATAATAAAAAGGATCACTTTCCAAGATGCTCGCAACCACCACCTAATAGATCCGGCAACCACCATCGAACAGAGACGCCCTCACTTGAAGATGAGAAGAAGACGCTCAGATCTCGTGGCGACCACCACTGACTCTCGCGACAACCACCGAACAAATTTAGTTGCAGAAAGAAGTCATTTTCCTCCCCGATCCAATGTGCTTCATCACCTGCGACTCTGTGGGAACCCTTATCAAGACAAAAAAAGAACATGAGTGAAGGAAAGATAGGAGTGATAAAGAGAAAGAGCAAGGGAAAGGGAGGATGGAGAAGGAGAAGATTGAGAGAGAGGCATAATGTATTGGTGAAACAGCACAACAACGATGAAGGAGGATTTTCTTTTGAACGAGAGAGGAAGGCTGGAAGGGAACGAGAGAGGAAGGATGAGAGGCTACTAGGGTTTTCTAAATGAAGAAAGAGAAATGAATTGGGCTTGCAAAATTGAAAAGCCTAAAACTTAACCAATCTGGAAGTGCATCAGTAAAATAAAAGAGTTCAGCATATATGCTCGTGCGGGTTCGGGCAGTCGCAAATTTTTTTTAAGAGATCCGAACCCACCCGCTAACACCCATGTGTAACTGAACTGCTCACACGCTGACCCGTTCACCCACCCGCACCCGCCCATTCACTTGTTTTTTCCACTGGGTCCGTCGGCTTTTGGGCGGGTCACGTTAGTTTGCCCAGCCATACCAGGTACGCCCTTTCTTCACAATTCTTCTGATTTGTTTATATTTTTATTTTCTATTTTATTCTGTTATGCTTGCCTTTAGAAAGTGTGATTTTTAAATTTTGTTCTAGGGAGTGGGGCTGATTTAGGGTTAATTTAAATTAGGGTTATGATTTTGCTTCAATTACCTTATTCCTAATTAATTTTAACTTTGAATTCATCAGTCACCCCTTCTACTTTTGGGTTTGCTTTAACCATGCTTAACGACTTAAGTGGTTACATGATTTACAATGAAGATGATATTATTAGGATATAGGGACAGTCAAAAGAGTGTTACATTGAAAAAGTTATTCGTAAATGGCATTTTTAAATTGTGATTTCATAGAGGCTATTTTCTTAAATTGTAAATGGCATTGGATTTGACTATTATAACTTCAAATAAATATTTCTTAATTGCTCTATATTATATTGTGCTTAATTGTAGCACCATCTTATGACTATGATTTCATATTTTCATGAAGGTTATCAGTTCTTGGATTAACATAGTTGATTAGAAGATCAAAGAACACACTTTAATTGGGACGAGGGATCTTGTATAGAATATGTTTTCTCTTTTGATTTGATCCTTTTCTAAGGCTCGGCTTCCCAAAAGTCTCCCTCTTGAGCATAAGTTACACATTCTTCTTCACCTTCACTTGATGGAGGGGAATTCGGATACGAATCACTAGAAAAGTGTCCCTCACTTATCACCATTGCTATTTTGCTTGGACATTGGGTGACTATGTGACCACTCCTCAAGAACCTGAAGCACTTGATGTTCCTACTTTTAGAATAAGAAGAAGAATCATTAGTGGAAGGAAATGTGGAGTTTTTAGAAACCATTCCAATTTCTGGACTTAAGGAGGGGCCTTCCTTTTGTTCGTTGTCTGTACAAGTGAAAAATTTGAAGTTGGAAGAAGGATTCTTCCATTCACCCATTCTTTTGAGTTATTGTTCCACCTTTATGGCTTGGTGGACTAGCTTGTCAAGCTCTTCATAGTTGTGCAGTTTCACAAGGTCTCGTATCTTACGGTTTAAACCATGGAGGAAACATGACATGGTAGCCTTCCTATCTTCAATGATATTGGCCCTTATCATAGCCACATCCATCTACTTGTAGTACTCACCAAACTCCTACTTCTTTGGGTAAGTCTTTAGAGTTTATTTTTGTAGCTCCCTGTGGTTCCAAGATGGGACAAACCTCCTTCTAATCAAACTTTTCATTTCCTTCCAAGTGTATACAGGGTATTCCTTATTCCTTTCCCTCATCTTTTGTACTTCGTCCCGCCAAATTAGGGTATAGTCAGAAAATTCCAGGGCAGCCACCTTAACCTTTTCTTCTTCATTGCAATTGGGATAGAAAAATATTTGTTCTAACTTGGTTTCCCATTCTATGTAGACTTTAGGGTCATTCTTCCCTTGGAAAAAAGGTATTTAGGTCTTGACTCCCTCTAGGTCGCCTCCCCTTTCATCACTCTTATGCTCATATTCCTCCTTTCATAACTTCTTTCACTCCTCTCGTGACTCTTTGTCCTATCATGGTTCCTCCTAGTTTTCATTTCCCTACCCGAATCATAGTTGTCTCCATCCTCTTGCGAGATCTCGTGTTGAAGGTCTCTCCTCCTTTCATTATCAAGCCTTGTATTAATTCCCACCTTAAACTTCTCAAGTTACTTAGCTAAGGCTTGCATAAGGTTTGTGGTCCTAGGGGATGAAGGATTACTCATCTCACAAAGCAGCAAGATTAAGTTAAGATTAAGGAAAAGACCCTTTCTACTCTTCTTATGTGAACTCTTGAGATTGATCCACTCGTGTTTCACTCAAATACAACTTTTATTTAATTGAAACCACTCTTGACTTTTACCACTCAAGTACTCTTTACGAATTCTTAAGCGAACCATCAAACCTTCAATTATCAAAATTACATATAAATGAAGCGACCCACACAAGCGTTATCACTTAGAAGTTGGAAAAAGAATGACACTCTAGATACAACACAAAATTAGAGAATTTAAAAATATAAACAAGAAAAGCTAATTAAAAAGGAAAGGCACAACTCAAAAAGGAATAAAAGAAAAACAATAGGGAAAGAATAAATGAGAAGGAGAACGAATGAATATGCAATTAAATATGAAAATTAGCATCACCTTTTAATCAATTCCCTAGGCAGTCACACATTAATTTTCCTTAAATGCAAGGGGAAAACTTTTCTTTGCTTTGTTCTATTTTTGGATTAGCCTTTTTTTAATTACATTTTTTGCACCCCATTTATTTTTTGCACTTACAAATTGATTTTTTATTCCATAATTATTATGCCCAAATGGTATTTAGGAACTCTTTTTTGAAATAAAGGTGCTACAATGCATACAACAACAATGAATATAGAATTAAGAAGATCAAAAGAGTAAACTGTGCAGAAAATAAAAGGCAAAAAAATAATAAATGACAGAAAGTAAATGACAGGAGGTAAATGACTGAAAGTAAAGAACACATGGTAAACAATGTTGCCAAATCTTAGAAATGGCAGAGCTCAATAATCATCAAAGTTATGTACAAATATGACATCTAAGCAATGGTGCTTGATGTTTGAAAAACGTTGAACAATACACAAAACACAAGATCTTTTATCAACTCTAGGATCCTGGCCCTAGATACCAAATGATATGACCGAAGATGGAAGCATAATATTTTTCATGGGTAGTCCTTGATTTGACTTCTTGTTAAAAATGAATTAAAGAAAATGAAAGGTAGAAACTTTGCAATTGATTTTTTATTCCTTGTGTAAATGGCGCACCTTATCACTTAAAGATTAAGAATAAAAATGCAAACTTTGTGTTTTCTAATGGAAAAGGGTGCAACTTTAAAGAGAAGAAGAACTATGAGCATATAAGATCCTATATTGAAAGTAGGCGCATAAAAAAATGTAGAACATAAACTAAATAAAGAATCAAAATAGAAAAGATGGACAAGAAGAGAAAGGTGGAAGGAAGACATCACACTCTCTTGGAGAGTGACAAGTCAAGCGAAGATTCAGCACACGGATACCCTTGATAAGAAACAAGATGGCTCACTCAATAACCCCAAGAGAACTAAGCTCTCAAAAACTCACAAAGAGTAATATTATATCTGAAATCAAAAGTGCCAAATGAAGGAGAAGACAAGCCACAAGCATATTTATAGGTATTAAGTAGGAGCATAACTCTCCCTCCTTTCCATAATGGGAGCACATGGCTATGAGTAGGCTATGACTAGGCACCAACCAAGGTGCAAACTAACCATAATCCTAGTGCCAATAAGGCCCTACTACAATAGGTCTAAAATTAAAAACAAATAGTCAACTAGTAGTCCAATTATGTAATTAAAATTACTAGAATAAATTAAAAAGACTGATTAAAATTTTGTCCCACATGCGGCTCTTTATTGGGCATGGGACTTCACTTAGATTACTTGGCCCAATTTAAGTGCATCTTCTTCTTTATTGGTTTTAGGCTCTTTATTGAGCTTGGACTCTTTATTGGGCTTCCCTTTGAGCCTCATAGGTTTCCATCAAGAACAATATTTAGACTTATCTGAAGCAGATGAAGGAGTTTCATGTGACTTGGTTCCTTTGTCCATTCTTCCTTAAAATTTTCTTAAAATGAGGGCTTATAAATACAAGAATAAGCAACTGCTTTTAATTTCATTGTATCTCTTAATCCTTCTATACATCCACAACACATATAAACTACAACGGATAATACAAGCATATATGTTGGAATATGCTAGTTCCATTATTACAGCACAAAGTAATATGCACTGTGAGTCGTACAATATTATGATATGCGTGTCTTAAATCCTAATATGACCAAATAAACCATTTTTTGTGATAGGAAAGTAGTATGTGTTGACCAAAAAGGAGTGAAATCTAGAAGCACAAACTTATGGCATATACAACTATTGCTTCATCCATACATCTCACTATACACAACAAGCTATGGAAAAAGCAGAAGCGTCTCTGGCTTTAATAATTGAAGATTTTAGCCACTAGAAGGAAGGAAAAAGCTACAAACAGCTTTTTGCTGCCCAAACCCTATATTTTATCAGGATTTTGGGTCGGTCCATTTTGCTGTCTCTATATAACATTCTCACAACCTTAATTAAGCGACATGAGTTTTGTTGTTGCATCTTTGTAGCTTCTTGAGTTTTGTTGTTGCATCTTTGAGTTTGGATTTGCATAGTCATTCAATTCTGAATGTTCAGTCAAAATTGAATGGTGGTCGTAAGGGGCCTTCATCTTCACTCTTGGTTTGCGATGTAACCAATAGAGTCCATGCTCCATGTGAAACTTACGAATCAGCCACTAGAATTTTGAACTTTGTTGAAATTCAATTCCATGATAAAAATATAGATTAATTGATACCAATTTTTAAAGAGTGTCGATTTTGTTAAGCATTTACTCTTATAATAATTGATAATTCATTTATAATTAGAATAAAAATGACAACAAAAAATTTAAGTAAGAAGAGGGAACAATATATTGGAAGAAGACGTAAGAAAATGAAACAATATACTGAAGGAAGAAAACTTGAAACAAAATCAAATTGGTGTTACAATGGAAGGAAGATGTCAATTATGAAAAAAAATAGAGAGTAGTTACATGTTTCAGAATAGAAAATATGGAACACAAATGAAAATAGGGCAATTGAAGAGTTTCATCTTGTCATATAAATTTTACTTAAAGGTGAACCGTTGTATAATGTAATATGGTCATATAATTAGAATACACAATAAAAAAGATACTAAAATTGATTTAATAAAATGATGAAAAATCTTGATAAAAGATGATAAAGAAAAGAATAAACAAACATATACCTTTCTTGATGTAACTTAATACTTTAATAATTTGTAGCCCTGGAAGCAATACAACACAACTTTTAGGTAGTTTTGGCTCTACAAGATCTCAAGCTAACTTCTTCTCCTCGTATGTATTTGTGATTATTTTGCAAAATAACTCAACATTCTTTTATACTAGTTGTGACAGAGATTTCAAGAAACTTAATAATTTCTGGTGGAAATTTCGAAGAATTAAGTATACATGGCGGAGCATTCGATGTACATAACTAGACAAAAATTTTCAGAATTTCTATATAGTTGAAAAGAACATTAATTGAGTTAAATATAGGCACTAATTCTGATGCACTAAATAAATACTAATATATTAAATATGTACATTAAAGTATTTGGCAGAGATTATAAGGAACTCATTTTTACCTGACGGAGATTACAACGACTTTTTAGTAAGAGGTGGAAATTTTGAGAAACTCAACATTACTATAGTAAATTTTAAATGAGCCAAATACAAGTACATATTTTGATGCATTAAACGTATATTAATTATAGATAAATGCTAGCACCACATTATTTAACAATCATTTTATTATTAAGTAAAATGTGGGTCCAGCCAAATATAGAGTGAAACATACTTGATTTAACTGGACCCATAATAATTTCATCTTTTTTTTGGTTACAAAAAGTTTAGTAGAGTTGGGCTCCGGGGGCTCCACAAGGCCAAGGAATACCTTAGGGCTCGTTGAGCACTTACCAAGGAGTTTACTTATCGCCCACCAACAGCGCCCTCACATCGATTCGAGGAGTCGAACCCGGGTCCTAGCCGGGGCCGCTCCCTTTATCAACTGAGCCAACGCTTGTTAGCCCATAATAATTTCCTCTAATAATAAAGTATGTTCAATATTAGAAAAAATTATTATTTTATTTGTATCTATTTTATATTTGATATTATCGTGTCTTACTTGTTATATTATTCGTTATTTAAGTTGGAACCCGATGATTAATAAATCTGGACCCTCAATTATTTTGATGATAACAATAACTATCTTGAGAGAATAATTTATCTTGAAATATTTAATCAAGTGTTTTCTATAACACCCTCGAAATCGCTTCCTAGAACTTAGGGCATGTATGTATATGTTTGTTTTGTGTGTTTTCATGTTTGAATATGTTTTTGGATGATTAGGACCTTAGGGTAGTACAGACCTCAAATAGGCGAACCGAGACACAAAACCGGCCCGAAGTACACTCTTCCAAGGAGCACAGGGCACCCCAGAGTGAGGCGCCTTGCGCTGGATTCTGACCCTCAAGGCGTAGGGTACCTATCATTGGCGTTGTTTTCGATGTCACACGTTTTTACGCATTTTGACGTGTTATACCTAACTCATGTGACTCGATTCAACCCGTTACAACTTAAACACTTAGGAAATGGTTAAGTAACCTAAGCCTAAAACATAAAAAATAGATCCTAATTCCATCCCCAAGATGCTGAGATATTCCTAATCCGCATTGGAGTTGTTTTCCACTGTTTTCTCTCATTTTTCGCTCGAATTTGATCCCATTCAAAGGAATGTGACCGGAGTGCGAACCTCTACCAATTAATCTTGTCCCTTTTCTATTTCTAAGGAGGAAAACTCTTCGGTAAGCCCTTCATCTTTTTGGTTTGATTTCTACTTGGGTTTTGGGATTCTAACGCTTGTTTTTTGATTCTCCAGTGATCATGACGATAGGAACCGACAACAGAACATTCGTCTCATCTCTCTCACCATTGGAGCTTGTGACTTGGGTCTAGGTAAGAAGAGGTGGATGACTTATATGGGAAACGGGTAGTTAGGGATTTAATTGACATGATTGGGGTATTCCAAAACCCCTATATCTCACGCTACACGTAATCGATGAATTACCATTGTATGAGCAGTGAGAAAACTTGTTTGGATGTGTTAAATGCTTGATTATTGAGTATGCCTATGTTATTGCTATTAGAATATGTATGCCTATGCTATTATTGTTATTATATTCTAATAGCAATAACATTGGCATACTCAATAATCAAGCATCTAACACTTAGCAATCAAGGATCATCACATAATAACATACATGTAACCTTGCAACTATATAACTCGCTGCTCCTACAATGATTTTAAAATCATTTAACACATCCAAACAAGTTTTCCCATTGCTCATACAATGGAAATTTATCGATTACATGTAGCGTGAGACATAAGGTCATAGGATACACCAATCATGTCAATTAAATCCCTAAGTACCTGTTTCCCAAATGAATCATCCAATCTATTCTTACCTAGACCCAAATCGCAATTTCCAATGGTTAGAGAGATGAGACGAATGCTCTGTTGTCGGTTCCTACCGTCACGATCACCGGAGAATCCAAAAAGAGCATTAGAATCCCAAAAACTCAAGTAGAAATCAAACCAGAAAATGAGGAAGGGCTTACCAAAGAGGTTTCCTCCTTAGAAACAGAAAAGGGACAGGATTAATTGGTAGAGGTTCGTGCTCAAATAAATAAAAAGATTGTTATTTGGTTAGACCCACATTTTACATAATAATAAAAAGATTGTTAAATAATGTGGTGTTAGCATTTACGTTTAATGCATAAAAATATGTACTTGTATTTGGCTCATTTAAAATTTACTCTAGTAATGTTGAGTTCCTCAAAATTTCTACTACCTCTTACTAAAAAGTCATTGTAATCTCCATCGGGTAAAAATGAGTTCCTTGTAATCTCCGCCAGACACTTTAATGTATATATTTAATATATTAGTATTTATTTAGTGTATCAAAATTAGTGCCTATATTCAACTCAATTAATGTTCTTTCTAATTATATTGAAATTCTAATTTTTTTTTGACTAGTTATGTACATTGAAAGCTCTGCCATGTATATTTAATTCTTTGTAATTTCCACCAGAAATTATTAAGTTTTTTGAAATCTCTGTCACAACTAGTATAAAAGAATGTTGGGTTATTTTACAAAATAATCACATATATATACGAGGAGAAGAAGCTAGCTTGAGATCTTGTAGAGCCAAAGCTACCTAAAAGTTGTGCGGGTATTGCTTCCAGTGCTACAAATTATTAAAGTATTAAGCTGCATCAAGGAAGGTATATGTTTGTTTATTCTTTTCTTTATCATCTTTTATCGAGATTTTTCATCATTTTATTAAATTTACTATACTTTTTTATTGTGTATTCTAATTATATGACCGTATTACATTATACAACAGTTTACCTTTAAGTAAAATTTATATGACAAGATGAAACTCTTCAATTACCTTATTCTCATTTGTGTTCCATATTTTCTACTTTGAAACTTGTAACTACTCTTAATTTTTTTTTTCATAATTGACATTTTCCTTCCATTGTAAAACCAGTTTGATTTTGTTTCAACTTTTCTTATTTCAATATATTGTTTCATTTTCTTACGTCTTCATCCAATATATTGTTTCCTGTTCTTACTTAAATTTTTTTGTCATTTCTATTCTAATTATAAATGAATTATCAATTATTATAATAGTAAATGCTTAACAAAATCGACACCCTTAAAAAATTGTTATCAATTAATCTATATTTTTATCATGAAATGAATTTCAACACAATTCTTGTTCACATATCAGAATTCTAGTGGCTGATTTGTAAGTTTCACATGGAGCATGGACTCTGTTTGGTTGCATCGCAAACCAAGAGTGAAGATGAAGGCCCCTTATGACCACCGTTCAATTTTGACGGAACATTCAGAATTGAAAGTCTATGCAAATCCAAACTCAAAGACGCAACAACAAAACTCAAGAAGCTACAAAGATTCAACAAAAAAACTCACGTCGCTTAATTAAGGTTGTGAGTATGTTATATAGAGGTAGCAAAATGGACCGACCCAAAATCTCGATAAAAATAGGGCCTGGGTATCAAAAAGCTATTTGTAGGTTCTTCCTTCCTTCTTGTGGCCAAGATCTTCAATTATTAAAGCCAAAGATGCTTGTGCTTCTTCCATACCTTGTTGTGTATAGTGAGGTGTATGGATTAAGCCATACTTGTATATGCAATATGTTTGTGCTTTTAGATTTCACTCCTTTTTTATCAACACATACTTAGCACAAAAAAAATGGTGGTCAGATTAGGATTTAAAACATGCATATCATAATATTGTACGACTCACAGTGCATATTACTTTGTGCTGTAATAATGGAACTAGCATATTCCAACATAGATACCAACATGCTTGTGTTATCCGTTGCAGTTTATATGTGTTGCGGATGTATAGAAGGATTAAGAGATACAATGTAATTAAAAGCAGTTGCTTATTCTTGTATTTATATGCCCTCATTTTAAGAAAATTATAAGGAAGAATGGACAAAGGAATCAAGTCACATAAAACTCCTTCATCTACTTCAGATAAGTCTAAATATTGTTCTTGATAGAAACCTAAGAGGCTCAAGGGGATGCTCAATAAAGAGTCCAAGCCCAATAAAGAAGAAGGGGCACTTAAATTGGGCCAAGTAATTCAACTGAAGGTCCAAGCCCAATAAAGAGCTACATGTGGGACAAAATTTTAATTAGTCTTTTTAATTTATTCTAGTCATTTTAATTACATAATTGGACTAGTAGTTGGTTGCTTGTTTTTAGTTTTAGACCTGGTGTTATTGGGCATTATTGGCACTACAGTTATGGTTAGTTTGCACCTTAGCTAGTGCCTACTCATAGCCATGTGCTCCCATTATAGAAAGGAGGGAGAGTTATGATCCTATTTAATGCCTATAAATAGGCTTGTATTCTCCTTCATTTGACACTTTTGATTTGAGATATAATATTACTCTTTGTGAGTTTTTGAGAGCTTTGGTCTCTTGGGGTTATTGGGTGAGCCATCTTGTTTTTTATCAAGGGTATCCTTACTCATGTGCTGAATCTTCGCTTGACTTATCACTCTCCAAGAGAGTGTGGTGTCTTCTTTCCACCTTTCTCTTCTTGTCCATCTTTTCTATTTTGATTCTTTATTTGGTTTATGTTCTACATTTTTTTATGTGCCTACTTTCAATATATGATCTTATATGCACATAGTTCTTCTTCTTCTCTTTAAAGTTGTGCCCTTTTCCATTAGAAAGCACAAAGCTTGCATTTTTATTCTTAATCTTTAAGCCATAAGTGTACACAAGGATTAAAAAATCAATCGTAAAATTTCTACCTTTCATTTCTTTAATTCACATGTAACAAGAAGTCAACTCAAGGACTACCCGTGAAAAATATTATGCAACTATCTTCGATCATATCATGGGGTATCTAGAGCCTGGATCGTAGAGTTGATAAAAGATCTTGTGTTTTGTGTATTGTTCAGCGTTTTTCAAACATCAAGCACCATTGCTTAGATGTCGTATTTGTACACAACTTTGATGATTAATGATCTCTTCCATTTCTAAGACTTGGCAACAGTATTTGCCTTGCGTTCTTTACTTTCAGTGATTTACCTTCTGCCATTTACTTTCTGTCATTTTTTTTCCTTTTATTTCCTACGCTATATAGTGTTTTGATCTTCTTAATTCTATATTCATTTTGTTATATGTTTTGTAGTGTATCGCCCATACTTCAAGTTTAATTGAAATCAAGACAATTTATATTAAAGCTCATGAATTACTAAAAATTTTAGACTTGTTTAAAAATTACAAGTCTAAACTTTTGACGTAGTCATAAATCTAGAATGTTAGAATTACAACTTTAAAGGGAATATAGCTTGTGATACAAAATTACAAATGTATTTCTTGTCATTACAACAATAGAAAACAATCTACATGTCCCAATAACTCAAAAGACTATAAGTGCTAGGCCCTTAACATCGCCTAGTCCTCATCTAGAACCTGCTTATCTGAAAAAACAATAAGGACAAGGGTGAGATTATAAAATCACAGTGAGTCCTTCACGGACCCCTCACCAACACACTTACCACAATCACAATAATATTAATTCATAAGTATTATTAGCAATCATGACAATTCCATATAACGAGGATCGTTCATAACAGCCGGGACATATCGTTCGATAGCAGTGGTACAACTGCTCTGTACAACCGTCATTGTAACAGCCGGGACGTATCGCTATCTCACAGTGGTACAACAGCTCTGTACTTGCAAACCCTTTGAATAACAGCCGGGACGTATCGTTCAATAGCAGTGGTACAACCACTCTGTACAACCGTCACTGTAACAGCCGGGACGTGCCGCTATCTCACAGTGGTACAACTGCTCTGTACTCATAATTCTTTCTTAACAGCCGGGACATATCGTTCTATAGCAGTGGTACACCACTCTGCACAAACGTATTTGTACAGCTGGGACGTGTCACTATGTCACAGTGGCACACCGCTCTGCACGACTATCTTACTAGAACTATTATAATTAAATAGTCTTGGTACCGGATCCGTATGATTCAATTCAAACTCAAGTTGAAATGATGTTTTCTAATGATTTCCTTTGATACATCTCCTTAAATTACCCTTAATGTGATTATAACATTGGATTTTGTAAAATTAAAGAGAAGAAAATTTTAGAATATTCGGTCAAATCTGCCCAAAATTCGTTGGGCGTGGGGTAATTTGCTTAAGCGAAAATAGGCTAGCTATGAACACTGGCAAAATTCGCTGAGCGAATTCCTTCGCGCTGAGCAAATTTCTCAGGGATTTCTGCAGAAATTTAGAATTTCAACACAATCCCATTTCAAACATCCAATCCAAATCCATTTTCAATGAAATTAGAACTCCAATTTAAGCATCAAGACATGATATATTGGAATACAAACTCATCTAACACATAAATCACAATCAAAACATGATTTAATGTGAGCAAACATCATCAAGTTCATGATCAACTCATAAAAACCCATTCCCCTTATCACGCTTTCCCACAAACTCCAACATGTAAATCATGAAAACACACAACATAAGAAGGGAAAGAAAACCCTAATGTGGGTCTTATGGTTGCCCAACACCTAAGAACTTGAGCTATGTAGTGTGAAACTTGGCTTTTCTTCCTCTTCTCTTCTTCTACTGGTTTTCCTCTTCTTTCTTCTTGAAGTAAACTCCAAATTTCTCCTCAAATGTGAGCTCTCAATTCAGCCTTCTTCTTAAAGTAAGAAATGAAGATATTTCACAAGTTTCTTTCTTTTTCTTCCCAAAACCCATGAACCCTAGGTTTTCCCCTTTTTTTCTCTTTTTTCCTTCTTTCTTTCCAATTGAACAAAAACGAGAGGAAGGGAGTAAGTGAAAGAGAGAGGAGCATGGTAGTGGGAGGGAAAGGAAAGAGAGAAAGAGTTTTCCCCACTTTTTGGACCACTTTGCCCTTTCTTTGTATAGGTAAAATACCCTATTACCCTTCCTTTTGTCTAAAACTCTAATAATGCCATTACTAAATGCACACCCCTAAATTAATACATGACACCCAATTTAATTACTCAACAATCAGTTTAAACATAACAGGGTCTAAATTAATGAAGCTAAATAATTAAATTAGGCGGGGTGTTACATGTAGCACCTTTATATCAAAAAGGAATTCCTAAATACCATTTGGGCATAATAATTGTGGAATAAAAAAAATCAATTTGTAAGTGTAAAAAATAAATGGGGTACAAAAAATAGTAATTAAAAAAAGGCTATTTCAAAAATAGAACAAAGCTAAGAAAAGATTTTCCCTTGCACTTAAGAAAAATTAAAGTGTGACAGTGATGGTATTTTTCATATTTAATTGCACATTGATTCGTACTCCTTCTCATTTATTCTTTCCTTATTGTTTTTCTTTTATTCCTTTTTGAGTTGTACCTTTCTTTTTTAATCAGCTTTTCTTGTTTATATTTTTAACTTCTTTAATTTTGAGTTGTGTCTAGAGTGTCATTCTTTTTTCCAACTTCTAAGTGATAACGCTTGTGTGGATCGCTCCAATTGTATGTAATTTTGATAATTTAAGGTTTGATGGTTCGCTTAAGAATTCGTAAAGAGGAAAGGATGACCCTGAAGCCTACATAGAATGGGAAACCAAGGTAGAACAAATATTTTGCTATCCCCATTGCAATGAAGAAGAACAGGTTAAGGTGGTTGCCATGGAATTTTTTGACTATGCCATAATTTGGTGGGACCAAGTACACAAGAAGAGGGAAATGAATAAATATTACCCCGTAGACACTTGGAAGAAAATGAAAAGTTTGATGTGAAGAAGGTTTGTCCCATCTTGGTACCACTGGGAGTTACAAAATAAACTCCAAAGACTTACCCAAGGAAGTAGGATTTTGGATGAGTACTACAAGGAGATGGATGTGGCTATGATAAGGGCCAATATCATTGAAGATAGGGAGGCTACCATGTCACATTTCCTCCATGGTTTAAACCGTGAGATAGGAGACCTTGTGAAATTGCACAACTATGAAGAGTTTGATAAGCTAGTCCACCAAGCCATGAAGGTGCAACAATAACTCAAAAGAAAGGGTGCATGGATGAATCCTTCTTCTAACTTCAAATCTTCCACTTAGACAGGCAAGGAACAAAAGGAAGGCCCCTCCTTAAGTCCAAAAATTGGTATGGTTTCTAAAAACTCCACTTTTCCTTCCACTATTGATTCTTCTTCTTATTCTAAAAGTATGAACATCAAGTGTTTCAAGTTCTTGGGGAATGGTCACATAGGCACCCAATGTCCATACAAAAGGGCAATGGTGATAAGTGAGGGACACTTTTCTAGTGATTCATGTCTGAATTCCCCTCCATCATGTGAAGGTGAAGAAGGATGTGTAACCTATGCTCAAGAGGGAGACTTGCTAATGGTAAGGAAACTTTTGGGAAGTCGAGCCTTAGTGGGATTGGATTAGTTGATTTAAGTAACGTAGGTTAAAAACGTTTCATGTTTTTGGTCGAACCCGAGTACCGATCAATGGATCAAATTTTGCTCACCTAAGCCTGCGCGTATTAACTATGTGTCTTCATGTTTTTAACCCAACACCCGCAGTTAGACCTATCCGTTTAGCCAAAATTTCAGTCGGGTGAAACGGGTCTCCAGTTTTTGTCCACCCCTGTAAATAGTCACGTAAAGGCTAAAAGATCGTTTGGTTTACGGGAAAGTAGAGGGATGGACAGACAAAGAAGGGAAACCACCTCAAAGTTAGAGCCTTCTACCATTTGGTTTGCAGTAGAAAGAGAAAGAAATGATAAAATTGCATGGGTCCCACAGGAATTTGCATTCCGCACATAATTGAGTGGAAAAGTGGAGGTGAGCATATCTTAGAAGAAAAAGACCAAAAAAACCCTGCTTTCTAATTTGTTACTTTTTTTTGTCGTTGTTCAATTCAACTAATGTATTATTCTACCTAATAGCGTGTGTGTCAGTGTGTAGCGCCAACACTGCTTCAAATATATTAATTTAATAATAATTTATTTTAATATATACAAATATATTTGCATAAGGGTATTTATGTTATTTGTAAAATATACACCTTTCTTTTATCTCACTTTTCTATTCACATTCATTCATACTAAACAGCTAAAAAATTATCTCACTTTCCATTTCCTTTTATTCCTTTAATATTTATTTCTTTTCTTTTATTTTCTTTCTTTCTTTTTTGTTTTTGTTTTTTGGTACACTAGAGGCCAAAGGCCCCTTTTCTTTTCCTTTCTTCTCCCGTCCAAACAAATTGTAAAAGTCAAAAGCATCAGATACGGACAGCCGCACCCCTGATAAAAGAACGGCCAACTTTGGTTTTTCTTTTCACAAAAGAGGCAGCGAGAGAATAAAACACAAAAGCTCAAATCAAGTGCAGGAACGTGTTGTAAGCATAACACGAACACATTTTTTTATGGTAAAACTTAGATCAACTTCTAATTATTAAGTTTGTTCTTGTTTTTAACTTAAAAAAGCAAAAAAAAAAAAACTGTCGTAACTATTAGAACACTTTTTAAGGGATGGATAAAGTCAAACTATTTTATGAGTATTAGTATGTATTTAACAAAGAACATAACGAACTTGATAACTAGAACTTGATATAAGTTTGTTTTTTTTTATTTTAGTTTCCAGGCACGTGTGCTTTTTGTGTTAGGAGCCAACCTTTTTAGACAGGTCAAATGTCAAATCAAAACCCCGTGTTCAGCTTAATTTGCTGACCTATCCAACCTTCAATCAAGTGTTACAATCATTTTGGAACGAGTAATGATATATTAACATTACATTTTGGGACACCTGTATGGACATCGTATATTCATACGGTACGGATATATATGGAACTGTATACCGTATGATTTTTTTTTTTACAGATTTTTGTAAGTGGTTAACGCAATTCATATAAGTGGGTTAACGCAATTCACTAACTGGTTAATACAGACTTTTAACCGGTTAACGCAATTCATGTAAATGGTTAACGCAGTTCATGTAAGTGGTTAACGCAGTCCACTATATGGTTAATAGACACAGAGTAATCGTTAACCAGTTAGTGAACTGCGTTAACCACTTACATGAAATGCGTTAACCGGTTAAAAAACTGTATCTGCGTTAACCACCTACATAAACTGCGTTAACCAGTTAAAAGTCTGTATTAACCAGTTAGTGAACTGCGTTAACCACTTACATGAACTGTTTTAACCATTTACAAAAATTTGAAAAAAAAAATGTACAAATGTCCGTACGATTATGTACATGTCCGTATCGTACAGACATACGGTATTCATACGGGTATCCAAAAATAGGTTTGAAGGAAAATCGACATCTAAGGACTCGAAGCAAAGAAGATTATTGCAGGTTTAAACTGCAGAAGAGTTTTTCCTTCATTAGATAAAGTCATAAAACTATCGTGAAAAATATTTTGATGTTAAAAAATAGAATACTTTTCGAATTAGCCAAAAAAAATAAAAATAGAGTACTTTTCAGCTTAGTGCGTAATAGCTTTTTTTTTTTTTACGTGGAAATGCTACTTTAGATTATATTTGAAATACAATCTGAAATTTTTTCTACCCAAATTCTATCGCTACTAGTTAAAGCTGATTTTGCCAAACCATGAGCAGATTGATTGGCATTTCTTCTTCCATGTTTGCAATTAAAGCTAGAGAAGAAACCCCTTAATCTCTTACGGTCCTGAACAATGCGTAATAACTGTTTTCAAGTAAAATATACAAACCATATACTTTTATGCTTTTTTTTTCCCAAACATATACTTTTATGCTAAATGAAACTAACATGAAAATAAATAATTTTTGTTAACAAGTAAAAAAAACTAAAAATTGGAATATTTGGGCTTTTAGCCCTTTTGATCACAAAAAAAAGATGGAATATTTTAATTATATTAAAGAATATATAAGTAGACTGTATACATAAACATAATGTAATATATTTAGGCTTTGTTTGGTAAAAAGTAAAAGATAGTGGATAAGCTAACTAATAGCGAATAAGCTAGCGGATGAGCTTATAGCGGATAGCTGATAGCGGACAAGCTAACAAATTGAATTTAAAGTATTTGATAAAATTAAGGGTTGAATTGACTGATAAATACAAAATGACATAAAAGGTCATTTTAATAAATGAGAGAGAAACTGTAAGAATTAATAATTTTTTACTTCATTTAATATTAATAGAGGATAAATGAGAAATTTAATAAGGGTAAAAACGAGAGAAAAAATGATACGCTATAAGCTATAAGTTCAAAAGTATTTCAAGTAGCATTTGAAAAAATGTCATAAGCTAGTGAAAAAACGCTTTAAGCTAGTGGTTACCAAACACTGCTATGAGTTTATTCGCTATAAACTAGCGTTTTGGTCTTACTAAACATAGCCTTAACTTTTTGCCTCGTTTCACAAATTATTTTTCCGTTGAGAACATAACTCAAACAGTTAAAGCATTAATTTTTAGAAAAGACTTCATCCACTGAATAGTAATAATATTAAATCTAGAGAGTTGGCAATGTACAATATTTAAGTTAAAATAATTACTGAAATTTTTAACACGAATGTCCAATATTTAAGTTAAAATAATTGGACTCCACAGTACAATGTCTATTTTGAATCTGAATGCAACGTATTAGTTGATGCAGTATTAGATCTCAAACTTTTGTCAATGAGTTAGGGTCCTTGGTAGCTCAAGTTAAGTCTTTATTTTTATCTCATGCAAACTTTAAGTTAGTTTTTGTTAAGTGATAAGTAAATAGGGTTACACATGCTCTAATTAAGGCATCCTTATTAAATCCTAACCTCTATATGTTTCATCATATTTCTCTGTGTATTAATCGTTTGATTCAAGAAGAAATGAAATAAGTTCATTTTCTATTAAAAAAAAGTTAAAATAATTACCGAAATCTTTAAAAGCAATGAAGTTATATGACAATTTATTTATTTATTTATTTATAAGGGATTGGCCAATTCGTTGCACATGTAAATAGATGTCTTTTTAAAATATTAATTTCTTGAATTCCATGCACCGAGTGAATATAAATTTATTTATTTTTTAGAATATTTAACAAGAAATTTAGGTAGGTGTGATTCATGCTTGGTAAGTGAACATAAGTGTAAACAAGAATCTACAGGGATTATAGTTTTGCCTAAAAAGAGTTGCAGTGTTGTAGTTATTTTTGTTTCTTTGAAAATTATACTTAAGCTGAATGTAATTACCAAACTTATGAATTTACTCATTTTTCATACACTCATTTTTCATACTGGTCCTTACATCAATCATATCAAAACTTAAAATAACATAAAATCGTAGTTTGATGAATTATTTTAACTGTTATATATCAAGAAAAATATGGGAACAAAGAGTATAAAATAAAATAAAATATTTCATCTCGTTACTCAGGTATTGGTAGAGTGGAAACAACTTGAATTCGAGGAGCCAGAGTTCAAATCCTTATAGAATCATTCCATTGAGAGACAAATTATGACAAATTCTGTTCAATCAGCTGAACTATGGATTAGTCCCCTAACAAACCCAAAATGCCTATGTCGTGGGGATACATTGTGGACTCACTCGGCCCAAAAAACTAATTATTCCGAACAAAAATTAAAAAATTTCATCTCGTTTTTAGATCTAAATAACAACATTTTTTTTTAAACATTTCACTAGTTATTATCCCTTTTTATTGAATAAGGTAGGAGCTCTATTGGAAATAAGTTTTAGCATTTTATTATAATATATAAATATGTTTTAAAAGGTAATATTATAATACAGTTAATAATAAAATAATGTGGGATGCATATATAAAGTTTATTTTTTGTGTAAAAGAAGAAAATAAAAATAATAAAGAAAAGAAAGCCAGTCAAAAAATTAGATTCAGACTTTTTCAGTTATAAAAACAACAAACACTGTGTGGCAACAAAAGTGTTTTTTTTTTTCGACAAGGTGTGGCAACAAAAGTTGAAGTCTACGTTATTACCATCACTGTCTAAATTAAAATTGAATTAGTGTACTAATAGTCTACCACCTAATTTTAATCCGTGTTTCCAGTAATCTCTCACACGACTCGAGTAAGCCGCAGCACATTACGTTAATACATTTTCAAAAACTCACTCATCAATCATCCGCTGTCTGGCTATGGCATCGTTCTCGTTCTCATTCTCATTCTCATTCTCATTATTATAAAAGACCAATTCAATTCGCAATTCTTTTGGATTCGCGATCCATCTACTTTTCTTTACACCTTGACTTTTTTCACCGGTACGCTCTTCTCTCTTCTCTCTTCTTTCTTCTTTCTTCTTCTTCTTCCTATTCCAAACCCTAGCTTGCTTTCACTCTTCATTCATCATCGTCAATTCAATCTCGCTCTCATTCTGTGCCATCCACTATCCCTACTCACCTTGTAGCTATTTCACAATCCGATTTATTTATTTTTTAGTTCACGATTTTTGGGTTGATAACGTTAAGAAGCTGATGCAGGTTTTTGTGTTGATCCAAAATGGCGTTCTTCAGAAGCGTTTCTGCGCTTTCCAAGCTCCGATCCCGCGTGGTAACTGAAAAGAAAAATGAAATTCTTATTTGTGTTGATTGTTTATGTAACCTGCTGATTTATTTTTCCGGCCATTTTGATTTATTGGTAATGATGATGATGATGTTGATTATTATTTTTTATGACAGGGTCAGCAATCTAGTCTCGCCAATTCAGTTAGATGGCTCCAAACTCCGACCTCCAGTAACACTGTATTATCTCTCTCTCTCTCTCTTCTATATGTGTGTGTGTGTGTCTTATTAATGTAACAGTGAGCCTTATTAGATGCCATGTGTTTCCTGAGGGTGGTATTGCAGATTATTGGTATTATGGTGTAGTTTGGTTTGTATTGGTTGGACTTTGGAGATATCTAAAGCTAATCAGTGTTTATGCTTGAAATTGCTTGTATCTCTCGAACTTTGTCTACTTTGACATTTGTTCATAACGGTTATTTTTTCTGTTTTGCAGGATCTTTATTCTGAGATGAAGGAACTAGTTCCAGAGTATCAGGTTTGTCTTCAATTTTTAGCTTTGGTTTTGGAACTGTTTATTTTGGATGAGTAAATGCGTAATCTATGCTACTTTCACAGGGTTTAATGTGAATTTCGTGTCTGCCTTCCATCATCCACATAATAGTTTATTTACTATCATGTTTGATACATGAAATATGGCCCTCATGGTTGTATGCTTGGTTTAGTTTAATTATTAGGTTGTAATGCGTGATAGTGAATGGGAGTCAAATTCTTGCTTGTGCTGATGTGCTCAATTTGCAATGCACATTTTAGTTGTAGTTATTTGTGCAGTGCACATGCTATTATGAGTCTGAGATACTTGGGAAATGTCATTTCTGATTCGTTGCAACTTGCAAATCTTCAATTGACATGTTTCAAAAATTATATGTCTACGTTATGTTTTAATCTATAAATAAAACCTGGTTGCAGGAACGTGTTAAGAAGCTGAAGAAAGATCATGGAAATGTTGAATTGGGAAAAATCACTGTTGATCAGGTAATTATATAACTTTTTCCGTAGATATAGAGTTTCAAGTTACTAGCAGCATTAAATGCTGCGCTAGTTTCTTGTCTATAAGCTTGCAATGTAACTTATTTTTGGAAGTGTACTTTCTCTCAATTAAAAGGTACTTGGTGGAATGAGAGGAATGACGGCTTTAGTGTGGCTAGGCTCAGCTGTTGACCCAGATGAGGTATATTTCTAAATTGACTCAGGCTTTGCTCTTTGAATATTTTTGAACTATTGAAATAAGTGAATTATGACAGGCTAATGACTATTTATGACAGGCTAATGACTATGATTAGTTGATAGAATCTCAGATGTAGCATCTGTTTCTTAATGTTGATGATGTTGACTAAATGGATCTGAGGTCACCATGTTATGTCTTGTAGGGAATTCGTTTCAGGGGCATGACAATTCCTGACTGCCAGAAAACACTTCCAGGTGCTTTTCCTGGTGGGGAGCCTTTGCCTGAGTCTATATTGTGGCTTCTTTTGACAGGAAAGGTAGAATCATAATTACTATTTTAGATGTTGGCTTACTTGCAATGCAATATAGCATCACCTTGTATGAAGGTGTTTTGATATAAGCTCTTATTGTAAGTTTTTTTGTATAATAATCTTTGATTCATACATTGTGTCACAGATACCAAGTAAAGAACAAGTAGATTCATTGGCCCAGGAATTGCGAAGTCGTGCAACTATCCCAGGTTCATTATCTTTCTTGAAGTTATAGCTTGGTCATCTTGAAGTAATGATTATTCATTGTAATATAATAGACTGACTCCAAGTGGAGTGTCATGGTGTTGCATAGTGCTTTTGTCAGTCATAAGCTCGATAATCATCAGTACCTACACTGTAGATGCTTTTCTTTAAAACTAAAGTGAACCGACACAATATAGACAGTGCATGACAATATGTTTAAGACCATGGATATGATATGAACGGGTCTTTCATGGCAGGTTGTGTTCTTTTAAGGTCATTGTTGTAAAGGAACTTTATATGAGACACTGAGGCTAGCATCTCAATTTTTTTCACATGTGGGGTCCTTGTTTGAGGGAATGCACACTGGTATCTAAGTTCTTGTTTCTTAAAAGATATGGACATGCTTCAATTTGTTTTCTTTGTGTTGCCAACATTCACTACACGCTCTTGCTCAAATGTCATATGTGTGACATATTTTTAGATGTTTATAACAGAATAATGTTTGCTACCTTGTTTATGATGCACTTGCTTCTGAAGTCATTCTTGTTATGCCCCCAAAAATGTGGACTCATCTTTTTTTTTACTTGCAGATTATGCTTACAAGGCAATTGATGCACTGCCTGTTTCTGCTCATCCAATGACACAATTTACTACTGGTGTCATGGCCCTCCAGGTTGAGTAACACATTCTTTTTTGAACTTTTGATTTATAGTTTTCTTTTTTGCGTTAATTTGTCTTCTGTAATTAAACTGCTTAGATGACCATATTCATTCTTTGAACCTTTACTTTGTCATAAGCTGTCCTTTTTCTTCAGGAAAAAATAGCCTTTGTTGCTTCATGTTTTGTTTTGTAGGTTTATTTGCCAATACTTTGGATAATATTAATAATGAAGAGTTCTTTTAAGTAAAATTAATCAGATGGTGATAGTGGTTCAAATTTTAGCTTAGAAAAGCAGAAAATGGAAGGATTCAATTAACTGAGAAAGCGCTTCAATAATCACATCTAACATGTGCCTATTCTGGTCCAGTTTCAGCAAACATGTGTATTGCAATAATCTTCTAAAAACATAGATTGCTTGCCCCAAACTGACCTGAAATAATAATATCCTCAAGATTGCTGGTGCAAGATGTTTGTCAAGCAAGAGTTTAATTAATAGAGGATATTTTATAATATTTGACAACATAATTCTTCTCTTACAGGGTAATCATGTCGTTTTTGGTTGATCCTATGCATCTCGTTTATGTGGTCTAGTTGCTTCATATCCGTATTCTGTATTTATTTTGTGTATATTATTATATGAAAGGTTGAGTTGGCATCTCCCACTTAGTCTCTAACTCACACAAACTCGGTCAATGAAGGCAGAAAATTAACTGAGTTGCAGAGTCAAAAGAAACCACACTGATGTTTTTTCTAGATATAGGACGGGTTTCTCAGTTTCACAATGGTTTTTTCCTCCTGCTATTTCCTTTGTATATTGTTTCTTTCTACTCTCCTTGTCTATCAGAATTTAGATTCTTCCTTTTGTGAAGAAGAAAGGGGAAAAAAGATGGATTTAGTTTGCAATAATGTTGTCACTAAGGATCATAGTAAACTAGATTGACTGTCTAACACTTACATTATTAACATTCTTGGAATGACAAAGAATGATTTACAATCAATTTATTTCATTTTCAGGTGGAGAGTGAATTTCAGAAGGCATATGAGGGTGGGATACATAAGTCAAGGTAAGATTCTAAATTGCTTTTGTGTTACTTGCTCCTTATAAGCTACTGTAGCATGTTTACTGCTTGGATATAGGTATTGGGAACCAACATATGAGGATAGCATGAATTTAATTGCTCGTTTGCCCGCAATAGCTGCTTACATTTATCGACGGTATGTAAAGCATATCATCCTCATCAATATTACACTTCTGACATGCAATGGGATGTTATAGCCAAAGGAAAAAAAAAAAAGAATGATGGGATCTATTGTGGGATAACACCAATCAGAAATGTTTGACAGATTTCTACCATCTTTTTACATTTGGATTAATTTTTTACCCTGTTTTAAAGGATATACAAGGATGGAAAAATCATACCATTGGATCAATCTTTGGATTATGGTGCAAACTATGCTCACATGTTAGGATTTGATGACCCGGAAATGCTGGAGTTTATGAGGCTGTATATTTCCATCCATAGGTTTGTATTCCGTTCCTATTGATGGCACATGCTACGATCATGATGAGTTGTATGGTTCTCTTTTAATTAGCAGTGACCTCTGTTTCTGCTGTTTGATTTTTTTTTTTTTTGGTTAAATTTCATTTGCAGCGATCATGAAGGTGGTAACGTTAGCTCTCACACAGCCCACCTAGTAAGCTACTTTTCTTGAACACTTTCCCCATCTTGTAATTCTGAATAGTGAAATATTTTATAAAGCATTCAAGTATTTAATATAGATGACTTTTGCTTTGATGAATGCCTTTTTTTAAATTAAATTTTATCATTAGACATGGCTCAGTTGTTTGAATGATGTAGTTGATCCTATCTAATGGAAAAAAGCTTCGGTTATTGTTGTTGTTGTTTAATGTATCTTACTGTGTGTTCCCTTCAGGTTGCTAGTCCACTGTCAGATCCTTACCTTGCATTTGCAGCTGCTTTGAATGGTTTAGCTGGACCACTGCATGGTTTAGCCAATCAGGTTATTTTGTTATTTCTTTTTCCCTTGTTTTGTCTGTTTTCGTTTTTATCTTATATAAAATTTTCTGTAGTTCATCTTTCTGTTCAGAAACAATGTTTGGATATAATGTTTAATCCGACCTGTCACTTTTACCAAAACTTTTCTTCAAAATGAAACTGTCCTGCATTACTTGTATGTGCTGTTCTGATAAATACAGTCAGATACTATAAGAGAAAGTGTCTCTTGTAAGTCTAGAATAACAATGATAGACTACCACCTAGAGTAGTATCCCCTGTGTAACTAACTAAACTGATCTCTTAGATCAGTTACAGCTGTTGACAGCTGACAGCTGTATGCTCTTGTAGAGGAAACTATATAAAGCCCTCTGATGTAAATCAATAAAGCAATGAAAAACAGAATCAAGATTTTAGAATTCTGTTGAATTCAGTTACGGTTTCAATTCTCTCTAGTTTACAGTTTATGCTTTTCTATTATGGTATCATCGAGTCCTGAAGATCCGCCGCACTCACCGCCGCGCTCGCCTTGCCGGTGAATCTCAGACCGTCGCGCTTCGCCGGCCGTGAATGCGGGGACCGTCGCATTCATCTTCATGGCGTAACCGTCGTCACCAACGTTTATTCGCTCGTCATCATCTTCTTCCTTCACTGCGATTTCTGAGAAATTAGACTCAGAAAATTATCTGTTGTGGTGCCAGCAGGTGGAACCTGTAATCAAGGCTCACAAACTTCATCACTTCTTGGTCAATCCAACGATTCCACCGAAGTTCAACACAATTGAGGACAGTTCTGCCAATCGCGTTTCACCTGAGTTTGAGAAATGGGAACAACAAGATCAGTTGTTGCTTGCGTGGATGCAATCGACGATTTCGAAGGATATGCTTCGCCGTGTTATCGGATCGAAACATGCATGGCAATTGTGGGACAAAATCCACGCATACTTCCAGTCTCACATGCAAGCGAAGGCTCGTCAACTTCGCTCGGAACTTCGTAGCACGACACTCGAAGGTTTTTCAGTCTCTGAATTCCTTCTTCGTGTTCAAACCCTAGTCAATTCCCTAAATCAGTGTTTGAAAAACCGGACCGGACCGGACGGTCCGACCGTCGACCGGCACACACAGCGGTCGGTTCAACTGTAGTTGGACATGATCTAGTGGACCTTGAGCCGGATCGAGCAAGGTTGGGCCGTGATCGGGCCGGGTTGGTCGGGTCATTTGGACCGGGTTGGACCGGTTTATCTTGTTTTTTTATTATTTTTGTTTACTTTTTCTTCAAAATTGGTACTTTTTTATTTATTTAATTATTTATTTATCATCCGGTTCGACCGACGGTTCAACCGGCTGAACCAATTGAACCATGACCCGGAAGTCTCACCGGTTCAACGACCGGTCCGGTTTTTAAAACATTGCCCTAAATGCGATTGGAGAACCTATTTCGTCTCGTGAACACCTTGATGTTGTTCTAGAAGGATTGCCGTCTGAGTACGAATCCACGATCTCTCTGATATGTGGAAACTTTCGTCCAGTTTCGATGGAGGAGGTTACAACTCTGTTACTCGGTCATGAGTCGCGTCTCAATCGGTTCAAGAAACAAACAATTGCTTCTGCGAATCTCACCATCTCTGCGAACCCTAATTCGCAGAACTCTAATTCGCAAAATTCTCAGGTTAATCTTGCTGCTTCTTCGCATGGAAATCGATCCACCGAACGCAACAACAGTGCAATGATCGCGACACCTCTCATGGTGGTCGTGGTTCTGGCCGTGGTGGTCGTGGCCGTGGCAATGGTGGCCGTGGTTCTGTACAGTGCCAGGTGTGTCACAAATATGGCCATGATGCCTCTATCTGCTTCCATAGGTTCAAGAAGGACTATGTTCCGTCAAATTTCTCTGGGAATCCATCCATTCACACCAGACTCCACAGCTCCTTGGTCTCATCAACCAAGTTTTCCTTCACCTGGATTCTATCAGCAACCACCTTCACCTCTAATGACTCCAATGCCATGGCCTACTATGTCAGCACCTCAGCCCTGGCCCCATTCAACATGGGACTACTATGCTCATGCCAGGCCGAATCCTCAAATGGCATCACCTCAGATGCACCACATGCTTCCTGGGCAGTACCCTGCACCATTATTCCCACAAACTGCACCTGCTCCTCAAGCTAGGCCGCAGGCTTTTCTCACATGTGCAGATTCAGCTTCATCAGTCAATTGGTACCCTGATTCTGGTGCTTCCCACCATGTTACTTCAAATTCCCATAATATACAGCAGCTCTCACCCTTTGAGGGACCTGTTCAAATCCTAATTGGAAATGGCAAAGGTTTGTTGGTCAATTCTATGGGCTCTACCTCATTTTCATCACCTTTCAAACCTAATTCAAATCTTGTTCTTCATAACCTTTTGCATGTTCCCTCTATAACCAAGAATTTACTAAGTGTCAGTCAGTTTGCAAAGGACAACTTAGTTTATTTTGAGTTTTGGCCTAATCATTGTCTTGTTAAATCACAGGCATCCAATGAGGTCTTACTCAAAGGAATGCTTGGCAAGGATGGCTTATATGAGTTCACCAACCTACTTCAAGTCTCTCCACTCAAGTCTGTCAATTTTCATTCTTTGAATTGTAATTCTGTTTCTTTACCTGTCAATTTTCATTCTTTGAATTGTAATTCTGTTTCTTTACCCACTGTTAACACTGCCACTGTTAATACCAATGTCCCTATTAATACTAGTTCATACTTTCTTTGGCACTCAAGACTTGGTCATCCTAATCTTGAGGTGCAGAAAATTGTACTCAACAATTGTAAAATACCATTTTCTAATAAGAGTGCATTAGACTTTTGTTCTTCATGCTGTCTTGGAAAGGCTCACAAGCTTCCATCCCACTCTTCCAATCATGTGTTTACTAGTCCTTTAGAACTAATATTTAGTGACTTGTGGGGTCCTGCCCCTGTCACTTCTTCTACTGGTTTTGACTATTATATCTCCTTTGTGGATGCTTTCACCCGTTTTACATGGATTTATCTCATAAAAAGAAAGTCTGATGCTCTTTCAGTTTTTAAAGACTTCAAAACTCTTGTGGAAAACCAATTTCCCTACAAAATAAAAGCTATGCAAACTGATTGGGGTGGTGAGTTTAGGCCATTCACCCAATTTCTCACTCAATTTGGGATTAATCATAGAGTCATTTGCCCCCATACCCACCATCAAAATGGTATGGTAGAAAGGAAACATAGGCAAATAGTAGAAGTTGGCCTCACACTTCTTTCACAAGCATCTCTTCCCTTGCAATTTTGGGATCATGCCTTCCTCACAAGTGTTTACCTCATAAATAAACTTCCAAATTCTGCTTTACAGTTTGAGATTCCTTTCACCAAATTGTTCAAAGTCCAGCCAGACTTGCATTTTCTTAAGGTTTTTGGATGTGCATGCTTTCCTTTATTGCGGCCATATAACAAACATAAACTCCAGTTTAGGTCACAAGAGTGTGTGTTCTTAGGCTATTCCTCCTCTCACAAAGGATACAAATGTCTAGCATCAAATGGCAGAATTTATATCTCTAAAGATGTCTTGTTTAATGAATATAGATTTCCATATAAAGAGTTATTTACTACTGTTAAGCCATCATCTGATAGCTCTTATGTTCCAGCATCCATTCCCACAATCAGCCTCCCTAACCCTTCTGTTTCAGTCCCTACTGCAGTGTTCTCACCTGTCCCAGTGGGCTCACCTGCACCTGCCTCTGTTTCGGTAAATAGCTCACCTTCTAGTCATGCCTCTCAGTCATCTAATGCTAATTCTGCACCCAACTTTGTGTCAAATTCTGTCCCTGCATCTTCCAGTGCACGATCTACTTCTTCTAGTTCACAATCTGCACCCAATCTATCTGTTTCTGCACACACTTCACCCTCTTCCTCAAGTTCTAGCTCAGCTAATTTTCCTAGACCACAAAACCTCCATCCTATGCAAACAAGAGCCAAGTCTGGCATTGTTTGTCCAAAACTTAACCCTACCTTACTTCTTGCCCATGCTGAGCCAAAAACCACCAAACAAGCTCTTGCTAGTCCAACATGGCTAGCTGCCATGCAAGCTGAATATGCTGCCCTGCTCAAAAACAGCACTTGGACTCTTGTCTCCCTTCCTCCAAACAGGGTCCCAATCGGCTGCAAGTGGGTTTTTAGGGTGAAAGAAAACCCTGATGGCTCGGTCAATAAATATAAGGCAAGGTTGGTTGCTAAAGGGTTCCATCAGAAATACGGGGCTGATTATACAGAGACATTCTCACCAGTAATCAAACCGGTTACTGTGCGAACAATGCTTACTTTAGCTATTTCAAGAGGTTGGCCACTCCAACAACTTGATGTCAACAACGTATTCCTTAATGGGTTACTTGAAGAGGAGGTATACATGGTGCAACCTCCTGGATTTGAAGCTTCAAATAAGTCATTGGTATGCAAACTCAACAAGGCTCTCTATGGCCTCAAGCAAGCCCCAAGGGCTTGGTTTGACAGACTAAAATCCACCCTGCTCCAGTTCGGGTTTACTGCTAGCAGATGTGATCCCTCCTTATTTGTCTATTCCAAGGGATCCATAACAGCCTACATGTTGGTATATGTGGATGACATCATAGTCACTGGGAATGATCAAGCCTTTCTCAATGGTCTAGTCACTAAACTGAATGTTGTCTTCTCATTAAAGGAATTGGGAAATCTGGATTACTTCTTGGGTATTGAGGTCAAGAGGCAATCAGATGGCTCTCTTATTTTAACTCAAAGCAAGTATCTTAGAGATTTGTTAGCAAAAACAAATCTGCAGGAGGCTAAATCACTCCCTTCCCCAATGATTTCTGGCTGTCACCTGTCAAAAGAAGGTTCCTCTGCTGTGTCAGACTCAACCTACTACAGATCAGTGGTGGGTGCTTTGCAGTATGCCACCATAACCAGGCCTGACATCAGTTTTGCAGTAAACAAAGTATGGCAGTTCATGTCACAACCCTTGGAGTCCCATTGGTTTGCTGTCAAGAGAATACTAAGGTACCTAAAGGGAACAATCTCATGGGGACTCCATCTCAAACCTATTCCAACCTCTCCACTGTCTCTCTCTGCACACTGTGATGCAGATTGGGGCTCTGATGTTGATGACCGAAGATCAACTTCTGGTGCTTGCATTTTTGTTGGTCACAATCTTGTGTCTTGGTGGGCCAAAAAGCAGCCTGTGGTCTCAAGGTCTAGCACAGAAGCCGAGTATAGAAGCTTGGCACTTGCCACTCAAGAATTGTTATGGCTTGAGTCCTTGCTAACTGAGTTGGGGGTCTCATTCTCAGTTCCCACAGTCTTTTGTGACAATATGAGCACAATAGCCTTGGCTCATAATCCAGTCCTTCATGCAAGAACCAAACACATGGAGCTTGACTTGTTCTTTTTGAGAGAAAAGGTGCTGCAGAAGCAGCTGCTTGTGTCTCATATCCCTGGAAGTCAGCAGTGTGCTGATATCATGACCAAGCCTCTTCCTCCTACCAAGTTTGAAGAATGTAGAGCCAAGCTCACTGTGTGTGATGTCTTTCAGCACACCCCCAGTTGACCTTGCGGGGGAGTATAAGAGAAAGTGTCTCTTGTAAGTCTAGAATAACAATGATAGACTAGCACATAGAGTAGTATCCCCTGTGTAACTAACTAAACTGATCTCTTAGATCAGTTACAGCTGTTGACAGCTGACAGCTGTATGCTCTTGTAGAGGAAACTATATAAAGCCCTCTGATGTAAATCAATAAAGCAATGAAAAACAGAATCAAGATTTTAGAATTCTGTTGAATTCAGTTACGGTTTCAATTCTCTCTAGTTTACAGTTTATGCCTTTCTATTAGATACTAGTCACATGGGGGCTTTTTCTTAAAAGAATATAGCGACAGAAAAAACATGGCTTGTATTGCTGAATGAGTTTCAAAATCATTTAATTTTGTGAGTATTGGGTGGATACGATGTACCTTTTGAAATATATATTGTGGTTAACGCTCATCTCGTACATTCCTTATCTGCATATTATTATTTTTAGTTTTTTTCACATCTATTATGTTAATACAGGAAGTTCTACGATGGATCAGATCGATAGTTAAGGAGTTTGGGACTCCACACATAAGTACAGAGCAATTGTCTGACTACATTTATAAAACATTGAACAGTGGCCAGGTAATGTAGTAACTGATGTGAATCTATGATAGTATGATACTGAAGGGTGTTTTTTGAACCCTTCTTTTTCCTTTAGTTGTTGCTTTTTTTAATCAATTAAGTATATGGTAAATATTGTTATGATCTTTTGTTTTGCTTAAACATTTTTCTTTTTGAGGCAAAGAAATTCATTAGGGGAGAGCAGAGGATAAGAATTCTACTTATAAAAAAGGGAGAAAAAAAAATTCAATTGAGAAAAGCATGAGGTAGTATCCAATGTGTGTTATGTTAAATTTTTCTTCACTTCCTGAGGAAAAAGATTTTGTTGGCTGAAGGGCATTAGGGCTCTTCAGCACCGATATGTCGTTTACTCTTCGGTGTTGGTATTCGATATGTATCTGATACGGATACGCTTCGATATGCCATGAGTACGTGTCAGAGGAGTATCAAAAAGGATTTTTTTTTTAAAAATAAATAAATAGAAAGCTTCGATAAGCCATGAGTACGCCGTGGATACGTTGTCGATACGCTGGGCTGTGACATTTTGCCTATTCCATGACTCTTCTCCTTTTTCACTCCGAAGAACAAGTGTTGAATTGCAGCAGCAAAGGTTGAGAGGAGTAATTGCAACTTACATCACCACCTCTCCATCTATATGTGCTCGTCTGCCATTCTGTGTCTCTCTCGATGTGCGACTCTGTTCTCTCGTGACTTTCAGTGGCATTAGCTAGCTGCAGAAGGGTTAGTGAGTTAGGGTTTTAGGGAATTGGACCATGTGGCCCAAACGTTTTGTGCTTTTTCTTTCTTTTCTTTTTTGTTTGGGGTTGTTGCGCCTAATATGAGTCTAGTTTAGCTTCTTTCTTTTTTTTTTATTTAAAACATAACATAAAATATAGTAATCTAAATTACAGTAGTAATAAACTTTCAGAATAATATAATAAACTTAATAATAACATATAATATACTAAACTAAATAAATTAAATAATAATATAATAAGCTAAATAATAACATAATATATAAAGCATAACATATAATATAATAAACTAAATAAAGCATAACATATAATATAATATACTAAAGAATAATAGTAATGAAAAATTTCAGATAGAGAAATACTTAGTTTGGTTTTTTTGAATTACAAATAATATATTTATTATATTTTGTGAATTTCTTATTTTTTTTATTACGTATCCTAAACGTATCGTATCCTATATTTTTCAAGGAACGACATATCACCATATCTGATATTCGTATCGTGTTTGTGCATCATTGGTTCTCCTTATTTTATCTATATGGACACACGCACACGCTCTCAAATTATCTCTTTATAATACATGCCTTCCCTAAGAGAAAGTTTTTAAAAAAAATATAGAAAATGTATGCGTTTCAAAACAAAGGAGTACTTTTTTTAATTAGAGGAAATTACGAGTAGGATGGTGACGGTTGATCGATGGAGGATAGTCCAATACTTAGAGGTTGAGGGAGACTAAAGAAAACTATAGGTCAAACTATTAAGAGGGATTTAGAAGTAAGTAGTCTATCTTTGGACCAAAGACACAACTTTATGGCGTCGGTTGATCTATGTAGTTGACCCTATCTAGTGTGGAAAAGGCTTGGTTGTTATTGTACAAGTAGGAGTGAAGAGTAATATATTCTATGATTACTATGATATAAGGATTTTTCATGTGGTAATATGCATATCTTTGCACTCAAGGATTATTTTAAAGAGAATATTCCTGTCTTGTTCCAAAGTCTTCTATTGAGAGGCTCCGCTTGGCAAGATGATAATAGTGTTTTGCTAATTGTCCCTTTCGGTTTTGCAGGTTGTGCCTGGATATGGACATGGGGTTTTGCGCAAGACAGATCCAAGATACACTTGCCAGAGGGAGTTTGCATTGAAGCATTTGCCTGATGATCCACTTTTCCAGCTGGTAATGGCTTATTTCCTAATTTTAGATTTTGTTTGCTTTGGAGTGCTTTCTCTTATGGGGCAACCAAATTTTACTTCTGGTAAATTTCTTCATGATCTAATGTGGCTTTGTATCCTTTCAGGTCTCAAAAATAAAAGAAGTCGTGCCTCCCATCCTTACCAAGTTAGGCAAGGTAGTGTTATGTTTTTATTTTTCAATAAACGTTCCCATGGAATTATTTTTTCCCAACCTTGTTCCCTTGAGTTCAAAATGGTTTTTGCTTAATGAATTTACACTGCAAAAGGTCAGTATTTTATAAATACCTGTTCCGACTAAGATCACAGAAGGATTATAAGGTTTAGCACAGGCATTGAATGAAACACGAAAGATGGGTCTGATAGGGATTGCATATTAAATTATGAACATTTAGTTCTTTGTTGAGTTGCTAAGGGGATTTGAATCCAATGATATAACCTCCACCAATCATGGTGAGGTTCAATGTGAAGTATTTTAGTGGAAAAGAAATGAGGATGTTGGTGAAGGCTCAAAAGTGGAAGAGTTGTCTTGGTCTTTGTATACAATTTTTTCCGATGCAAGTATTTTGTCACTCTGTTCATTTATTTTTCCCAACACAATCATTCCAGTTTTTCACATACTAATTTGGTTCTGTTTGCTTTGTTTTTTGGGCATAATTTACACTTGGATGTTTTATCACATGTTTTCCTAAATTTGTGCATAAAATTTTGATAGAAAGCATAACCGATGTACTTAACCCTCAGTTGCCATGGATCCTATTGTTTTCCAGAGATGGTTGAACTTAAGTTTTCAATGGTGTAGGTTAAAAATCCATGGCCTAATGTTGATGCTCACAGTGGAGTTCTACTGAACTACTATGGTCTAACTGAGGAAAAGTATGGGGTTACATTTCTCTCCTGACTTGCGATAGTTTTCATTTCGCAATTATATTTTAGGACGAATCTGATTATGTGTTAACATTGTGGACAGCTATTATACCGTTCTCTTTGGTGTAGCAAGGAGTATTGGAGTTGGACCTCAGGTTTGTCATTCCCCGTTGTTTCTTTGCCAGCATTATTACTCTTTTTGTTGGCTTGTATTAACATTTCTCTTCCTTTTGTTGGATTTCAGTTGATATGGGATCGTGCTCTTGGAATGCCATTGGAAAGGCCCAAAAGTGTCACGCTGGAGAAACTCGAGAAATTGTGTGGCGCATAATTTGAAGCATCATTTATCTGTTAATTGCTAAAATACACTTTGCGGTAGACGTATGGTGGTGTTAATGGTGTGACTGCAATGAGAAAGGAATATCCGTTACCCCCTCCCCTTTTTTCTTTTTCTGGACGTTTCGTCCCCATGTTCTGTTAGAAGATTTTGGTATTTAGGAAAAGGGTGGTTTATCGCCCTCACAGTTGTCTTTCCACTTTTTCTGAACTGCATAAATTAGGATTGAGGGAGCATCAGAATAAATACATTATTGTTTTGGGGTTATCATCCCCTTGTATTCTTTCTAAATGGGATTTTACCCCTTTTGAGAAATTATCAATAACATGTATTTACTTGAAGTCGTGACCTGTGGAAAAAAATCTAGCGTATTCTTTTACCCACGAACAAACTAGTTCATTCTCTGGCACCTAAAAAACTAGTGCGGCTTCTGATGCACAAGAGTATTACTGCGCTCGCTCTATGCACATGGTATTCTATTAGGGAATTATTAAATGGATCCCGTTATTTGGACACACAAAGTGGATACTAAATATGGGACACCAAGTCCGTACTGTACGGATCGTATGTCCGTACATGTACGGACAAAGTTTTTATTTTTTTTCCAAAAAATATTTTTTTTAAATGTTTTTTTTTAAAAATATTATAGATTTTTTTAACTAGTTAATCAAGTTCACATATCTTGTTAATGCTAAATCCTAAAACTTTTGGACATTCCACTTTCTTATCTGGTTAATCACGTTCACATATCTGGTTAATGTTATTTATTATCTGGTTAATGCAAAATCCTGAAACTTGACATCCTATTTTCTTATGTGGTTAATCAACTTCATATATTTGGTTAATGCTATTCATTATCTGGTTAATTTAAAATCCTGAAACTTTTGGACATTTCATTTTCTTATCTGGTTAATCAAGTTCACATATCTGGTTAATGTTATTCATTATCTGGTTAAAGCTAAATCTGTGTTAACCAGTTAAAAAAATCTAAAAAAAAAATTAAAAAAAAGCAACAAAAAAAAGTCCGTACAGTCCATATATGTCCGTACCGTACGGACATTCGGTGTCCATACGATTTTGTGTTCAATTAACATTTTTCTTATTAAATACGCCATTTGGAATTGCTAGTATATACCCTCCGGGCGTTTTATATTTTTTCCGCTTTTATTCTCCTTTAAAAATATATTGACGGACAGAATTTTGCTTGCAAATGTATTTCCGAAAAGTCACTAAAATTCGTTTTTTACTTTACAGCTCCTTTTTTCATTGTCCTCTTCTCCTATCCAAATCCTAAATATCACTCTTCATATCTCTCTTATCTCTGCACGTAACAAGTACCCTTCTTCCCTTTCTTTTTCTGTATTCTAGTAGTGTCCGGAAAAGGATTTCCAGACTGTGTTGGGCATGCTCCGTAAATGTATTTCTGGTTTTGAGAAAACTGCATCCAGAAATACATTTACGAATTTTTAATTTTTAGTAGAAAAACAACATTTCGTAAATTGTTGGCCAAATCTGGAAATACATTTACAGAGCATACCAAAATACACATTCGTAAATGTAATTCCAGAATTTGTAGTTGCTTTGAAAAATGATTTTTATTGTCTTCTATCGTGTGCAAGTATGACAAAGGTCGGTGAGGGAGGTTCGGGACGAGGACGGCTTGGGAGGGAGGTGCCTACGACTTCCTCCCGCAAACGGAGAGCGCAGTAGGTTCAGGTTGTCCTCGTGGCTTAGGAAGTATCTGCACAGGCAGGGGAGATGTTGCCACCACCTCCACCATTCCCTACACAGGTCGAGCATATGCCGCCGCCATCTCTTCCCGCACAGGTCGAGCGGTTACCGACACCATTTCACTGGGGACTGGAGGACATGTCTCTCCTCCGCTCGTTTCCGGACCATGTGGCCACCCGCATATGGGTGGGAGTGGTAAGTGTCATTATATTTCTAATTGTCATTATTTTTTTTAGAATTTATAGTTCACTACTAATTAATTTTTTTTCTTTACAGTACCAGAAACCATTGAAGGTGGTCAATCACACCCGAAAAATCAAGGACTGTATTATTGGCCCTGACAATGAGTGGTTGGTGCAAATTGTGGAGGAGTCTGGGCTGTCTCCCCTTAGATTTTGTAGCTTTAGCATGGTGGAGAAAGGTCTTATGTCTGCCTTTGCTGAAAGGTAGAAGAAGGAGACCAAAAGCTTCTATCTTCCCTGCGGCAAAATGACCATCACACTTGACGACGTCTCAACCCTGTTCCATCGGCCGATAGTGGGGTGACTCTTACCTTTCACTTCTATCGACAAAGAGCAGGTGTGTGCCCTGTTGTAGGAACTACTTAACAGCATATACGGGGGAGGCCATGATGGAGTGCGACCAGACGAGAGGCGCACACGTTGCTTCGACTAATTGTTAGACCAGTACAACTTCGAGATAAGGCGTGTTGCAGAGGCTGAGGAGCTTTACCATGGGGTGGTGCCTCGAGTGCAGGTTGCAGGGGCTTATTTACTGTGTCTCTTGGGCTACATCTAGAGATGCGGAAAGTATGCATGAGCGACACAATCATCCACAACACGAAGCAGATAAGGGGATACATGACCCTTCTACAGGTAACTTTAAAATTCGTTGTTTTTATTGTTCATTATTTCTAGTTATTTATTGCTGTTGAGACACTGGTTTTTTTACAGACATGGATTATAAAGAACTTCCCCAACATTTATGCCCTTTAGGAGCACCCGAGTAAGAGGAGGAGTGGCCTCGGGCCCACCAATGGTTAGCGGTTTAGGGATCTAGAGATGTGATGTCATGTCGGACTGCTATGGATCGGTTGACTCATGACGACAGTGTTGGTCTACATATGATGACCATCGCCGGTGTTGTTCGTTTCAGGAGATCTCGTGGTACTCTTGGTGAATCTGGTGCGGCAGGATGATGCACCCACACCTCCTGGAGGGGTCCTACGACAGTTTGGTTACATTCAGGGCATCTCGCGGGATCCTCCAGAGGCTACACGATCGATGACATCTCTGGAGGAGATGGATGTTGCATACCTTGCATGTGGGGAGCACCTGGTGGGCGTTGCCATCAGGTCTGAGTGTGTCATGCGCGCATAGGACACCCTACTAGGGTATCTTCTTCGGTTCGTGCGAATCCCTCATCCGTACATTCTACCAGTAGTTGAGGGGGACACGCCCAGAGCCGCCACCGAAAAGGATGTTGTTGATGTTGACCGATTCTCTCTAGTGTAATAACACAGTGAGACCATCCCCTAGTCACGACTTCTCCATCTCGTTGTAGCATATCTTCACCATCATGCCCCTGTGAGACCGACAAGCTCTTTTGAATTGGGGATTAGGGTTTCGTGGGGAAAGTTTTGTAAAAACTTTTAGAAAACATCCACCCTTCAAACCTCCTCACTCTCTCTTGTCATTGAACCATTAAGCCATAGGCTTATGCGAAGCGCCACCGTTGGGACCTCACCATTGCACGACTAAAGCACTAGTCTTTCACCACCTTCGCATGAGAAAACTAGTCACAACATTGCAACTTCCCTAAGTTGTACCTTCACAAAACTGCCACCACAATCTCATCATGAGACCTATGCCATTATCGGATCTCTGCAAGTATGTCGATAAGGGAATCAACGACGACCGAAGACAGAGTTGTGTCAAGAGATTTGAGGGTAGGGAGTTCATCGAGATATAGAGTAGAGCGCACAGAGAGGATAAAAGGCTCTTCAGTTACTATGTTGATAGAGGCGGCAAGCATAAGTGCTAGCAATAGAAAAGAGGAGGAGAAGGGGGAGGTGGGGTCTGACGAGACAGTCTCCATGAGAAAGGGAAGGGAAGAGGAAAATTTAGGGAGGGAAAAGGAGGAATATTCTTGTGTGAAAGGTTTACCATATAATTGTGAGGAAGAGATCATTCTATTAGCTGAAAATTGCGGTGCAACATGGACCACCTACAATAGTGGTTAATGTTAGCCTTCACCTATTCTAACAATCATTTTAATCTTTAATTAGGAAATTATTAAAAATAAATAAATGGATGTAAACAACTAGTAAAATTGAAAGAAAAAAAATCTAATAGTTTTTTTTATTTAGTAATTATCAAAATTAATAAAATAATTCATTAGGGTGATTTAGTTTTTTTTCCTCCCATCTTTTTTTCTTCCTTCTTAGTTCCTGGCTATACCAAAACAAGAAGTACCCCGTTCTTCCTTATATCTTTCATCTTACAAAAAAGTTTTTTTTTCGTATACAAATATGTTATTACATATTTAATGAGTTAATGATCAAGTTCGTCCCTATAATTTGAAAATAAATCAATTTGATCATCTACTTTACCAATATTCCAAATTAGTCTTTGTGTTTTGAAAACGTGTATCAGTTAGGTCTATCCGTTAGTCTCTGTTTGTTAACAGAGTTAGGGATGCTGATATGTCATGTTAAGTGACTCGCTATCACACACGTCAATGTCCATGTAGGCGCCACCTCATGTGGCTGAGTAGACACAAATTTCAAGGACTAAGTTGATATGTAGTAAAATATTAATTTAAATCACCAACGTCTATTTTTTGTACGAATATTTCAAGGACTAAAATGATACGCAATAAAATATATTATTCACCAATGTCTTTTTTTCCTTAAGCAAATTTCAATGACTAAATTGATACACATTCGGGTCTTCTTATTCTTATTCTTTTTCTTCTTCTTATTCTTCTTCTTCATCCCCTTTCTTCCATTTCTAATGAAACCCTAAAAATCCACATCCACTTGAAGAAGTAACGTTGGGATGAAAAAGATGGATGGTGGCTCGCATTTTACTCCATCAAGGCAACTTAAGAAATCCACAACAGTAGGTTGGTCTGCAACCTCTTCTTCTGTGGGAGAAACCAGAAATTGCTCAGTTCCCATTTGCAACTGTGAGAGGAAGTGTGTCATTCGGATTACTAGAACTGATGCCAACCCAAATCGCCCTTTTTACATGTCTGATTTTGAAGGTATTGTTGATATTTGTATCTTCCATGTAGGGTTTGATTTGAACCTTATTTCTTGCAGGAAGAAGAAAATTGCAACTATTTTCTCTGGTGTGATGAAGCCTCTGGTATGTTTGTGCCTAATGGAGTTGGTGGGTATGGTTCTAGTGTGATGGGAGGTGGTGTGTTTACTGCAGGGATGATGATCAAGTATGGAAGTTAGAACTTATGGCCAAGGTTGATGCTATGACGGTAGAACAAAAAAAGAAGGCAGAAGTTATGGCCAAGCTTATGGCCAACATTGATGCCATAATGATAGAAGAAAGTCAGCATGCAGAGTCAATGGTCAAGCTCATGGGCAAAATTGATGCAATTGTGATAGAACAAAAAATGCAAAAACTTTGTCTTGATATGATGTGTTTCTTTATGATTTTATTTATTGCATTATGGATTGGTAGGCTCACAACCTAGGTAGGATGTGGATCCCCCCTACAGTAAAACATTTCACACATTCACGCATTTGTAAGGATTCTGACCTTAGAATTTATTTTCTACTCACTCCCACTCCCCACTATTGATATGTGTTTTGTGTAAAAGAATAATAAAAAAAACAAGTAAGAGAGAGAGAAGAAATAGCCTTCTGCAGCAAATCCCATTTCGCCTAGGTATTAGATTATATATTTAATTAATGTAATTGTGTGTGTTCATGTAGTTGTTTACCTTAATGTAATGGATATGGTGTAAGGTTGAAGTTGTTTAATTTTAATGATGGTAATAAATTTTAGTTTCAATTTCAGCTTCATTTTCTATTTAATGATAATTTCTAGATTTTGATAATAAGTACGTGCAGTAAAATACCTATTAAAGATAACTCAAATAAATTAATTTAAATTATCAAAATTAATAAAAAATTCATTAGGGTGATTTATGTTTAGTAAAAAATAGCAGATAGCAGATAAGCTAGCAGACTGAATTTAAAGTGTTTGATAAAATTAACAGTTGAACTAGCTGATAAATATAAAATGACATAAAAGGACATTTATAATAAATGAGAGAGAATACATGAGTTAATAATTTAATAGAGAATAAAGAACGAATTTAATTAATGTAATAAGGGTAAAAATGAGAGAGAAAATAAAAAAGCTATAAGCTCAAACGTTACTTCAAATAGCGTATGAAAAAATGCTATAAACTAGTAAAAAAAACGTTATAAGTTAATATTACCAAACACCTTCTATAAACTTATCCATTATAAGTTATTCACTATAAGCTTACAAAATGATCTTACTAAAAAGACCCTTAATGTTTTTTTTTCCTCCCGTCTACTTTCTTCCTTCTTGGTTCCTAGCTATACCAAAACAACAAGTACCCCGTTCTTCTTTTAATCTTTCATCTTACAAAATGGTTTTTTTTTTTTTGGTCTACAAATATGTTACATATTTAATTTATTGTACGAAAAGTTGTCTATAAATAATCAAATATTCCGAAGAGAAATGTTTTATGAACACTGATTTGGTCATAAATACGGAACACCGTATATCAGTACTTTACGAATTGTATGTCCGTACAGTATGGATAAAAAAAAATTAAATATTTTTTTAATTTTCTTTTAAATTTTTTGTAATTGGTTAACACAGATTTTGACATTAACCAGATAATGAATAGCATTAACCAGATATTTCAACTTGACTAACCAGATAAGAAAAAGTTTTAGGATTTGGCATTAATTAGATAATAAATAGCATTAACCAGATATACCAGATAAAAAAATAGGATGTCTAAAAGTTTCCAGATTTGACATTAACTATATAATAAATAGCATTAATCAGAATTTGATTAACTAATTAAAAGAAAATTTGAATTTTTTTTTAAAAATACTTTTTAAAAAAAAAAATTGGAACGTCGATACAGGTGTCCCATATTTAGTGTCGGGCATGTGTCCAATTAACACAACTGTATTCCGAAGGAGTTAGTAGAACTGTAGAACATAAGGTCCTAATTTGTGAAAGGGAAGAGAGAGACAGGGATATGGCCTCTCTTGGACTCTCAGCTGCCAGATCACAGCCACAGCTGCTGACATTAGGGTTTCCTTCAAAACCTCAAATCCTTTCCATTGCCACTGTCAATTTCTCTCCCTCATCTTCCACCTTCAGGTTTGCCCGCACATTTCTTTGTTTTTTTTTCCCCCTTTTTTGGGTACCTCTTTGTTCTGTATTTTTCTATGCATTTGCTCGATTTCCCCGTTTTGGCTTCTGGGTTTTACATTTCTCACCACCTTCTACCCAAAAGTTATTTTTTTTTCCAAAATTTATATCCCTTTGGATACTCACACCCCTCCTTGTTTTTACAGTGTGCTGAACTTTATGTATCTATCAGAATATTTGGTTTGAATGATTGTCATATTTGAGGCAATTATTGTAACTGGGAGTGTTTAGTATAGCAGTACTAAAGGAGTAGTAAGGGTTTCTAAATTTAGAAAATTACAAAAAAACATATAAAATGAGTAGTCATTTTGAATTTTGAATGTGTGAGGCGCTGTAATTGTAGTATCTGAACATATCAAAATTACAAAAATATTCCTAAATGTGTCTTTCGTTAGTCAGTTTGGTCCTCGAATGTGTCTTTTGTTAGTTAGTTACACACTCGGAACTCGGAAATGCTTTTGAAATTTTGACACATTTAGGAACTATAGTGACTATCTCTCACACATTTAGGGACAAAAATGATTATTTACCCCATGTAAAATTGGATAAGAAATTTTTCAAAGGTTACATGATAATCTTTGTCTATTCTATTCCTCTTGTTATAAGAATTTTCTAATTAAGTTTACATAAAATTAAGCACTTCTCCCCCATCCAAAAATGTTGGTTGATTGAGTAGCATTGTGTGTCTATACTGTACTAATTGTTGTAATATAATTGCATTCTTTTAATCACAAATATTTTGGCTTATTTGTAGTAATTCTACATGAAACTATATCTGCTGGCCCTGATTGTATGCAGGTGCAAAGGCACTAGAAGATTGCAAATAAATCAAAGGCTGTTGATTGCTTCTGCAACAAATCCCAACTCTGGGAGTGGAAAATCGGGCAATGAAGGATCAGATGTAAAGGAAACTAGCAGTGCTTCTCAGGGACCTCCTCTCCTTACTATTTTAGCTGGATTCTTTGTATTTTTCCTTGTTTGTTGGGTCATTGGGTCCATTGTTATGTGGCTGATAAGTTTGATTGTTAATGTGCCCCCTCCAAAATAGATATGTTTGTTGTAAGGTTCTGTTTATATGTTAAGCCACCTCTTTAGTCCTTATCATTTTTCTCTTGTAGTTTACTTTTTTATACTTTTGGACTTGATAATAGTATTTGGGTGTTAAAAATGCCAAAGTGAGCTAAAAGCAGCATAAAGGGAAGAAAGAGCAGATAGACTGCATAGCCATCATTTCACAAACTGCATAGCCAAAAACTGCTGAAGCATCGTCGGGTGCCTTTGTTCATCCAAGCCCCCGTTACCTTCTATAAGAATGCCACCTTCTAATTTGTCACTAGGACTACATCCCTATCAGATGGTCTTTGATTAATATCCATCATGACTTTTTTTACTCCTGTTGTGCTTTCCCTTTACAGTAACACTATATTGACCCCTCACATCGTTCATTGCTAGTCACAATTCTTGCTGCTGTTTACAACTTTATTCTGATAAATGTTTTAAAAACCGAACCAGTCATTGAACTGACGAGACTTTCGGGTCATGGTTTAACCACTTTAAACCGTTAAAACCGAAACGAAACTGCAGTCGAGTCGCCTAAATAACCATACCATAAACAGGGCCGGTTCAAGATTGAACCGGTTGAGCCGCTTGGTTCGGTTCAGTTTTTAAAAGATTGATTCCGATACAATCACAAACAGTCCCCCTACTTCCTTTACAATCAAGCACACTATCTTCCCTCACTCCTTTCCCACCAATCTAAGTTGGAAAGTGGAGATTGCCATCAGATGTTGCATAGGATCACATGATTATTTGTTGTTTGATGATTGACAAAACTACTAAAGTTAGAAATTATACTTGAAATTTCCAGTATAACGTTCAAACTTAGGTTGAGCCCTAAAAATTCTGAGATTAATTATATGGGATTTGTTATGAATAATATATATGTGTGGATGTCCTTCTCCATTGTCTTTCCATATTCCCTAGCTCCTATAACTCCCATGAGTAAAAGACATTCACTCTCATAAGTTATTGTTCTTAATTTGTATATGTTAATGTCACATTATATGAGGCCATTAATGAGTTTGTGAGTTACAAGATTTGTGTCCTATAAATAGGACTCATGTAGCATTGTAAAGGATGCACCTTAAAGAGTATAATACAAAGTCTTTCTTCTTCTCTCTTCTCACTTTCTCTTTTATCTCTATTCTTCTAATATCTTGTTCTTATTTTTTGTTTATTTTATAACAAGTTATCAGCACCAAGCTCTAACCGATTGAAATCTAAAGCTTCGGGGATATTATTATGGGAAAAGACGATGCATAGTACGAGAATCTATCATATGAGTAATGACTTCATCAGTTTGGAGATTGTAATGAAAGGTTTTTGTTTCTTCTCTTTGGGCGATCATATCCTTTCTTATTGTCTTATTTTTCATGTTACTTATAGTATGAAAACCTTTTCGTGTTTCATCCATAGAAATTTTATTATCAATTTTGTTTAACCAACACAATTATCATTTTATTCTTTTATTGAATATGTTACTAATCTTGATAATTTCTAGAAGAAATTACTATTCGAGCATCCTTATAGGTTTGCATAAAACAATGATTTATAAGAAGAATTTATAGCATGGTTAGTTCCTGAAGAACTAAACCTTTAATTGATTTTTTTTTTGTTACTCATGATAATCTATTCCATAAATTATTATTTAACAATCCTCGAAGGATTAGTTAGAAAAAACCAATGATTATTCCTGAAGAACAAGGCCTTTGAACTGTGATTAAAATTTAAAAAATCTATTTGATCTTAATATATTTTGAAACAGATGAAAGTGAGAGAAAATCTTATGTTTTTCAAATATGCTCCTGAAGTGGCAAAAATGGAGAAATATTTCGAAGTAATATTTTCTTCAAATAGAATTTCTCCACTTGTAAATACTAGTGAAACGAAAATTATTGGTTTATAGAATTTGCAGTAGAATTGAATAATTGTTATAGTGTGCACAACTATTGATTTGAGAATCAAATGGTTGAATAGAAATGATGACTATTCAAGTTAGCAACGCAAGTGCTTCAGGAAAATGAAATGCACTATGGATGTTTTATGATATTGAAGTTCTGGACAATGTCTTTTATTAGAATGGTTTTATTAGTAAAAGCAATAAAACCACTACAATCAACACACTGTCTATAGTGCAACATTAAAGGAATGAAACACTTCAATATATTCATATGATCAAAATCGAAGTGGTGCATGTACGTTGCAACAGAGGAATAAAATACTTCAATGTCTTTTATGGTGATTCAAGATGCATGTATGTTGCACCAGAGAAATAAAAGATTTCAATGTCTTTTATGGGAAAATATTTCCAAGAATATTTCTAATTAATAAGTTTATGCATTATTGTGATTGAATCCAATAATGAGATATTGATGAAAAAGTACAAAGTTCATCCAATGGATTGAACTCCATTCTTGGAAGCGAATGTTTATTATTATAATTTTGGGTACGACAAAGGTCGTGGTTACGTTTCCCCTATTCAAATATTTCATGATGATATATAGTCATCCAAGGGGGAGTCGTGTAACACATTCATGTATTACATATGATCGAAGACTATATTCATTAGACATTAAGAGTGATAAAATTTCATGAAGAATGAATGAGAAGAATTAGTGGTATGGTTACTTCCTGAAGAAGTACACATTCTTGTGTTATTATTTCCTTTGTCTTAATCCTCTTCTTCTCTTCTCTCACTTTCTATTTACAACACGTTTTGAAGTATTTCAATATAACACTTGAAAAGAGTGAACAATTATTTTAGCAAATGAAATGCTTATTGATAAAAGAAGCATTTGAGTTTTACAAAAGTTATTTGAAATTACAATAATCTTATTATTATGATCTATCTTTTGGTTTTGTTGAATATGAGTTAGTATTCAAATTTTGCTTACGAAAATTATTTATTTTATCATAGACTTACAGATTATATATATTTGTGTATGTCTATTTTGTTAAATATTTTGAAGCAAAGTTTTATTATTTGACTGATGAAAGAAAATTATTTATTTACTTTGATTTATTTGATTGATTAAATAACTTGATTTATTTGATTGATTTATTTATTGATTAAATTTAAACCAGAAGTTTACGTATGATAATAAGTTTGTTGTTTGGCATGACCGGTTGGGCCATCCTGGTCAATTAGGATGCGAAATTTGGATGCGAAAAATAAAATTCACGTAGACATCCATTGAAGAACCAGAAAATTTTTCAATTCAATAAATTCTCATGTACTACTTGCTCCCAATAGAAGTTGATATTCAACCATCACCAACAAAAATGAGAAGCGAATCTCTCACATTTTTAGAATATATACAAGGTGATATATGTGGACCATTTAGATATACTATGGTTATAATTGATGCATCAACTAAATGGTCACATGATTGTTTATTGTCAACTTGCAACCAGGCGTTTGCGAGATTGCTTACTCATGTAATTTGACTAAGAACTCATTTTATATATTATCCAATTATGAAATGTTGGTGAGTTCCCATCTCAGGTCTTTAATGAGTATTGTATGTATATTGGGGTTGATATTGAACATTCTGTAGCACATGTTCCTACAGAAAATGGACAAGGTAGTTGCAAGACCAATACATGAAAACTTTCAATTTCTACTTGGGAACATACAATCTTGCATGTTGCAACATTGATTCGCATCAGGCCAACAAATTATCGCAAATCCTCCCCTTTACAATTGGCTTTTGGTCAAGAACCTAGTATTTCCCATCTAAGAATTTTTGGATGTGCAATATATGTTTCAATCGCTCCACCACAACGCACAAAGATGTGTCCTCAGAGAAGGTTGGGAATATTTTTTGGATATGAATCCCCATCTATACTAAAATATCTTGAACCAACAATGGGAAATTTATTTATAGTTTGATTTGTTGATTCTCATTTTGATGAACCAATTTTCCCAATACTAGGGGGAGAGAATAAGCAGCTGGAAAAATAGATTGGTTGGAATGCATTATCGTTAATCTCATCTTGATCCTCGTACAAAACAATGTGAACCAGAAGTTCAAAAGATAATTCATTTGCAATGCTTAGTAAACCAATTACCAAATGCATTCACTGAGATGAAAAGGTTAATTAAATCATCTATATCAGCTGCTATTGCTCCAATCAACATTGATGTCCCTGTTGGACAATCTGACATTGAAAGTGAGTCTCAACCATGCATGAAGCGTGGTAGACCTGTCAGTTCCAAAGGTATATATATAAAAAAAACCTCAAACAAGAAAAGGAGCTAAAAAGCAAGATGGCCCCTAAGTGAGGATATGAAAACTCTAAAAGAGTTCTCAGGCATAATTGATTTTTTAGTCCCAGAAGAGACTAATCAGGTACTTGAAATTTGTGAAGAGACTAATATGTTATGAATGGAAAACAATGAAACCGAAATGAAGTCAACGTTGACGATGTTTTTTGCATATAATATAGCGCTAAATGTGATAAATGATAATGAGGATCAAGAACCAAAGTCTATTAAAGATTGTAGACAAAACAATGATTGGCCAAAATGGAAAGACGCTACTAAAGCGGAATTACATTTGCTTTGCAAGCGAAAAGTTTTTAGACCTGTAGTCCGAACACCTGAAGATGTGAAGTCAGTTGGATACAATTGATTTTTGTTCGAAAACAAAATCAGAATGGTGAAATTGTGAGATACAAAGCATGACTTGTTGCTTAAAGGTTTTTACAAATAATTGACAATGATTTTAAAGAAATATATTTATCAGTGGTGGATGCAAGCACTTTTCAAGAGATATATTTATCAGTGGTGGATGCAAGCACTTTTCGATACTTAATTATATTGATAGCACGTGAAGGGCCTCAATTACATCTAATGTATTTGAAGGTCGAACCCAAAAATGATCTCTACCGGGAAAATCTCTGAAGGATTAAAGATATAAAGATATATCTTTAAATAAAATATTTTTAGAGGACAAAGTTTTGTCTCGACCTGTAGATCGAACAATTTGAATTTTTGTCTAACAAGTTATAAAAAACTAGTTATTAAATGACTCATGGTAAATTATATCTATTGAGTACATGAGTTGTGTGTCAAAAAGATAACAAATATCTTGGTCTTGAAGACCATAACTTAGTGCTATAAAAGTATGTGCGCATATTGTTTAATGTTATATGGCTTGATACAATAATATTTTTGTGATACTTATTAGTAAGATATAGTTCATCATCAACCAAAAGGCATTAGAACAAAGTGAATTATATATTTTTATATATTTTCACAACACAATTGATAAAATTATTTCATTCATATGAATATATGTTCAACTAACTAACCATGCAAATGCAAGGTATTTTTCTGATCCAGATGAAGTCAGATTCCAAACATGTTGTTATTTACATGTGATGAAATTGATACATCATTACGATCACGAAGGAAATCTATAGTTATCACTTCTTCATATCATCCTCAAATAATAACAATTCAAAGAAGTCCTAAAGATAATATTGCTTGCGAAGCTCAGTTGAAAGGAGGATATATCACAAGTGGCAGAGCAAAGTATATTGCTTCAAATGCTTCAGAGGAAGAAAAATCAGAATGCTGGAATTCATATTCTTAAGTGTTGCTTTTAACAGGGGAGAAAACTGTACTCTTTTTTCCTTAGTCATGGTTTTGTCCTATTGGGTTTTCCTAACAAGGTTTTTAATGAGGCAGTCCCTACACACAGGATATTGTAATTTTTTTCCTTCACTAGGATTTTTTTCCCATCGGGTTTTTCCTAGTAAGGTTTTAATGAGGCATATCCTTAATGGACATCCAATGGGGAGTGTTATGAATAATATATGTGTGGATGTCCTTCTCCATTGTCTTTCCATATTCCCTAGCTCCTATAACTCCCATGAGTAAAAGACATTCACTCTAATAAGTTATTGTTCTTAATTTGTATATGTTAATGTCACATTATATGAGGCCATTAATGGGCTTGTGAGTTACAAGACTTGTGTCCTATAAATAGGACTCATGTAGCATTGCAAAGGATGCACCTTAAAGAGTATAATACAAAGTCTTTCTTCTTCTCTCTTCTCACTTTCTCCTTTATCTCTATTCTTCTAATATCTTGTTCTTATTTTTTGATTATTTTATAACAGGATTTAAATATTAAGATTATTTATATGATACTTGATACAAAAAATACATGTAAACTTAAAATATGAAGAGGAATCTAGATCTATGCATGCCCAAGTAGAACTTGATCCAAAACAAAATACAAAAAAAAATGTGTTCACAAATGGAAGACATGATGAAAACTAGTACTAGAACGAACTCAACTAACACAAATGGGAATTTTGTGATTTCAGAATATGATTAATAAAATCAGAGTAAGAAAATTCAATTATAAAAAAATCAATTCGAAAATCGATCCAAACAAATATATGCAATGACATGACAATTACCTATTGTTTATATTAATTTGATTTCCAAAAATGAGATTAACAATTGTTGGCAAACTTTTGATCCGGACAAAATTGTAGACTTAAACCGACTCTGAATTCGAAAAAAATCCGATGATTTACAAGTCTGATTTTAAAAATCCACTTCATTATGAGTGGTATGTAGAGACAGTTTTAAATCCGACTCTGAATTGAGATTAACAATCCACTTCAATATGCTTAGTCCTCTCATGAAAAACGGGATTAGAGGCAATATGCAATGCCACTTGATTATCACATATTACTGTCATTGGCATAGCCTCTCCAAACTTAAGTTCTTTGAGAAGTAATTGCAACCACATGAGCTCTTGAGTCACTAATGTTATGGCTCTGTATTTAGCCTCAGCACTAGATCTTGCTACTACATTCTGCTTCTTGTTTTTTCAGGATATCAAGTTTCCTCCAACTAGTACACAATACCCAGTAGTGGATCGCCTATCAATGGGTGAGTCTGCCCAATCGGCATCTGAGTAACCAATTACTCGAGTATGACCTCTATCCTCATAAATGAGACATTTTCCTGGAACACTTTTAATATATTTCAGGATCCGTATCACAGCATTCCAATGATCCTGACAAGGAGAATTTTAGAATTGGCTTACCACATTAACTGCCACGGAAATTTCTGGACGGGTGACTGTGAGATAGTTTAATTTTCTAATCAATCTCCTGTATCTCCCTGGATCTGAAAGAGGCTCCCCCTGACTAGGCAGAAGTTTGACATTTAGGTCCATAGGAGTATCAACTGGCTTGGCATTCAATAAACCTGTTTCCTCAAGAATATCCATAGCATATTTCCTCTGTGAAATCACTAGACCATCCTAGGATTGGGCTACCTCGATACCCAAAAAATAGCAGAGTTTACCAAGGTCCTTAGTATGAAACTTGTGAGAGAGATACTGCTTCAATTGGATTATGCCCTGCTGATCACTACTAGTTATCACAATATCATCCACATACACAACCAGATAAACACATCCTCAAGCTGAATGACGATAAAAACCAGAGTGATCAACATTACTACGAATCATACCAAACTGCTGCGCTATAGAACTGAATCTGCCAAACCAAGCTCGTGGAGACTGTTTGAGACCATAGAGAGACCTGTGGAGCCTGCAAACCATGTTAGAGGACCCCCCTGAGCAACAAACCCAGGTGGTTGCTCCATATAGACTTCCTCTTTGAGATCACCATGCAGAAAAACATTTTTAATATCAAGTTGGTGAAGAGGCCAATGACGGATGGCTGCAATGGAGAGGAGGAGCCTAACAGACGCCATTTTGGCCATTGGTGAAAACGTGTTATTGTAATCCAGCCCAAATATCTGAGTGTATCCTTTGGCCACCAACCGGGCCTTAAAACGATCAATCTTACCATCAGGCTCAACCTTGATAGTATAAAGCCAACAACAACCAACAATAGACTTTCCTGAAGGTAAAGGGACCAGTTCCCAGGTACCACTGCTTTGAAGAGCACGCATCTCGTCAATCATTGCTTGCCGCCATTCTGGGTGGGATAAAGCTTCACCTGGTGTGTTAGGAATAGAGTCAGAAGACAAAGAAGACAAATAAGTGTAATGCAAAGGAGAAAGACGATGATAACTCAAAGCAATGTAATGAGGGGATGGGTTACGAGTTGAGCGTATACCTTTACGAAGGACAATGGGAAGGTCAGGCTCAGGTGGCAGGACCGGTTCCGGTAAAGGAGATGGCGCCGGTGGTGAGCCTAGCATGGCCTCAAGAGCAGGAGCAGGAGCAGGATCAGGGATGTGCACCTCGGATGGTGGCTGGCGACGGTGATAAGTCTGTAGTGGCCGCACAACTGGCGGGTCCACAAGTGGGGGGTCCACATGTGGGATCTCTGGTGTGACAAACTCATGAGGAACAATCACTGGAGGTACATGGATGACTGTAGAAAGAGGCTCAGGAGGCGAGTGGGTCGACTCAAAGTAAGGGACTGACTCAAAAAAGGTGACGTCGGCCGATATAAGGTAACGTTGAAGAGTAGGGAAAAACAACGATAACCTTTTCGGGACCGATGATAACCAAGAAAGACACACTTAAGTGAACGAGCTGAGAGTTTGTCAAGACCAGGAGAAAGGTTGTGGACAAAACATGTGGACTCGAAAACACGTGGTGGAAGTGAGTGAAGAAGGTTATGGGGAAAAAGGACCGAGTGGGGTACTTGGTCATCAAGGACAGAAGACGGCATGCGATTTATAAGATAGCACGCCGTTAAAATAGCATCCCCCCAAAAATGATATGGGACATCACCATGAAGAAGAACGGTCCGAGTGGTTTCAATGAGGTGCCAATTCTTGCGTTCGGCGACCCCATTCTCCTTAGGTGTATGGGCACAAGACGTTTGGTGAAGAATGCCATTAGAAGCCATAAAATTTTGAAACTGGTGGGACAAATATTCCCGGACATTATCACTACGCAAAGAGCGAATGGAAACACCAAACTGAGTTTTTATCTCCTGATAAAATTTTTCAAAAATGGAGAATAAGTCAGACCTATTTTTTATCAAAAATAACCACGTACAACGTGAATAATCATCAATAAAGGTAACAAAATATATGGACCCAAAAGTAGAAGCGGTACGAGAAGGACCCCAAACATCAGAGTGAACTAAAGCAAAAGGGGACGAAGTTCATTTATTGACTCGATTGGGAAACTGACTACGAGTGTGTTTCCCTAGTTGACATGACTCGCAATATAAACTAGATAGCTTAGAAAGGCTGGGTTCTAACTTTTGAAGTTTTGGAAGACCAGGATGACCAAATTGAGCATGGATGGTTAGGGGGAATCTGTGGTAGAGCAGACTCGAGGTGGGTTGGAGAGATAGTAAAGGCCATGAGACTCGCGCCAGACGCCAATCGTCTGTCCCGAACTCCGATCCTGCAAGATAAAACTGTCTTTAGTAAAGGAAACAACACAATCATGAGAACGAGTCAAACGACTAACAGAGAGTAAATTAAATAGACACCTAGGTACATAAAGGACAGAATTAACTGACAGGGTAGGAAGAATGTGAGCAGTACCAATCCCTTGAGACCGTGTTTGGGAACCATTGGCTGAAGTTATATTGGGTAAATAACCAGATGTAGAAAGAGAGGAGAAAAGAGTCTTATTACCAGAGATGTGTCAGATGCACCTGAATCGAGAACCCAAGGACCAAGGAAGGGTGACTCAGTTATGCAAGCAGATGAATTACTAGTGTGTGCAGCCAAAGCAGCAGAGCCGAAGATCTGGTGATGCTCAAACCACTAGAGAAAATCTTAATAATTAGTTGGAGAGGCCCGAGGGTGATCCATGGTCTAAAGAGGATCTGTAGTACTCGAGGATGCCATGAGTCAGCCACAGGATAGAGAAAACTCGTCAAAAAAGGAGAGAAAGGCGTTGTTAGCCTTGGAACGTGTGCGCCCATGACCCGAATCTAGAAAACAAGGGCAGATCTGGAACCAGGACGCAAAACCGAGCCGGATGGTGGAAGCTCCGGCCGTAATGGTGGCCGGACGCACCGGCACGCGCGGCGGGGATGGTTGACGGTGGTTGAACGGCTGTAGGAGAAAACTGGCGCGTGAAGGTGCATCGGTGGCTTGCCAAAGAAGCGATTTTGGGGGTTGGCCGGTTTCTGGATTGCGAGGCTGCTAAAGTGGTTGTTCGCCGGAAAAGCCGCCGGAGATTATGGCTGAGGGCGGCGGCAGCAGCGAATGAGGGCAAAGACGACCAAAAACAATGTCGAAAAAAGTCACGGCAATGAAGAAAGGACAAACTGGAGTTGAAACACGGTTTGCCAAAAAAAATTTCTCACCAGAGGGCAGTGGGTCTACCGGGTAATAACGATTTTAGGGTTGCCTCTCTTTAGGCTCTAGATACCATGTTGAAAGAGAAAAAAGAGAGAGACATATGATTGTGAAACCGTGTGTCTCAACTACACAATGGAGTCGCTTTTTATAGACTTAAAGTCAATTAATACAAATAAATACAAGATATTCTACTCTTAATTATACGATCTTATACAATAAATACACAATCATGCTTTATTTTTAACAATTATAATTTTAAGACATTACTAATTGAAGAACAATCATATATTATTTTACATGTAAAATGTTTTTAAATAAATAAATAATAAATGAGACAGATTGTATAGCCTAAAATTAACCCTAATTCATCCCTAATTCAATAGCAGGTTATAAAACCGAATTGTGTTCGCCTCTGCTATCTACATCAATTTCCATTCTTTTGCATTAATAGGGAAAATATGCTGCAATAGTGGTCTGCTAGCTTTCTTGATAATGGGCGTCTTTTCTTATAGAATAGTATGCTGAATATATAAAATTACTATGTTCACTTTGTTTTTGGTAATTGATCTATATTATGATGCATTTTAAGTTGATCTGGCTGTGTAGTAGCATTATCTGCATGCAAGCTTGTAAATATGAAATGAGAAGTTTTGTGAAGAGAAAGGTGGGATAAAATTGGAAAAGAAAAAAAAGGGTTGTGCCTATCAGATAAGAAATGTTATGTTAGCAACATTTCTAACAGAGTTTGTCTTTAACGACTTTAGTTATTAAATTCCAAAATCAAGAGTTTTATTAAAAAAAAAATTACAAGAACTTGGTTAAATTTAGAAGCTATTACAAGAACTTGGTTAAATTTAGAGGCCATCACACAATGCCTGCAATGATCAGCAAATAATCCTGGGAAGATTATCTAAAATATAATGTCCAAGACGACCGGTATGGAAAAGATTAAGCAACTTCCCGGCAACCTTGACATAAGCATCTTCTTCACATTCAGTTGGAACGTGGAAAGCTTCCTGCAAGGCGGTAAACTGCCTAGCAATAAGTGCTTCCATTTCAATTTCACATCTTACATTGCCATCGAAAGATGAAACTGTTTCATAGAGTGTTCGTCGAACATCCTGCACTATGCAGTCCTGCAAAACAAAAAGCTACTTAAAATGAATTTAGACTTTAAAGAAAGCAAAGATACTGATCAAGTACTTAATTCATTACATTACAACCATTTTCCATCATATAAACCATGAAAAATGAAGGAAAGTAAAATCAACGGTTGGAACTTTGTCACTCATCCAAATTTCAGTGACTAGAGTCAGACTGAAATCCCCGTGCTAAGTATGCTGGATCCACTGATAGCATACAAGCCAACTTCAAAAGAAATGCATATTATCTATTTAAAACTTTGACTCCTTTTGTAAACGAGTCGAGCCAAGCCGAGTACTTGAAGCTTGAGCTTGACTTGTGGAAAAAATGTAAAGCTTGAGTTTGGCTCATTTATTTAATCGAGCCTAACAGAAAGCTTGATCATGACTTGCTAAAAAAAAAAAAGTAAAGCTTGAGTTTGACTTGTTAAGCTCATTTATAACTTATTATTTTTGTATATATGTCCAGCAAGAGCGAAATCCAGATTATTTCAAACTTCTTGCAAGCTTGATTTCTCACACTTGTTTCAGAATAACGTCACGCTTGTTTAAGGATTGAAACGAAGATCACTTACGAATTCTGTGGGAGAGAGTAAAATATTGAGAAACAAATAGATTAATTAGGTAGGAGATTTAATAATTGAGGGAAAAGATTTGATGAAGGAAAAGGTTTACCTCATTCTCAATTAGTACATATATAATTAACATAATTCAAAATTTATTTGAGCCATGGTGTCGACAAGGATTCCAAAATATTGTACATTGTCTATTGGCAAAAGTCGAAACACGCCTCTTCACACAGTGCCCGGAAAAAGGGTTTGAACTAAATGCACTAGCCAACTATAGCATCTTTTCAAAATTCAATGAATTACATAATAAAAATAATTTGAAAAATAAAATATAAATAAAAAACAGTTATACACTCAAACAAGCTATTCACGAGCCGTTAGTGTCGAGTCTGTAAGGCTTGAGCTTTGCTCATTTAAATAATCGAGCTCAATCTCAAGCTTGAGTTTGTTTATTTAATTAAACAATAGAGCTTGACCGAGCATTTAACGGGCAAATTCGAATAGTTCGCGAATAGCTTGGCTCATTTACACCCCTTAGTTTCAAAATGTTGTAGGTTACATATTCAACATCAAAACCAATTGTTTGGATTCAATTCTTTTGTCCTTTCATTTTTTTAGCTTGCTAACATTTTTAATCATACACTTAAAACATTACATAAGCATTAAGGTATACATGCAAATAATTACAGATACCTGTGTGTGATCTGTAGGGATTTGGTTTTTCTGCTTCATATGCAACCCGGAGCTAGTCGAGAATTCTGTTGTGCTGTTAAGGATTAATCTGTCATTATTCATACGCAACCCGAAGCATTCTGTTGTGCTGTTAAGGAATAATCTGTCATTATCCCTGGTGGATAACTTAGCCCATTTCTTGTATTGCTCACTAGAGTTGTGAATAGCTAGAAAATATTGTGCAATTTCCTTTATCCCAACCAAACAATCCCCAATTGCTCCTGCATAAGGATTAAAATGAAGTCCAAATCAGATAAACAAAAGAAAGGAGGGAGGGGGGGAGATTATCTGTAAGCTTGAACTACAAAAGCTAACATTAACCAGAAATAACTCTTGTCCCTTTACGGAAGCTGTTTTGGTTGTTTTTTGGTTCACTTGGAAGTAAGGGTGTGCTTGTTTGAGAAATGCAAAATATAAAATGAATTTTAACTCTACATTTGCTTGGTATAGGGGAAAAAAAAAAAAAAAAAAGGTAGTAGGATTTAGAGTATTGTGTAGAAGACTGAAGAATATATCAATGCATGACCTAGAGCAAGATGGTAGAATGTTTTAAGAAGTTTTATGTTATTCAAGCTTGTGTATTTGATTTAGTCATGTTAATTTGTAGCTATATCAGTAGCATTTGGTTTGCTTTAGTTTACAATGTTAATTTTTCTTTACTTTAGTTTTATGTAGGAAGAAAAAGAGGAAGAAAAGTATGAAGGAGTTAGAGAGGAATTAATTGCTTGTCAAGATTAAGAGACTAGTGGATTAAGGAACTAATTTCTTGTTAATTAAGAAAACCCAAACATGAATGCCATGATAATAACTTAGAAAAATCTCATGATTGAAGTACATGGAATAATCCAAGTGAAATCAATATCTCAAAATCTTTAACTATTGATAAATCCCAGGGTGCTAGCGCAGTGGTGACTGCCTAGCCTTGTATTCCTAGGGACGATGCTCAAATCCCCATGGGGACAGAAATAATAAAAATCCCCCTTCCCCATCCTAAAAAAAAAAAAAAAACTTTTGATAAACGTAAATTTGTTTACAACTTCTTGTTTGATTGCTTTCTCTAATTTACAATACATTTTTTATATATTTTCCTAGAACCCTCTTCAATTTTAATTAACTGACAAATAGAATTAAAATTAAAATAGTGAATTAGTACTTGGGTCTTTCAATCCTCAAGGGACGAAAAATCCACTCACTTTGTATATTTTTAGGACCCGATATACTTGTCGAAAGTTGTCAACACTAGCTCGCCAACCCCCCCTCCTCCCATAGCCATGCAGACACACACAAAATTGCACCATAATACCACAACTACACAAGAATGTAAAAATAACCCAAGGAAGAAGAAAACCAATTAAACATACCTGTTAAAATTAATTTAGATAAAACATCAACATCAGGAACCTCAGGAGATAAAACAGCTGGAGTGTCTAACACATAAATATTGGGATGGCTACCAATCTGAATGGAAAGTAGAGTTCGACAAGTGAGAAAAGCACAAAAGATACACTAGTACACGAATCTATGGACAGGAAGTAAAATAGGGAAAGTAATGGGTATTGATAGAGGCCACCAGGATGGTTTCACAACAAAAACCCACTAGTGCTGTTATAACAGGTGGGCCAATGCATGATAGGCCCAAAATATGGAGAGTCTACACTAGGAAAAAGAAAATGGGTAGTAGGTAATAAGTGAGTGAAGGGTGAGCTGGCAGTAAATTATTGTTAGAAGATGCAGAGAGAGAAGGTGGAAAGTTTATTATATAGGTATTGGACAGAGAAGCTTCTGAGGAGCCATAGGCTCTAGCTTATGGTCATTTTCCATTTCAGTGTTAATGCAGTTGCAGTTTTCCATTTCTATTCTCTACTGTTTGTTTCATAATCTCTACTATAATAGTTATCAATCCCGGATAGCGTTGCGGAGCGACCGACCCCAAAAACGCTATAGCAGGATAACGGATAACTAGATGGCCGCTATTCTAATATTTTTAATATATATTAAATAATTAATACTCTAAATATAAATGCTCAAAAATTGGAAAATTACTCAATTCATGAACTATTCATAATTAATAATAAAAAATCATAATACTTAAGCAAAAAATACAGGTAGAGAGCAACAAAATTAAGGAAAACAAACAAGTTTAAGCATGTTTGGCAGCAAAATCCCCAAAATACCCTCATCCCTTTCTGCAACGTCCATTTTTTAAGGGTTTTTTGGGTTTCCGAGGGTCCCTCCCCTGGAGTATGCTATAGCACTGCTAATGATAATTATATTGCTGTTTCTCTGCTTGGGAATCCTAACAGATATGTTATCATAGATTGGTCCACTAAAAGTACGCAGTAGGCATCAACTTAGCCTAATACATGAGTGTTTTCTTCAAATAGACATTTAATCCTTTAAAAAAAATGTTTTTCCAGAGTGTAAATCGTCTTATTAAATGAAATAGCAACCATTTCAAAAGTTTTCCCCTTTATTATTAATGTATATTTTTAGAAGTAAATAGCAGTTGGCTACAAATAATATTTTTACAAGTATATTTTTAAAACACTGGCAACTTACATTACCAATTATTTTGTATACATACGTATAATTTGTATGTGTTCAATGCACTACAACTGAAAACCAACTCACATTTGGAAATATGCGTAGTAAATGGATATAGTTAGCAATCTACGAAAAATGTATCCTGGTTCTTATCTCGGAATGTAAAATCCCCACATGTTTTGGAAGGCATCACAAGCATGTGTGCTGGTGGTTTCTTGGTTGGATACAAAAAGTGATTAGTGAGCTTCGCTCAATTGATAATTTTTGAGTGTACATATTTGAATTTTTATTTTTGGTGGTTCTACAAGTGGATATATCTTATCCCCAGCTTCTGTGCCTCTTTCTTTCTATTATCTAATGAAATTTTCTCTTAATAAAAAAAAAAAATCTTACCAGCTTCCAAACATGAGCATCTTACATAAGCATACTAGAAATCTGGGAATGTAAGATGCCTAGATGAGCATGCCTGTGCACAAAACACCTTCCCAAAGTTAAAATTATCGTTGATCAAGTGGTTGTCTGTTCAACATGATGGTCAAATGTTTAACTAAGCCATATAAATAAGATAATAAAAAAGGAAAAAATGACAAAACGTTGTATGAGACTCGGATTTTCCAAAATCTGTTTAGAGGCTAATTAAGAATTCTGAGATTCATTAGCACGACAGCAAAATTATAAAATTGATAGCCCACATTAAGAAAGCTACAACTTTGGAGTTTAGGGGTCCACAAATATTTTGTTTTTAGCAAAATTATATACAGTGCCAAAGAAAACAAATGACTAACCTTATAACTTCTAATGTCTTTAGTCTCCCCTGGCTCTGGACTCACAGTTGCATGCTTCAACTTTCCTTTTTCTATAATACAAATTGCCAATAAAAATCATATTAGATAAAACTGAATTTTGTGAACATGCATCTACTTGTGTTTCTCAAAAGTTAAGCATGTCATTTAGCCTGTTCCGTTAGAATTGTAATAATAATTTAAATACCTGCTGCACTAATTCTTCCCACTTGGTGCAAGGCATTAGCAAGAGCCGATTTACCAACATTTGGAATCCCAATTAACATTACTGTTGCAGTATAATTAGCATGATCATTTCTCCTCAATTTTCCCACCTGGCGTTGTATAAGGCTCAGAAACTGTCTAAAAGCAAAAGTCTTTATTAGTAAATTAATTTGTGAACAGCTGTAAAATCAGTATTAATTAAAAAGGACAAAATAAAAATTCATTATACCAGTACAGTTACTGTGTCATACTTCATGGAGAGCCTTTTTCTTTTCTAAAACATAGAAAACATTTTTTTTTTCATATTTTACTACAAAAGTATGTTGCAACATGGAGATCCAATATCAAATATGGAGTCTCACCAAGTCAGATCATCCCGGCCACTGCCAGTTTGCTTAGAATCATATTTCCACACACTAAAATAAGCAATGACATGAGAAACGAAGCAAAAGAAAACAACAGAATATAAAAAGGAAAGAGGGACTGACTGAGAGAAAACAAAGAGAAGAAAAATTGATAAGGAATAGCAGCAACAAAGTACAAACATTTTTCAGAATCTCTAACTGATCATTCCTTAGATTGCACTTACAATGTCTCACTAAAGTAAAGAAATCCTCATCATTATAATACTATTTTTGTGTGTTATAGACAAAACCATGATTGCATCATCCCCCACAAACACACACAGAGATTCATTTTAAATAATATTAAATGTGAGCTCTTAATTAATTCAAATCAATTTGAACACAAATTGTACACAACTGCAAGATTCAAAAGTGCAAACTTGGTTCCATCTCCTTTAACAATTTATAGACTTAGATACAACGCCAAACACCATAATATTTAAAAAAAGATCATTCACTCTGAGATGGGACTGAATCGAAGAATGCACCAAAAGAGGGAACTTATAGTTTACCTGTCTGATGCTGTCCTTGTTATGAGCATTGACTCCACAAGATATGCAGTTCTTTTCCCTAAAATATTCTGTCCATGCCTATTCACAGAATAAATTTAAAAAAATTGAAATATTAAAAAACAAAATTCATAAATTTATAGATCTATAAGGAATACAATTTCACCCATTAACACACGTGGTTAATTGGTTGAGTTTGGCTAAACTCCATTAGTTAATTTTTTAGATTAGTTTATTAGTTAGTTACTAGTTTGGTTAGGAAGTTAGCCAATGTGGCATTGTTGGTTACTCTGATTAGCTTAGTTCCCCGGAGAGCTTCTGTATAGTCTATATAAGCTCATTACTTTATTGTGTAAACACAACTTTCCGCATCACTTTTCTCATTTCTCCTCTTTCAGATTTTACAGATCACATTCCTTCCAGAACACAAATCCTTAGCATACTCTTGACAGTAACACTGCCAGTAGTTTAGCGACCTTCCAGTATTTGTTGGATAAGTTACTGATGCATTAAATATTGCACTTTTCAACAGATACTTCTTAATTTCTTAATCTTAAGGTGACTCGTTAACACGATCTATTTAATTTTCTGGTACATTGATAATTCATATTTAACCATACAAGTTCAATTCAACAGACTTTATGAGTACGTGGAAAAGAATAATAACCTAAAGATGGTTGGTCGCACTAGAAGTGTGCACTGATTTTGTTGCCACTGCAAACAGATTTCACTGAGAGGTATGTAAAGAATCCACAGCAGAGAGAATTTTAGAGAAAGAAGAGAATAGAAAACTGAATTCTGAATTGTATTTCTCAATTACTGATACACTACACAACAGCTATATTTATAGAGTTAGTTTGGGCTCTAACTAACTCAGTAGCAGTTAATCTAACTGCTCTAACAGAAAATAACTAACCTAAACAGCTATTACACTAAGTCAGTAGCAGTAGTATTCCAGAGTATTCTAGAACACTGAACACAACATGCGAGTAACATATACTCCTCTCAAGGTACAGTCACATTTCACGTTAGGTGTAAACAGCTTTAAGAAATTATATTACGGTAAATATGATTAGGTAAAATCTGCTCGCAATGTCAATGGATAGTTAAGCTCTCAAAACACATATTCTAATCATTTTGAAAATTGTTCACTGGGGCCTAGAACTGTTTGAGGAATTGCTTAAGAAAAAAAAGAATGCTAAAACTGCGAAAATAAAAACATAGAGAAAAGAGCACCGACCTGCAAACCCGATCGAGAAGCGAGATCCGCTTTGTTCAGCGCTATAATATGGTTTGAGGAAGGTTGGTAGTTTCTGAGTAAGTCGCATTGGGAGGACAAGGGAATCTGCAATAGAAGGTGGTAAATGAGTGAAAGGAAAGCAGAGGAAGAAAGAGAGGTAATTAAAATGCCAACGAATGTAATCGTTGTGAGTACTCTTGCATCTGTGACGTGGACAATGAGATCCACCAACGGGATCCTTTCTGCGATGGCGCGAGAAGCAGCGGCCATGAAAGGATCGTGCCATGGTCCCTGCACGCTTTTCTTCCTTACGATTCTTTCTTTTGCTGCTCTGCCTATTCGTCTCCCGAATTGCGCCGCTGCCATCCCAGTTGAACTGAACTCTGTGTTTGTTTGTTTGATTTTTTTTTTTTTTTGGGTGTCTCGAGCGTCGACAGATGCTTTTTTGTGTGTGTACTGTGTTTGTTTGCCGGAGCTAATGTTTGAGTATTTTTTTCTCCCCAAGAATTAGTGGGAATAAGTGAATAACTTCTAGAGTTTAAACTTTTTGTTCCTTTTTATTTGTCTATTTTTTAAAAAAATTTTGTTATTGATTATTTGTCGTTCACAAAGTTTAATTACTTTTTTTATCAATTATACTTTTAATCATTTATTGTAGAGAGAAATAAATATAACTAGTGAAATTATCTGTGACTTGCACAAGTACTAATTAAATAAATTATGTAATAATGTACAAAAATAATCGTTGGTATACAATATATGACAACTATTAACTTTGTAAAGCAAGTTAATAATTATTTCATCATTAATTCTAAATATTAAATGATGATTGATATAAATGAATGATATATAATTTAAAATATATAAGTCGTTTAAGAAAATATATTTTTAATTGTTAATAACAATTAATTGAGATAATAATGTAATAATGACTACTATCTTAAAACAATAATAATTAAAAATTAATTTTTGCTTTAGGCAGAAAAATAGATGCATATGGGGGTGACACGTGACATAATCCGACGTGGCAAAACTCCATTTTATATAATATAGTAGATGGGATAATAAACAATCAAGGGTAACATGGGAAAAACACTAATAATTTTATCAAAAACAATTTTTATCGATTCCCTTGGTTCGTGTAAAACAATCTTAAACGACATCTAAAAGGGAATAGAGATGGTAATACATGAAAAAAGCAAACATAGAATTCATTTCCATAACTACCTTAAAGCCAGTGTTTTAAAAACCGAACCGAACCAGACGGTTTAACCGGTTGAACCTTGAACCGACATTGTTTACGGTCCGGTTATTTTGGCGGTTCAACCGCGGTTTCGTCCCGGTTCGAGCGGTTAAAAGCGGTTGAACCATGACCCGGAAGTCTCACCGGTTCGATGTCCGGTTCAGTTTTTAAAACATTGCTTAAAGCTCATAAGTCTCAAAGGTTATTCACGTCCATATGTTATTATATATATATTTTTTACCGGAGAACATCACTCACAATACATATGTTACTGTAGGTAAGTTTTGTTAATTTAATGGACATGCATAGTAAATGTATAATAGATTTACACTCCCATCTATTCTTCTAATTAGAACTCTTTGTCTTGCTACATCACATTGTAATTTTATAAAATAATTTGACAGAATTAAAATTTAAAAAAATAATTAAAGAACACATGTTCGTCCTTCTGTCAACACCTCTCTCTCATGTTCGTCATCATTGTATCAAAATTCAAGAGCGACTTTTCAGTCGTGGATCTGCATCTCAAATGAAGGTATGTAATCAATGGCTTCTTCCACAATTACTGATAATCATTCTTTCTTCCAATCGAGAACCAATCGTCCAAGGAACCTTACTTTCCTCTGCATACTAACTACCACTTTCCCCTTCAACCAAAAGACGTTGACATTGGGCTTCTTGGATGGGGTTGTCAACATCGTTGCCACCCTTTGCCTCTTGTGCTTCTTGAACTTGAGCTTGAGCCAGCTCATCAGAATGGCACAACTCCACAGAGTACTACCCTTAATCGTCACAATGAGGGCCCTGTTAGCAGCTTCAAGTATCGATTGACGACCATGTTCCATTAACAAGCATCGAGGTTGCACAGAACCTGGATCAACCAACACTTTACCTTACCAATGAGGAAAGAGATACCTTCCTTGGGGGCGTCAGAGAGATGAGATAGGCCAAGTCAGTGGGAAGGTACTCGAGTACGAGAATGATGTCCTCGTCTTCGCGCCATATGTATTCCTGCAAAACGAGGATGTTTAGGGATGATCTTGCTAGAAATTTGTTGGCGGTGATTATGAAACAAAGAATTCAAATTTTTCAGTGATGTTGTACTTAGGGATGATCTTGCTAGAAATTTGGTGGTGGTGATTATGCAACAAAGAAGAATGAATATGACATTGAGCAAGACTCTAAATTGTGTGTGGACGCTAAACTTTATGTTTGATTTGCCCCCAACATTTTCTCTATATACTAGATGTAATAGGTTAACAATGGATCCCCTTTAGGACACTATGGAGTCTCTTGACTTGGTATGCACACCCATAATCAATCTTACCATCAATCGTAGTTTACAAAATAATAGTTTATTATCTTCTCTTTGCGCATAAGGGAAGAAAAAAATGATTTGGAGCGATTAGCATACAATGATTTTCATGCACTTTTCTGCAGACAGAATGGTTCTATATATAAATAATCACATGCCTCTTATTGAAGAAAAACAACCCCTCATATGGAGTCATGACCTATTATGAATTGACTCAATCATCAATAAAACTCGTGTTTCTACATAAATCTGCAGAAGTCAACGCCTAGGCGTTGAATTTGGGCACCTACGCTCATGCACGAATTTAGTCTTGAGCGCCCATGTTCCAGTGCCAAATCAGACTTGGGCAGTTAGGTGCTTAATATGGCACCTAGGCACTAGCTTTTCTGCAGATAGATTGGTTCTATATATAAATAATCACATGCCTCTTGTTGAAGAAAAACAACCCCTCATATGGAGTCATAACCTATTATGAATTGACTCAATCATCAATGAAACTCGTGTTTCTACATAAATCTACATAAGTCAACTCCTAGGCGTTGAATTTGGGCACCTACGCTCATGCACGAATTTAGTCTATAACTTGGGTGATTGAGCGCCCATGTTCCAATGCCAAATCAGACTTGGGCAGTTAGCTGCTTAATATGGCACGTAGGCACTAGCTTCACAGTAACCCTAAGTGGCTAAGCGCTCAATCTGAGAGCTCGAGTGCCTATTCATTACAAGATTTTGTCTCCCACTTTGGTGTTATTGGATTCCTATTAAACTTGGAAATCTCTCACAATCCCCCACCATTTTCAAACTAAAGACAAACCCCATTATTCTAGAAATCGCATGTTTTTAGATAAAGGTATCTTACGATTTGAACATTCATTTAGTAAGTCATGGGTTTCACTTATCATGAATAAATGATAAACAAGCTTTGAACCAAATATTCATTAGAACAAGGGTGCATAACTTACCCATGAAATCTCGATACCATTGAACGAATTAATAAAGTGACATATTTCATGAAACCTTGTGTCATGTATTCTTTTCATGAGAGCTTTAAGAGTCAAACTCTTAAATCCAAGAAGTAGCCACACTTCAATCTCACATATGTAGACTCTATCAGAATTACACCCACAATAAGCAGTTCAACACATACATGCTATGTGTACATTAAAAGCAAATGATCAACCTTCCACCTTTATATACTTATGGTCCAAGTAATTTTAATTCTTCAAATGTATCTATTGTCAAGTACTTGCAATCACTCTAATAATGTACTTTTACTGTTGAACTCAAGATTTGATGTTACTAAAGTGTAAGTCGGATTTCCACCATTGGTGATTATTTAAATATGGGATTTAGTCTCATTCCAAGTGATGTTTTAAACACCATATCCATTGTTAATTATTTCATCAAAGAATTTGCAAGATTTCTTTCTTTTCTTATAAACACCATAGATATTATGCCATTTGCAATCATATTCTTTACATAGATATGCCTTAGTCCAATGAGCCTTGACATTCCACTATACACTTGGTTGTATGTCTTTTATAGTGTTGGTTAACAATCACAATGTATGGATACTTGTGCCATTGGCTTTAACTAAATCGGTATCTCATACAGAATCTTGCTCCTCAAAAGTGAGCGACTTACTTTAGAGTATAAAGTAAATAATTGCAACCATTGATAAAAATTCAACGGTTAATATTATATGCACATACATAACAAATCATGGATGTGTTGGAATATTAGCCCTTGATTTTCTCATTAACAGTTAAAATTACTTACTTTACTTTACTCCATACTCACTTTAGAGGGGTCAAATCCTCTTGTGTACAAAGTTCCTAAATCGTTGTACCTTTTTGCGACTAAAACATTTAATAATTATTTCATATTGAAGTTCTACTTCTGCTTTAACAATCTTAAATTATATAAGATGTCATCATTTGAATGCATTAAAAATATATAGCAATACACAATACAATCAACTATGAATGCCGCAAAATATATTTTTTACCACCTATGGTGGGCAATAATATAAATAGCATTCATCATAATGAAATAAATCTAGAACTTTAGAAATTCTTTCAAATCTTTTAAAAAGAAGTCTAGTTATCTTAGTTAGCATACAACTTGTACATGCATTAGAAATTCTATTTGTTTTAGGAATTAAATACGAATTCAACATTTCATCCAATTTCTTAATGTTAACATGTCCAAAACAAATATTCCATAAAACACAAGATTCAATAATATAAGCGGAAGTAATAGTATTATTAACAATCCCATTCAGTTTGAACATATACTCACAAAAGTATTTGTTTCATACAAATATTTCCTATTGGAAAGAATAAACTTATCTCCCTCAAAGTCAGATTTTAACTTATTAAACAATGATACATTAAACAATGGTACAAAAAATTAAATTCTTTCTAACATCGTGTGCATAATACACATCCTTGAGAGTGAGCGTTTTTCCCGAAGTGAACTCAAGTTTCACCACGTCAATTCTTTTGTCTTGGATAGTTGAAACCTTTCCCATATACAAAATATTTCCATATTCTTTATTGATTGCCTTAAAGAGATTTTTGTTCTTAAACACATGGTCGGTTTCACTATCCACCATGATCCAACATCTATCATGTTGATTTCATAAATGACTATGACAAGGTTGTCTTTTGTTGCACTAGAGTCCTCCTCTTATTTTTCTTCTTCAAGAACCTAAATTCATCCTTGAAATGTCTCAATTTGCCACAACTGTAATAACTACCTTTCATTTTCTTTTTCTTATGGTCATTTGCATTATTGTTGTCGTGAAATTTTCCAAAAAATTGATTCCTTTTCTTTGAGAATTTGCTTGACTTGCCTTCATCCATTACATGTACTTTCTCATGAGCAGATTATTCTTAAGTGTTGTCTTGTTTACAATAATCTTCTTCTAATCAAAGGTGATTACCCAACTGTTCAAGAGAGATATCATCCTTTCTATGTTTCAAACTTCCTTTAAAATTTTTCCATGAAGGAGGAAGTTAATCGATGATTGAGGAGACAATAATGGTTTCATCCATATGCATTTTGTGTTGTTTATATTCATTAAGAATATGTTCAAATTTATGTATTTGTTCCATAACGACCTACCATCAGTCATGTTACAACTATTAAAATGACTAAAAAGAAATTGGGTTAATACCGCTTTTAGTCCCTATAATATCAGAGAAATCCAGTAGTCCATGCTAAAATTTTTGTTTAGATTCTGCCCCTGTAATTTTAGATTCATCCATTTTTAGTCCCTCCCCTCACCTCTCTATCCAAGTGGTACGAGGTGGCACGAGTGACGTGTAAATTTTTGTACACGTTGCCTGTACCTTGCTGACACACCTCCAACCATATTAAAAAAATAAATAAATTAAATAAATAATTAATAAATTAAAGAGACTCAAGCTCAGGCAACTTCACACTCTTCCTCGCCCCCCTCCCTCACCGCCACCATCTTCGTCCCCTCCGACGCCGCCTTCTGACGCCGCAACCCACTCCGTCTCTCCCTTCTCCAATACCACATCCTCCAAGCTCCCTCCTCCAATACCTCATCCAAAACCCCTGTTTCCTCATCATCCTCCTTAACAACTTCTTCAATTCCTCCTCCCTCCTTATCCCCGAACCTATTCCTTCTTCAACATTTCCAACTGAGCTATTGCTCTTCAATCTACTACCAACAACCAATTACAAAGAAGAGAGGAGGATAAGAAGAAGGGAGAAAACTGTGAAAGAAGTAAGACAGTTCATAGTTCGCCATTACCTGAGTTGTGTAGATGAGAAGAACACACAGGAATCTCGAAGCTATTTGGGGTTTCGATTTGGAAATGATGGTTCGCAGTTCACGGTTTCGATTTGGGGACTAAGGTTCGCACATGATTTAGGGTTTCGATTTGGAGGTGATGATTCGAAGTTCATTGTTTAGGATTTAGGGTTTGTTGTGGAGAAGAAACTCAAGAAAGTGTTATGAACTAAGCAGTGAGCAATTCACACTTCACAGGGGAGTGAATGCTGGTGTTGTTGTTTTTCTTGTTGTTTTCATTCCTTTCTTTTGATTTTTGGACAGGGAAGAAGGTTGATGATGGATGAAGGTTCTGGTTGCTTATGATGGAAACAACTTGGTTTTAGGCGCGGGGACAGGGGGTTGGGGAGGAGGGGAGGGGAGAGGGTTGGGACAGAAGGTAAGGTGGAAGGGAGGGTGGCGATGGCTGGGGGAAGGATGGTGGCGGTTGGGTTGAGGGAGGGAGGGGACAGGGTGAGGGGTGGTGGTGGGAGGAGGAAGGGAAAAAAAAGGGCTGACTCAGCATAAAATGATCTATGTGTAAAAAAAATTACATGTCACCCATGCCACATCACTGGAGAGATAATGTGAAGGACTAAAACTGAGAGAATCTGATATTACAGAGGCGGAATCTAAACAAAAATTTTAGTTGGGACTAAAACTGGATTTTCTTGATATTACAGGGACTAAAAGCGGTATTAACCCAAAGAAATTTCTAAATTGTTGTGTCCTCTAGCATGTACCTTGCTTCAAGATTCTCCCAAAGAATATGACAATTAAGTATGTGTTCAATGAAAATGTAGTCGTCATTGTCCCATTTGTGCTTCTCATGAGTTTCAACAATGGTTTCATTTTCTCTATCCACTGGTCTTGGAGTGTTCATGACATACACCACCTTCAATGTTGTAAGAAGGAAATGCATCTTATTTTGTCAACGAACAAAATTTCCACCATTGAACCTCTCAAGCTTGACAATATCAAAAGTCATCTCCTTCAAAGTTGTAGTCATTGTTAACACAAAGTATAATATAACCTAAAGATTGTTGGAAATTTGGTGGTAATGATTCTACAACAAAGAAGAACAAACAAGAGATTATGCAAGATTCCAAAGCATGTGTGAACACTAAGTTTTAGGTTCGATTAACCGCTCTAGCTTTTATGTATACTAGATGCAATAGGTTGAACATCAAATTCCCTTCATGACACTATGGATTTATTGACTTGGTTTGCACATCCACAGTCAAGTTCGTCGTCAATAGTAGTTTACAAAATAATAGTTTCCTCTTTTCTCTTTGCGCAAAAAGAAAGAAAAAAAACGATTTAGAGTGATGAAAATACAATGATTTTGTGTATTTTTTGTAAGCATATTATTTCTATATATAGAAAATCTCATGCCACGTGGTGAAGAAAAACAACCCCTCCCAAGAAGTTATAAACTATTACGAATTGACTCAACCATCTATGAATGAATGCATCCTTTCATGCAAATACCTTTTGATGAATAAATACAAACATTCATGGAAGAAAACACCCAATAGTGAAAGGCATAAAGAGACATAATTGTTGGAACATGAAAAATCATGTTTCTGCATAATTCTACAGATGTCAATGCCTAGGCACTGGATTTGCGCACCTGAGAGTTCATGCATGAATTTAGCCTTTAACGTTAGTGCCTAGGCGTTGGAGTGGGCACCTGGGTGTCCGTGTTCTAGTGCCAAATTAGATCTTGGTACCTGGGCGCTCAATTTAAAGAGCATAAGTGCTCGGTTGTTGTTTACATTCCAAGATTTTATCTCCCGTTTTTTATGTTCTTGGATTCCTATTAATTTTGAAAATACCTCATGGATCTCTGATCAGGTGAAGACAAAGGCAAAAAGGCGATTTATCTTTTTTCTGGTACTGGTTTTAATTGATTTGGTTACTAGCTTGGGTTTCTGGAATCTATTGGATTGGTTATGGTTTGTGGTAGTGATAAAGATGAGGAACAATGGTTTATGGATTGATTCAATCCTGTTACTAGTTTTCTAGAACATTTTAATTCATGTTTTTTAACACTTTTGGGCACAAAAATCACACCAAGTCATCAAACTATAACACGGGATCAAGATTCCATCAAAACAATGTTAAAAATACAAGAAATCAGGTTGGAATGTCGGTGGGTCGAGATAACCCGTTTCTACTGCAATCCAGGTCAATTTTACTCGTCTTGAGGTTGAAGATGACCTCTAGGTGACCTATCACAATACCAGCATTTATAAACAACTATCGATGTCAACGGGGCAGGGCGGTAGCGGGGCACTTCCTCGTTCCCCATCCCTGCCCCCCAAACTGCCCCTGTCCCCGTCCCTGTTCCTCGCCAAGTGGAGTTTTTCTCCCCCGTCCCCATCTCCGCGGATCCTCACGGTCCCCGCGGCGATCCCATTAGCTAGGGGTAGACATGGGTCGGGTTGGGTGGGTTTTAAGATGTTTAAAGACCCAATCCAGTCAAATATACACGAATTGGGTTAGGTTGGTTTAGTCGAAATTTTTTACGAAACCTGAACCAACCCAACCCGACCTCATATGGGTTGGTTTTGGTCGGGTGAACTGATTTGTTATTAAAATATTCATTTCTCAGAGAAAAAACAAAATAATTGGAAAAAAATTAAAGACAAATTGGAAAAAAAATTATGAAGAAAAAACCCACTATTAAGGCCTAAACACTAATTTATCCAACGTTTGTAGAGTGACATTATTTCATATTTCATAATATATTTCATATTTTAAATTATATATAAATCATTCCAAATGCAAACATATATTTCATATTCCAAATATGCGACTCAACATTCACTTAGGCTTACAGGAAAAAAGTCACTTTATATAATATACGCGATACATTCACTTAGTAAGTAAAAAACATTATATGTTTATTTACAGTGGGTTGGGTTAGGTTGTTCGAGTTTGCAATCTTCAGACCCGACACCAAATCCACAGGCTTTGGGCTTGCTTCTTTTAAACCCAACCCAATGACCCAAACCAACCCGGTTTTTCTAGATTGGGTATATCGGGTTCATGGCTCGACCCGTACCTATGTCCACCCTTACCATTAGCATAAAAAAATTACAAAATTTATATTTGTAATTTGTTCCCTAATCAAAACCGCAGTAGCCAAAACTATATCAAAACCTAATCAAAATGGCAGCAAATCCTTAAGTAACAGGAGTAATAGATCAAAGACACGAAGACAATAATATTGCCTAATAGAACAATTTCAAAATAGCAGTAATCAAAACAATAATAATATTACCTAATATTCCACCTAATCAAAATAATATTAATCAAAACAGGCATGAAGGCAGTATTATTGCCTAATAGAATAACTTCACACTAGATTTTGAGGTGACCGAACGCAAAAAATGTAGAAGAATGAGGCACACCGATTGCAGAAGAATGACGATGGACGATTTGATATGAACAATGACGAAGGCTCTGACACGAACGACGACAATAGACGGTGTGGAGGTTGTCGAACGATCGACAATGAGTTGTGGCAAACGCAAATAGAGTTGTTTACAGCTGATCCATTGTGGAGTAGGGATGGAGCACTAGGCAACGCGAATGAAGTCGAGAATCAGAGATGGAGCACTGCGAACGCAAATGGTAGTGCAAAGGTTGTGGGACGTCACACTGTGAGATGCGGCGCATGTAAGGTGACTAAGATTTCAACTTTCAATATTCAAACTTTCAATTTGAATATAAGAGAAACATATGTGATATCAGTAATGAGTTAGTAATTATGTATTTTGTTTAAAATAGAGTAAAAAGACAAAATATATGAGATACATCTACACACATATAAATGGCATTTTTGTCATCTGCTCGGGGACAGGGATCCCGTGGAGCGGGGGCCATGGTCCCTGTCCCCGTCCCCAAACTATCCTCAGAGGGATTTTCTCCCCCATCCCCACCCACAGAGCTTCGAATAGGGCAGTCTCTACGAGGATTCCCACTCACGGGTGCAAATTGACATCCCTAGCCCACTAACGACACGACAACAGAAGGACCTGACTACAAACAAAAAAATAGTTTAGAGACCCAATCAAAATTCTTTTAGTTCAGGAACCTATTTTATTTATTTTCCCTATCCTATTAGTCTTAATTGAAACTTTTATCTTCGTTATTTAATATTGTAGATATTCAAATATGCCAAAAACACCAAAACAGTGATGATTGTATACGTTAACTATCTATAAATACAGATTAACTTGTGTTTTTCAAATATTATATTTTTTTCTTTTTAAGTTTCAATATAATCAATATCCTTTGTTTAATAATTTCACATATCGCAATTACAATCTTCTACTGTTTCTTTTAAAATTGTTCTCTCTATACTCAATGAATTGATTTTACTATAAAAAAAAGTTATGAGCCATTCTTTTCTTGTCTAAACTCAACAATATCTAAAGAAAAAACTGAATGAATCAGTTTTATTATCAATTGAAATAAAAATATTAAAAAAATTAATTGCAATAGTTTAACAAGTAATTATGCATGTCCAAATGATCAAAACACATAAATTTCAAATAAAAATATCATAATTTAACAAATTATTTTAGTAATTATTTTAAAAACTCGTCACCTTGATATTTATTTTATGGTGCTATGTTTGCTGAACTATATTCCCCTCATGAGACCATTGTACAAGCTACCTTCCATCAAAATCAAACCCGAATTACATGAGAAATATCAATGTATCAGCATGTATTTCAATTCTCCCTGCTTGCTGAAAAGTTTCGAAGCCTCTGTGTTGTCTCTATCCCCGATCTTAAAATAGCAAAGACGTTAAGTGCTAAAAGCCTAAAACTAGAAGATTCAAATCCATATCAGCACCCCAACAAGAAGCGCAGGTGCCAATTCCTACCCGCCTCTGTTAGCTGCAAGTAATGAACTCAACCTCATCCTCTCTCCCAAGGGACCCGAATCACCAGTTCCCTTTTTAGTCCAATCCTCTATCCCTCCCATTCAAAACAAACACTTCACCAACTCTCTCTATGTTTGTTGTCAAGTTTTCATTAGGAGAAAAGGAACGAGACATTAAAAGGGCATCTAGAAAAACCAAGGCCTTAAATTGTGGTCTGCGACCACAACATCAAGGTTTTTGAGGCCTTCGCGATTGCAACTACAGTCACATCAGTTCTATTTGTCTGAAATTTTCTGCAACATAAAGTATCATGACCTAACCACACAACAGTGCAACCGCAACCGCACTTTAGAACCTTACTTGACATGCAAATAATTTCTTGATTATGAATATACAAGGATTTTGCGGTTTTCAAGACTACAATTACAGTCGCATCAGCTCTATTTGTCTGCAATTTTCCATAATATCAAAGATCGCGACGCAACCACAGTGCGACCGCAATATCAATTTGAAACCTTACTTGACATGCAAATAATTTCATGACTCTGAATATACAACCCAGCTACTACCAGCATTTGCCTTAACTCCCCTTTCTTTCATTTCCCTTATCATTCTATCCGCCTCATCCTGTCTCCCAACACTAGCATATATCTTCGCCAACAGAACATAATTAGCAGCATTATCCGGCTCAACCTCAGCCAAAGCTCTCCCCGCAATCTCCGCCAACCTCAACTCCCCAAAATTCCTACAAGCCCCAAGAAGAGCACCCCACGCTTTCGCAGTCACCTTCACAGGCATCCCCTTAATAACCTCATAAGCCTCATTCAACCTCCCAGCCCTACTCAACACATCCACCAAACACGAATAATGATCACTATTTGGCTCCACACCATAATCCCTATGCATCCTATTAAAATAACACAATGCATCATCATCAAATCCAGCATGGCTACACGCCTTCAACACACCAAGAAAAGTTATCCCATCAGGCTTCACTCCCGCCATTTCCATTTTTTGAAAAATCTCCAACGCATTCCTTGCTTCCCCGTGAAGTGCATAAGCAGAAATTAAACTGCTCCAAGCAACAACATCTCTGTCACTCTCTTTCATTTTCCAAAACACTTTACGTGAATTTATCAAAAAACCGCATCTACCGTAAGCTTCCACCAACCCACTACTCAATTGGGGATGTGGATCAATGTTGTTCCTTATTGCATAACCGTGAATCTCCTTAACCAAATTCAAAGCCGCAACTCCAACAGATGCAGGAAGCAAAGCAAGAAGCGTAATTAAACGCGGCTGTAACCCTAATTGAAGCATTTTTCGGTAGAATGTTATGGACTTAAACGACCCGTCGTTTACATTTGATGTGGCTAAAGCGGCGATGATGGAATTGAAAGTGGATTCGTTCGGGGGAACGTCCATGAGGTGGAATAGTTCGAGGGCGGTGGGGATTTCTCGGGAGCGAGCGTAGAGGGAAATGATGGCGTTCCAGACGACGACGTTTCGGTGGGGGGTTTCGTCGAACAGTTGGCGTGCGGAAGAGAGGGAGATGCACTTGCCGTAGAGGTCGAGGAGGGCGCTGGAGAGGAAAGGATTGTTGGAGAGGAAGGAGGATTTGGAGAGGTGGGCGTGGATGGAGGTGCCGAGGAGAGGACGGTGGGTGGCGGTGCAGGATTTGAGGACGAGGGAGAAGACATGAGGGTCTAGGGACATGGCTAGGGAGGATTGCATGTGGTGGAAAACGGAAAGGGCTTCCTCGTGACGGGATTGGTTGACGTGGGAGGATATTAGCTTCGTCATTGAAAGCAAGCGTTGGTGGCTTGCTGAATAGGAGGAGGAGGAGCTCATCATTGCTTCGGTACAGCTTTCTCAATTCACAAAAAAACGCTTCGTAATATGCTGTTTAAATGAACAGGAGGAGGCAACCAGCGCAGGATGAAGAGCATCAGCAACTGGCGCAGGATGAAGTTCAAAATGTCGCGAACCTTGCAAAGACAAGTAGCTCCCTTTTGGTACGTGATCCGACATAGATATACCCCAACATTACTCCAAAAAAACAAAAAAAAAAACAACTCAAGCCCATAGCTAACAATGACGCTGATGGCAGTTGCGTCCCCCACCTCAGCAACATGCTGCTAGCACCCCCCACCCCCACTTAAATTTATGAAATCCCAAAAATATCCCTATCCAAAAAAGCTGATTTTTATTATTCTTCTTCCTCCCACCACTCCTCCACCACGCCTCCACCCTCTTCTACCACCGGAAAACTCGCCGGAGCCACCACCCCTCCACCCCCAACACCAGAACACCTCACCTCCTTAGGGGCCACCGCGACCAACCCAGCGGCCACCGGAGCTAATTCTGTCCATTTTCGCGATTCTGCTTTTTTTCTCCCGAAATTTTAAAGGCTTCCTCAACTACCAGGAGCTTTGTAAAATTCAGGCTTTTTGAGAATCATGAATAATGTAACTCAAAGCGAGTTTTTCGGTAGTGGAGGAGGGATGGGAGGGAGAAGAAAGAAGGAAGAGGGAATGGAGGTATTTTGGGGGGTATTTTTGAAATTTTAGTGGGGTGGGGGGTGCTGGCAGCAATGTGGTGGGGTGGAGGAAGCAACTGCCGACGCTGATTAGGGCCTACTAAAAAGATCTTTCTTTCGACAAAAAAAAAAGGAGTAACATCTTTCTAGAAGATGTCCCAAAAGTAAGGCAATGAGTGGGACAAAACAAATAGTACCCCTAAAGACGATAGAAACCTAGTCCCAAGCTGTCTCACGCAGGTCGTGCTAGGCTTGGCAGACGTCGTATCACGGTGGTAGAAGATACGCTTCCCAATTCAAGGGAGATCTTATGCCGAGGTGAGATCTCGACCGCATAGAAACAAGAAGAGTGGACCTCGATTCCTCACCTATAAAAGGGACATTGCTACATTATGCAAAAGTATGCACATTGTTTCATTCTCTTAGCTATAACCAAAACATCAAATCTAACTTGAGTGTCAGAGTGGCATTGCACCTACTCACTCTCGTCGTATTCAACAGTACCAAACCAGAATGAGCAATATCTTAGGTAGTTGGTGAAAGGCCCAACACCTATTTCAACCTATGGGAGAATTGAGGCAAAGCAATTTGGAACTCACTTTAGCATAAATTAGCATTTATTATACAGAAGAAAAGGCGACTTATAGCATGGACAAACAAGGTATGTGGTTGATGGTAGACCATGCTTGAGAATCGTAGGATTAAGAAGTTCTACCATATTCTATCATGCACCAACACCAGAATCCATTCTCACCACAAAGGAACAGAGCGACTGCATCTTATCTGCTCTCCAGCATGGCGTCTCCGAGCCTCCGTCACTGCCACTACTGGTTCTTTGGGTGGCTTGCGTCAATGGGTTCAGTTTATCAGTCCGGATGAGACGTGGTGGCTGAGACGAATGAGGGACTGTGGGGAGGGGTGTGCAATGATAGGTCACGCGACCTTCAGATTCAGCCATAGACTAAGCTACTAAGATAGATGATGGATCATACCACTAATGTCGACAAACTCAAAAATAAAATAAAATAAAGCCTTCGCTTCTACTATGTCAGGAAAAAAAATAACCAATCATGCGCATCTACTATGTCAGGAAATAAAATAGACACGCAATGAGTATCGGACTCAATACGTATCTGATACGATGATATGTCGTTCCTTACAAAACAACGATTACAACACGTTAAGATTGCGTATATATAAATAAAAAAAAATTCACAAAATATAATAAATATGTTATTGTAATTCAAAAAATCCAAACTAAGACCCGCTCTTGTTTCCACCGCATCTACCCCTTATCCACACGGACGTACGCCTAAAGAGGAGCTCTTGTTTCCACCGCATCTACCCCTTATCCACACGGACGTACGCCTAAAGAGGAGCATGATCATCTTGTACAATATCTTTAGAAAGGAACTTACTCGAAATTTAGAATTGAAATTAGAACTAGAAGTCGATGCTGATATTGTATCGCTTCTACAGTTCGGTGACGAGTGATGACCAAAAACAGCGATGAAAGTTTGAATATGGGTGAAGAAATAGTGAAATGGTGATATAAGTTGCATCTATTGCAATTAATATACAAGTGGAAAAAGGGGATTAGGAGCTGAATCTGGTGAAGCAGTGACATAAATTGCATTTCTTGCTATTAATGAGAGAGGGCTTCAACATTCAACATAAAGTATGTACTTGGGATGTAAAGAGCCTGGAAGAAGAGTCAGACGTGTCTGGCATGTCAACGTCGTATTGACAGCATGTCAGAATTATTATTTTTTTTTTAAAAGGTCTCCGATGTGGCGCTGACGCGTGTCAACAGGATGCAAAATTACTTATCAGGACATCATAGAGAACAATATAATGAAACCTTTCTTTAAGCATGTGTCAGTTTATTACAATAACATAATATAAAGCTCCAAAAATATATCCATATTCAATGATGACAAGAAGACAGGAAACTATTTAGAGTTTTCTGCATCTGTTTGGGTGGTGTTGTCTCCAGAAGAAGCTGTAAAATTTCGTCTTTCCTCAGAGGTAGCAGTGATGACTGGCATCCACACATCAGCTGTGCAACTCAAGAGTGACTTCACCTGTGGATCTGCAGCCATGGTTGATGATATCATCTCATCAACATCATCCAATTTTGCTGATAATCTATCCAATTCCTTAGCTATTTCCAACTGTGTGGACAAAACAAGGAATTAAAAAGAAAAGGAAAAGAATGTTATTTCATTCCAACAGAGAGATGCAGAGAATTGTTCATCAAGTAATGACTAAACTATAAAGTGAAAACCACCTCGTCAAGCTGCTTGGTTGACTTTGAAGGAATTTTTGTAACCTCTAAACCAAGAGTTTCAATTTTAGAACGCAATTCAACTTCTTCTTGGTTCGTAAGTGCTTCAACCTACGTAGTTTACCATCAGACATGTGAGTATATATAGCAGTAATTAGCAAGAGATAATGCGGTGGAAATTGAAATATTGGTGGAATCCAGAGAAGAGAAGCTGCATGCATGTGTTGTTCTTCAATACTTTATAATTTATAAATTTGAATGCCTAATACTCGAGTTATATTTGGAATCACATTTATGAAGGCCTAATAATCTTTTTCTGTCTACATGAATAGTTGAAATAAGTTAAAAATTATATAAAGCAGGTAATCTAGTATCATAGTTAAATGGAATGAAGTTCATAGAATTCCGAGCACGTGTTTTTTCAGCTGGTAAACACTGATCTTGCCCCAACTTAGGCCTTTAACACAAGAAATTCAGTTCACTATACTGCAAATGATTTGCACAATTCAAAGTACAGCTTATCAATGGATATCCAAAACTCCATAATTTCAACAAAAAAATTTCATATTTTTTTTCCCGGTTAGAGTATATTCCCTTCTTTTGGACACCTGAGAAGAAGTGGTGAAGAACAATAGAAGATTCTGTTAGAAGAGTCAATTAGATGAAGGATAGTCCAATAACTAGAGGTAGAGATAGACCAAGAAAGAAAGTGAAACCATTAAAAAGCAGGGTTGTGGATAGCACAAGGCAATTGCCTTAGGCCCCAATTTTTTTCGCCCTCTTATATTGCACTTGACAATTCAGAATTACTAATTAATATGGATATATTTGATATTTATGGCTGTGTCTCATCTATCAATATATGTCTAGTGTCCAGTTAGAGAACCCATTTGGATTTTATCTGAGATCAACAATTACAAGATAAATTGAATGGATTCGCTATATTATCAATTGAGTGAAATATTAGAATGACTTGAGTTGAGTGTAAAACTATGATAAATGATTTTACAGTTCAAAAAACTAGAAGAATAATAAGAAAATAGATAACTTACTTTATTCTAGATCTTTTTAATTACTTGTATAAGGCCCAAAAGTTCTAGACACAGCCTTGTTAAAAAGGATTCAAATCTAAATGGCCTCTCTAAAGTGACTTCTAGTTCTAATAGAAAAGGCCTTGATTGTTGTTGTACAATATCTCCTCTCATGCTCATTCATCTTCCAACTTTAAAAACCAAACAGGACTCATATCAATCAATAACTCAGTCCAAACTTACTGCTAAAAGGAAGGTATGTATACTTTATTGTTTCCTTTACTGTATTATGACCCAAAAATCATTCATAACTGAAACACCTATAGCAACAGCTTCATGGTAAAGCATGCAACCATCTGCGAATACATGCAAAGGGATATTACAAGGTCCAGAGGGAAGTACTACACTACATGATGGCATATCAATGAACTACAGTGGTGTATTACACAGTCAAATTAGTGGATGCTTGAGTAAAGACAACAAGTGCATGCGGCAGTATTACACATTCAAATACAAACACAACAAATTATTGGTTGTATTACACAGCCAAATACAAAGGAAAGCAAATAAAGCCAACACGTGCAAGCTTCCAGAAGGGGAAGGATGACCAAAGAAACAATTCTCCAAATGGTGCGTAACGAAAATTTATAATGGCATCTTCATGTCATGCCAGTTAGCTCTTAACTCACAACAATACATGCCATGTTTTTGTTAGTAATTTTTCTTAGGGGACTCTTCAAAGTACTGACATCTTCAACATGTCACCAAGAGACAATTAGCCATTGTTAGTCCCAAAATTCATCTTACCACTTAAATTCATCCCACAAATATATATCAATCCATCCTGAATTACTGGATAAATTGTTTTTATCTCCCAAATTCACAATTTTTTTAGCACAAGGAGAGACCAAAGAAGTATATAAATTCATCACCAGTTTGGCTCTAGGACCATTGTTTCCCCAAAGTGGATTAGCATACATGGCTTCATCCCAGTAACCAACCAGCAACAAGAGAAACATCAAATTCTCATCGTGTCACTAAAAGTACTAATAACTACTAAGAAATTACAGAAAAACATACTCATGATGCAATTAGGTCGACAAGAACAAAAGCACAGAATATAATTGCAACACACATGCAGTTCATACAATTCATAGATCTTGGTATAATAACAAACAAGATGCTAAAAATCAGATTCTTATATCATCAAATCAAATTCCACATAGAAAAGTGGCTCAGCATGAAACACCATAATTCAGAACACAAGAAGCGAATTAACAAATCACGAATCAAAACACGAAGCGCGAAATTGATTAATTGGGGTGAAATGAACCTCGAGGAGGAGACTGGAGAGAAGCTGGAAGAGCTGTGCATCGGGTTTCCCTTCCTCTGCCATGGAATGGATTTCTTCGTCTGCGTCTCTCTGTCTCTGCAACCGCCTCGTTCACTTGTCTTGTCAATGCAACGCTGCTTTTCACGTTCCCACCTTCAATGCTCGCTTCCGTTACGACTTCTACATACACTATTTTAAGAAAAATAATAAAAATCTGAATTCTGAAAATATTTAATCGTTGTTGTTATTTTTTTGTAAAATATTTTACAAAAATAGAAAATTATATTTGGAAAGTTTTTTATTTTTACACTATTAAACAACGTTGGATTGTGCAGCTTATCGGATATTACCATGGGATAGCCACATTAGATTGCGCCAACAACTCTGCACTCTCCCCTTCTCTCTTCCCCTCAGACGTGTTCCCCTCACCCGCTAGGTGTGAGAATAGGCTAGGTTGAGTTAGGTTTCACAAGACCAAAATCTGACCTGATAAAAAAATTTAAGGTCTAAGCCTGACCTGTTACTTGTTATAAGTTTTTTTTAGGTCTGATTTGACCTTTTTGAAAGTCTACTATGACCTGTGAGCCTTCTTAAAGGTCTATTTCATATTAACATCTTTGGACAAGTCATCTGATCTATCTTTAGATAGACGAACGGGCTAATAGGCCAACGACGTTAAATTCTATGTACAATAAACTTATAAAAAAATCAAAACTACTACTGCTAAGAGACATGGGTCATAGAGGTGAAAATAGTTAAAACGAACTGAGTTTTATAAGGCCTGATTTTGATTTATTTGTATGATATAAATTTTTTTAAGGTCTAACCTGACCTTTTAGAAAATCTGACCTTATATAATAGCCTATTTAAATTCTATTTTACAATAAGACCTTTAAATATGTCCAAAAATTTATGTAAGCCAATATGCTTCAGTTATTGAAAAGATAAACAAGTATATGATTTAACAGATGCACAAAATCTAATATAACAATAAAACAATATTACTTATATTACTTAAATAGATCGGTCTGTTAGGCTTAAAAAACTTTTTAGGTGGTCTAAAGTTTAACTTTTTTAGCTAAATAGACTTCTAAAAAAAACATTAACATTATCTATTTAAAAAAAATGTTTGACCTGAACCTAGGCTAGGTCGTAGCCCTTATCGATCGGCTTTTCGTATTCCCACCCCTACTCCCCATCCCTCAGATCTGTAGCCCCATTCGTGTCTCCGTCAGTATCGTCGGTGTCTCCATCACGGTGACCCTCCACACAAACGCTACAAATGAGGCATTGGGAAGGAAGAAGGCCACCGTTTGGCCAAGCGGTGGTGGGCCGTCTTTGCGTGGTGGTTGCCGGAGGGGTAGCAGACGGTCGCGTCGTGGAGGGCACAACCTCGCGGCAGGGACCACACTGACAGCGGAGGGGTCGCACCGTGGAGAACACTGCTTCAACCGGCATTTTTCTTTTAAGGCGGAAAGGAGGAGGTTGGAGTTGCAAAATGTTGCTGTCACACTCGAATTTGGCTGTGGTTTGTGGAGTTGCAGGGGAGGGTTCGGATGGCAGTGAGTTCTGAATATTGGCTCAATGTTGAATTTTGCGACGTCCGCCATATGGTGTTGGATATCCATTTGTCGTCGTGGATGCTGATGATTAAATAAGGAAGAAATGGGATGCTGGGGTGATTTTCAATTTCACAGGCAATGCCCCTCTCCCCCACTTGGTTTAAACCCATTTTTCATGTTATGGATATTAAATGTTATAGTTTTAATATGTTAATGATTTGGTGTGCGGCGGTTCTGAGGATAACGCAGAGAGGGAGAGCCTAAAGAGAGATGGCAGAGGAAAGAGAGAGAGGCGAGCATGGAAGAGAGAGAAAGAAGGAAAAGTTATTCAATGTGAAGGGTACATCGTAAGATTCGGTGAAATTTTTTATCAACGATCGTTAGTCATAGTTCACACATGAATCATCTATGTTGACATCCACTTTAGACGCCGCTATTTATAAAATTAAAAATAATATATAAAATATGTATTAGATAAAATAATTAAAAATATAAACATGTATAAATGGTAAAAATTATTTTTTTAAATTGTGATGAAAGTTATAAAAAATAAATTTTTAAATCAAGATAAATAATTACTTATGTTTATTAATTTCATATTGTATATTAAAAATTTAATTTATGAACTAGAAATTTATAGTTATGAACATTTTGGACATTAATAATACGAGAATTATAATTGACTAAACTTTAGTAATAACATTTAAAAATCATATAAAAAAAATAACATTTAAAAATATACAAAAATAATAGTAAAAGATTAATTTAGAAAATATCTCGTGATACATGAATTGTGGTGACCATGAAAATCAAGAAAACTAGAGTTGTCGTCAATTTTATTAACATTTGACAAAAATTCAAAAACTGTCTTTGAACCACACAAAGTTTGAATATCCATAAAAAGGATAGAGGCTAAAGTCCACATCACCCCTAACACATTCTCTTCAGATAGTTATTCTAAATTGGTTGTATAAATTGATATATTTCATTTTACCACTTTTAACGAGTTAAATAACTTGTAAAAAAATATAAGTTAAGATAAAATAAAGGAACCGTTGATGTGTTTATTAAGTAGTCAAAAAGTCAACTAAAATATTAACGGTGATTCTCAAATATCAATTGATTATGTTAAAAAATGAACTCTGTTTTTCAATTGTGAGTTTCTTAATTATTCCAAAAAGCGTTAATTAGGTGAAAGATAGAAAATTAAAAACAAAATTTGAATGAAAAAGTAAAGGTAAAAGGCGATAAAGATAACTTGTAAGTAAAATATGTTGTTTGATTGACTGTATATCAACAAAATTGTACAATACCTATTTATAGTGCAAAAACTTGTAAGCTACCCCTATTTGTTACAATTTCCACTAACTTAACTATTTTTACAAGTGACTAGCACTTATAGCAACTACCTATGCATGATTTGACCAATGGGGCATCTGCTCACTAACCATGATCTCCTAAAATTCAGACGCATGCCTTCATTAGCTCCCATGATGCAAGATTTCTTCTCCAAAAACTTTTTTTTTCTTTTGATTTCAACAGCAACTAACTTCTCCTAAAATCATGGTCTTGGAGATAATTCAATGAATTTTCTCTCTTTTTTATTCAAAATTCCTTCACATCTCGACGCTTAAAAGCCCATCAAATGTTCTATAAGCCCACTGGCCCAATAAACTTAGCCAAAACCACAACCTTTGACGCTCGGCTAACCAGCTGACAGTACTCTTATTCGGCTGACCCCAATTCGACTAGCATTGTTGACTAACCTGTCAAATCGATTGTTTGTCGTGTTCGGCTACTAGCTACTTATTTTTAGGTGTTAAAAAGAACAAACCAAACCAACATTTGATAGAAAAAATTTAGAAAATTTAATTTAAACTTGACAGATAAAATCCTATTCTACTTTTTTTGAAGGCAAAACCCTATTCTACTTGTCTCTTGATGAATTGGAAAACATAAAAATCATGCAATCTAGAAAATAAGTGTGAGTTGTTTGATTTTATTATTATTTTTTTTTAAATTCTCATTCTCCAATTCTAAGAACTCAAATCAAACTAAGATATTGTTTTTCTAATGTGTTTACTTTTTCATGATATGTTATGATAAGGAAAATTTCAAAATTTAATAATAAAAAATTAAACAGCCTATAGAAATGTTAAAAAAGAGATGAATATGTGTACCTCAGAGACTATAATTTTTAATGGGAACATTACACCAGACCTAGCATACACCTCTAACTTAGAGATTGAAGAGCAATCCAAAGATAGTGTATCCTCTTAAAAAAAATAAGCATGCCTAAGTCGCATGTTCCATACTTTGCAATAAACTCGTGTGATCCAATTTCTGAATGACTTATGACCAATTTGTTTTAGTGTTGAAGCCTCATCCAATGGGTGGCTTCGTGTGTATTTGGTTCCACAGTGTGCGGAAATTGATTTTCAGTGAATTGATTTTACAAAATTGATTTTGACTAAAAGTGAGTTAAAAGTAAAGTGATTTATATTTGGATATGTTTATCACAAAAGTGATTTTATAGACAAATATAGTTTAGATAGTTTTGATTAAAATTATTTTTGGGTGTGTAATTACCAAAATGGGTTTAAAGGTTTATATGTGCATATACTTTTTAACATACATATCTTTTTTATTTTATTTTTTTATTAGTTTTATCTAATTTTATTTTATTCTTTATCTTTTATTTTTTGCTTTATGTTACTTTATGAAATAAAAGATAAAATTTATATTTATATATAATATTCGTTAACTTAATTTTGGTTAATTGGTTAGAAAAAAAACTAAATTTCGGTTAATGCATTTAAGAAATGCACTGCAAAGTTATTTATTAAAATAGGATAGGGACTTCCACGGTTTATCTTTTTTTTTTTCGGGCTCTACTTTATTAATTAAAACAATATAGAATCCCTCTTCTCTTGTATTCAAGCAGCCCAATTCGTATTCGGTTATTGAAGCCCAGTACATCTTCTTCTTCTTCTTCTTCTTCTTCTTCTTCTTCTTCTTCTTTAACCTAGAGTGCACTGCGCTGCAATATAAACAAACGCTGTGAAGAACACAAACGCTTTCGGCATGAGTTTTTTTGGCGCACAATTTCATGAAGGGGCAAACTTGAGAAACAACTTGTAACTTCCTGAGAATCGATTTAAGCTTGACGTGAAAGCTAGGCAGAGTTGCTTCGTCTAGAATTGATTTTGGGAGCAAGAATAGCTTTCTGAACTGGGAGCCAAACATCTCTGTTATCTTATCAAATTGCGTTCGACTATTGCAAACGCACGTTAAGCTATGTTGAACGCGAAACCAAACACAAATGCCCAGTTACCGACACTAACAAGTTGTTATCGGTTTGTTTATAATTATACAATTCGCCCAAAAAGACAAAAATTGACACTTTGCCCCGTGAATTAATTGACACCTCATTCCCTTGACTCGCATCGCATCCCACCACAAACTGAATAAGTTTCCACTGGGGACAACCGCTGGAGATCGAAGGCGAGAAAGAGAGCTGCAGTTGTTAAACTGGATAGGAAGAAAATTCAGCAATTAGGGGAAGGGATCTAGTTTCGAGTACTGGGGACTCCAAGCATAAAAAGTGATGAATTTGGGTTTTCCAATATATGATGATTTTAAGCTTAAATATGATTTTAGTCCCTCAAAATATCTTAATATTCGGATTTGGTCCCCATAAAAAAAATCGTAACTATTTAGTCTCTGTTTTTTTGAAAATATACTTTCATTCGTCCCTGAGGCTTACTTCGTTAACGATGTTGCTGATATGTCACAAGTGGCTCCACATCACCACTTGCCATCTAATTCATTAATCCTATGTGTCAAGGCAAGTGTGTTCTGGACTCCACGCAGCTCCTTCTCATTGTCAACATGCCACATAAGCTTCCCCTACCCTTCTCCAAACAACACACCACCACCTCCCCCTCCCCCAGCCAGCCACCACCACCCCCCTCTCCTCCCCTCCCCTCCCCCACCCAAAAGAAACAGTAGTAGTGTAAGGAAACCAAAAAAGAAAATCAAACCACACATGGACATTTCCTCAAACACCATATAGTTAACACCCCAAACTTGACACCATCACATTCTCCCACGTCATTTCCAGTTCCATTGTCCACGTACTTGAACCAAGTTATCACCAATGCTCCATTCAAAAGGCACTTCTTAAACCTTCATCGAACTCCATTACAAACAATGACCCATTCACCAAACCTTTTCATTTTCGACGCAAATCAAAATCAAAATCGTAAACCAGCAAAAAACAAACCCACGTGATAATTTTATATCTTAGATGGGGGAGGGGATGAGTGGTGGGTTTTTTAGGCGACGAAAATGGCGTTTTTTGGTGGGGTTCAACAGTTCCAAGTGTAGAGAAATTAAGGTATGAAATCGAGGGAGAGTGAGAAATTGTTTATAATGTGATGAAATGTAGGAGATGAGGAAGGATTGGTGTTTCTATGATAGAAGGACCAAAAAAATGTTGAGGAAAGAAAGGCAACAAAGGCGGCGCACATATCTTGTTCTATGTTTTTTTTTCCTTTCGATTCTTTTGGGTTTGCTGGTGTATGTTGGTTGTGCGGAAAAGGAATGGAGGTAGAAGAAAAGGAATGCACTGATCTCACAACAGTCTTGGATGAGGTGAAATGATGGCTCCGTGGCGGTGATTTCCGGTCGTGGGTAAGGGCGATGAGTGAAAGGAGAGAGGATGTGGGGTGATGAGAACAGGGTTAGCACTATTTTTTTAATTATTTGTTTTAAAATATATTAATTAATACTACATTTTTTAATAATATAATAATATTAAAATAGTGAGTCTGATCCACGTACTTTAAAATTTCGACGTGACATTGCTGACCTTGCTTTCCGTTTGCCACATAGGATTTAAACTAACAGAGTTATGGATTTACCACATGGGATTTAAACTAACAGAGTTACGGATAGGGACGAACGGAAATATATTTCCAAAAGATAGGGACTAAATTGTTATGATTTTTTATGGGGGACCAAATCCGAATATTAAGATATTTTGAGGGACTAAAATCATATTTAAACCATGATTTTATTCAATTGTAAACAGTGCCATATTTATAAACATGCTAGATTTAAGCATTGTCTGCCACTTATAAGGTAATGATGCACTATTGTAACAGAAAAATGTGTTGGATCCGGCCAATGTCCAGCTAAAACAACTTAGTGGACAAAGGCAAGTTGGTTACTATGCATGTGCACATAAAAGTCCAACCAAAGTTCAAGTTGGATTTTTCCTTCTCTTTCAATCAAATTTTCAAAGGAGGTGCAACAATATTTGAAAAGAGTGTACACAGCCAAATTTAATTTGGTTTTTTTGTTAGAAGTGGCAAAATCCAATTTGGTATTTCGTTAGAACACTACTAGAATGTGTTGATTTAGCTTCGAATAATTAGCGTCGGCCACGATGCCGACGCGATTAGCGTCGAGTTAGCGTCGGCCAAGCCTATGCTATGCTGTCTCAAGACCTTTTCAAACTTTCTTTTATATGTTTATTGTTTTTTTAATGATAGTGTCGACGTAGCCAACACTAACAACTTTAAAAAATATCCGGTAATTTTCAATCTCTCTTTCTTTTAATATATTTTTCTCTCTTTTCCACTAATTCACCAGAGTCTTAATTGTTTTTCGTTGGCAAACCATTCAGCTTCCTTCCCCTAAACTCGTGAACGACGACCGCCACACCACACTGCGTAATCCTCTATCTAATTTTCTTCACCGCCTTTGTCCCTTCTCCAGCACCATCACCGCCCCAAAACCCTAACCCTTTGTTCCTAGCTTCCCAAAAAATCATAGTTACCCTAAATCCCTAATACACAAAACCTTTATTGTTGCGCAACTAGAGAAAAGCGAGGAATAGAAATTCGTTCGACGGCGGGTTTTGGGGCGAAAGCAAGGCCACGCACGCGAAGGTGGGGATGTGCAACTGTAATGCTGCGATATGCAGTCGGCGACGATGATTGTCACCTTTCTACACCTTAGTCTTCGCGTATGCAAATTGAAATAGGGAGGGCAGGCTGCAGCCATGGCCAGTAGCAGGAGAAAAAGAGGGATGCTGAGACAGCGCTTCACGGTGAAGGCTACGCACCTGCATAGTTGAGAGGGGTTGCCGAAACACAGCGGATGTCGAAGAGAAGGCCGCGCCACATGACTAATTCGGGAAAATGGCGCTTCGTGAACGCGACAGAGATGGGCTTTTGCCTTGCACAAGCAGCGGATAGAGGCCCACGTCCGGAGCAGGCGGCTGCCGACCAGGGGCAAACCTTCTCTTCTCTCTCTTTTTTCTTTTCCCTCCTCCTCCTGCTGCTGTTGTTGTTAAAGTTCATTTAAAGGAACCAATGTGTCAGGTATGAATTAAAAGTCATAGCAAATGGGTAATTTCATACTTTCTTCGTGACTATTGCAACACCAATTTTTTATCATGTTTGGACAGAGATCCCCATTATGTGAGTTCTTGTTTGTATATGATGAAAATGGTTTTGTTGTTTTTGTTTTTTGTTTTTCATTTTGGGTTGATGTTACTGTAACACTAAATATGATACTTGTTTGGGGTTCAATCACAATTAGCTTTGGTGAAACAACTTTTCTATTTGCTGGAACCTTGGTTCCCAAGACTTTTATTGGATAAAAGCCGGTTGCTTTGCATTGCTTTGCCTACGTTTTCAACTGAGTTTTTACTATGAAGAGAGTTTAATGGTTCTCTGAACGATTGATATTTGAGGAATAGGAAGTTAAGGTCAATAACCAAGTTGCTAAAACCCAAGAGTTCAGTTATGCCGGCGACATTGTTACAAGTTGCCTTCTCCCTCAGCTTAGAGGTTTCCAATTCAATTAGTGAGCCAATTTCTTTACGAGAGAGTGTCTAGCAAGGATAAGACTCTAAAGATATATGTAGGAGGTTACCACGACATTTTTAATTACTGACTAAGATCTATTATTTAGCTGGAATTAGAGTCATATATGCAGAAAGACATCAAGATGATGCTTTAATTATGCATCTATATTCCTGGCTCCTTAGATATGCTTAACATTCCGTAAAAAAAAAATAGATATGCTTAACACAACAAAGATTGTCACCCTTCTCCTCTCTATTTCAATATGCAGTCGGCGACGATGCTTATATGATGTCTTAGTTTCTGCATTCAGTACTCTAGTTGCAGGGTGTAGCAGTTATCACAAGGACAGATAACGTCATGAAAGGACTTCCTCTTATGTGCATGTGACTTCAGAATTTTGCTACTGATTGAACTTTTCAGGTATTGTATGTTGATGAAATTATTACTCTAGATTCTATCATATAGATCCTATACTCTTATTATTAACTTTTCAGGTAGTTGTATCTTCATAATAAACTATTATTTTATACTCTTATTATTTAGCTCTTACTCTATACTATTTTGTTTCTTTCATAATAAATTTTCCCTGATGTGGCCTTATGTGTGAGCTTAGAATTTGTTCCTTTCTTTCCTTGTGTTGTTTTGCTGCTACTAATTAAACTCTATCAGTTTGTACTGAGCAAAGGGCCTTCAGAGTAAAAAAAATGTGCTGTTGAACATGGATTACGGATTCTAAAAAATGTTTTACTACCAAAGACGAAGAGCTTCTGCACTTGTTTGCAAGAGTTGAGGGACTCTCTTAACTACAGGTTGTCCTTTTTATCTTTATTTTCTTTGTAGATATAATTATTGGTTATGTGACAGTCATTTTATTTCTTGTGAGACCTTAATACTAATCCAAGAATTGCGCATCATTCAGTATCTGTTTTTGTTTTGACATGATTGGTGTTGTCATCTGTCATATATCACTTAGCATGTGTCAAGGAAAAATACTTGTGTTGTTGCTTTGATTCATAAACAGGCCCCTTGTAGAAGAACAAGAGCATAACCATCAACAAGTAACCATGCTTGTCTACCAGGATCTTCTTACAGGTAAAGCCTTTATCTTCGAGTCCTTTTCTTCTGTTTTGTGCAGTTTTGGATCTAATCTCATCTCATAGCATAGGATTGTTTGTTTTTACTCTGATGAACGTTAAAAACTTTTTATATGGAGTTAATGAATTCCGGGTTATGTTTTTGGAATTTATCATAAAAACTTCCATTATCCAAAATTAGAGTTGAATTTGTTCATCTAATCTCTTATGCAAAATAATTTCACTTACTGTGTTTGTTACAGAAGAGTACTTTTTCTAATTTTACCGATAAGTATCTATTGTGGATTTTAATCTGTTTGATCCCTACATAGGGTTTTTAATTTAAGTTTATTGCTTTTGGTTGCTGAGGGATTGAGTAAATACTGTTGATCTGGAAATAATCTTCAATTGCTTGAACTTATGAATTAACTTCAATTTGTTGATGAATTTTTAGGTGATGAGCTTCTCTCAGACTCATTCCCCTACAAGGAAATTGAGAATGGAATGCTGTGGGAAGTGGAAGGAAAGGTTAGCAATTGTTTGTAAAATTTGGAAACTTTGTTTCTTTGCATGCTCTATTTTTCTATGTTTATGGTTCAACTATAAATTATAAATGTCTTGTTATACCTCAACTTAATTATATTATGTAATGTGGTTTTTTTGGCAATGGGTTGTTCAAGGAGCATTGAATGCAGATATTGGTGCTAACCCTTCTGCAGAGGGTGGAGATAAGGATGAAGGTGTTGATGATCAAGCTGTCAAGGTGGTTGATATTGTTGACACTTTCAGGCTTCAGATAAGAGGAGGGCTTTTGGCATACGCTAACAAGCAACATTCTAGTAGTGGAAGATGCACATCCTCATTCTTCTATAAATAGAGGGATGGATCACTACAAGAATGTTTAGCATTTCCTAGGGCCAAAAGCCCTAGGTAATGCCAAAAAATCGTAGGAAATGACAAAATTTTTGAGGGCCTACCGAGGGCCACATGACTGTAGATTATTCGCTGGTAAGAAACAGTTTCCGAGGGCTAAATTTGAAAACATAGAAAATTTTTGATGGGCTCAAAGCCCTAAGAAATTTTCGAGGGGCTCGAAGCCCCATGTAATTTCCTACGGCTCAAAGCCCTCGGAAATTTCCTAGGGTCTTGCACCCTAGGTAATTGTAACAAAATTACTAAAATAATTTAATTTATTCAGAAATAAGGTTTTAATAAAATTTAATTTAATTAATAAAAAAATTAAATTTAATTATTTTATAAAATAAGGTTTTTACTGGTTGTAATTATTATTATTAGGTTTCAATTTTTTTACAGAAACAAAATTTAATTATTATTTTTTTAGGCAAAATACAAAATACAGAATACAGAATCAGAAGAAGAAATTACAAAAAAAAAAAATACAAACAGAAATTTAAAAAATGCAAAACAGAAACAAAATGAACAAAAAAAAATGGTGAGTTCCGTTCAGTGAAGCAGATGAAGCTCTGATCAATGTGTGAAAATAAGTAGCTAGTTCCGTTCCTCTGTTTCACAAACGGAAGAAAAAGCAAGAAGAGAAAGAAAAACCCTAACTTTTTTGTTGCTTGAGAAAACCAGCAATTTTGGTTCGAGAAAACCAGCAATTTAGGGTTCAAACGAGTTGAATCTGCTTCAATTGGAAGGTTTTCTAGGGTTTCTATGGAGTGAGAGAGCGTGCAAGATCTGCAACGAAAGAGACTCAAAACACAGTGCAAATGGATTCCACGGATAAGGAGCTTGAAGAGGAGCTTCTAGAAGCTGGGAACAAGCTCGTAGATCCTCCTTCCTCTGTTGTACTCGACGGCCTTGCCACGGCCATACTCGGCGGAGAGGAAATCGTCGGAGACCGAAGTGTGGAGGTGCGTGAGGGCAGAGGCTTTAAGAGGATCGGGTAATGGGAGATCGAAGAAGGAAAGAGAGGCTCGTGAATGAGCAATGTCAAGTATGTGAGCTCCGCTGAGCGGAGCATCATCGGCATCAGGGAACAGATTGTTGCCTCTCAGGTGAGTTCCGTCCAATACCTGCAATTGCAATGCTCCGTCTGACATTTTGGTTGGACTCAACTTATGGGTTACGACTTTGCTTTGTCTTTGTCTCTGATGATGGGAGGGAAGGAAGGAATGGAAGACTTCAAAGTAAATGAATAGTCCGTCTTCTAGATGTAAACACGACATGTTCTCTCTTTTTTTCTTTTAACAAGTTTTTTATTGAATATTGTTTTGTCCCGAGGGCTGAGTACCTCGGGTTTTTTTAATTTTTTTTGGGCAGGCTGTTTCCGAGGGATCTGGGCCTTGGAACAGCCCAATTTTTAAAATAAAAAAAGGAGACAGGCAGCTTTTTGTCTTGAATTTTCCGCTGGTTTTTTTTAAAAGCCCTAGGAATTTAAGGTACGGGTTTTTTCTACTACTTAAGTCCTGGGTAATTTCCTAGGGTCAGTAGGAAATAGGCTTAATTCTTGTAGTGGATGCAAGAGCAAATCATCCCACGTAGCCTCACGTACTACAGAGTAATGAGAAAGAAATAGATAGAGTCTTACTCAAGAGAGATTGAGTGAGAGAAAAATAGAAAGAACCTTGGTGAGAGTTTTCTTTAGAGAGAAAAATACCGAGAGAAAAATAGAGAGCCAATTTGTGAGGGTTTTAGCCACAAATTGAGGGTACAATTTTATTGTATTATTCTTAGAGATCAGCTAAGAGTGAAGTTTGTAATTCCATTATTGCTATAGTGGAAGTTTAAGCGACTTACAGGTCTCGTGGTTTATACCTTCAATTTTTGGAGGGTTTTCCATGCTAAAATCGTTGGCATTATTTTCATCTATATGATTTGAGAAATTATTCCTGGGTTCGTGTAAATTTATTTTATCTCACTAACGAAGTTTTTCCCAACAAAGTTGTATCAAGAGCTAGGTATGTGGAAAATTCTTAGTGTGCTTTGTTTGATCTTCCACATCAGAAAAGAATTATTCACCGGTCTCTATTCATTGTCGAATAAGTTTCAAGCACAATGAAACTTATTAACCTGCCATCTAAATGGAGGAGAGCACTGACAATATGATAAAGCTGATTGCAATTAATTATGCAATTTGAAAGCCAAAAATGGAAGATTTTTTATACATTAAAGATCTTTGGAAGCCGGTCGTGATGACGAAGGAGAAATCAGTGACTACAACAACAACTCCGTTAGATGATAAGACTGGCGATAAAACTAATGGCAAGGCAGAAAAAATAACCAGCACTTCGACTAGCACATTAGACACTAACTGGGCCATGCTGAATCGGAAGTGTGCTGCTTAAATCCATCAATGGATTGACAAGAGCATTTTTCAAAAATTTGCTAATGAACTTGATGCTTATGCTCTTTGGCAAAAGTTGGAGAAAATGTATGCAAGAACAACCACACAGAATAAAGCCAATGCGACGATTAGTCAATCTGAAGTACAAAGACAGGAGCAGCGTATCGGAACACATGAGTGAGTTCCAAGGCATTGTAGATCAACTCAAATCAATGAAGAAGACCATCGATGATGAGTTACAAGCACTGCTGATGCTGAGTTCTCTACCAAAAAGCTGGGACACCTTAGTTGTGTCATTCAGTAACTCCGCTCCTAAAGGCAAGCTTACTATGGATATGGTAAATGATAGGATGTTGAATAAGGAGTCTCGACGAAAAGACGAAGGATATAATCCTGAGTCTGAAGCGCTTGTCACAGAGAAACCAGGCAAACAGGATGGACGCGAAAGAAGCAAATGTAGAAACTCTCAAAGCCAAAACTGGCAAAAAGGACGATCGAACTCCAGATCGAGGCATGATAAGAAGTGCCACCACTGCGGCCTTCCTGGGCACTTCATTCGAGAATGTCGAAAGCTGAAGCAATTGAAGAAACTAGAAGCAGAAAGCCGAACAAATGACACTGCAACTGTCACTAAAGATGTTAATCATTGTTCGAGTTGCAGATTATGTAAGATTATACTTGGGTAGTTGACTTAGGTGCTTCCCACAATGTCACCTCAAAACGAGAGTTCTTCTCAACCTACACTCAGGGTGATTTCGGACGAGTATGGATGGGAAGTGATGATGCATCCAAAATTATAGGGGTCGGTGACATTTATTTACAAACTAACTGTAGATGCAGGTTTTGTTTGAAAGATGTGAGGCATGTTCCTGATATTCGCCTCAATCTGATCTCCACCGGAGTACTTGATGATGATGGCTACAGTAGCTATTTTGGTAAAGGAAATTGGAAGCTCACCAAAGGCAACCTGGTAGTAGCTAAAGGCAAGAAAGATACTTATCTCTACTTAATAGAAGCCAAGTTATGTAGAGGATAAGTAAATACCACCAAGAAAGAAGTTCCAACCGAGTTATGGCATAAGCGGCTCGGCCACATGAGTGAAAAGGGTCTCATAATTCTTTTCAAGAGGGAGCTCCTGCCATAAATAAGAAGTACATCATTGGGGAAATGTGTTAATTGTCTAATGAGAAAACAACACAGAGTAGCATTTCAAAGTTCCCCACCATCTAGAAAGACAAACATTCTAGATTTAGTACATAGATGTGTGTTCAATGAGTAATAAGTCACAAGGAGGTGCACTTTATTTTGTAACTTTTATTGATGACTACTCTAGAAAAGTGTGGGCGCTTTGAAAACCAAAGATAAGGTGTTGGAAGTTTTCAAGCAATTTCATGTAAAAGTTGAGAGAGAAACTGGCAGATAGTTAAAGTGTGTACGAGCAGACAATGGCGGTGAGTATCGCAGGCCATTCGAGTACTGTAGAAGTTTTGGCATTAGATTTGGAAAAATTAGTGACAAAGACACCTCAACACAACAGTGTTGCTGAAAGGATGAATAAAACCACCTGTGAGAGAGTCAGATGTATGCTCTCAAATGCAAAACTGCCAAAATCCTTTGGGGGAGGCAAGAGGACAGCAGTCGATTTGATAAACCTTTCTCCATCAGTTCCATTGAACTATGATGTACCAGAAAGTGTCTAGGCAGGGAAAGATATTTCATAAAAACACTTGTAGGTGTTTGGCTATAGAGCGTTTGGTCACATCCCAAAAGATGAGAGGTCAAAGCTGGATGAAAAAAGGAAGCAATGTATTTTTGTGGGATATGCCCATGAAGAATTCGGCTACAGACTCTGGGATCCTGCTAGCAGAAAGATCATTAGAAGCAGGGATGTGGTGTTTTTTTAAAGATCAAACAATCAAGGATTTCAAGAAACCAGAAAAGTCACAATCAGATGAAACTCCAGTTAATTTGGAACCAGTCTCTCCACCAATAGATTCTGATGATGGGGAAGCGACACCAGATACTAATGATGTTGAACCGCTAGCTGGAAGTCTCGAACCAGAGCAAGCCGACAGTCCAGAACTATAGCAAATTCCTAAACAGGTCCAATCAAAAGCGACATTGAGGAGAATCACCAGAGAGCGAAAGTCGAGTCAAAGTTATTCTCCTAACGAGTATGTGAGGCTCATTGACGGGGGAGAACTAGGGAGCTATGACGAAGCTCTTACTCACCTGTAAAAGAACGAGTAGTTAAAAGCCATGCATGAAGAAATGAAATCCCTGCATGAGAACCACACATATGATTCGGTGACACTACTGCAGGGAAGAAAACACTCAAGACAGGTGGGTGTACAGAGTTAAAAGTGAAGAAGACAGTTCACAACCACATTACAAAGCGAGGCTGGTTGTGAAAGTATTTGGTCAGAAGAAGGGCATTGACTTTGATGAAATATTCTCACCGGTGGTGAAGATGTCATTGATCAGAATTGTTCTTGGCTTGGCAACAAGTCTCAACCTGGAGATTGAGCAACTTGATATAAAAACCGCCTTCTTACATGGTGATCTTGACGAGGAAATATACAAGCAGATCCTGAAGGTTTCCAAGTCAAAGGGAAATAGAAATTGGTATGCAGACTAAAGAAGAGTCTATATGGTCTGAAGCAGGCACCAAGACAGTGGTATAAAAAGTTCGACTCATTCATGGAGAAAAATGAGTACAATCGAACAACGACAGACCAATGCGTCTTCATCAACAAATTCTCTAATGAAGATTTCATCATTCTTTTGCTTTATGTTTATGACATGTTGATTGTTGGTCGAGACAGTGGCAAGATTAGCAGGTTGAAGAAAGAATTGAGCAAGTCCTTTGCAATGAAGGACTCAGGACTCGCTAAGCAGATTCTTAGCATGACGATTACCCGTGACCGAAAGAATCACAAAATCTGGCTATCTCAAAAACGATACGTGGAAAAGGTTCTTGAAAGATTCAACATGGACAAAGCAAAATCTGTTAGTTCTCCACTGGCTAGTTACTTTAAGTCAAAGTGAGCCAGTGTCCTTCAAGTAAGGAGGAGAGAATAAAAACGAGCAAAGTGCCTTATGCATCAGCAGTTGGCAGTCTAATGTATGCCATGGTATGCACCAAACTAGATATCGCGCATTGAGTTGGTGTTGTGAGTCGATTCCTATCAAATCCTGGTAAGGAACATTGAACAGCAGTCAAATGGATACTCAGGTATCTAAGAGGTACTTCCAGTCATTGTTTATGCTTTGGAAATGGAAAACCTGTGCTAGAAGGATATACAGATTCAAATGTAGTTGGAGACGTGGATACTAGAAAGTCTATTTCTGGGTACCTAACAGTTGCAGGGGGAGCTGTCTCATGGCAATCACGATTACAAAAGTGCATTGCTTTAAGCACCACAGAAGCAGAATACATTGCAATCACTGAAGGTTGAAAGGAGATCCTATGGATGAAGAAGTTCCTACAAGAGTTAGGACAAAACCAGGAAAATTATGTTCTCTATTGCAACAGTCAGAGCGTAATACATCTCACCAAGAATTGGACATTTCATTCAAGGTCGAAACACATTAACGTAAGGTATCACTGGATCTGTAATGTTTTAGAGAGTAAGCTGCTGAAGGTTGAGAAGATTCACACCAATGATAATGGGGCTGATATGATGACCAAAACTCTACTAAAGGCGAAACTAGAAGTTTGTAAAGAAGTTACAAGCTTAACATCAACCCCGAATTGATCCAAATATATTTGCCCATTGGCGGGAAGGGGAGATTTGTTGGATCCAATCAATGTCCAGCTAAAACAACTTAGTGGACAAAGGCAAGTTGGCTACTACGCATGTGCACATAAATGTCTAACCAAAGTTCAAGTTGGATTTTTCCTTCTCTTTCAATCAAATTTTCAAAGGAGGTGCAACAATATTTGAAAAGAGTGTACAAAGCCAAATTCAATTTGGTTTTTTGTTAAAATTACTAAAATCCAATTTAGTATTTTGTTAGAAAATGCACATCCTCATTCTTCTATAAATAAAGGGATGGATGGAAGAGCAAATCATCCCACGTAGCCTCACATACTAGAAAGTAGTGAGAGAGAAATAGAGAGAGTGCCTTACTCAAGAGAGATTGAGTGAGAGAAAAATAGAGAGAACCTTGGTGAGAGTTTTATTGAGAGAGAAAAATACCGAGAGAAAAATAGAGAACCAATTTGTGAGGGTTTTAGCCATAAATTGAGGGTATAATTTTATTGTATTATTTTTAGAGATCACCTAAGGCTGAAGTTTGTAATTCCATTATTGTTATAGTGGAAGTTTAAGTGGCCTACAGGTCTCATGGTTTTTACTTTCAATTTTTGGAAGGTTTTTCACGCTAAAATATTTGGCGTTAGTTTCATCTATTTGGTTTGGAAAATTATCTTAGGATTCGTGAAAATTTATTTTATCTCACTATTAGAGTTTTTCCCAACAAGATGGTGACTCACTATTAGCCAAGGAATATCCTCTGGCTATCTAAAGAAAATATCTTTAAGAAGGTGAAATAGAAAAATGCAATCTTGCAATGAAAAGAGAATCCTACGCTATTTGAGTCAAACAACACTCCAAATAATTCTATACATAGTCATTTAAGTGAACAAGCCTGTTGTGTTTCCTTTTGGGTCGCCCTGCATTAGCTCCTTGTGGCCCAATAGGCCCTTGGTCCAATCTGACGCCAACATCACTTAGGTTTGGTCGTGGGAACCTCGTATCAAAATACCATTGTATTTGCTGGAAACTCAAAATCCCTTAACTAAATCCTAAGGTAAACAAGTTGTGTCAAATTTGTTTGATTCGCAGACAACAGGGTTAGCCAAATCACTTTCATTTTTGTTTGTTTCCAGTAGCACCGCCATAGCCTCATTCTCCATACTAACTGAAATTTGAGAAAACGGACAACTGCGAGCTTAAAGCGTTCGCTTTTTCAGAGGAAAAGAAAAGAACAAGAAAGAAGCAGGGGGTTCTTATATTTCTATTTTTTTTTCAATTTCAAATTATTATTTTTGTTGGATGTATGGCATAACTCCGAAGCATCAAAGCTTCCTTTTATGGCCCATGATTTTAGCACATCTCCCCTTTAATTTTATCACCTCCCTAACCCCTAAAAAGACCAAAATAACCCTAAATACCCCTTTAATTTTCCTTACCCCCTCCCCTTTCCTTCTTTCTCATTCTTCTCTCTCGCTCACGTCCCTCAAAACCAAAGCTCTCTCTCACCTCCCTCTCTGACGCCCGTCTCTCTCTCTCACGTCCCTCTCTCTCCCTCTCCCACACTCCCAATCTCTCTACTTTTACATTATTGGCGTTCGTCTCGCATTCTTGGCATCCATCTTCTTTGTCTTCAAGGTGCTCTATTTTCTTCCCTTTCTGCTTTTTTTTTTCCTGCATGCTCTGGTTTTCCATATTCTTGATTACAGAACGATTCGTAAATAAGAATACAGTAGTATAAAATTTAAAGATTCAAAATTTAAACTTCCGTATTTAAACAAGAATATGGCATGGTCATCCATTTGTCTTTCTTGGCAACCTCATCAACCTTATCAACATATAGTGACTGCCTTAGTGCCTAAGGTTGTCTTCGCCACAAGGTACATCAACATAGTCGTGACAGTTTCTCTCAAGCTCTTTAATTAAATCCTGTCGGATTAAGGGTCAGGCATTCTTACCCAAACCAAGTAAAGCAGCAATGCTACAAAACCCACAATTCTCATCAGGTTGTACATCAATAATGTTATTAATGTATTAATGAATTTGATAAGGAAACTGTTGTATGTATGGCAAGGCCGGAGCTAACTTTTTCAGTGGAGGTGGATGAGTAGGTGGTTCTGACTTGTCCTGTGGAGGAGGAACTGACTGTCTAGATGAAGTGGGAGCTGACTTGTTGGGTGGTGGAGGAACTGAATGTCTAGACAAGGTTGGAGTTGACGCGTTGTCATGTTGGGATGCATAGAACTCGTCAACACGTTCCTAATATGACGGATCACGTTTTGTTGAAGTATCTATTGTGAACCTCTTTCCTTTCTTTGGTGCTCCCTTTGTGTTCACCTTACAAGTGGGTGGACACCTGGAAGTGGTGTCAGGAAATGTTAACTCACGTAATTTCGCCTTCAGTGCTACCTTGCCTGCAATATCAAGCTCCTGAAACCTACGTGCCGATGCTTCTAGCTCAACCTGTACACTTAGTTATGAACCATGGCTACTGTCGATGTCACAGTGGTTGTTGAAGCTCAATCTCCTCCAGTGAATATGAACTACCTCCAATGGGATTGGGATGTAGTGCATCTTATATCAGGCAAGCTCACATGCACAATGTAGTCCATGCGTGTATCTTAGCATACAACCACACGCAGAACTATCCATGCCAACGGTGTTAACTCGAAGAAGCTCCCCGGTAATGTGGTTTAACGCACTCTTAGACACAAGTCCATTTAAGTGCTTGTAGACTACAGTATTATAACAATGTTGTTGTCTACTAATGCTATGCTCGAATGAAGCATTCAATTCAGTGTGCTGTAACCTGATCATGTTATTTATTGCATCCCAACAATTACACAAATCTCCTCTGTTATCAGCTAACAACCTATTCAACCTCCAATGTGCAGACTCAACCCTGATCATCAGAACAAAAACATGCAATTCAAAACTTGACACAAAAAGCGATAAATATGAGAAGTGTTACACAATTCAGAAGCATACCTGTTGGTTATTATGTTTCCAAGTTGCATAACCGGGTTTATCCATGCAGAAACAAATTTTTCCTTGTGAGGATTCAGCCAAGTGTTCTTGACATAGTCAATGAAATTACTGAACAGTGCTGACACGTCCTCGAAATATTGCACTCGCTGCTGGTAGTCATCCATTACTGGTGAATTGATAACAGAATCAAACACAGTCATCATTAACTCAATTTTCTCTTGTGGATACACATAAGTCTTGCACTTGGCCCTCACATTCTTACGAATATGGAATTGACACAACAGGTTAGACGACATGGGAAAAATGTTAGCCACTACATTCATTAAAGAAAGTTCCCGGTCGGTCACTATCACTTTTGGTAACGAATCCTTTCTCACAAACATACCCTTCAACTTTTCTAGCACCCATGTGTAGTTATCAGCTTTCTCTGACTCCACAAAAACAAATGCAGCGACAAATGTCTTCTCAGTTGAGGTCACACCAAAAACCTCAATTAGTGACATCCTATACTTGTTAGTCTTGTATGTAGAATCAATAAGCAAAACAATATTGAACGAATTTACAAGCCTGATGGCTTCAAGATGTACCCAAACTATATCTCTGACAACATCAAAATTATCGGCATTTCTGTGCCAGTGGACATAATGATCACGATGCATTAAGTTCATCAAATGTTGTAACTCAGTTCTGTCCTGTCTTAGACTGGACCGGATCTTTTGACGTGCATTGTAAATCTGCCTAATTGTAATGTGGTTGTTTGGGTTATTACGTTGCAATGATAGTAAGACATTTCTCGGCTTGATCATGTTCAATGTCATGTCACTAAGGTTAGACATCTTTTCACAAGTTAGACGACCAACATATGGACGACCTTCAAAGTTTTTGACTAACTCGTGATTGCGAATACCACACATTATCTTCAAAACCCACCTTCCGGCACCTTTCACCAGCCTTTATTTCAATCTAAATGGGCACTGACATTTTCTAGTGCCAGTAACCTTCAAACGTCTTGTAAGGTTTATACTTGCCACTTTTCTCGCAATCCAACATCACAAATGTCTTTTTGCTTGATCGCCCATAATCTGATCTTGAAATAACAACCACACATCCAATAGATTTTCCAACATCTCGTGCCCACGCCAATAGGTCATCTTGGGTATAAAATACCTGAAAACGACAACATGTATCATTCACCAACTCATCCAACAAAATCTTAACAAAACTAATTAACAAAATAAGTATCCTCATAGTAGTGAATGCACTAGTACAATCCATGGGAACGACATCTGTAACATTAGGAACACTAGCCATTGGGGTGTTAGGAAAGTTGTCTTCCATTGAAATTGCACTGAAAAAGACATGTAAAAATTCTAACAGACATAAATTCTGGATTCTTAAATACGGATCCTTCTGGATTCTTCTTGTCGGATATTGTTTAACTACCGGCTTTTAAATTACGGAGGTATCCGGGTTGTAGAATCTGGAATCATCAAACAATTAAAATGAAAATACGAACGTCCAGATTCTTATATCTGGATGTGTCCGGCAATATGAATCTGGAAAACCAGAGATCTCAAAAAGAAAAAAAAAGACGCTTACGCATCTCAGATCAGGTGACAATGGTGGAAGTGATATAGCACAAAATGACACCAGAGAGATAGGGACATATATATGGAGAGAAAAATACATTCAAAAGTGAGAGAGATTGAGAGAGGGGGTGAGAGATGGAGGAGGTGAGGTTTGAGAGGGAGAGATCATGAGATGTGAGGGACGTGAGAAAGGAAAGAGAGAAAAATAAAAGGGAGGGACAAAATTGTAATTGCAGCAGAGGCAAATTTGTATTTTAAAAAATATGGGAGGTGTCAAAATTAATAGGGGGAGGTGGTAAAATCAAAGGCCTCCTTTGATGTAGTGACTGAGTTTGTTTGATTTTTTTGTTTTTTGGAACACCAGACCTTATCGATGAGCAATGTGGCTAGCTTGCAGCAAATGGTTACGGGTCATGTTTTCTCAAAAAAAGTTAAATAAAAAGGTTTGGCCCCACTCTCAATACAACACTTAACCCCAAATGAAGTGCTAATTTTCAAAGTAAGTATTGACAATTAATTGACTTATGTATAACCTGCACAACGAAATTTGAAGCAAATGACGCCTCTAGGTTGAGTAATGACATGTTTAACCTTAGTCTTGCAGCTCCGCCTTTTTTTTTATCCAAAAAAGGCATCACATTTTTTTACCAATTTTAATTTTGTAATTACATAATTCAATGAACCCCATTTTGTAAATAACTTTGTAAGTATAAAATAATGCCAATTAAGTTACCCTTCTTACATCCTAGCCATTGAATTTTTAACTATTAAATCAAAGGCTAAAAGGGTCTTTGTGTATGAAGCACAAATTTTAGCATTTGTGCATGTTAAAAGCCACCTATCCAATGAGTGTTTGAGCAAAACTTTTAATATGATGCTTCCAAAAAAGTGTATTGGAACATGTATTTTCTATTTTACTTTCACCCATATCTAAACCAAACAGGCGATAATGTTTGGTAGTTCATCCCATTGTTTTAAACTTCGGACCGGTCATCGACTCGATCGAGGTACTGGGTCAGTGGATCAATATATGGTTAAACAGGAAGGTCACTAATTGAACCGCATGACTTGGTGTCTATTAAATTTATAAATATATATTTTGAGTAACATATATAATTAACATTTGCGCAACTTTACATAAGGTGGTCATGTGGTGTAGTGGTCACCAAGGTGTTAAGGTAGCTCCAGCACATGGGTTAAAACCCAGGAAATGCAACTTTTGAATTATATTTTACAAGATTTACAAGATTTTTGTGATTTTCAGTGGAAATGTGACAACGCATGTGAGTGATAGCGAATCGGTTCGGCTTGCCGGTTCACTGGTTTAAACAAAAACCGACCGGATCAAGCCGATTCTTACCGGTTCACATCGGTTCGAGAGGATGGCTGATTGGATACGCAACTCGAACTAGGTATGCCACCAGTTCCTGATTGGATCGGTCCAACCAGCCGGTCCAAGCCGGTTTTTAAAACTATGGTTCATCCTTTATTGAATAGAATGAGAGAATGGAAGATAGTTGTTTGCTCAAAGTATTTGGTCATAATTCAATCCTGCAAACTTATTTGAGAGTGGTTTATGATCCTTTTGAAGAGCTTTTTGTAGATCTTTTAAAGAGTAGTTTCAAAAGATTATTTGAAGATCGTATTGATGAAGATAATTTGAAGTACGTCTTTGAGGTTTTGTGAAAATTATTTCCAAGATGATTCATTGAAAAAGATATCAGATGTATTTTTTAGAAATTTGTGAAACTTGGCTGGAAGATTAGCAGTTTTTTCCTTTCAAAATGGCAATTCAAAGAAGTATGAGCAAAGAATATTTGATTTAGGAAGGATTGTTCGAAGAGTTAGGTCAAAAAAAAATCATTACAATATGAGAATGTTTCGACAACAATAGTTACCAACAATAGTTTTTTCTAAAAACAGTCAATGGGGTGCTAGCTCAATAGTAGGAGCTTGGCCTTGTAACCCCAAGGGATATGGTTAAAAATCTATCGGAGACAGTTGTAATATGGCCATTATGAGAGATTTTCCAAAATATATATTTGGAAGGATCATTATCTTAATGGTTAAGTAAATAACATGGTATAATGTTGGCACAAAGTCTCATTTGGCTTAGTGGTTGCAGGTGTTTTATGAAACCATGCGACCCATGTTCGAACCCGTTGGCGGATAGTTTTGAATTTTTTCGTTAATTAACGGACCAAAAATTTAAAACAAAAATTCACGTCCGGCCGGATTCGAACTTGGAACCATGTGGTGAATAGGTGCAAGGTCTAATCGCTGGGACAATAGGGCGCTTATGCCATGGTGTTCGAACATAAATATATGTAGGTTCGGATTATCCAGTGTTATGGAGGGTTGTTTCCCTTCTTTGAGAGGCATGAGTTGCTCTATAAATAGAGGCTTTATGCATGCAGGAAAACATACGAAATTCATTGTTTTTTCTTGCCATTATCCAATTCTAAATCATTTCTTCTCTACTCTAATGCACGAGAGTTAGTGAGGAAACTTTATTCTATACACTATTATTGATTGATAGGCTTGAAGTGTATGTACAAACCACTTCAAGGAATCCAAAGTATCCTATAGGGGATTTGCCAAGAACCCTGCTGCATCCAATATTCTAAGATTGTTGGGGGTGAATCGAACCTAAAGCTTAGTGTGATACAATGCTTTGGATCTTTTGCACAACAATCATCATCTAGTTCTTCTTTCAAGTATTGCAGAAGTTTCACAACATCTCCATCAAATCAAGGTTCTAACAATCTTTAGGTTCGATTCTGGTTTGTGAATAATGGTGGCAACACTGAAAGAGATGACATCTGACTTTGTGAAATTTGAGAAATTCGATGGCGGCAACTTCATCCGTTGGCAGAAAAAGATGCACTTACTACTCACAACTTTGAAAGTGGTATGTGTTTTGAACACTCCAAGACTAATAGATAAAGATGACGAGACAATTACTGAAACTCGCGAGAGATAGAAGTGGGATAATGATGACTACATATGCATGGGACACATCCTCAATGGCATGTATGACTCCTTGTTCGATGTTTATCAAAGCGAAAATTTTGCAAAAGAACTTTGGGACAAACTTGAAGCAAGATACATGAGTGAAGATGCAGCAAGTAAGAAGTTTCTTGTTTCTCGTTTTAATAATTATAAGATGGTTGATGGTAGATCTATTATAGAACAATTGCATGAAATAGAAAGAATTCTCAATAACTACAAACAACATAACATGCATATGGATGAAACCATTATTGTCTCCTCAATCATAGACAAACTCCCTCCTTCATGGAAAGACTTCAAAAGAAGTTTGAAGCATAGAAAAGATGATATCTCTCTTGAACAATTAGGTAATCACCTTAGTTTAGAAGAAGAGTATCGAAAACACGATGATACTAAAGACTAATTCACTCATGAGAAAGTGTATGTGGAGGAGGAAGGAAAGACTAACAAGTCTCACAAGGAAAGTGATCGAGATTGTGAAGAATCTCATGACTACAACAATGGGAATAACCAAAAGAAAAAGAAGAAGAAAGGGAGTTGTTTCCATTGTGGCAAACCGGGGCATTACAAGAGTGAAGTAGATTCTTGAAGAATGAAAAGAAAGAGAAGAACTCTAGTGCATCAAATGATTACCTTGAAGCATAGTATTCACTTTTGGGAAAAGTGATTATTCTCAAGAATATATGTAATGTATTTGATGAATTTATTTTATGTACCATTAGTTAACAAGTATGGGTCCATGTGTGTATTTGAGGGTGACATGTTTATCCTCTATAAAAGGGTATGATTGTAATAATAGATTTATGTGTAAAAACTTTATTGTAATATGTTTTATGTAATAGATAATGATATTATTAAGTTTTGTTTAGTGTTAAGTTTTATAATTTATTCTATGGAGACATATTAGTTTTAGAAGTGCTATGATAAGTCCTTATTTAATGTTTAATAATTAGAATTTATGATGCATGTATAATTTGTATGCTTATTAAGATGAAAATGCTAATTTTAATAGAGTTGACATAAATTCTAAAGTGTTAGAATTAATTTGTTAATTACTAATGTATATGGTTTACTTGATTAAACCACCTTGGTATTTAAAGATAGTTTTGATCTTCAAATATGTTTGTACTAGATGTTATGTACATTTAATGCATTCATTGCATGATATCTTAAATGAATTAAGATAACTAAAATAGAATTAGAACTCCATATTGAAATGAGTATTGCATGTTTTAATAGCAATAAAATAGAGTTACTTAGAAACTTGTTGTATGATATATATCAATCTGGTTAAAAACCAATGGTGTAAGTATACTTGCATTGTGATTGTCAACACAATCAAAGACATATATCCAAGTGGTTAATAAAAAATCAGTGGGACAAGTGGTCCAATTTTGTGATATTTATTCAATACTATCAAGAGTATATTAACTAAAGAATAGAAAAAATGTCATGGGACATTGGACTAAGACATAGCTATGTGAAGAAATTACATTTAAATTTTATAAGAGAAGGAAAGAAATCTTGCAATCCTTTGACGAGAGGATTGACAAGGGGTATGATGTTTTGAAACATTATTGGGGATGGAACTCAAGCCATATCTAATTGATCATCAATAGTAGAAACCCAACTCATACTTGAGTAAAATCAAGTCTTGAGTTCAATGGTGAAAGTGTACTATCAGAGTGATTGCACGTACTTGTTAATAGATACATCCCAAGGTTATAAAGTAGTTGGACCATAAGAATAAAAGGTGGAAGGTTGAGCTTTTTTCTCTTAATAAACATATAGCATATATTTGTTGAGATGCATATTATGGGTGCATTTCTGATATAGTCTACCCATATGAGAATGAAGTGTGGCCGCTTCATATAGTTAAAGGGTTTGACTCTAGTAGTTCTCATGAAAAGGGTATATGACACAAAGCCTTACTAAATGTGTTATCTTCATAATTCAATCAATGATATCGAGATTTCATGTGTGAGTTATGCACACTTGTTCTAATGAATAGTTGGTTCAAAGCTTGTCTACCATTCTATTTCGGGATGAGTGAAACCATAGCTCATTAAGTGAAGGTTCAAGTCGCGAGCTACCTTTATCTGAAACTATGAGATTTCTAAAATAATGGATTTAGATCTATTTTGAAAAATGGTGGGGGATTGTGAGAGATTTTCCAAAATATATATTTGGAAGGATCATTATCTTAACGATTAAGTAAATAACACGGTATAACGTTGGCACAAAGTCTTGTTTGGCTTAGTGGTTGCAGGTGCTTCATGAAACCATGTGACCCGTGTTTGAACCCGCTGGCGGATAGTTTTGAATTTTTTCATTAATTAACAGACCAAAAATTTAAAATGAAAATTCGCATCCGGCCGGATTCAAACTTGGCACCATGTGATGAATAGGTGCCTGGCCTAACTGCTGGGACAACAAGACGCTTGTGCCATGGTGTTCGAACATAAATATATGTAGGTTCGGATTAACCAGTGTTATGGAGAGTTGTTTCCCTTCTTTGAGAGGCATGAGTTGCTCTATAAATAGAGGCTTTATGCATGCAGGAAAACATACGAAATTCATTGTTTTTTCTTGCCATTATCCAATTCTAAATTATTTTTTCTCTTCTCTAGTGCACGAGAGTTAGTGAGAAAATTTTATTCTGTAAACTATTATTGATTGATAGGCTTAAAGTGTGTGTGCAAACCACTTTAAGGAATCCAAAGTATCTTGAAGGGAATTCGCTAAGAACCCTGTTGCATCCAATATTCTAAGATTAGTGGGGGCGAATCGAACCTAAAGCTTAGTGTGATACAATGCTTTGGATCTTTTGTGCAACAATCATCATCTAGTTCTTCTTTCAAGTGTTGCAGAAATTTCACACCATCTCCATCAAGTCAAGGTTCTAACAACCATTAGTGTCACTGAAATAATAATATATTCCCGTCCCCTTTAAAAAAAAATAGTCTTTAAACATATGTCATGTGTAATAGTCTTGGCAACTCTTTGGAGAATTTGGAAGTCTAGGAATAATATGTTATGGGACAACATCGCACCATTAGTGTAACATTCGAATTTTTAAGAAAAAATTATTTTACCGATAAAATCCTGAATACTTGAAGATTAGTCATCGAGATTGATCACCTCAATGATTTACTGAGAGTACGAGGAACTATTTTGAGCTTATTTTGAATAATTTATTTATTATAAATAATTATTATTCATGATGTCAATTCAAATTAATAGACAGCGTAGACGTATGTTGCTTTTAAGGTGAATTCATCAATTAAACTTTATATAAGTTTTCTGTTTGACGCGGTAACGCGTATTTTTGTTGACTAAGAAAATGATTGAATTAAATCAAGATAAAATTAAATTTAAGAATTAATATTTTATATTAATTCATGGTTCAAAAATCGTCGAAAAATTCTAACGAAGTTTCGTCGCGTTTTGAATCACCGGATAATTTTTATCCGCGAATAAATTAAAGGATTATTTTTATTCTAAACGAACCCCGATTTCGATGAAAATCGAATCGTGACTTGTTGTGATTATTTTTGAGTGTTTTATATTTTTTTTAATATTTATGATAATTTATTTTCACGCGGTGAATTAATTTCTCGGTAAATTAATTTTCGCGAATTTATCGGTAACGTGGTTACTCGACACCGTGTTTTTAATACTCTTAAGACTCTAGGATTAAAGGGTAATCATGAGAGATGAGAGATTAAATGGGTTAGACTAATTGATAGGATTACCATCTTACTTTAGTGAGAGGTGTCACTTTTTTGGTGATTAACTTTTATTACTTTTTCTAAATCATTCCTAGCCTAGTATTTTCTTAAGTTAATATTTTTTTTAATGACCCCCTTTTATTTGGGCTGAGCAACGACCTTCCCCACTCTCTACCCTTCTTTTATTTCTTCTTCTTCTTCATCCTTGAGAGAGAAAGTGTAACACCCCGACTAATTTAATTATTTGGCTTTATTAGTTTAAGCATTTTATATGTTTTAAATTAATAGTTGAGTAATTAGGTTGGGTGGTATTTATAAAAAAAAGGGGGAGTAGATAGTAGTGGTATAGTGTAAATTGAGATAAAAGGAAGGGAAAAGGGTCAACACCTAATTTCTCACTCTCCCTCTTACTCTCTCTCACGATCTCTCAGCCCTCACTTTTACTCTCTCACTCAACTTTCTCAGCACAAAGAAAAGAAGAGAAGAGGAAGACAAGAAGAGGAGAAGAAAGGAGGAAGAAAGGGGGTGCTAGGGTTCGAATTTTTTGGGAAACAAGGAGGAAAACTTGTGGGTTCATCATCTCTTGCAAGAAGGTGGAACATTGGAGCTGATTTTTGGGGCATTTCACCAAGCTTGAAGGTGCCCTAGCTTGGAGGAGAGGGAGGCACGAATTGGAGAAGGAGGAATCCAAGATTTTCAACCTCCATAGCTTCTCTTCTTGAAGCTCATTGGTGAGTTATTCTCACTTAGAGGTTGGGTAACCCATAAGACCCACCACTTAGGGTCTTTCCTTTTGATCTCACTTGTGTATTTTCTTGATTTCTGAGTTGGAAATGGTTGAAATGCATGAATGGGTTTGGGTAGAAATGAATGTGCTTAAGTTGATGCATTAATGTTTTATGATATGTTGAAGCATGATGGATTGTGTTTTTATGTGTCTTATGTTGCTCTTAATCTTGTATAGCAGTCACATGCTTGATTTTGAGTACCAATTTGGTTTGAAATTGGTTCGGATTGAAGAAAAAGTGAGTTGGAAGTTGGAACCATGCTGAAAAACGCGTTTCTGCATAATTCTGCAGGATTGCGCGTGGCGCGCCTCATAGGTGCGCGCGACGCGCATCAAAACAGAACCAAAATGGAAAAATGCGCGTGACGCCCTTACGGATGCGCGCCGCGCGCACAGAAACAGCATCTGCAGCGCAGAAATGCGCGTGACACGCACCCGGGCGCGCACGGCGCGCATTCTACAGAATGTCAACTTCGAGGATTTTATTAAAATATCAAACGGAGTCAGAATTGGGTAAATGACCACTTGTTGGAAAGCTTAGGATGTCTAGTTTCTAAATATAATTTTTATTTTAGAAAATAACCACCCAATTAGTGCAGTTTTAAGCGACAAGCTACCAGGTTCAGAAAGTTGAACATTAACTTTCCCCCAATTTGTAACCTATGTTTCTCCTTCAATACTTAATGAAAAATAGAGAACTATATGTCCAAATTGAAGAGAAATGTGTCTAGTTTCCAATGGCACAAGAATTATTTCAAGATAAGCCCTGTACTGAAGTTGTGAATTATGCACGACGCTCTTGGCGTAGCGTGGCCGCTTTACAGAAATGTGTACTTTAGCATTTTAAGGGCCTTTAAAGCCATGAATACTCAAGTTGAGTGTTCTAAAACATAGAAGATAGAAGGGACATCCTAAGATACCCTTAGATAAGTTATTAGTGCATTTATTGTTTGAATGCTTAGAGAAAGAAATTAGAACTGTTGGATTCGTAGGGGTTCTAATGAGAGAAACGAAGTGCGGTGCGTGTACCACCGTGAGGTAACGATAAGTCCCATGTTTACCTTAGTGTAGCGAGCGGTGTGCCATGTTACCAAAACGATAAGTCCCGTTACTCAGAGGATTGTAAGTCTGAGCGGTGTTCCACTGTGAGGTAACGATAAGTTCCATTGCTTACCTTAGTGTAGCGAGCGGTATACCACCTGTTACTAAACGATAAGTCCCTATTCACGAGTAATCCTAGTTGTATGTTTAGTCGTGTCACTATAATATTCGGATAGTAATGTTATTATGATTTTGGCAAGCGTTTGTGAGGGGTCAGAGGATGACTCACTGAGATTATTTTAATCTCACCCCTTTTCTCTTTTATTTCAGATAAGCAGGTACCGGCAAAGGAGAGATAATGATTCTAGGAGCTTTAAATCTCTAGTTTATATTAGATGTGCATTGTACTTGTCCCTTTTGTTGTTGAGGCAAAAATTGACATTGTATTTTGTAATTTCCCAAGCCTTGGACTTGGATGAAGTTGTAAACTTTATTTAATAGACTTATGGCATAGTTTGTGTTTGGACTTGTAATTTTACAATTCAAGTTTAAATTATTTTGTGTAATTCATGTGCTTTAATGTAAATTGTCTTACTTCAATTATTATGGAAGTACGGGCGTTACAGAAAGCTTGAAGAACACCTCTATGGCTTCCATGTTTCACCATTTTTGAGCTTGTTTTCACTTCCATCTTCTCATCCTTCTTACAACTAGTTTCTTCTTCATCTTCCTACCACCTATTCCCTCATCCAAGTGAGTTTGAAAATCAATTTTTCTCTCCTCTTGTTCAGCCCCAAAACTGTGGAGTGTGTGTGTGTAGGAGATGTTTCCTTGCTTTTGTTCTTGTTTTAATGCTTAGTTATTGCTTGATGATGATCAATGGAGGAGATGAGCACTTCATCCCCCAATTTCTTGGAACCCTAGGCGCTAACCTAAGGGGAAAAGAGGGGTTTGTGTGATCCTCATTTGAATCACTTCAATTAGTTGATGATTCTTACTCATTAGATGTTATTGTTGCTACTTTAGTTACTAGTTTTGATTTAAAACTTGGATTGAGTAATATTTCATGAAACCCTTGATTCTTGAAGTTGGGATTAACCATGAATTAGGCTTGTGTTTTGGAAACTATTTGTTGTTTTGTGGAAGGAATTTTATATGAAATGGTGTTGTTAAATTAGTTAGTAAGTTGGCAAATTTTTTTGGAAAAAAAGGTGTGTTGGCCGCGAGCTATACAAGGCTTGAGGGGCAAAATTTTTTGTGTTCTTAGCATTTAATTTAGTTGTTGTGATTGTTGTATAAGTTTTAAAAAAATTATGGAAGTGGTAGGATTGAATTTGGAGTTGTTTTGGATTTTTAGGCAATGAAACACTTAAGGTAAATTGGGTTCTTTGAGACCCAAGAAACCAAGTGGAGCCTTGACTTAAGTGTATGAGAAAAGAGTTGAAAAATGATGATGTTTTATGTCTTAGGTTTTCGACAAAATGATTTCTTAGTCTTTAGAATTTGATTCTTTAATTAGTTATGAATTTTCAATGTGTAGGTAATTTATTAAAAACTAGTATTTTAAATTATGTTTCTAAGTGTAAGTGATTTGGTTAGTTAAGAGGTTTAGGTTTTGGGAACCTAGGAATTAGAATTAAGTCTAGGCCTGGGGGGGTTATTTTGAGTGGCCTAGGATTATACTAAGTTTTTTTGTGGTGCTAGGACCTGTGAAACCTGAGTTTGTGCCGCGTGAGACCGAGACGAGTGTTGGTTCGAGACTTGGCAACTTCGGTAAGGGCAAATTTTAGACATTGATAGGATTTAATTTTATTTCGTAAAGCGAAGAAGTCTGAGAACCTTAGGGTCCGAAGTGAGGGTCTGTACCCTTTCGTTTTATTGTCGGATATTATACTGAATTGTTTCGTGGGCTTGATAAAAAGTGGTTGACGACTGCCCCCAACCCCCCACACTTGTTTGTTTTCCTCTTTGTTAACTCCACTGAGTTGCAGAGGGATGGATTGTGTTCTTGAGTGTTTGCGATATGATTTGATTGGATTGATTGGCTATGTATTGTTGGACTGAGCTATATTACGGTGATTTCTCTGAGTGAATATTTATTTGATATGAGATTGAATATTTATTTTAGTATGCTTCTTTGAATTATCATATGAGTTGTTCTATTCATTGGGGTTGTGGAAGTTTTGGGTCATGACGTTTGTGAGCTTTGAGCCGATTAACCTAGGGTGTTGGGATCCCCTAAAAAGCTACGGCCGGTTTTTCGGTAGAGATAGCTAGGCGTCGTAACGTCAAGGAACCTGAGCTGAATGTCCTAGGGTGAGAGGAGAGCCCAAGGCTATGGCTGGTATTCAGTGGATGGATCGGCGTTACTTTCCGAAAAATTGTAGAGAGTGTCTTGAGTTGCATTATGGGGCATTTATGCATATTGTTGTCTCTTGAATTATGTTTGTTGTTTTTATGCTCATTTGAGAAGTTGACCCTTACTCGTGGTTCTTTCAATCAATGATTATAACCCAAATCATGAAGACTGCACGAGCGTTCAAGGTTGCAGACAAGGATAGCTGAGGGTAGTCTTACCCGTCTATCTGTCAGGGTATCTGTGGTAACTTACTAGGAGTTTAGTAAGGGATGTAGCGTGTCGACTAGCTATAGGATATTTGTAGTTCATTTCAATGTTGTAATAAATGCTTATTGTTTCAAGACTTGAATTGTGTTATGTGTATGTTTTAAATAAATTTCCTGGTATGGTTTTGTGAGTTGGACATGGTATTTTATTTATTCACTGCCTTCGAAAATGCTGCAATACTCTGATTGCCAATTTCTTAAAAGAAGCTGAAAAGAAAAAAAAATTAGACTCACATTTTTTAAAGCCATGCAGCAGCGTGTTCCATTTTCGAAAGTATTTGAAATGCCGAGAGTAATATCTAGTTTAGTAAAGCTCCAGAAACGGAGTGTTACAATTAGCTTCTGAAATTTGCTATCATGTTGTTCATACATTGTTGGATTGACAATAGGCTTGTGAACTTAAAAATGCGTAGTAGCAACATGCTCTTCAAGAGTTTCCTATGGTATGGAGTAAACCTCCACTAAATTTCATGAAGTGTAATGTGGATGCATCCTTCAATATAGGTTCAAATTGTACTGGTCTTGGAATGTGTTTGAGGAATGATTCTGGTGAATTTGTGGCAGTGGTAGTGAAGCCATATCTAGATGTGAAAGAAGGGGAAGCTGAACGTGAACACAAGAAGGGGGGTTGAATTGTGTTAAAAACTTTTCGCAAACTTTAAGTTAGAAACACTTTAGAACACACGTTTTTCAAAACCGTTTGTTTACCGGATGCTGGGAATAATCGGACGCTGGAAAAATCAGTTTGATAAAACTTGTTTTTAACACAGCAAGATAGAAATAAATAGAAAGCAGTAAAGCAGGAGACACAGAAATTTATACTAGTTCACTACCAAACTGGTAGCTACGTCTAGTCCCTTCGTTCATGAAGGATTTTCCACTATAATCAATCTGATTACAATTTCCTCAAGAGTATTCTACTGTCACAACTTGACAATACTCTCAACTTCTCAAAACGACTCACTGATCGTGCCTTTGAGGATACTGACCTTAACTAGGCCAAAACAAACTTTTACAAGTGAGTTGAAATCTGATTAAAAATAACTCTCACAGAGAGGATAAAAGATTAAGCTCAACTATAGAAAAACTTTCTTAAAGAAAGAGTCGGACGCCGAGTTCGATTCTTGTAGTCCAGAGACTTAGCACGAGACTTGGTTGCTCACACGAAGCGATGCTTGTTCTCGATAAATGAGGTAATATTTCAGCGAATATCGCAAGCTTTTTCACAAGTATGTTCGTTACTTCTTCAATGGATACCATGAGGTATATATAGGAGTTCCAAGGATATTACCGTTCACGGTAAAAATGGCTCCTTTCCATTGAGTGAGGTAAATTCAAAGCTGTCTCTTTCTTGCTTTGCGAGAGAATATCCCGATGGTACATATTACCGCTTTCGTACTACCTTGTTTTTCACAATTGCTTATGCGATTTTGTCTTGTAGCTAAAGGTGTCACCTTTGATACCTCATACAACAATTTTAGCGCTCAGAATCAATTTCGAAATCCGTTCCAGAAACTTCTGAGAGGAAGAGCAGCAACGTGACTAACACGTGATTTGAAATGAAGTTGACGCCGCTCGAGAATCGGAAGTTCGGACGCTCGTAGCAATTGGATAAGCATAGTGCGTAAAGAGGAAATTCCAGACGCTCACAAGGATGAGCTGGATGCTGACACATAGAATGAATCCTTCTCTTGAGAATTACTTTCTTCTTGCTTGAGTGGCTTAAAATATATGTATTATTAGTATCTGCACATTTCAAAAAATGTTAGAACATAAATTGTTCTCTTGTGAATACTTTGTTATCATCAAAATTAATGAGGGTCTAAACTTCTCAATCGTTTAGGTTCCAACAATATCCCCTTTTTGATGATGATAAATATTTAAGGTTGATGAACAATTTAGTTTCAAAAAGACATTAAGGGTCCCCCCCTGAATTTAACAGTTTAGATATATATGAACAATTCAGGTATTAAGGCAATTGTTGGTAAACAAATTCATTTAAGTGATTACAAAAAATCCGTAAATGTATCAGAGCATGTATTTAATAAAGTGAGATCGGATGCTGATTATATACCAAATAGATTGATTTAATCAAATACATTTCATTGTACCGAAAATTTATTAAACATTATCATAGCACTAGATCAATGAATATTAGCGCACGAAAATGCTATGTATGAAATGATATGCATGATACTTTAGTTCCAGTGTATCCATCGGATGGTGGATAATCGGATTCTCACATGTTCAATATACCTGTCTTTCGTTTTCATCATACCTTTCTTTTACTCCCCCTTTTGTCATCAGACAAAAAGAGTGTAAAAACACATCATAGTCAAAATAAGACTTAGAAAAATTTGAACAAAAAGGCAGATAATTAGATCAAACATATTTATATATATATAATTGTATCAACCAAATAGATTTTATATCACACACAAGAAAAAAATCAAGGGTTTTGAGGAGGTGCAGGTGGGATATTGAGACGTTCATAGAGTAGCTTCAGTGCAGTCTCCGGTGAGTAACCTTCAAGTTTGTAGCCTTCATTTCTTCAAATTTGCTTTGGGAATGGTGACCATCTCAAGCTGCAGTAGAAGTAGAAGGTCCACTTTCTGCAGATCTGCACTTCATCTTACGATGGTCTGCTAGCACCCAGTTGGATAACTTTAGTCTCAAATCCTTCTTCCTTTGAGCTCTTAAGAAGAATGCATCATTTGGTATAACCCATTTGATGAAATTTCCGAGTCTTCTGAGCTCTGATTCTGTCTGAATCTTCCATTGATGCTTCACATCCTCTGGATATAGCAAATTCATGAAGATGGTTTCTCTATGAAGGACAACATCAGCTGTGTAAGAGTCAAACCTATTCCCAGCGTCTTCTCCCCATAAATTTCTGATAAAGACACTCAATGCTTCACAGGTGAAGGAGAGTGCTTCATTTTCTACTAGGTAAATTCTTCTCAGATTTTCCCTGTCATATTCTTCTAGCACTAGGGGGTCGAGGCATGGTAATATGGCTTTGGCTTTCCACGATTCAGACCATTGACTCCACGTAAACCCAATGTCGAAGTGCTTGGTCACAAAGACCCATTGTTCATAAATCTTCATGCAATCCAAAGTGCGATTCTTGAACATCCGAACATGTCATCGAAGTACACTGCTCGAGATTGATGTCGATAACTCTGGCGGATTGTCCCAACAGTTGAAATAGTGGCCTTTTCAAAGATTGCGGCGGTTTGAGGAGCCGTTCTCCATTCATCTTTCTTGAGAGAAGTCGGGTAATACCTTCGGCATGATCCTCGAGATCTTGGCAATCGGAAGTCTGAGGAATTCCTTAAGACTGCATTTGCGTGTGCCTTCGATACTCCTTTGGCAGATCCTGTTGAAAGGCTGCTTGCCCGGAGCACGTTCCTTCCTTTTCCCAGAGATAGACCAAGGTAGCCACCTTTGTCTATCCGGTACTATCTTAACATATACAGATGATGGGTCTCGATATTGACTTATGACTTCAAGCCTTTTCTGCTCAAGACAATGTGCCATGAAGGCAGCTTCTTCATCTGTGATCCACCTTCCACATTCTTCCAATGTGAGCGGTTCAGACTGTGGTAGGGATCTAGGAAGATCAGCGAGAGAAGGAATTGCTCGCTCGGATCTTTGGTCTCAACCTTCCTTTGAAAGACATTTGGATGTGGTCTTCCCATCCTGGAAGGTTGCACTTATTGGGCGGCAATTTCCAATCTGGCGACTCAGAGGTGAAGGTTTTTAAATGCCAGGTGGAGGGGCGGTTGTAGATCTTTGTTATATATCTCATACTTGACAAACCGTGGTTTGTATGAGATATGTTTCTTTCCACCGATGTCTGTGGGTTTAATGGTAAGGGTAAGTAAGGTGGGAGTGGCTTTGGTGATTTTGTAGGCTTTTGGTGAGTAGGGTTTGAAGGGATTAATGGGAGGTGTTTTGAAAAGGAGGTCGAAAGGATGAGAATGAAGCTTGGAAATGTATGAAGTGAGTGAAGTGTTTGGGGAAATTTGTGGTAGGTTAAGGTTAAGTGTAGTGGATGATGGTTGGGTAAGTTGTTTAGAAACTATGGAGGTTTTCTGTATACGGGTTTGAGTGTTTGGTGGTTGTGCAATGGATATTGGTGGAGCAGGAATAGTATCAGATGTAAAAACAGATACAGATTCATCAGGGGAATTCAGTACCTTTGGTTCAGGTTCAGATTGCCTGACCAATCTCTTTAGCTTCTGCAGAGGCGATTGTTGGAGGCGGATCTTGAATATCCTTCTTACATTGACCGGATCTTTGAGACTTGCTTCTCGACCGGCTTGCTCCTTTTTCTCAGAACCTGACTGATGGGAACTCTGTCCTCATCTTCTGGTTCTTCAACAGTAGGTGCCGGAGCCACCTTCTGTTTTGTTCTTCTGGTCTTTCGTGAAGGAGACTCAGCAGGTCTTTTCACACCAGACTTTGAGCTTCTGGTGGTTTTCTTTTCAGCTTCCTCTTCCTGTTGCTCAACTTTCACCTTCTTGATCATGGACCCAGTGAGCAATTTCATTCTTACCAGGCTGTTGACTCCAAAAGTGTCAGGAATCACAATATTATCAGCACCAAAATACTTTGCCTTCTCTTGATCTGGTAAAGCAGTCAGCTTATTTATGACCAGATTCTTGATCATCATTTTGGTGAGCAGGACACCATAAGGAATGAACTTGTAGGTGTTCTTCTTGTCAGCAACACCTTTTCTCGAGTTAACCAGTGCATTAAGCAGGTTGTTGTAAATCAACCTTGGCAGGTTTACCTTGTTTCCAGCCATGAAGTGTCTCATGATGAATTTCTGTCGTAGTTGACAATGTCACTGGAGCCAGCCTTCAACAAGACGCTCTTGGTGATTATCTTATGAAGAACTCGAGATGACTTTTGATTCTTGGCGATGGAGTGTTTCACCAGATTCTTTCACCGCTGTAGTTCTCAAACAGATCATCATTGACCTTCTCAATCCCATGAATGCGTCAGCCCATTCTGAATAGAAGACGATGCCTTCACACGGACACCCAGTAACTTCAGAAATATTTTTGATGGTAAAAACAAACTTGAATCCTTTCACTGTTCCTTCAAAGATGCCACCTTTGTGTAACCGAACATTACCCCAAAATTCTTTAATCGCAGTCACCAGAACCTCAACCGGGTTCCAGAAGAAATATTGTTCCCAGCCCATTGCCTTGAACCCATTGTAGAAGTCGAAGCCATAGAGCTTGAAGTTTTCCAAATCAACTCGATTTTCTAACAAGACTTTTCCTTCAGTCATGTTGTCGTAGATAGCTGTATATTCAGAAGTTGTTACTCCGGCCATGATTGCAGTTGAGAGATGGAGGTGATGGAGGTTTTAGGGTTTAAACACACACACACACAGAGATAGAGAGAAAAAGAGAACGAGTACAGTTTTGCAGAAAACACAGAGTGGAGCGAAAAATGTGGAGTAGTGGGAAAGTTAAAGGAGAATGGTACAGTTATTTTTCAAAATATCGCTTCGTATTCTCTTATAAAAATAAATCAAAAAGAAAAGAAAATAAAGATTCGCTTTTTCATTAAATGCGGACGCCAAAATAAAAGTAAAAGATTTTATTGAAAACGTAAATAATCATGACTCAGTAGATATGATGAGACGCTTGAATCCTTAACACGTGTGACACGTGTGGGTGTGCTCAGGGCCTTGCAACCGACTTACCGATGATGAGTCCTGATGCATCTGACAGATGCTTATGCCCATACATGCTTATGTCATGTCAGATGCTGAGATTTAGTTTGTCATCAGACGCTGAGATTAATCATTCTTCTATAAGATGAAAGTTTAAATTTCTTCTTATAAAATTGAATCTATCTTGACAAGGGTTTTGTAAATATGTCACCACCGATGATCGTGTCTACAAATTTTATTTCTAAAATACCCTTCCAACATAGTCTCTTATAAAATGATGCTTAATCTCAATGTGCTTTGCTCTAGAATGCAATATAGGATTTTTAGTAAGACATATGGCGGATGTATTATCACGTAAGATAGGAATGTTACTCTCTTTTATCAAGTAGTCTTCAAGTTGATACTTCACCCACGTAAGTTGAGAAGCGCAACTTCTTCACGAGATGTATTCAACCTGCTGTTGAGAGTGCTATTGTGCTTTGCCTTTGCTTGACCAAGACACAAGATTAGCTCCAAGAAAGCGCGGCCTCCACTTGTGCTTTTTCTTTCAATTCGATCTCCAGCAAAGTCAGCATCACAGAAACCTACTAATTTGTAATCTTTTGATTTCTTATAAAGCAAACCAAGATTAGTAGTTCCTTGCAAATATCTAAATATTCTTTTAACAGCACTTAGGTGTGATTCTCTAGGATCTGATTGAAACCTAGCACACAAGCACGAACATAATATCAGGTCTTGAAGCCGTAAGATAAAGTAGAGATCCAATCATACCTCTGTATAGTTTCTGATCTACTTTACGAGCAATTTCATCTTTACTAAGAGTGCAGTAGGATGCATAGGTGTACACATAGGCTTGCACTCCAAAGATCTTGAATTTCTTCAATAATTCTTTGATGTATTTGCTTTGATGAATATAAATACCATCACTGCATTGCTTGATTTGTATTCCAAGGAAGAACTTTAATTCTCCCATCATGCTCATCTCAAATTCAGGCTGCATAAGCTTAGAAAATTCTTTGCAAAGGCTTTCATTAGTGGCTCCAAAAATAATATCATCAACATATATTTGAACAAGTATGAAATGCTTGTTTGAGGTTTTTCTGAAAAGAGTAGTGTCAACTAAACCTCTTGTAAATCTATTTTCCATTAAAAAGGAACTTAGTCTATCATACCATGCTCTGGGAGCTTGTTTAAGACCATATAGTGTCTTTTTAAGTTTAAAAACATGTTCTGGAAATTCAATATCTTCAAAGCCAGGAGGTTGTTTAACATAAACTTCCTCAGTTATAAAACCATTTAGAAAAGCACTTTTCACATCCATTTGATATAAAGTTATCTCATGATGTGCTGCAAATGAAAGTAAAATGTGAATAGCTTCTAATCTTGCAACAGGTGCAAAAGTTTCAGTGAAATCAATACCTTCTTCTTGTGAGTAGCCTTGAGCAACTAACCTTGCTTTATTTCTCACAACTTTACCGTCTTCATCAAGCTTATTTCTAAATACCCATTTAGTACCAATAGCTTGCTTATCTTCTGGTAAAGTGACTAGCTTCCATACGTCATTCCTTTGGAATTGATTTAATTCATCTTGCATTGCTAGAATCCACCCTTCATCTTCCAAGGCTTGATCAATCGTCTTAGGTTCCATCTCAGAGAGAAGTGCAAAGTCAGCATGCTCCTTGAAGGAGGATCTGGTTCGTACTTTGTCACCCGGTTCTCCTATGATTTGATCTTTTGGATGATTGGTCTTGTACTTCCAGCTTTTTCTTGCTTCAGCTTCCGCTTGATTAGAATTCTTCGTCTTGTCACCACCGGATGATGAAGATGTATATTCACCGTCTGGCTTGTCACCGAGGTTTAAATCTGAAAATAACTCATCTAGCTCTGACATTGCGATTAATCGGGCTTCTTATCATCAAACTTGACATGAATGGACTCTTCAACTGTCAAAGTTTCTTTGTTGTATACTCTAAAAGCTTTAGATCTTTCAGAATATCCCAAAACGATTCCTTTGTCAGCCTTGGAATCAAACTTACCAAGCTAATCTTTAGTATTCAAGATATAACAAATACAACCAAAAGGATGAAAGTAAGAAATGTTTGGTTTTCTTCCTTTCCACAATTCATAAGGAGTCTTATTTAAAATAGGTCTTATATAAATTCTATTTTGAATATAACACGCTATGTTTACTGCTTCTGCCCAAAAATGTTTTGCAATATCAGCTTCATTGATCATGGTCCTGGCCATTTCCTGGAGGGACCTATTTTTCCTTTCTACAACACCATTTTGTTGAGGTGTTCTAGGAGAGGAGAAATTGTGGGAGATGCCATTTTCTTCACAAAATTTTTGAAAGTTCTCATTTTCAAATTATCCCCCATGATCACTTCTAATAGAAGAAATACAAATGTCTTTTTCATTTTGAACTGATTTGCAGAAAACAGTAAATACTTTAAAAGACTCATCCTTGTGGGCAAGGAATTTAACCCATGTCCATCTAGTAAAATCATCAACAATGACTAAACCATATTTCTTTCCAGTTAAAGAGGCTGTCCTTGTGGGACCAAAAAGATCAAGATGTAAAAGTTCAAGTGGTCTAGAAGTTGAAACAACATTTTTTAAATGAAAGGAAGTTTTAACTTGTTTTCCTTTTTGACAAGCTTCACAAAGGGCATCAGATTTGTACTTAAGATTTGGTAAGCCTTTAACAAGATTGTGCTTGTTTAATTTTGAGATTAACCTCAAGTTGGCATGACCTAATCTTTTGTGCCAAATCCATTGCTCATCTTCAACAGATATAAGACACTTGACATCTTGTTTTTCAAGTTCAGAAAGATCAACTTTATAAACATTTTGTTTCCTCTTTGCTGTAAAGAATATAGATCCATCATTTTTGCTTTTTACTAAACATCCAGTTTCTGTAAAGATGACTTCATAACCATTGTCACATAATTGACTTATGCTCAATAGATTATGTTTCAGTCCTTCAACATATAAAACATTATCAATAGAAGGAAGAGAGCCTTTACCTATGCGACCAATTCCAACTATTTTACCTTTCTGGTTTCCTCCGAAACCAACGAATCCAGCTTCTCTAGGTCTTAGTTATTGGAACATATGCTTTTCTTCCGTCATGTGACGCGAGCATCCACTGTCTAAGTACCAAGACTGGTGTGTTGACTTTGTTGCTAAGCATGTCTGCAACATAGACTATTTTATCTTTAGGTACCCATATCTTTTTGGGTCCTTTCTTGTTAGTTCTTGAAGGAGGCTTATCCTTCTTAGTTTTAGAAACATTACATGCACTTTTCAAATGACCAGATTTATTACAGTAAGTACAATGTAAGCATTTGCTATGACTATGGGATTTATCAGATGCTGAATTATTTTCCAAAAGGGTTTCATCTGATATATACCCAAGACCATGAGTTGTCGTTTTACTGACACCCCAGATCATTGAAGCTTGCTTGCTACGAGTTACACTCTCTGCAAGAAACTTTTGAAATGCTTGTTCATAGTCATTTGATTTGCAGTTAGGATTGCCTGTAACTACAGAACTCTTAGCTTGAGAGCTCTCAGCTTCTGGTTGCTTGTTAGCTTCCAGACGCTGGTTATCAACCAGACGCTGATTTTCAGTTTTCAGCTTCTGGTTCTCTTCATTGAGTATAGAGTTTTCATTACGTAAAGAATGAAAATCTTGTGATAGTTTTAAAAATTTCTTTTTCAAATTCTTATACTCAGTAGAGAGAGTGGCAGAATCCTTAAGAAGATCATCAAAAGCAAGTTGAAGTTCAGAGTAGGAATTATATACTATTACCTCTTCAACTTCTTCTTCTGAGTCAATGTCAGTGTCTGCCATGAGGGCAATGAGAGCTTCTTCTTTATCTTCCTCAGAGGAGGATAAGTCAAGATCTTCCCATGTTGCCATGAGACCTTTCTTCTTTTTCTTGAAGGAGCTTCTTGTGGGCTTTTCTTTAAGATTAGGACACTCGGATTTGAAATGTCCAGGCTTCTTACATTCATAGCAAATGACTTGGGCTTTGTCCTTGTCTTTGCTCTCCTTCTTGTCCTTTGAATCTTTCTTCTGAAACTTCCTTCTAAAGTTTCTTTTCTTCCCCATTCTCTGGATCTTCTTAGATATGAATGCTAGCTCATCGTCTGATCCATCAGAATCTCAGTCTGAAGCTTCATCATCTGATTCTTCTTCTTCAGCCTGAAAAGCTTTAGAAGTACTAGGTTTATGTTGATTAACTTTTAAAGCAATAGACTTACTCTTCTTGGTAGGTTCTTCTTCATTTAGCTCAAGTTCATGAGCTTTCAAAGAACTCATAAGATCTTCAAGCCGAAGAACATTTGGATCTTTTGCTTCTTGAATAGCAGTGACTTTGGGTCTCCACTGCTTAGTCAAGCTTCTCAAGATCTTTCTCACATGATCAGGTGTAGTATAACTTTTTCCAAGGGCCTGCAACCCATGAACAAGTGTTTGGAACCTTCCAAACATAGTTTCAATGTTCTCTCCATCTTCCATTACGAATAGCTCATCTTGGCGTACCATCATGCTAGCTTTTGTTTCTCTTACTTGGCGTAACCCTCATAAGATAACACAAGAGAATCCCAGATTTCTTTGGCGATATCAAACTTACCACATTTATCATATTCTCTTTCTGTCATAGCACGGATGAGAATAAATCACCTACGATTGGTTTGATATCTCTTTTACGATCATCGCACCAGTTTTCCTAGGTATTGCAACACCAAGGGCATTAGCGGGAAGAATGTATCCGCTTTCAACTATATCCCACAAATCAAGACTTTGTGCCTCAAGGAATGCTTTCATCTTATCTTTCCAGTAATCAAATTTTTCTCCATTGAATAGAGGAGGACGGTTCATATGACCACCTTCAGTAGACATGTTCACAATATAGGATCTTTTCTTTTGACACTGTTAAGTGCTCAACCAAGAGGCCGAGCTCTGATACCAACTGAACGTGAACACAAGAAGGAGGGGTTGAATTGTGTTCAAAAACTTTTCGCAAACTTTAAGTTAGAAACACTTTAGAACACACGTTTTTCAAAACCGTTTGTTTACCGGATGCTGTGAATAATCGGACGCTGGAAAAAGCAGTTTGATAAAACTTGTTTTTAACACAAAGAAGATAGAAATGAATAGAAAGCGATAAAGCGGGAGATACTGAAATTTATACTAGTTCACTACCAAACCGTAGCTACGTCTAGTCCGCCGTTCTGAAGGATTTTCCACTATAATCAATCGATTACAATTTCCTCAAGAGTATTCTCTTTGTCACAACTTGACAATACTCTCAACTTCTCAAAGCGACTCGATGCTGATCGAGCCTTTGAGGATACTGACCTTAACTAGGCCAAAACAAACTTTTACAAGTGAGTTGAAATCTGATTAAAAATAACTCTCACGAGAGAGGATAAAAGATTAAGCTCAACTATAGAAAAACTTTCTTAAAGAAAGGTCTGACCAGAGTTCAGTTCTTGTAGTCCAGAGACTTAGCACGAGACTTGGTTGCTCACAGAAGCAGTGCTTGTTCTCAGTAAATGAGGTAATATTTCAGCAGAATATCAGCAAGCTTTTTCACAGTATGTTCGTTACTTCTTCAATGGATACCATGAGGTATATATAGGAGTTCCAAGGATATTACCGTTACGGTAAAAAATGGCTCCTTTCCATTGAGTGAGGTAAATTCAAAACGCTGTCTCTTTCTTGCTTTGCAGAGAATATCCCAGTAGTACATATTACCGTTTTCGTACTACCTTGCTTTTCACAATTGCTTGTACGATTTTGTCTTGTAGCTAAAGGTGTCACCTTTGATACCTCGTACAACAATTTTAGCGCTCAGAATCAATTTCGAAATCCGTTCCAGAAACTTCTGAGAGGAAGAGCAGCAACGTGACTAACACGTGATTTGAAATGAAGTTCAGACGCTCGCTCAGAATCGGAAGTTCGGACGCTCGTAGCAATTGGATAAGCATAGTGCGTAAAGAGGAAATTCCAGACGCTCACAAGGATGAGCCGGATGCTGACACATAGAATGAATCCTTCTCTTGAGAATTACTTTCTTCTTGCTTGAGTGGCTTAGAATATATGTATTATTAGCATCTGCACACTTCAAGAAATGTTAGAACATAAATTGTTCTCTTGTGAATACTTTGTTATCATCAAAATTAATGAGGGTCTAAACTTCTCAATCGTTTAGGTTCCAACAGAAGCCTTAGCATTTTGGCATGCTATTCATTGGGTTTGTTGTTTGGGTATTATTTCTGTTTTTTTTTTAGCTTGATTGTAAATATGTGATGGATGATGTCTATTCACATAGTTAGCTGTGTCTGAATTGAGAGTCATTTTAAAGAAGTGTTCTAATATGTTGAAGTCTAATCCAAACCTTAGTGTGGGGTTTATTAGGAGACAAGCGAATAAGGTAGCTCACTATTTAGCTCGAGTAACCCTTTCTATGTCTAGCCCCCAAATTATAGAGCAAGTTTCACTTTGTATTGCTTCTTTGATTAATAATGAAATGCAGCGATTTTGTTCCTGTAAAAAAAAACATATGTCAAGTAACAAAAGAGGAAGTTATTAAAATGACCAAAGCAAAGAAGACTCTGAAGAGAACTCGATTATTTAAATAAGTGTAACTATAATGTACACATATCATATTATAGGAGATTACTGGTTAATTTAGTTGTCTATAAATAGTAGATTGTGTGATGTTATTTGGGTTGGACTTGCATCTCGTGTACACCAAAAATGCCCAACAGATTTGCCCACATAAGATTACAAGCTATCTTAAAAACAACGTATGTAACTCCGATATTTTATTTTAAATTTATTTTCTCTGTGTTCTTTTCTTTATTTTTCATACCAAATTTGTTTATTCAAATTCTCTTCCTGTCCTAAATTTCTTGAAGTTTATCTTCTCGAATTTTTTTTTATTTTACTATTGTTAATTGTCAATTTGAGAAGTAATTAAATACTTGTAAACGTTTCACCCCTAAAACTTTTCAAGATGACTAGATTTGAGTTCTAGATTTACCTTTCAATTAGTAATGCAAAAATTTTACAGTAAACATATTTACAAGAAATATTTTTAATATACACTAGGCCAAATTTTGCCTTCAGTAGCAATAGGTGGTTCGCTAAAGGAATTCACTAACTCGACTGGTTATAATCACTATCAAAACTTCTTAGTTCAATTGATTGTTCTAATAATATCCTAGTTACATGCCTCTATTAAACCTTTTGGCCAACCTAACCGTTCAAGTAGAATCTAGGCTTACAAAATAAACACAAAAACCTCCTAGTCAAACTGACTGTTCTTCCGGTTACAGACTTTTTCAGGATTGAAAATATTTGCGTTTAAGCGTAAATGCAACTCTTAACAAGAATAAAGCTCAAGTATAAGATAATTCTCAAAGAGAGGATAAATTGTTAAGTTTTAAATGAATGAATAAATGAAAGAATGGGTAAGGAATTCTGCAAAGCTTTTGCAATAAGTTCATGGTGTTGTTGTTACTCCATTGTTGATTCAACTTGTATTTATAGCTAATAATGAGGATGTCCATTGAGACCCATCTTTGTTTCTATTTGAAATGACTATTGAACATTTTTTAGCATCACTAAATGACTTATTCGTTTCTTTGTCCTTTTTCTACTGTAGCATTGTCTCACAGGTGTAGCTTAAAGGCTACTTTTCAGAAAAGGTGCACTTTGTTCTGTGCCTTTGTACCACAGTACAGTACTTGCTTCTAAACTTTCCCTTTTCTCTGTAGACATCTCCAATGGCTTCAAAAACACTTCTTGTCTTTCTCAATACCAAGAATACTTGGTAGATGCTTCTTCCAAGGTAGACCTTCAAGCTTGGTTAAAAACCTTAAGACAAATTGTTCTATCACAAAAGATCTAGTTATCCTCAAAATTAATTGAGGATCAAACTTTATCATGCTCTGGTTCCAACACTTGTCACTTAGGAAGAACATTAGGGAAAAGGATTATTAATTGGGGGAGAAATAATTACCATATTAAATACATAATGGGTGCAAAAACACTTGTATGTTTTACAAAATACTGATGAGGTTGAGCCATATGTTGAAATGCACAAGGACATACTTAAGAGTTTGAACCCAAGTAGGAATTAAAATTGGATAACAAGAGAGCACAATCGAAGTTTTGGTAGGTGGTTAAAGAATCACATGTTTTCGCATTGCTTGCAAATGCAGGTTTAATTTCAGAAAGATTAAGATGGTTAGAAATCGGTCCAGTTGGAAAGTTTTTTCTTACACTAATTATATGATTAATAAATGCACATTTTATAGGAAAAACTAGGATGATCAGAGTACCATGCAAAACAATGGTGCCACTCTAGTAGCTCGATCCTTGCATATCTCAAGTGCCAAGCAATCTCCACTGTAGTACCCTAATTTTGTCCGAGCTTTATTTATTTATTTTATTTAATTAGTTTTGCTTGCTTATTAAATTAGTAATAATAATGATATCTTGGTCTCAATAAATAAAAAGAAGAAAGAATAAAAGAGAGAAAAAAGAAAAGAAATAAAAGGAGAAAAAGGATGCAAATAGTAAATGAGGTGGTGCAAGTATCATTGACCCAAAGCTGCCCACAGCCAAATAGTCCCACAGCGCTACTCCAGCATTCCCATTTCTACGTGCACCCCCTTTTTTGCTAAGCCCAACCCCTGCGCGATGTTCCCTCTCCCTCCTGCTGCTCGCACCCCTCCTTCTTTTATCTCACGCCCCACGACCCAGCGCCTCAGCCCAAACCATCACCTTGGCCCATGTGATCTAAAACCACTAACCCTAAAATCCCAATTCTTCACTAATCCTCTCATTCCTTCCCCCCAGCGGCGCTCACTTCGCTCCAACACTTCCCCCACTTCTCTCATCTTCCTCTTTCTCCTCCCCCATTCTCGGCCTCCCTCATTCTCTCTCCATTTTCTCTTCTTCTTCTTCTTCTCTTCATTTCTCCAACTCTAAACCTAAAGGATAGCGAACATCTCTCCCTTTCTCCCTCATTCTCACCCAAATCTTTTGAATCCCTCAGAACCGGATCATATCTACCGTAACCCCCATCGAATCACAATGATTTTTGCGAAAATCTCCGCGAGAATCACGGACCTAGACGCGACGAAGGGAGTTTTCGTTTCATTTCCTTTCCTTTTTTTTTTACTTTGATTCAATGACTGATTTCGTTTTGATATGTTTTCACAGGTCTATAAAAGCCAAGCTCAAGACCATGCACAAGGGAAGGCCGATTGGGATAAAAAAGAAAGAGGGCGAACGAGGACGGAGGGCTAAAGGAAAAGAGAAAGAGAGCACCAAAATACAAAGAATAGAGATTTAGGGTTTTCTTTGATTTCTGTAATTTCTTCTTTTTCTTTGGGTGATTGATTTGAAGAACTTGATATAAGGTTCAATCTTTCCCTTCCCCTGTTTTTATGAAGAAGCTTATCTGTTGGTAAAGCTGAGAATTGTTGCCTATAATACCATTTGTTCCTCATCTCTTCTATTTCCTGTGTTACTGTTTTTTTTTTACTTTTTGGTACTGTCCTTGGCCGGAGCAAGGGGGTGAACCTTGGTTCCCCCCAATCGGTCCTCCGTTAGCCTGGCCGCCGTGAACCCTAACCTCAGGGTTAGGATCGAATTAGGGTATCAAAACTCATTTTATTTATTTAATTTATTTATTTTCATTTGTAGTCTTAAGACTCTGTAGTTAGAATATTTTTGTATATTTGTGATCGAAAACAAAATTGAGATAAAATCCTGATATTGCGTTTCTTTTTTTTTTCTAAGACAAATTTTGATATTTATTAATAACTGTAAACAATAACAAATGGTGTAAATATTACTAATATTAGTATTAACATTGATTAGCAACTTGAATTTTTATAGTACTAACTTCCTTCGTGTTTTAATTGAAATTTCCTTCCTCTGATTCACGTTGGCATAATTATTTCGCACCAATTCTTTACATTCTTTTGCTTACTAATAAAATCAATGGTTAGAAGTCCATGTAGTGCCATTATGACGATTCGCTCATTTAGAGGCTCCTTTCTATATTGTAAATAAATAAATAATCTTTGTTAAGGGAATCATTTTTTAAGGCAAACATATTTCTTTTCGAACAATTAGGGGGCGTTATAGGGGTGCTAATATCTTCTCTATGCGTAATTAACTCCCGAACCCTCAAATTTGGTTCAAAGACCATTTTTCCTAGTTATTTCTAAAAAAGGTTTTTCCTATTGTTTTCCTTAATAAATTTAGGTGGCGGCTCCATTTAAATTTTTAGGGTGGTTGTCACAGCTGGCGACTCCACTGGGTACTTTAGAGAGTTAGGCCCTAAAATTGTTTGTATTGATTTGTTTGCCTTACATGATTTATTTCCCTTTTATTTTTATATTCCTATTTGTTCATTATATATTTTGCTCATATGTTTGTATATTTGAACTCTAGGGTAGAAGACATTTGTATATATTATGTTTTGATTTGTTTTGTAGCGGGTAGTATTTTAGGTTATTGCTCCTTCACACACTTCACTTAACACATTTTTTGCACACTACGAGTGGAACCCTATACCCGGGTTTGAAAAAGAAAAAAAACTTTAAAAGTTAGGAGAGACTGTGTAGTGAGCACCTACTGGACGTACGGCCAGTTGGGTCCTTGCGAAGGCCTCATCTAGAGTTTGACCCTATTTGAGAAGAGACTCCCTTTAATAGTTTACCTATTATTGGCGGTAACATTCGAAAATAGGACCTTTGGCTCTAGGAACCTTTTTAGATTAGTATCCTAAAGCCGCCCAATGGAAAGACACTTATGTGGACCATAGACCCATTCTAAGGAACTATCGGCCCATTCACCAAAGGAGCAAACCCTATCTGTCTCGTTTTCCATGTGATCAAAGCCGTAGAACCTAAAGTCTTAGGAATTACTGGTCTACCTTACAAGGGGCACTTGGCCCATTTTTTATCTTCATCCATTTAAATTCCGTTATTTCTCAGAAATCCTTTTTTTTTTAAAAGAATATTTTCTCTTTTCCATATCATTCTTTTTGCAAGAAAAAAGCAATATAATGAAAAAAATGTAATAGAAAAATATTTCTCCATTATCCATCATATTATTTTGCATAAAGTGCACATTAAAAAAAATATTCATGACATGCATAATCATGGCATCCTCATAACATAACTCATTTTCCCCCTCAACAGAAAAATAGATACAAATAAGCTTTTCCTGCATCCATACCGCTCGAGCCTAATCTAGACTCATGGACTTGTTGGAACAGAATCAGCAAGCGATGGGAGAAGAACTCGACCAAATCAAGGGTAAGATGGACAAGATATTGGACCTCTTGCAGAACTTGGGTGCAAAATTGACCATTGATGAGAACCATTCCATCAGCACTAATGAGTATCGAGAGGCTTCCAATAGCCCATCAGGAAACCCCGTAGATCAGGAGAGACTCCAAATTGTGGAAGATAGGCTGAAAGCAATTGAAGGGGCAAATTATATTGGGTTCAAAGCTTCAGAAGTATGTTTGGTCCTGGACGTGGTAATTCCTCCAAAATTCAAAGTTCCTGAGTTCGTCAAGTATGAAGGTTTAACTTGTCCAAGAAGTCACCTCATCATGTACTGCCGGAAGATGGCCTCCTGCTCCAGTAATGATAAGCTCCTAATCCACTGCTTCCAAGAGAGTCTTACCGGGGCATCCTTACACTGGTATATACAGTTAGAGCGGAGCAAAATCAACTCATGGAATGATTTGGCTAAATCTTTCATCAAACAGTATAAATACAATATGGACATGGCTCCTGGCCGCTCCCAGTTGCAAACCATGGTAAAAAGGGGCAATGAAAGCTTCAAAGAGTATGCCCAAAGATGGAGTGGGATTGCAGCCCAAGTGGAACCTCCGCTATCTGAGAAAGAGATGGTTACCACGTTCACTGACATACTTCAACAACCCTTCTATGATCTGATGATGGGAAATGTCTCTTCAAGCTTCTCAGACCTAGTTGTTGTCGGAGGAAGAGTGGAAGCCGGGATAACAAGCGGAAGGATTGGCAACCTCGAAGCTCAACATCCATTGCGCAGCATAGGTCAAGAGAGGGAAGAAGATACAAATGATGCTCATCACGACATACACTGGGGCAGTGGGCCACTCCATTGAGAATTGTTGGGCTTTGATCAACACCAAGTGGTAAAACTTCAAGGAATAGCCCTGTTTAAACAACCTTCATTTGTTTTTACGCTTTGCCCGAAGTCCTGCGACATGTCTTATAAAGGGCCCACTTTGTTCCCATCTTTTCAATACATCAATGAAAATACAATTTGAATTTTTCAACTTCCCTTCTTGATACATGGTCAATCCTGGATAAAAAAAAGTAGTTAAGAAAAATATAATATAAAATGGTAAAGCAAATGCACAATTATCAAAAATTAATTTTTGTGAAAATTTGAGCAATAAGGTTTTGAGATGAAGTTTGACTGTTTTTCTCTATCAAAAAATATAGAAAATATTTATCCCTTACTACCCCATTTGAGCCTAAAAAAAAAAAATCTTTCAAGTACCCTAAACAATGATCACCCATACATTGAAGGCTAGCACAATAGTCCATTAAATTTTGTCAGTTAAAAAAAAAAAGAGTAAGCAAGCAAGCAAATATCAAATGCAACATATCCAGACACTTGCAAAGGAAAATGAATAAAAATTGCAAAAGCAGAACAAGACAATTGTGCTAGCAACCATCAAAGGGAATCTTGGCACTAAAGATCCTTGTTTTCATAAACTCTTAAATACTTTTTGAGCCTAAAATATCCTTTCTTTCATAGCCCTTAACCCTTGGCCACGTTACAACCCTAATAAAGTCCATTCTGATCAAAGTCAAATTGCTCATATTTTCTCAAAACTTGATTTTTGAAAGAGGAAATCCGTATAAACTCCTCGGTGTAGTTGCTTTACCAAAAAAAAAGAGTATAAAAGAAAAGTTCGCTAGACTGAAAACCCGAAAGGGCAGGTCTAGGCAAATGTTAGAGCGACCCGCTAGGTTGAAAACTCGCAAAGAGCGGCCTAGGCAAAAGTTAGGGTCAAATTTACAAACATGTCAACCCAGATTGGATCTCACAAATCTAAACATAAACCAAGAAGTTAGGGGCAAAAGTTGTGCCCATTATCTACAAGCTTCGCATTTGAGATTTCGTTCCAGTTTAAGAACTACAAAAGGTGATCCGCGTCCCTACATAGGTCCTTCCTCATATGGCTGGACGAAAGCCAAAGGGACACGGAAAAGTTTCTATGGATCAAAGTTGTTAATCTAATCCTCCCAAGGGCATTCAAAGCATGAAGCTGAAAATCTGAGGATCCATAAAATGATTTATCAAGGGGCAAATATGCAAACCTGGTGCAGTACAAAGTCAACCATTCGGATAAGCAATCTGACAGAAAGTTATCATCCCACGAGTCTAGGGGCAGCGTCCTCAAAAGGAATTCAAGGAAATCAAAAAAAATCTTTCAAAGCAAGATAATACTCATACATGGCATGCCATTCATTGCATCTTGCATAATCGTCAATACTTTTAGGTTCACCACCCGCCTAAAATAAAAAATCCTTGCTCCAAAAGCAAAAGCAACACTCATGCATGACATATCATTCATTGCATCTTGCATGATCATCAAAGTTTTTCGGGTCCATCGACCCACCCTCTCCAATGTTGCATATAGTTGGTCTGTTGTTACTCAGTAAGAACTAGTACTCAACCTACACAATCCACTAATTAGCAAGAGTTAGGAACCTGTTCTACCTTGTTGGGAATCTGACCCATCACCTTGGGAATCTGACCCAAGCCTTTAGTCGGGAACCTGACCCGCGTCTCGAATCTTTCTCAATTATGGAAATCGATCCGTACCTTTTAGCAAGAGTTAGGAATTTGACCTATACTTTGTTGGGAATCTGACCCACTACCTTGGGAATCTGACCCCAAGCCTTTAGTCGAGAACCTGACCCACGTCTCGGATCTTCCTCAATTATGGAAATGAATCCGTACATTTTAACAAGAGTTAGGAATCTGATCCATATCTTGCCGGGAATCTGACCCGAACCTATATTGAGTGACAGAGAAACTCATATCTCGGACATTCCTTAAAGTAAGGTAGTCAATCCGTACCTTTTGGCAAGAGTTAAGAACTGACTTACCCTTGTCGGGAATCTGACCCAAACTTGTGTCGAGTGACGAAGAAGCTCGCACCGCAGACTTACCCTAAGTAGGGAAGTAATCAATACCAAAAATGTGAGGGTTAGGAGCCAGACCTATGCCTTACTGGGAATTCGCCAGAAAATCGAACCTGGAATCTCCCACCAAAGTCGGGAACCAATCCCGCAATCTCAAACCACTTGTTTCGGACAAAATTAGAGTATTTTATCCTTAATTACCTTTTACAACGAATACACGAAGACCTTCGACTAAAATGTAATTAAGGAGGGGCAGCTGTAGTACCTAATTTTGTCCGGGCTTTATTTATTTATTTTATTTAATTAATTTTGCTTGCTTATTAAATTAGTAATAATAATGATATCTTGGTCTCAATAAATAAAAAGAAGAAAGAATAAAAGAGAGAAAAAAGAAAAGAAATAAAAGGAGAAAAAGGATGCAAATAGTAAATGAGGTGGTGCAAGTATCATTGACCCAAAGCTGCCCACAACCCAATAGGCCCACAGCGCTACTCCAGCATTCCCATTTCTACGTGCACCCCCCTTTTTTGCTAAGCCCATCCCTTGCGCGCTGTTCCCTCTCCCTCCTGCTGCTTGCACCCCTCCTTTCTTTATCTCACGCCCCACGACCCAGCGCCTCAGCCCAAACCATCACCTTGGCCCATGTGATCTAAAACCACTAACCCTAAAATCCTAATTCTTCATTAATCCTCTCATTCCTTCCCCCCAGTGGTGCTCACTTCGCTCCAACACTTCCCCCACTTCTCTCATTTTTTTCTTTCTCTTCCCCTATTCTCGGCCTCCCTCACTCTCTCTCTCTCAATTTTCTCTTCTTCTTCTTCTTCTTCTCTTCATTTCTCCAACCCTAAACCTAAAGGATAGCGAACATCTCTCCTTTTCTCCCGCAATCTCACCCAAATCTTCTGAATCCCTCAGAACCGGATCATATCTACCGTAACCCCCATCGAATCACAACGATTTTCGTGAAAATCTCCGCGAGAATCACGGACCTAGACGCGACGAAGGGAGTTTTCGTTTCATTTCCTTTCCTTTTTTTTTACTTTGATTCAATGACTGATTTCGTTTTGATATGTTTTCGCAGGTCTATAAAAGCCAAGCTCGAGACCACGCACAAGGGGAGGCCGATTGGGATCAAAAAAGAAAGAGGGCGAACGAGGACAGAGGGCTAAAGGAAAAGAGAAAGAGAGCACCAAAATACAGAGAATAGAGATTTTAGGGTTTTCTTTGATTTCTGTAATTTCTTCTTTTTCTTTGGGTGATTGATTTGAAGAACTTGATATAAGGTTCAATCTTTCCCTTCCCCTGTTTTTGTGAAGAAGCTTATCTGTTGGTAAAGCTGAGAATTGTTGCCTATAATACCATTTGTTCCTCATCTCTTATATTTCCTGTGTTACTGTTTTTTTTTTTACTTTTTGGTACTGTCCTTGGCCAGAACAAGGGGGTGAACCTTGGTTCCCCCAATCAGTCCTCCGTTAGCCTGGCTGCCGTGAATCCTAACCTCAGGGTTAGGATCGAATTAGGGTATCAAAACTCATTTTATTTATTTAATTTATTTATTTTCATTTGTAGTCTTAAGACTCTGTAGTTAGAATATTTTTGTATATTTGTGATCGAAAACAAAATTGAGATAAAATCCTGATATTGCGTTTCTTTTTTTTTCTAAGACAAATTTTGATATTTATTAATAACCGTAAGCGATAACAAATGGTGTAAATATTACTAATATTAGTATTAACATTGATTAGCAACTTGAATTTTTATAGTACTAACTTCCTTCGTGTTTTAATTGAAATTTCCTTCCTCTGATTCACGTCGGCATAATTATTTCGCACCAATTATTTCCATTCTTTTGCTTACTAATAAAATCAATGGTTAGAAATCCATGTAGTGCCATTATGACGATTCGCTCATTTAGAGGCTCCTTTCTATATAGTAAATAAATAAATAATCTTTGTTAAGGGAATCATTTTTTAAGGCAAACATATTTCTTTTCGAACAATTAGGGGTACCATTTTAAATGGGCGTTATAGGGGTGCTAATACCTTCTCTATGCGTAATTAACTCCCGAACCCTCAAATTTGGTTCAAAGACCATTTTTCCTAGTTATTTCCAAAAAAGGTTTTTCCTATTATTTTCCTTAATAAATTTAGGTGGCGGCTCCATTAAATTTTTCGGGTGGTTGTCTCACCCACATATGCAAAAATGTCATATTTTGGAGTGAGAATTCGATGTGTTTGAGAGTTGGATTACACAAATTTTTGGGTACCTGTGTATGAATGCAAGTGGGTTAACAACAATAGCGGTGTCCATCATGAGTCAAGGTTTATGCAAGTGGATCTTAATCAGGTGGGATACGAAGAAGAGCCCTTTATTTAGCAATACGAGCTCAACAATTTTTCTATGTCGTCGATCTTGTAGATGTGAAGTGGTATGTTGTTTTGTTGACAAACAAAATAAGTGATTCAGATACAACTACAGATGAGGGTGATCTTTGGAGCATCACATTTGATTGAGAGTGATCCAACTCTAGATGATATCATGTATATGATAAAATATCATGATGAGGGGATTTGGATCAACCCACCATTTCATGTAAATTTGAAGTAAAAAGGTCTGAATCCGAGAATCCGATCAAGAGGAGAAAAGGTTTGACTTAAAAATGGCTTGACGCTTAATTTCTTATAACATAGTTTCATTTTCAATTTTGGGATATTGTATATCCTTTTTTATTGAATATAATAACATCTTATAATTTTGTAGCAGGTGAACGAGGCATATCTCCTTTGTATGATTTTGCAATTTCATATGTTGGGTATGCAAGTTATCTTTTAAACTGCTTTGCAAGATGAGACATAATCTTAGACTTGCAATTTTTGATCAGGTGGTAATGCTAAAACTATGGGTGACAAATGGATGGATTGAATAATTTTTTAAATAGATCTTAATGGATCGATTGGAAACAATTCATTTATCCATTTACCATCTATTAAAAGTTCACAAAGAAAATTCAATCCATCAATCATCCATTTAAAAAAAAATCATACAATCTATCCATTAACAATTTTATGGATGGATTGGATATCCATCCATAAAAATAATTTGTAATCACTAAAAATTATTTTTATTCATAAAATATATATTTTTAGTCATAAAAGATATTTTAATTACAAAAAATATTTTAATTACAAATATTTTACTCTTTCTCCTCTGTCTCCCTTCCCTCTCTCCTCTCTCTCCTCTATCTCCCTTCCCCTTTCTCCCTCCCCTCTCTCTCCTCCATCTCTCTCCCCCTTGAAGGTTACAAAGAAATAGTCAAATAAATAGATAAATATTGTATCGAGAACTCATTCACTAGTAAATATTGTATTCTAAGAGAGAGGGGAGAGAGAGGAGAGAGGGGAGGGGAAGAGAGAGGAAAGAGAGGGGGATAGGGGAAAGGGAGAGAGAGGAAAGGGAGGGGGATAGGGGGAAGGGGAGGGAGGGGAAGAGAGGAGGGAGAAAAAGGAGATAGGGGAGAGATATAGAAGAGAGGGGATGGAGAGAAATAGAAGAGAGAGGCGAGAGGGGAGCGAGAGATAGGGGAGAGATATAGAAGAGAGGGGAGGGAGAGAGATAGAAGAGAGAGGGGAGAGGGGAGGGAGAAAGTGGAGAGAGAGAAGAGAGAAATATAGAGGAGAGAGGGGAGAGAGATAGGAGAGAGGAGAGAGGGGAAGAGTAAAATATTTTAATTATTTTTAATTAAAATATTTTTTTATGATTAAAAATATTTTTTGTAATTAAAATATTTTTTATGATTAAAATATATTTTATGATCAATTCAAAAAATTATTTATTTCATCTATTTGTCACCCCTAGTGTAATCCAATAGATTTAGAAAATAATGGATGGATTAGATACAATCCATTTAGTTTTTTTGTTTGTAATGAATGAATTAGATGAATTTCTTTGTGAATTGATTGGATAAATGATAAATATATGAATAACATTGCCACCGATAGCTAAAACACTGTGATAAGAGTTGATTTCACTTGCACCGATGAATTGTGACTAGGCACTATTGACGTGAAATATTGCACCTCTTATGTGTTGCATGTAATGCATTGATTTCATGTTATTGTGTTTATATTTGCATTTTAAACAATAATTGGAATTGGAAAGACTTCTTGTCTGAATTTCATAAAAAGACAAATATTTAGATAACATTTTCTTAATTAAACACTATCTAAGGTAAGTATTAAATAACGTTATTTGGAGAATGCACTATCTTTTAGAATACTTATCACACGTCGTAAAGTGATACAATATTAAAATTAGATAGTTCATTCTCAAGCAAGCACTAAATAAGTAAGTAAATTTATAAAAAGGATTAATTAAACTTTAGATAACGGACAGGCCGTAAAACGTACTATCTAATGTTTGATAAAAATTAAATATAAAGTTTCTTAAAAAAGCTTTATTCTCATGGACCACGATACATCTTCTTGGAAAGTCATGGTTTCCCAAGTACAACTTTATGGGATATACAATTTCTTAGATTGAAGGCAAAACAAAGTTCATAGATAGAGATAGACAAGAGCCACTTGATATGCCTCGTGCCATGATCCATTGAATTTAATTTGCTAGAACTTTTGATTGTTTTGACAACGATTCTGTAAGATGATTAATGAACAATACTGCTGTTTGCGTGAACAAATTAGCCGAGGGATCAACTAATATCCAGCTGACAAATTGATTCATGTCAAGCGATTACACCGAGAATGAAACTCTAATTCTCAGTTATGGGCTCCCAACTACTCCAGAAAGCGTTGAGAGTGGTGAATCTACGCTAAACTAAGGCTTAAAGACATAAAATCGGCTAAGATAAAATGCTATAAATTGCAAGAGAAAAATAGATGTTTTATTGATTGTGTGTGTCCTATACACTTTCTCAGCAGGGTATATATATACAAAAGAGAAAAATAAAATTGTAACTGCCCCCTATTGGCCACTAAATGCTCTCACTACGTTGGTAGCTGACAACAAGCAGTCGTGTGTCCCTCAACTGCCACGTTCACGCACTTCCTGAAGTAACCGCTTCATTCTCGGCTAAAAAAAAGCAGTTTTCACGTTTCTATTTATGTTGAGGGCCTTCAAGAACTGATTTTAACCTTTGGGCGCCAAAGTACAATGACTTTCAACTCCAACTCTTGGTCAAATTCCGTTGCTTCCCTGTTTGGTAGCAATTATTCAGCCGATAACCTTGTAACATTTAAACATTTGTTCAGCCACAATCGGCTAAATTTTGTGGCTATCGGCTGGTCTCATAATGTTCTCTGACCCTTAATCAATTCTGAGTTTTAGCCTCGGCTCAATAGGAACACATTCAGCTATAAATATAATCGGCTAGATCATGTATCGGCTACCGCTCTAATCGGCTTGTCACTGGCTATTTTTTGTGATAACAATTTCCCCCTACGTTGCTTTAGCTGCAAAACTTTAAGTTTAGGCTACTGCAACGTAATGATGGCCGGTCAACTCGTCGCCCTAATCATAAATGCTAAGTTATCCGTTTGTAACAGCTTTTTAAATGAACAACGGCTAACTCTATCTCATCCGATTAACTCGCAACAAACCTATCAACAGTAATTAGCATTCTCTTTAAATATTCCTCAACTGAATTACCCTAATCCCTTTTCTGAAAGCCTTATTTTCCTGTAGCTTTACCCTCTTCACTGCGATTTTCTTTACCTGCGATTAATATCACCATGTCTTCAGCCTCTGATTCTCAGAACTGTTCTTCCGAGCATGATGATGATCAATTATCTACTTCTGTGAGCTTTGAACACTCACCAAGTCCTCCATCGGCCCTCGGCTCTACCTTTCAATCCCCTCTTTTTGCAATCCAGGATTTCGTATCCTTGAACCCTTATACTTCAGATTTGGACGAAGGAGCCATTTTCCTGAAGGAATACATGGCCCCATCACTTTATGGTTTGCCAATTACTTGCGACTAGTTTACCATCAGATCCAAACCAAATGATCTCCGTTCTTGGCCCTGTGCGGCTCAACCCTATGTTGACTGGTTAGTCGATTGGAAAAGGTCAAAGCCGACAAATGGAGGCAATGGGGCCTCTATGACATGATTATGCTATCTATGCAAGATATTCCCCTCAACCTAGAGCTCCTTTATGGCTTCTTTCATTTCTGGTGTGTCTCTAGGATGGTCATCACTGAAAGTGATGAACCCGAAAAGGAAGAACCTAGGCCAGCTGCTCAGCCGAAGAGCACCCCCTGCTAAGGCTAGGCCTCAGGTTCAGAAAAGGACCTCCACCAGAATCAAGACCCCAGTAATTCCACCCAGTAAGTTTTCTTGGCCTGACCTCCTTTATTTCATCTTGCTTTTCTTCAAGATTATTCCTCATTTTCTTTTTCTTTTAGCAGCTAAGACCGCTACAAAAGTCATCCTAGTTGAGGATGATCCAATCACTCCCCCTACTAAAAAGAGGACTAGGGGTCCTAGCATCACAATAGAGGAACCACCCCATGTTCCTGCCAGTCCCAAGGAAAAGTCTCCATCGGCTGACAAAGGAAAACAACCAAAGGTAAATTCTTGTTCAAGTTTTACCAAAGTTTTTTCCAAACTTCTTCTGTCAGCCTGAATCTAATCTCTTTCAATGTTTTCAGAGGCCACGTGTGGAGATTCCTGCTCCTTATGTCCAAGAAATTGCCCAAGGCACAAGCTCACAAATTCCCCTGATGGTACATCTGATTCCTACTTATACATATGTGTTTTTGCTTATTTGTTTATCGGCTAACCTTTTGTTGGTATACGCAGGCTCCCAAGACTTCCATTGTTCCCCCTCATGCTGAAGAGCCCGTTCGTGACACTCCTCCTATGCCTACTCCACCTAGAGCCCCTCTAGTGAATGTTTCTGAAGAGGAGTTGGCGAAATATTTCACTTTGACTGATCCTCCCCTAACCGTTTCCTCTCCAGTTTCCAATCATTTGGAGAGAGTGAATGCAGCATTGATGGGAGAGATCCCCACCAGCAGGGAGCAGGTTGCAGCCCTCAGAACCTCATTGTTCAAATTGGCCAATTCGGCTGACATCCCTGCTGTTAGCCAAGAAGTGTTCAACGATCTGGCTCACCAATATGGTCGTTCCAGGGAGGTTCATGACATAGCTTCTCATGATCTTAAAAGGCTAAGGGAGCTCCAGGAAAAGAAATCCCATTTCCAAACCTCCTATCAGACCCTTGAGGCAGAACGACAAAAAGCTTTGGCTCAGCGCAAAGCAGTAGACGATCGGCTAGCCGTTTTGACAGCTGCGCAAGATCAAATAAAGAAGGAGATGAAAGAGCTGGCTTCCCAATCAACTACCCTAACCCAAAAGCTGGATTCCCTTTCCAACCAATGTTTTGCCTTGTACACTCAATCCTTTTCACTAGATAATGAGGTTGCAGTGTTGTTTGCTCAGAAAGCGGGGTTGGATAAGGACTTAAGGACTAGAGGCGATGGTTTGGCTGAAGCCAACAGGATGTGGGATTCATTCAAGCAGCAAATATAGGAAGCAAAAAGGAAAGTCGTTCCTGCTGTGGCTGACACTTCCGCCACTCAACAAGGTGAGTCAATTGACCCGATCGTCCCTGTGGCGGAAGCCTCAGCTGAGCCTACCCCTGAAGTTGTTGTTCCTTCGGCTATCGAGGATCCTTCTGCAACCCAAGATCCTTCAGCCAAACCAGGTTCGAAGCATACTGAAGAAGCTACAAGTGGTTCGCCTAGTGCAGCAGCTACCTAGCCTCTTTTGAAGTCTTTTTTTTAATTTTCTTGTCTAAGTATTTTTTGGCTAGGTGGCCGGCCTGTGGTCACCAAAGACATTCTTTTTTCTTTATAAACCACTTTTCCTCATTCCTCCAATATGCTTTGCCATATAGTAGGGTAATATTTCTTTAAATATCTGTCGTTTATGCTTTTGTTTAATTCTTCACCTTGCATGTTAACTAGGCGATAAGCATTTCCTGCAAACATTTGACTAACAATGAATGGGCTTTCCCAATTTGGTGACCACTTCCCAAAGTTGGGGTCCTTTACCCTTATTGGTAAAATAGTTTTCCAAACTAGGTCACCTTCAACAAACTTCTTCAACTTAACATGTTTGTTGTAGGCACTAGTCACTCTGCGTTTGCTTTCCTCAATTTTTTCTAAGGCCATCAGCCGATCTTCATCCAATGGATCCAACTCTATGAACATGGCTTGTTGATACTCTTCCAAACTTAGGGAATTCTGTTTCGCACCCTTAATGAAGTGACATTGATTTCTAAAGGCAAAACTGCATCTTGGCCGTATGTCAGCCGATATGGAGTTGAGCCAGTTGCCGTTGACTAAGAATTCCTAATGGCCCATAAGGCTTCATCCAGAGTCAGATGCCATTTCCTAGACTTGTTTTCCAAGTTCTTCTTGATCAAGTCAACAATGATCTTGTTGGTTGCCTCGGCTTGCCCATTAACCTGTGCATAATATGGGGATGAGTGTATCAATTTGATCCCAAATTACTGAGCAAAGACAACCACTTTTCTCCTGTGAACATGGTACCTTGATCCATGGTGATAGTCTCTGGAATCCCAAACTTGTATATGATCTGGTGTTGGGTGAATCGGATGACATCATCTTGCTGCACCTTGACCATCGACTAAGCCTCTACCCACTTGGTGAAGTAATCGGTTGCCACAATTATGAAATTGTGTCCCTTAGAAGATGGTGGGTGGATCTTACCGATTAAATCCATTGTCCAACCTCTGAATGGCCAAGGTTTTACCACTGGATGCATTAATTCGGTAGGCACCCTTCGAATCAGGCCATGCATCTGACATTCTTCGCATCTCTTGGCATATTGAAAGCAATCGGTTGTAATGGTAGGCCAGTAATATCCATGGCAATAAATCAACCATTTCATGACTGGCCCAGCCCTATGTGAATCGCATATACCTTCATGAATTTTACGCATGATCCTTAAGGCTTCACTTTTATCTATGCACTTTAATAGTACCACATTCATGCTTCTTTTGTACAATTCATCATCAAAAAGTATGTACCTCAGAGCCCGTCTCTTGATTTTGGGGTCAGTGCATTTAGAAGGATCTTATAGATACTCAATCAGCTCCTTCCTCCATGAGTTGATCTGGTCTCCGACCATCACCTCGGCTGGTAGTTCGTCATAGTCCAAAGTCAACAAAGAGTCCTTGTATCCGGAGGCCTCTTGGGCTAAATCGTTGGCCTCCATATTGGCTCCTCTTGGAATATGTGACACATTTGCATCAATAAAATAATGAAGCAATTTGTTAGCCATTGCATAACGGGCTAGCAGATTTGGGTTATTAGACCCATATTCTTTTGTTAGTTGTTTGATCACCAACTGGGAATCTCCCTTTACATGAATATAATCAGCTTTCATGGTGGTCAGCAGCTTCAAACCTATGATCAAAGCATCATACTCTGCTTGGTTATTAGTTAAACCTAGGTCTAGCCAGTACAGAAACCTCCACACCTTCCCCTCTGGTTGGTGATTGTCACTCCGGCTCTAACTCCATTCTGGGTTTTGGACCCATCAAAAGTCAGAACCTAAGGCAAGAAGTCTATGCAAGTAATTGGAGATACCCAAGGGTCCTCCACTTCTACACAGGAGTGCTCAGCTAAGAAATTGGCTAATGCCTGACCCTTAACAGCCCTCAGTGGGATGTATTTTAGAGCAAAGGCAGTGAGCTTAATGGCCCACTTCATCAAACGACCCTGTAAGACAAACCTATTAAGCAAATACCTAACAATGTCAATTTTGCACAAAACTAGTATCTCATGAGGCATTAAATAATATTCAAGTTTTGTACAAGCACGAAACAATGACAAACATAACTTCTCCAGAGGAGTATATCTAGTCTCAGCATCATTAAGCATTCGGCTAAGGTAGTACATCGCCCTTTCAGTTCCATCTTCAGCATCCTGTGCTAACAAGCAGCCGATAGACTCTTCAGTAGCTGCAATGTAGAGTTTCAAAGGCTTTTCTAGCATGGGAGACACCAAAACCGGTGGACTAGCTAAGGCCTTCTTTATTTGATCAAAGGCCTCTTGCTGTTCAGGACCCCACACCAATTCCTCTGCATTCTTGAGCTTCAGCAAAGGGGAAAAAGCCTTCATCTTCCCAGCCGAATTGGCTATGAATCTCCTCAAGAAATTGATCTTGCCCAATAGACTCTGTAACTCCTTCTTATTCCTGGGTGGTCTAGCCTCCATTACTGCCTTGGCCTTGTTTTGGTCTATCTCAATACCCTTTTGATGCACCAAGAAACCAAGGAAGTTGCCAGCCGATATGCCAAACATACACTTGGCAGGATTCATCTTCAAGTTGTGGATCCTCATCCTCTGCAAGGCTTGTTCCAAATCGGCTAAATGGGCTTTGAAGTCTCTGGACTTTACCACCACATCATCTATGTACACCTCCATAGTCTTGCCGATTAGATCATGGAAGATAGCATTCATGGCTCTCTGGTAGGTAGCTCCGACATTCTTCAAACCGAATGGCATCACCAACCACTCATAAATTCCTAGTGCCCCTAGGCACCTGAAGGAAGTCTTATGAGTGTCTTCCTCGACTATAAATATTTGGTTATAGCCAGAGTAACCATCCATGAAGGTCAGAATACCATGTGTGGCAGCTGTGTCAACTAGCATGTCCGCCACTGGCATTATATACTCATCCTTTGGAGTGGCTAAATTCAAGTCTCTTAATCAATGTAGACTCGAATCTTGCCATTCTTCTTCATGACAGGTACTATGTTAGCCAGCCAATCCACATACTTGGCTATTCGGATGAACTCAGCATTTAGCAAGCGCTCAATCTCTGCTTTGATTTGTGGCATCAATTGAGGATGGTACCTTCTAGGTGACTGCTTATGTGGTTTGAAACCATCCTTGATTGGTAACATGTGCTCCACTAATTCATGTGTTAGCCCAGGCATCTCATGATAATCCCATGCAAAGCAGTCCCTATATTTTCCCAAGAAGGCTACTACATCCTTTTTGTCTTCTTCCCTCAGCAGCCTGCTGATTTGCGTTAGCTGAGGTTCTTCTGGAGTTCCCAAGTTAATGTTTTCCAAGGGATCTTGAGATTCAAAGCTTGGTAGAGTCTTTAGATGGGTGATTCAAACTCCATCGGTAACTCTGTGGTCTCGTCTGCCGAAGTGGGGTCATCGTTCATGTGTTTGCCTATTAGTAATGAATCGGCTACATGTGATTCAACCCTGAAAGCCTCTAGCCAATCCCACTGGTTTTGCACCACTTGGGTGTCTTTAAATATTAAACTTTTCCATGGTTAGCCGTGGCTCGGCTAATTGCTTGATCTTGAAACCTTGGGGGGTCAACTTGCAAGACTCCCATGATCCTTCCTCATATTCCTCAGTAACAGCAATAGGAGCAACGCAAGGAGAATAAAACAAAGCCTCTAAATTTTGTACCTCAGCTGGGAATGGGTTATCATCAGCTGAGACTATCTCTATCTTATCCCCCTCCTAGAAAATCAGTTTCTGATGCATGGTGGAAGGCAAGCATTGGCTAGTGTGAATCCAGTCTCTCCCAAGCAGGACTGCATAAGATGGTTTACCATCAATCACGAAGAAAGTTGACTTGACACTTTTGGGGCCAACAGTGATCTCGGCTACCAAGATTCTCAAGGCTGAGGAAGCCTCTCCCATGAAGCTAGCCATTTTCATGTTAGTTGGGATCAGGTCTTCTTCCGACTTGTTTAAGCTTCTCAAGGTAGCAACAGGCATCACATTCAGCACTGCCCCATTATCAACAAACACTCGGCTAAAGGCCTTGCCATTGATGTAGGCTCTTACGTACAAGGGTTTCAAGTGCTTCACCATGTCTTCAGTTGGCTTACCAAATACAGTACTTAAAGCATCTTTCGCCGTGTTATCGGTTAAAGTTGCCCATTCTGCCTCTTCCACGCAGACATCTCCTTCTAAGTGCTAACCAGCCTAGAACTCACTTGGGATCAAGCTAACGACCTCGATAGCTGCCATCAAACTATTTTCATCCTCATCAGAGAGGTAATCCAATATAGAATCCTCTAGATAACCACTTTCTGAGGTCGGCTCATCCCCATCCTTCAAGCTCTGCATGTATATGGGAACATGTTCTTTCTCTTCGTCAGGTTGCTCTATGTTCACAATTGCTTGATTCTTGTCATTAGGGCCTCCTTGACCGCTCATTTTCAACTTTGTCGTGCCCTAGCCCATGAGGTCCAAAAGCCTGTCAATGGCTTCGTTATCTTTATGCAGGATCTCTCCTTCTTATCGGCTGCCTTGGCCTCAGCTATCATCTGCAATGTTTGTTTCATTCTTTGCAAGGACCTAGCCTGCTGTAGCCTTTTCTTCTATGTTCTAGTCAATGTTACGGGCTTGATTTCCTTCTTCTTGGAAGGTTGATTAACAACCCACTGCCCTTTTCTAACTTTTGCAGCTGGTTTGATCATCCTTTGTGATCTGAGTTCTTCATCATTCCTTACTGTTATGTGAAGGGAAGACATTCCCCCTTCCATATTGAACTCTGCCACCCTTCTCTTAGACTTTGGGAGAGGGTCCTCAGTAATCATTGGCATAATCGGCTGGGCTTCAGCTGATGTTCCTAGCCGATTTTTCCCCCCAGACCCCTGAGCATGCTGTACTCTCTCTGCCTTTGAGTACATGTTGCGATATTGGTTGATCAACTCACTGGTCAAACGACCAGGCCTAGGAGGTTTACCATGGGATAGGCTGGTAGGTGGTTGGCCCACAGTGCTTTTAGATGACACATGTGGGCTATCCAATCTGTCGAACACAGATACCCTGGTGACCTCTTGATCTTTCCTGGATTCTTCTTTAGGAACCCAAACACTCCTCATTGGTTGTTTTCCTTTCGATGACTTGGGTTGGTCAGGCCTTAAGAAGGATACCATGGCCATAGTCACGGCAGGGAATGGATTGGTGTCCACTGACATCTCGGCTATGCTCTTATCAGCTAACTTGAACCTACCTTTCTTGATAGACCTTTGTATTGCCTTCTTGAAAACTACATAATTAGCTGTAGAATGGTTATAAGAGTTGTGCCACTTACAATATTTCTTATTCTTCAGTTTTTCAGGAGGTCGAATTTGATGCCCTTCTAACAGTTGAATCTGCTTGTCTTTGAGCAGGTAATCAAAGATCTGGTCTGCCTTGGTTATGTCAAAGGAGTATCCAGCCCTGTCTTCTGCTGACTCAGTTTCCTTGGCCTTAGCTGCCTTCAATGCTGGACAGGAATAACTCTTTCCTTTGACTATCTCGGCTACCATCATGTCAGCCGTGAGGTCAACCGATTCAGAGTCAGATTCTTCCGCCTCTATGATAGAGACTAAGTGGGGACCCTTTCCCCGGTTGGCCATCCTCTTCTCCTTTTCCTGGATGTATTGCTCAATTTGGATAGCCCTTTTCTGCTAATTGGTTCAAGTCTGTGCAAGGCTGTCCTACTAGCTTCTCTTTTAGTTGAGGATGCATGTTATTGATTATCATGGATGTATACTCCGTCTCAAGGAATTGTACAGAACATTTCCCTGCATTCTTTCTAAACCTCTTAATGTAATCAGCAACCGATTCATCAACTTATTGCCTGAGACTAGTGAGATCAGTTACCGTAACTTGGGGTTGAGGCCAGTAAAATCTATCATGGAAGCATCTCTCCATGTCAGCCCAATTTTGCATTAAGTTGGGAGGTAATGAAGAGTACCAAGTGAAGGCTCTCCTAGTGAGTGACAAAGGGAAGAGTTGAAGCTTATGGTACTCATTCTGGCTGCTTTCAACACATTGGGCTGTGAAACGCCCTATATGCTCCATGGTAGACTTGTCATCCTCCCCTAAGAATATTGTGAAATCTGGAGTTTTGAATCCTCTAGGAAGAGGAATCATCCGATCCACCCATTCAAGGTAAGGTTTTCTGTAAACAGGACAGTCCAACGACTTTAATTGTACCCCAAAGTATTTCTTGATAGTACTTGCAATTATCTCCAGGTCTATCAGCTTAGAAGCCCCTTGCCGATTATCCTGTGAGTTCGGCTGGGGTACACTCTGACCCATTGGTCTCCAAGGTGAAGCTTGTTGGAACGAATTTTGAAGGTTAAAGGTACTTGGTGGAACATTGCCTAGAGGTGGGTTGGTATTCCATTGCTGCTCTGGACCATATTCACCAAAACCTCCTCCCTGAGTTCCTGGAACAGCTGATGCATTGTGGGGAAAAGGTGGAACATGATTCCATGTATGCTCTCCCCCATAGTTGCCAGTCGTTCGTGGCAAATTTGAACTTACCGAAGGGTATGGCATGGGGACTGACTGTGGTTGGTAGAATGGTGGATTGTTAAAGTTCCAATCCCCAGGTAGCTTTCGTGAATCATAACCAGGGGCCATCGGCTGCCAATTCGGCTGTCCATAAGTGTTTGCCTGCACAGTAGGGCCATGTGTTAGAGCATATGACAATACTGGCAGCAAACCAATGTGTCCAGCCACGTTAACCAGCCTCCGGGCCATATTGATGTGCCCATACTGTAGATTCGCTTAATCAGTTGGCATCACTTGCCCCCCCAACATGAGATGGTATCTATGTATTCGGTTGATCACCACATATTTGAGCTGGTGGCCTTACCGGTAGTGAGTTCGGCTGTGCCTGGAAAGGCCCAATTTGAACCATATTCGGTTGGGGCTGCCAAACCTGACTGCCTTGAGCATGCTGAGTTTGCCCATTTCCCCTGGTAGCGCAGAGCTAGCCGAGTGTTCACCTTGTTGCCCTCGGCTTGCTTCCGTATCTCCCGCCTGTTGAACCTCATTGTGCACCATAGGCTTGACAATATCTGCTAATTGTCTTGACACTTGGTACATAATGTCATGAATTCCCATGTCAATCTATTGCCTGATTCCCATGTCAATCTATTGCCTGATGAAGGAGGTGGTCATGACTACTGGGGCTTTAGTATTCTCGGGGTCATTCATGTCAGTTGAGACTGGTGCAGAGACTGGAATATCTTCAACAGCTATGGGTATACCTAGGGTGTATACTGACTCGTTTTTCTTGCGTGACGGGTTTCTCTTGGGATTTGAACTCGACTCCATGTTGTTGTTGAGTTTCTTTCTGGACCTCAGGTTCATACGCCAAGCGTGATCCTGTCCTGGAGAATCAAACTTGGCCTTCGATCCACCTACGGTCTCACCAGGCGTGCCAAATTTGTTTGCGTGAACAAATCAGCCGAGGGATCGGCTAATATCCAGCTGACAAATTGATTCCTGTTAAGCGATTACTCCAAGAACGGAACTCTAATTCTCAGTTATGAGTTCCCCAACTACTCCAGAAAGCATTGGGAGTGGTGAATCTACGCTAAACTAAGACTAAGAGACATAAAATCGGCTAAGATAAAATGTTGTAAATTACAAGAGAAAAATAGATGTTTGATTGATTGTGTGTGTCCTGTACGTTTTCTCAGCAGAGTATATATATACAAAAGAGAAAAATAAAATTGTAACCCCCCTATTGGCCACTAAACGCTCCTACTATGTTGGAGGCTGACAACAAGCGGTCGTGTGTCCCTCAACTGCCACGTTCACGCACTTCCTGAAGTAACCGCTTCATTCTCGGCTGAAAAAAGCAGTTTTCACGTTTCCATTTATGTTGAGGGCCCTCAAGAGCTGATTTTAACCTTTTGGCGCCAAAGTACAATGACTTTCAACTCCAACTCTTGGTGAATTCCATTGCAGTTATTTAGCCAATAGCCTTGTAACATTTAGACATTTGTTCAGCCACAATCGGCTAAACTTTGTGGCTATCGGCTGGCCTCATAATGTTTTTTGACCCTTAATCAATTCTGAGTTTTAGTCTCGACTCAATAAGAACACATTCGGCTATAATTATGATCGGCTAGATCATGTATCGGCTACCACTCTAATCGACTTGTCACCGGCTATTTTTTGTGATAACAACTGCAAAATAATAGTCAAGTGGATGTCTAATGTCTTCTTGGTACTTTGTCGTTATATTAAGCAATAAAGAAAGAGGACAATGACTTTGCATGTGTGGACCGCAAAAATTTATACACATCCCATAATTTTATTACACCCACCTTACAGGTACTAACATCCAAACATCACGTCAGTGATCGATGTGCTTACTATAATGTCTTGGTCTTTTTTATTTCCCTTTTAACCTATCTAATATGCACATGGATCATCTTATAATTCAACATCTGCCTAATCTTGATTATGATATTCACTTAGCACCAACGGATATTGGTCAGTCGATAAGAATGCAACTTACAGTAATTCTATCAGGATGTGAGTTCAATAATCTTGCTACTAATGTAACTTTATCGGTGGGTAAAATATAAGTACCACTCTAAGCCCTTTAGACCAAAATTCACATAAACTTGTTTTTTCCTCTTCTCTCCTTGGATTTGTTTTTTCCTCTTCTTTTTCTCTCCACTTTGCATTAGGATAAATTCAAACCCTCTTTTGCGTCCAAACAGCAAAGCCGATAGGTAGTCCTAAGTTCTAACTATACCGAAATGGAGGTGAACACCAGCTATAAGAGTTAAGTTTTTGTTTATAAAAAAATTAATTGATTAAATAATATATGAATTTGCACCTCTATTCCGTCAAAGACGTGTCGTATTTTTTATCATTTTATAATAAAAGCATGTTAAAAAAATTTATATGTCCTGTCAGTGTAAAAATATTTTATACATGCATCTAATGATATGTTGTCACATCATTTAATGAGTATCATAAGTCATGTGTTTCTAATTAAATTTAATTCATTAAATGACAATACATCATTGGATGCATGTGCAAAATATTTTTACACTGACTGTGTGTATAAATTAAACTTTGTTATATAAATTTTTATTTTAAGATATAAAATAGATTTATGTTTTTTTATAATATTTTCTTAAGTTGTAGTCCTTATATTTTTCATTTAATTGAATTTCAGTTCTCTAATGATTTTTTATCAAATTAAGTAGTTTTATTTTATACAAAAGACACGCGCGTTAACTTGTTTGTTGAGGCCCTCAACATGAGGGTGTTGATTTTAATGGTCCAAAAGCTTTACTGTATTTTTTTTATGAACAAAAGCTTGACTGTATAAAGTTATAGATATCTGAGAAAACTTTAGCGTGCAGAACCCCAAATAAGTCAAGGATTATAAGGATAATGATCAACTTTAAAACAGCTCATTTTCTTATTTTATGAAATCATTTAAAACTCCAAAAAAATTAAATTAACTAGTAAATGGGACCCGTGTTCAACACAGGTGCAAGAAAATCAGCAAATTTTTTTTTCTATATAAAATATGGAGATGGTGCCCCATAACGCAACGTGGATAATAAAACTTAGTGTAGTTAATTTTCTTAAATAGATAATAGATACTACTGAAAATTTAATTTTTTTAATGAAGTTTAACAATACCAGTTGATTAAGATAGGTATATAACACTAACGATGTTGTTATACCTAGTCATCCCAAACTATACTCGTGGACCTACCACCTTCCACCGGTAGGGATGAAAGTACTCCCTTCAGACTCATTTATAAGCAAAACAACCTAATTTCACACATATTAAGAAAGTTAGTTATATCATTTAATATTCTTGGTTTCATATAAAACATAAACTAAGTTTACTAATATACCCTTACTTTTTTGTGAGTGTGCAATGTTCTTGGAAAACAAAAATAGAATTAAATAAGGGTATTTTTGGACAAATGACATTAAATAGGGTTGAGTTAGTTAAAATTTGCTTATATTTTTTGCTTATAAATGAGTCCGGAGGGAGTAAGCTTTAAGGCTCAAGCTATATATTTGTTAATGTTTTATGAGTAATTATTATTCATAAAGAAATAAATAAGTTAAATTAATTGAAAAAATAAATTATATTGACCTTGTTTAATTTAAAATGAAAATCATATTCCAATACATATAATTTGAAATTTGAAATGTGAAGGAAAAAACACGAGAAGGATGGTTGAATTGTGTTTTGAAAACTTTTGCGAAACAAGACTTTTTCAAAACTTATACGCACAGGCAGACGCACAAAGCTTAAGTTAGTAAGTTGTCACTAACTTGAGCCAGACGCAGAAAACTTAGTGCTAGTTTGAAAACAATAAATATTTTCAAAACAAAGTTCAAAACTGATAATCAAACCTTTAAAACAAAGTTATAAAAAGATTATAAATATAAAGAGAAGCAAACAGAGCAATTTACACTAGTTCACTATCAACCTTGATAGCTACGTCTAGTCCCTTCGTTCTTGAAAGATTTTTCACTATAATCAGACTGATTTCAAGCTTGTAAGTATATCCTAGTCAACCTGACTATACTTACTACAACTTCTTAAGACAACACAACCTTGATCAGTATAGTAGATAATGATATTTTGTTAGCCCCTTTTTCAGATGTAGAGATCAGGATGACAACGTTTCAGATGCACCCATATAAGGCTCCTGGACTGAATGGCTTAAATCTAGATTTTCACAGACACTTTTGGCAGTTGTGCGGTAAGAATGTTATTTTTGCATGCAGATCTTGGCTTCGTAATGGTGTTATTCTGTCTAACATGAATAACACTCGCATTGCTCTTATTCCGAAGTGTAACTAGCCTTCCTCTATGAAAGACTTGCGCCCCATTTCTCTGTGTAATGTGGCGTACAAAATTCTGGCCAAAACTTATGCTATTAGGTTAGCTCTTGTAATTTCCAAATGTACATTTAAGGAGCAATCTGCTTTTGTGACTGGCAGGTCTATTATTGATAGCGCTCTAGTGGCCTTTGAGATAGTCCATTACATCAAATACAAGAGAACAAGTAAGAAAGGTGAAGCTCATTTGAAGATTGACATCAATAAGGCTTATGATTGAATCAGTTGGGAGTATCTCTGTGTTGGCATGCTAAATGTGGGCTTTGCACAGCGGTGATATGGATGGCAAAAAACCCGTACCCATGGGTACCCGCGAATAAAATCTGCGACGGGCAAGGGGCATGTAGCTTAATGGGTACTTACAGGTAAAATAAATGGGTATTTTCATTACCCATTAATTAACGGGGTGGGGCGGGTATTGAAGTATGTGTACCCATGGGTACCCGTACTCGCAGTAAAATAACTTATATGCCCTCTAATTATATATATATATATATATATACATATCTAAAATTGATATATTATTCAGTTTTTGGTTGAAAATATAGTGTGTATTGAAAATTATATGTGAATTGTGATCGTATTGGTTAACAAATTAGTTAGTATTTATTTCATTGAAAATGTAAACACGTTGCGCTACTAAAAGTATGAAAAATCATATTTTTTGTTATAGAAATGCAATTTTATAAAAATATAATGAAAATCCATGGATAACCATGGAAACCCGCGTATATATGCAAATCTGTTAAGAACCCGTCAAGCAGGTAGCCATACAGATATGGAGCGGGTACGGAGGCATTTTTATCCGGCGGGGTGGGTAACGGGGGACTACTGCCTGTGCCCGCCTCGCTTCGTTGACATCCCTAGTGGTGGATAGACTGGATTATCATGTGTGTTGCTTCGATTCAATACTCGATATAGGTCAATAATGATGAAGTTGGCCCAGTCTTTTTAGGAAAGGGCCCTAGACAAGGATATCCACTGTCACCGTACTTATATATCTTATGTGCAGAAGGTTTGTCTTCCCTCATTAAAAAGGCAGAGAGCACATGTGCTATTCACAATGTTTGCATTTGTCGAGACGCCCCAGTTATTTCTCATATTCTTTTTGTAGATGATAGTTTTCTCTTCTTTATAGCAACAAAAAGTTATTTTTTAGCTATAAAAGAGATACTTAGTGTTTATGAGAATGCATGGGACAAGCCATTAATTTACAAAAATCAGAAATGATGTTTAGTTCAAATGTTATCTAGGATAACAAAGATGTGCTTTCTAATATTCTTGGTGTTGGCCAAAGGTTGGGGATAGGAAAATATCTTGGTCTACCATCTATGGTAAGGAGAAATAGAAGAGCCGCTTTTAGTTTCATCAAGGAGAGAATTTGGCAAAAGATTAGTTCTTGGAAGAGTAAAACTTTATCCATGGCAGGAAGAAAGGTTCTTATAAAATCGGTGTGGCACGGGCTATTCCTTCTTACTGCATGAGTATGTATCTCATTCCTTCATCCTTAGGGGATGAAAAACAACGCATGCTCAATTCTTTTTGGTGGGGTTCGAGCCAAGGTGATTTGAGGGGTGTGAATTGGTTAGATTAGGACAAGCTCTCGATGCCCAAGAAATTTAGTGACACGAGTTTTAGCAATTTTCACACCTTTAATTTAGCCATGCTGGGAAATCAAGCTTGGAAATATATTCAAACCCCAGGCTCTCTCCTCTCTTGCGTGCTTAAGGCTAGATATTTTCTGAATGTGGATTTTTTGGAGTCTCACATTGGTCACAATCCATCTTATTCTTTGAGGAGTTTATGGTCCACGAGAGCACTTTTAAATTGTGATATTCGCTAGTGCAGTGGGTCAAATAGTTCGATTCCGGCTTGGGAGCACCTTGGATTCGCAGTGACTCCCACCCAGCATCCATTCCAATTCCAGAGTTTAGTTGCAAAGGAGGAAGGCTTGGAGTGAGAATATGGTGAGAGTTTTTTTTCTTTCCAGATCAACAAGCAGTGGCTATTTTAGGTACCCCACTTTCTCCAACAGTGAGTGATGATAAGAGAATTTGGTCCCAAAATTCAAAGGGTATTTACATTGTGCACAACACTTATCATTGAGCTAGCAATTCGCTTATTGATTCATCCCATTTATGGAGTGAAGGTCATTAGGGTCGTATCTGGGGTCTTAAAAATTTTGCTGAGGATCAAAGTTTTTTTGTGGAGAGCTTGCCGAGATTGCCTTTCGAACCACCCTCGACTTCAACGCAAAGGTGTTCTTTGCCCTTGCACCTATGTTCGTTGTGATGTGGATGTAGAGAATAATTGGCACATTTTTGTGTCTTGTTCGAAAAGTTTCTTGTGCTGGTCTCAACAAGGTTTGTGGGAGCATGTTTCTACTGTAATGCAGGATGTAACTTCTTTCAAGAAATGGTGTTTTCAGTTGTTTGAAGAGTTAAATAATGATAAGTGTGATCTATTTGGTTGCACCCTTTGGAGCTTTTGGAAAGCTCGAAATGACAACTCTCAGAGAAGAAGGACTTAACCGTCATGCAAGTTTGCTCCAGGGCAATCACGTTTCTTCAAGATTGGAAGCAATCTATCCAAATATTGCATAAATGTACTAGAAAGACTAAAAATGTTTTTCCTGGGGAGTGGTTGCCGCCCTTTGTAGGCTACGTGGCTTGTAGCACTGGTGCATCTTTTGTCCCAATGAGTGGAAAGACGGGTTGGGGGATGTGCATACGCAATGACAAAGGTGAGTTTGTGGTTGCTAGAATTTCTTGGTCTACCCTATGCACATCAGTTTTGGAGGGAGAAGCTACAGGGTTGTTACCAGCTCTTCAATGGGTCTCAAGCCTTGGTTTTTAGAATGTAATCTTTGAGCTTGATTGCAAAGGTGTAGTAGACGACTTCAAATAGTTCTAGAGTAGATGTTTTGGAGTTTGGATCTATTATAGAAGAATGCTATAGGATTTCTTATAGTTTTACAAAACTTAAAGTTTAAGTTTATTTGGAGGCAAGATAATAGAGTGGCTCAATGCTTAGCAATGGTAGCTCTATCTATGTCTAGCCTACTTTTATCATTTCATTCCTATTTGTATTTCCCCTTTAATTTCTAATGAAATGAAGTAGATTATTTGATGTGAATAAAAAAATAAGAGAAAATGAATTGCAGGAAATTCAAGTGTCCATAATGTAAAATGGAGTAGCAAGATTTTGTTGATATATTTTTTAAAAAATAAAATAAATGCATGGAGTACGGGAAATGATAACAAAGAGAGCAAGGCAATGGAGAATGCAACATATATATCGCCATTTCTCAAAAGAATGATTTCTCCGTTAAAAAAAAAAGAATGATTTCGAAGTCCTATGCAAAGATTTGTAGCAAATTAGGGAAAAAGTCGCCTAAAAATACATTAGTAAATACGACGGCATCTAAAGTGCACTAACAGGATAGGTGTTGTACGGTGCCACATTAGATATAAAGTGTATGACTCCTTTTTTTGTCATTTTGTAACTTCAACTAAAAGTGTATGACTCGTTTTTTGTCGTTTTTAACTTTACAGGTTTAGTAAAATTAAAAACAGGTCATTTCCTTCTTTACCCAACTATCTCAAATAGGGCCAATGTCCTCCACCATCGCAAACAATGGCATTTCCTCACGACTGCCATCCCCCATCTTCTTCCTCAACCGACTGAAACCATTTTGTGGTCGAGTCCTCACCGCCTCACGAAGGACCAGTCATGCATGGCGGAGATGATGCGCTGCACTATGTCGCAGTGGAGCGGAATGACGAAGTAGAAGAAATTCGTCGCGGCGAAGAAGAGGCAGAGCACGGAGAGTGCCGTGGAGCCGGTGATATTTACAGTTCAATATGTTAAAATAAAAAATTATTTTGAATCGGAAATATGCTAAATTTTTCACCGTTTTAATTTTTTTTTTTGAAGCAATTGGTTTTTTCTTTGTTTTCAGAATATTACTAAAATTGGCAGCACTGAGACAAATTTGTTGATACATTGTCTTGACTCTCTTGACAACACTGAGACAAATTTGTTGATTCATCAATAAATTGAAAAAGCAAAATTGCTTCAGAAACCCCAACATCCATGTGCAATAGGATCAAAAAAATAAGAAGACAAGGTGATCGACACGGCGAGAGAGCAGAGCAACGGCGCATCGACGAGAGAGCGGAGCAGCGGCGAGGGAATAGAGGCACTCCCCGTTTTCGGTGGCGGTGGGGGAAGATTGTGCAAACAGTGTAAAGTGGATGTTGTACGTGGCAGTCCCGACAAGGTGATCTTTGCTGAAGACGGCAGCGAGGTGCGGCAAGGCGCGGGGAGGTGCAGCGCGGCACGGGGAGGTTCCAAACACAGAAGCTCGCTGCGTTTCTTCTGCTTTGTGTGATAGTTAGGTAAAAGAACGAGGACTTGTTTTAAATTTCACCTAAACCTGCAAAGTTACAAAAACGTCGAAAAACGAGTTGTACAACTTTATATTTAATGTTGTACCGTGCATCACCTATTTTAGTGTTGTATTCTAGATCCGCCTAGTAAATACTTAATAAACATTATTTTTTGTAAATACTTGGTAACACGTTAAGAAAGACCCTGCTAAGGAATATTCCATGTAAAGGCCATACTTCATGCATCATATCATAATATAAAAATATATAAAAGGATATCAAATCAGGACAATGAAAAATTTAGGATGCTTATCAGATCCTAATATTAAAAATGATTAAAAAACTTAATGCTACAACTTGACTTCAAGTCTTCAACTTAAACTATATTTTAGAAGACGTGCCAAATACTTAATGCTACAACTTGACTTCAAGTCTTCAACTTAAACTATATTTTAGAAGACGTGCCAAATTTTAAAGGCAGGAAGAGGAAGAGGAAGAGGATGAGGTAGTAGGAAAAGCTGCTTACGTATGCCAAAAATAAGAAAAAGAAGAAAAAGAGAGAAAAGAGAATCCATATAGCACAGCAGATTTACAAAAAGACGCGAGGGCTAAAAGGACATCAAATTACCGAAACATTATCTTGACTGCCATAGCAAGATCACCGTCCAACAATGGATTAAATTCAAATATGACAATGATTGTGACATTGATTCTATGCCTTCAAGAGGATAATGATCGAGCGGTTAATATTTTTTGATTAAAAAGAATTGAACAATTACAACAACCATCAGTCAGCCTTTCTTTATCTCAGACAACTTTCGTGATAATTTTTTAAGTGGTTAATACAGTATAAATACGTGGTTAATTATATAGAGTAAATAGTTAATGAATATATCAGGTGTCGAAATTTATTAATCATCAACGTAATTGAACGCGATTAACCACAATTTTTAAGTGTTCAACTACATGGAGAATTGAATAGGTGAAAATCGTGGTTAATCACATTCAAATTCATGGTTAATGAAGTTACGTTAATGATTAATGTGTTTCGACATCTGATATATTCATTAACCATTCACTGAACGTAATTAACTATGTATTTAAACTGCATTAACCACTTAGAAAATTGTCGCAAAAATTGTCGCATTTTAATTTTTAAAACGCGACCCTTTGGACTTCTTCATAAGATTACGGGTCGGAAAAGCTTCTTTCATAATTTTAATATGCAATTATTAACTGCTTTCCCCAATACTTTTACTCTCTTGCCATTGTTTTTTATATTTGTGTTTTGGGTTAAATATTTTTTCGTCCACTTAAATATACTAGTTTTCGCTTTTACTTCTTGTAAGAAAAATTGCTTATTTTTAGACCCTAAAACATAAGAAATTTTGCTTTAGGCCTAATTGTTTTTGTTTTAGTTCCTAATCTCTATTCCAAAATAAGTGTTGTTTTAGTAAAGTAAAATTGTCCTAAAATAAGTGTTATTTTTATTTTTCCAATGTAATATTAATTATTTTATTCCAATTTTAAATCTCAAAATTAATATTGTGTACATTACTCCCAAGTTATTATACTTCACTGTGTATTTATGAAAATAGTTAATACCCAATGGATAATAAGAATACTTTTGTAAAATTGTTACACTCTTTAATTCATTCATATCTTTTCTTAATATGTGTAAAAAACCTAAGACGAAGACTTACACATTGTTTGGATGAGAAAAATAAAATTGAAAGAAAGAAAGTAATAGTAAAGAAGGTTGAAGGAATGAAAGTGAGTAGAAAATTAGATAGATTTTGGGGTTATTTAATATGAGTGAAAGTGAATAGAAAGTGATAAGAAAGATGTACTTCATTCGGACTCAAATATAAGTAAAAATACTTAATTTCACATTGATTAAGGACCTTAGTTAAATTCATTTAATTTTCTTGCTTTCATATAAAAAATGAACTATACTTCCTAAACTACCCTTAGTAATGGAGAGCATGTTATTCTCTTAGAAAATAAAAGCTGAATTAACTTAAGGGTATTTTTGGAATGATGACATTAAATAGAGTTGAATTAGTTGAAATTTGCTTATATTTTAATCCACTAAACCTGTGCATTTTTTTTTGCTTATATTTGAGTCCGAATGAAGTATTATATTAGAATGACATAAATAATCTTAAGTAAAAATTAAATTTGATAAAGAGAATAAATATATAAAATATACTCATAAAAAAATAAACACTCAGAACACAACATAATTCTTTTAAGAAAAATGTTAATAAATTTGAAATTAGTTATTTTATCCCTTAAAATATATTATTTACAAAATAATAATAATTTAATTTATGAAATAAATAATTTTTTTAAAAATAAATACTTATTTTATTAATTAATTAATTAACAGTTTCCTTAAGCAAGGTCATTTCTGATGTTTTATGCAAATAGAAGCTCTTTTTACGTTTTCTTTAAGAATCTTTGACATGAGACCCACTAAAATGAATCTTTCTCTCTCTTTTGCATGACAACCAAACGACGGAACACCCAAATTTCAAGAAACTTTCCATTATATATGTTTCTCTCCCCCTACTTTTTTTCGGTGGCTTCTACCGTGCATTACTTTTTAGGTCATGCACGGTACATGAGACCAGTTCTCCAATTTTTAAAAGTTTTTAAATTTTAAAAATCATAGTAATGCTTTTCCTTAGTCAAACCTTGTATCTTGTGTTCCCTAACGCAAGTTTAGACGTTGCTGGTATAAACAGTTGTGGCGAGGAGTACCACCGTGAATGGCGGTGAAACGGCGTGGGCAGGAACCACGGTTGTAGTCGCACATAAGAGAAACTAGTTGTAGTCGCACATACATCATCCCGTTGAAGCTGTTAGTCTTTTCGCTTCGTTTCAGAAGCCAAAGTGGAGGAAGGGTTTGCAATTTCAGAAGAAGGTTACTCTGCATGTGCACCAGAGACAAAACCCAAAATGGGTCGTGCTCGGTGTCAAGATGGACCAGTTCCGCAGTGCATAACTAAAGGACCTTATCTACGCCTTCGATGACTGAGAGCAAGTGCAACTTCGTTCGTTTGGTTTACCAGTTCACATATATGAGAGACAGAGAGAGAGAGAGGAGAAACTAATCTTTTATGGAACTTCACCCCTTCCCAAGAGAGGAAATGAGCTTTGTTTCTCAAAAACAAAAATGGTTAAAGATGTAATTTTTGTTGCTTAATTGGTGAGATAATGGATGGTAATTTATTGTTGTATCATGGAGAGAATGAACAAATAAGAGAGAAGCCCCAATTTGGGTATTTCCCAAACGAAAAGCCCCAATTCAGGGGAAGACCGAAACCCTAAATTTCTAGCAACCGTAGTGGGCAATGTGGTGGCGACCAACGACGATGAATTGGGTGTCATCTATTATGAGATTAACGTCGGTGGCGGTGATGTGATTGAGCATCTCACTGTGGTTGAACAGAGATGTGGTTGGGCTTCTCATTGTGTTTTGATGTTGAGGGATAGGGAAAACAGGGAAGCGAGAGAAACAAATTAGTTATAAAATTGAAAATTATTAAAATATCCTTCTGTACAATACATCACCTACTAACCTTGCGTACGTTAGACAAAGCCCTTGCTTGTATACCAAATGAACCATTAATTTGGGATATGTGAAGTACAATATTTGTTCGTGTTAGATATAATACATGTAATATGTGGATAATAATAATTTTATTCCCTAAAATATGTATGATACAAAGACTAATCCAAACATAAAAAAATATTATAGAGGATAAAACGAAACAATAAAAGATAAAAATAAAAATTTCTATATCTCAAAGAATAAAACAAATAATTTGTTTTTTACAAAGATTAAAAAGCAAAAACTGATAGTACCCAAAAAAAAAGCAAAAACTGATACATTTAGGTCAATAGAAAAAGATATTTAACCCCAAGAGGTTGGTTTAGTGAAGCAGGACAAAGTCTGATATTTGACAAGTCGTAGGTTCGAGCTCCCACTAACACAACCGATCTAACGGGTGGCTGTCAAAGTCCTCGCTTCAGGCCTCAATTTTTGCAGAAAAAATAAACTATTGATTATACTCGACAAGACCTTTAATTAATTTTATTAGTCTCTCACTTTAAATTTAATTATGCCTAAAAAACTCTAATTTTTTTGTCAATAGCTTTAAAAAATCCCCACCACAAATTTGCTTTAGGCTTAAAAGTATGTTGGGTCTGCCTTGCCGACTAGTCTTTTTGGGACAGATAAATGTAAATCTTTTTACAAGTTCTCTTAGACCTGGTGTTATTAAACTCGGCTCGGACCTGCCGATTCCACTGGAAACCGGTGATGTGGCCGGTCTGAGCGCATAGTTCGATTGGAAATGACATCGACCCGGTGTGACCCGGTGAAACCCGGCCGGTTTGGCATAAAAACCAGTGACTCGGTGGGTCAATGTGACCCGGACCGGGCATCACTCAAACAGTCACACGAACCTTCAACCCACTTGCCCCGTTGCAGTCGTGCCGTCGTTTCGCTCGCCGTCGTCGTTCCAGGTGTGTGCGCCCCCTTCCCTACTCGCGTTTTGTTTTGTTCTGCGTGCATCTATAGTGGTGCCGCTGGGTACTCCACAGACTCTCCCCTTTGCTCACAGTGGTCCTGGTCCCTTCCATTTTCTATGGCTTGTGTCTCGCTGCAATTTTGGCAGAGTCTGAAAGAAGGAAATAGAAAGAAAGTGACGAAAGAGGGGAATGATCCCCAAACACGCCAATGGTTCTCAATAGAAGAAAAACGAAGAACCAGGGAGGAGCAGTCTCAACGGTTTTGCAGAAATCAGAGTGAGAAAGAGAGAGAAACGGGAAGAGATTGAGTTTATGGTAGGTGGGAGTGATAAGCCTTATTCAAACGTTAACATTTTGTCTAATAATCACATCCACAAAAATAATAGTCACACTAATATAATAATAGAATAAAAAATGCACTTTAAAGTATAAAGAATCAGTCCTGTCTTGCAGTCCTTCCTTTTGTCACGTCTTGCAGTCATTGAGACTTGGGTTCCACATGTCAGTAATTCTAGTCCACTCCACCCCTAAGTATAGGGCAGTATAAAAGTTGTGATAGGTGAAGGGTAGGCTGACTGGCAACGTATTGAAACCAATTGTACCCAAAAAAACATTTTATACAATTTTGTGATTTTTAATCATTTTAGTCAAAAAAATTATACTAGTATAAGATTTATGGTTACTATTTTTTTTATTACTACTACTGACTACTATTTTTTTTTATTACTACTACTGATTTTATATTCCTAATTTATGGTTTTTTTATATTTTTTTGAAGTATGAAATTTATATATGCCATAAATTTTTTGTATTTTTTAATAGTGACCGGATCATGCAGTTCAACTAGTGACCCACCACTCCGACCAATGACCCACTTACCCAGTACCCTGACCGAGTCAATGACCGGTCCGAGTTTAATAACATTGCTTAGACCTAAAGGGTTTTTCTACTTTGAACCGAACCAACTTCCGCACACTCTAAATTTATTTTATACAAAAAAGAGAAAAAGATTTTTTTGTTGTTGACGGCAACAGAAAAAAGATATTTAGGGGCTGTTTGATTTCTGTTTTCTAAAATTGTTTTCTATTTTCTAGAATTTAAAAAGTGGAAAACTTGTTTGATTAACCTATTTTGTAATAATAGTTTTCAAAACAGTTTGCTATTTTCTTGTTTTTAAAACAAAAAAGCAGAACAGTAAAAACATGTTTTCGTTTTTTCATTCCAGAAAAGTGAAAACCAGAAAAAAAGCGGAGAAGTGTTGTTTTTTATTAATGGCAATACTGTAATTATATTTCAGTTGTTTGTTTTTCTTGCAAAATGCAAATGGTGCAATATTTGATAGTATTTTTACGAAAATATCTTATGTTAACCGGCAATAGTGTCATCTCACAAGTCATCATGACAATCATTTTACTTAAGCATGTGGTTGCTATATGAGGATTCAATAATTCCAAATAATTATCCATTTGCATACAGGTTATGACAATTAGTAAAGATATACATTATCAAAAAAAAAATAGCAAAGAATATAGAAAATTTGCATAAAAAAATAGAATGTTGATATAAGACTTTTATGCGTTTTTTTATTTTTGTATGATTTATTATTATATATAATGTTTTAAACAGCTGATGAAATTTATATTAAAAAAATTATTCATAAATCTAAAAAAATTTGAAAACAATTTTACCAAACAAATTTTATCATTTTCTCATCTCTAAAATAGTTTTTAAAAATAGAGTTACCAAACAAGTTTTTTTAAAATTTTCTTCTGAAAAACAATTTTTCAAAATTGATTTATAAAATTGTTTTTAAAAACCAAAAACCAAAACACAATCAAACATGATACCTTGTTTCTCTTCTTCCGTTTCTTTTTCTAAAACGTTTCATTTTAGAAGGAGCAGCTGCTGCACGAACGAACCTCATGTCGACGACGTGGTTTTCACTGACTGGAGGAACTTTGCCCGCTAAAAGAGCATTGACTTAAAAGTTAAAACAACAACAACAACAAAGAAAGGATGCACATGATATATATATTATGATGCATCCATTGCTTCTCTGTTACTTACTATTGCTCTCTCTTTCTTCACTTATTCTTCAGTGACTGTTGTTGGCACCAATCGCCCATCTCATCTCAATCAACAACAACCATCACTCTTTCACTTTCTCTATCAACTCTCTCTCACTCACAACCCTATCTAATGGACCATGTAATTTTCTTTCTTCTATTTCTTTTTATTTCACTTTCTCAGAAAAGTTTTTGTTTTTGTTTTTTTAAAAAATGACACTTGCGCTTTTGAAGAGCCTTTTATTTACTTTTTTGAAAGATATTTTTTTTGATAATTAAGTGGTAAACCTGATCTTCAAGTTCACCCTAGCTTTCTTAGGCTTAGTTGCCAGCTACTTGATTCATGTAAAAGTTGATCCGTTTTGCTCTTTTCTTTTGCATGTTGTGTTGCTCAGAGATAGATAGTGGAAAAATCTGAAGTAAATTTCTTGAAGTTGATTGGTTATTCTAGATGCTCCTCAAAACGTAGATGTAACCGTAACCCTCTCTTTTCTCAGGGTTTTATCCATGGCTTTTTGAGGTGTGTTTGCAGGCGCTTTCTTACGATTAGGAATTTAGTTTTACTTCCATGTTTTGAGTATTCAACCTAGTTTTTTTTATTTTTTAACTTATCATAAAACCAGGGATTTTGGGGAATTTTCTTCCATACCAATTTTCCTTCTCCAATTTTGTTTGTGCATAGTTTTGTGTGGGGTTTCCGGGAAATTTAATTCAACTATTCATTTCCAATGGAAGAGAATTTTCTCTTCACTCTGGACCATAAGAATAGTATAATCACACTCAGTCTTACATCTTATGCTCCCTTTTCCATTTAATTGTTCCAATCTTAATATCTTACACACACGCAGAGATAGACTCCCGGGGGGTGGGGATTTGGAGCTCTGATTGTGTCGAATAACTGAGCTTAGCATGTGTTTCTGTTTTGAATTATGGTATTGAAAAGTGATTAATATAACATAAGTAAGCAGGGTCAGCTTTCTGATTTTCTATAATTTACTATAATTGTCATATTTTTTTATTTAATGCTTTTCCTTTTTAATACTTTCGTTGTTACTTGTTGTAGGAGTGATAACAGCTAGAAGTTACATAGGTTGATAATTTGAGGCATCAAGATGTCTTATAGAAGGGGGTCTGATCAGCAACCGCAGAGGCGGATACTGCGGACTCAGACTGCTGGGAATTTAGGAGCAGATCCGATCTTGGACAGTGAAGTGGTGCCTTCTTCACTGGTTGAGATAGCTCCCATTCTTCGTGTTGCCAATGAAGTTGAAGCAAGCAATAAAAGAGTTGCTTATCTCTGTGAGTTGCTGTTTATATTCTCTTTAGATGTATAATGTAGGGGTGTATGCTATTTGACATGTTATCATTTTTGGTTAGATCACAGTAGGATAAATTCTTGTTCCATTAGAATGTGGAAAATTCAACATATAATATTGTTAAGAAGCTTGTGAGAGTTGACATGTCACTAAAAATCATTGAAAAAGGAAAACAAATGTTATTTTAAGTTCTCGATCACTTGACTTCCCGTATTGGTTTGGTTGGAAATGTTGCTGAGGATTGTTTTGAAAATGTTTGTGTATGGTATTTTATAGAGTTTGGGGGGTGGAAAATTTCTTGGTATGTTGTCTTAAAACTTTTTTTTTTAATGAAGAAAAGGAGTCTCATTAAAATTTTCTGATGTAAAACCCTGCTTAGGGAAAAAATATTTAGAAGGAAAAAGAGTACTCCCTCCTGTTTTTATTAATAAAGAGAAAAAAACAGTAACAAAAGGTGCCTAGGGGAACTAGGCCAAAACCCAAGACCGGAACCAAAGTGCAAACAATACAATCCAAATGGACATCAGTGAACCTAGGGAATGACAACCTAGCCCAAAAGAGACTAGGAGATTCTATAATAAGGCATGCTATTTCTATTTCTAAAAAAGTCATCTGAGATAAAGGTCGGGATGGTATTCCACCAAACAGTACCGTTGACATGAGTCCCATGAGATGCAAGCTTGTCAGCACAAGAGTTTCCTTCTCTGTAGATATGGGAGAAAACGAAAGACATTTGTTTAGCAAGAGCAATACAGTTGGATCACCTGTTTCTAAGCTTCCAAGGCACAATAAAACTGTTGCGAAAGGCAGCTATAACTAACTGAGAGTCACTTGTCTTAAACCTATCTTTGCATATTTACCAAAAAACCTATCTTTGCATGAATGCTTCATTTTATTTTGTAAAGATGTTACGTAATTCTTAATTGCTTAATAAATTTTTTTCTTTTAAAAGATGATTGAATGAGACTATTTGTTATGTGAGTTTCATTATTTCGTTCCTTTAATTGGTTAGATCATCAGGTAACTGCTCTTTACAAAGCTCACAATATGGTAATTCTATGAAATCATTGCATGATTACTTCGTTTGAATCCGAAACCACTCTGTTGTTTTTTAATATTTTACTTTATTACTCCTTTTCTTTTGGTTATTCTATTTGGATATTATGTTAGTCTCATTGTATGACACACACACAGCAATGAAATGATTTACTAACTTTGTTGTGCGTATTTTTTGTCTAATGCACTTGTCTGTTTTGTAACTAGGTCGGTTTTATGCCTTTGAAAAAGCTCACAGACTAGATCCTACGTCTAGTGGGCGTGGTGTTCGCCAATTCAAAACTGCTCTTCTTCAACGTCTAGAAAGGGTAAATATCTGATTTTGTTTGTTAAGAATTTCTACATTTGTTTGCTTTCTCTTTTATTTTCAACCTTTTTAGGATATTTCCCTTGCTTGATCAATGAATTCCACAGTTAAGAGAATTGAGAAGGCTTCTTTACTGATCTCTTATTTAAGTGTATTAATGTAGTTACAAAAGACCAAAGAACAATTACTTCCCATGTTATTGTAGCATAGATTGGAATGTCTTTCTTTGGAAATCTGAAGATATGGAAGTAATTTTCCATTCTTCACAGGAAAATGACACAACGTTGGAGGGACGAGCAAAGAGTGATGCACGTGAAATGCAGAGTTTTTATCGGCATTACTACCAAAAGTATATTCAAGCGTTACAGAATGCTGCTGATAAGGACCGGTGAGTTTACAATCTAAGTCAATCAATAATTTTGTCATTTACTTGACTTTAGCTCTTTTATGTTAGACAGTATCTATGAATTGTCCTAATTTCTGTTAATGTGATTTCTTTCTTACATCCATAACAAAGAAAATATTGAAATTAACTTCATATGCTTCCCCAGTGCCCAGCTCACAAAAGCATATCAGACTGCTGCTGTTTTATTTGAGGTTTTGAAGGCAGTTAATCAAACAGAGGCTGTAGAAGTATCTGATGAGGTAAAATAAGTGCAATACAGCTTCAGACCTCTGCATTACAGCAGTCTATTAGTCACTGAATGAAGTGTACAAATAAACAGAATAATATATAAATTCTTCCTTTTCTCTTTACCTTGATTATTACATTCGATATTTCATTGTAGATCTTGGAAGCTCATACTAGGGTTGAGGAGAAGAAGCAACTATACGCGCCTTATAATATTTTGCCCCTTGATCCAGAGAGTGGGAAAGAGGCTATAATGAGATATCCTGAGGTTTGTTCTCTTTTACTATGTTTTAATCCCATTTTCATTTAAGTTAATGTTTAACTAATAAGGTACCAGGAGATAAGACCCTGAATCAGAATTAAGAAAGTAGGAAACTCCTGTTTAAGTACAGAAAAACAGGAAATACTAATTAAAAATGTGGTAGAATCACCTGACAGTGGTTGGTTGTAGTAGAAGGGGGTTGTGACTCAGGTGAACTTTACCTGCAATGTCCGGGATTCAAATCCTAGAGTCTTCCACTTTGGGGAGTGCTTTATCTAATCACCACCCTCTACCTGAGGGTTAATTTCAAAGCTATGTCTGTGGGGATTCCTGGTCAAAGACCGAAAAAATGCTGTAGAATCACTGAATCAGAAACTGAATTCCTATAATCATCAATTCTTTCAGTAGGTTAGGCATTGCCCGTGTTACTTACACATCCGGAAGTTAAGATTCAAAAAGTCCCTATAATTGGGTAACAAAATATGGTTAACATTTTACTCACCTTTTACCAGTTCAGCGCCAACTTACTATTACAACTTTTAGCTGATGAATAACTTGTTAGAATTGCTATCAAACAGTGTTGACTACATTGCTTATATCTATTCATTTTTTTTTTACAGATTCAAGCTGCTGTCGCTGCACTCCGTAATACGAGGGGTTTGCCTTGGCCGAAGTTTCATGGTAACAAAGTAAATGAAGACATTCTGGATTGGCTTCAGCTGATGTTTGGTTTCCAGGTAGTGACCGAATTGATTTGTGATCTCCATTTGGTTTTTTGTATTTCGTTCAAAGGTTATCTCCTTGTACTCATGCAGAAGGGAAATGTGGAAAATCAAAGGGAACACTTGATTCTCTTGCTTGCAAATGTACACATACGACAAGTTCCAAAACCTGATCAACAACCCAAGGTTTATATATTTGTTTCTGTTGTGAATTACTGTGGCTTGGACCCTTATTTTCTGATTTTGACATACTAAAATTTGTTGTTTCTTACAAATTGCACTTTTCCTATTTAGTTGGATGATCGTGCTTTAAATGAAGTGATGAAGAAACTCTTCAGAAGCTACAAAAAGTGGTGCAAATATTTGGGTCGCAAAAGCAGCCTTTGGTGAGATTTGCACCTCTTAATATAGAAATTACTTTAAATGCTTGCTTTGGTGAGTATTAAGTAGAAATTTATAGGCTTATAAGTTATATGTACCTAGGTGAGTTACAGCTAGAAATCAACCCGCATTCGTGCCAAACTTATGTAGGCTCAACTGTTGGCCTATGTAAGCTGAGTGGCCTAAATGAATGCAAGCTTAGTTCTGTATCTTGTAAATAGTTTGTATACATGCATATATGTATAAGGTGCATTTAGTATTGAATGCATGTTATTTTAAATTTGTATTTTGTACATTATGAAAATTTACCTGTGTATGGATTAAATTATTGGATAAGCCAATGAAAACTGGGTTAGGCTTGGCACTAGCTTTCATCAACTGTATTTTTGAATGAAATCTTTTTTTCCAAATTTTTGTCCTTTCTTTCTTATGGTACAGGATCGAACTAGCTCATGTCCTTGATACACTGACTCACCCATAACCTCAAACCACCTGAGTTATGCATAAGTGGTTATTTTAGGAATTTGTAATATACATTGTTAAAGTATTCTTGCTTTTTTTATGATTTTTAGGTTGCCAACTATTCAGCAGGAAATGCAACAGCGAAAATTATTATACATGGGCCTATATCTTCTTATATGGGGAGAAGCTGCAAATTTGAGATTTATGCCAGAATGCCTTTGTTTTATCTACCATCATGTAAGTATTATCTAAAATGAAAAATATTAAAAGACTTTCTTCAGTCTGAAGAGAGACTTCGAAGCCCTTCCCTTCTTGGTGGTACAATCCACTTCCATTAAAATGATCTAATATAAACTCTTCCTTTTGGCATACTCTCTACATATATTTTTACTTTCCATGTATGTTAGGCACTTGCATGTCTTTGGTAGGTATGAGTCATTTTAGGCCTAATATAAATAAACTGCATTTTATGATGTGTGTCATCCCATTTTCCAAGAAGACTTTTGGTAGAGTAAATGATTTAGAACATTCTGTTGGTGATTTGATTGGGCTATGCTTATGATTGGCTTTAAATATAGATCAACACATTGGTAATTCAAAAAACCAAAAAGGGTATAAGAGAAATTGTGGGTGTATAGGCTGTGCATTTATATCTTATTGACACTATCTTCAGATTTGACCAAGGAGCTAATTTTCTAGCTAATTTACAAAGTCCTAAATAGGCTAATCTAAGACTCCCCTCAAGATGGAGGATATATTATATTGCCAAGCTTGTTAGGAGTATATTCAACTTGAGGCCCTCTAATATAGGAAATATGCCTTAAAGATGTTCAATTGAATTAAAATAATTCCAATAGCAATTTCTCTTGTAAGGACCTTCTTTCCAGAAAAATGGTAATCAATTTGCATGTTTAGTTTCTTCTGAATGACAAAGTTGAAGCAATATGCAAAGGTTTGATCCATGTTGTTCCCATTCTTCCAATTAAAATTAAATTTCCCCACCAAGTAGAGTAGAATTATGCATTGTGATTGTCAACGCTTCAAGCCTAAGGGCTCTTAGGGCATGTTAGAGGTATATATAAAGCCATTTGTGAGCTTCACCTAACAACTTACACTTTTAGGAGATCTGATCCTTGACAAGCCTGATAAACCATAGATATACTAATATATAGTATAGTTGTTGGAATTCAAAATGTTTGAAAAGGAATTATTTCTGAAAATTCAAGAGTGAGTGGAATATAGGACGTGATGCCGAGTCCACTGGTTTGGTTCCTCAGTAAGTCTTAGAATAAATCTTCCCCAATATTTTGGACTTTCTCTGGCCCTAACAAGTGGTATTGGAGCACATGGTTCGCCTAGGACGAGTATAAGGAAATGGTGGCTTATTAATGTTGGTACGTGGAGGTGGCTCAGTCTAGTCTTGAGGGGCAGTACATTTGGAGACGTGACTCAGTGTGTGAAGAGCAGTAACACTTGTGAAGGAGACATGGCTCTTGGCAAAAGTTCAATCCCAACACGTGTTGAACTGTAATACGTGTGGGCCGGTCCACTAGCAATTCTTTGACATGGATTCGTTAGTCTCTTTGACCAGTGTTCCAAGCTCGATCCTTACTAATCCGTTAACATTGCAGCACAAGCTGAGCTCGTTTTGTGTTTTGTCCGGTCTTTCACTCAGGAGTCTGTTTACAAATGTTATGCTCACCATTCCTAGGTCTTTACCTAATCAAACAGCTAAAACTCTAAAGAAAGTTATTCCCTTCACAATACTATTAGAGAGAGAGAGAGAGAGAATTTGGAAGTCCAAGTTTTGTTTATGTTAAGATTGATGGTTCCAAGTTTTAATGCATCGATTATTATCTGTTATAGATTCCTACTTTTCTGATGTTATTTGATTTGAATGTGAAAAATATTAACAGAAACTAAGCATCATTTTATCTTTACCTACCTAGATGGCATTTGAGTTGTATGGGATGTTAGCTGGGAATGTTAGTCCACTGACTGGTGAACCTGTAAAGCCTGCCTATGGTGGTGAAAATGAGGCTTTTCTGATGAAAGTAATAAAACCAATATATGATACAATAGCCAAGGTGTGCTTCTGCTTTTTAATGAGCTGAAGAAGTGTTTTAGTTTAGTTTTTACATTGGTTTGCTTTCTATTTGTTCTATTGGACTTTTTTTGTATTGCAGGAAGCTGTGAGGAGTAAAGCAGGAAAAGCAAAGCATTCTCAGTGGAGAAACTATGATGATTTAAACGAATATTTTTGGTATTATGCTTCTTTTTGATCTACTGTTTTTCCTTTTTAACAATTTTTATCATTAAAGGGATTATCATTACCATATTATAGGTCAGTTGATTGTTTCCGGCTAGGTTGGCCTATGCGTATTAACTCGGAGTTCTTCTCTGCGCCTTTGCCTTCTGACCTGCGTCATGTTAACAAAGATGAGGTATGACATATTTTATTGCTTACATGCTATCTTTTTAATCAACAAATGAGTGGAAGAAAATAATAAAGGAAAATAGTAAAGGATACCATCCCTCAGAATATATAGTTAGTATTTATATGAGAAAATGGTCTTTACCGGGAAAAATTCTTATATACTCTTTTCAGAGCATGGCTCCTTGCGCATACAGGGTTTGCCTTGAAAATGAATGAAGCAATCTCTCTCCATGGTCTTACCCTAACAAATTGTGTTTGATTTTGGAAAATAGGAAAAGAAAGCTTATGGAGATGATCGGTGGATTGGAAAAATTAATTTTGTTGAGAGCCGTTCATTTTGGCATGTATTTAGAAGTTTTGATAGAATGTGGAGCTTTTATATACTATGTTTACAGGTAATAGTTCCAGATTTGGTTTTTGATTTACAACCTTTACTCACTTCATTCTGCATCCATTCCATCTAATGAGATGTACTAATTATGCTCTTTAATTAAGGCAATGATAATCATTGCTTGGAATGGCTCTGGCGATTTAAGCTCCATATTTGATGGTGATGTTTTCAAGAAAGTTCTCAGCATCTTCATAACTGCTGCAATACTGAAGCTTGCACAAGGTAGATAAAACCACCACCTGTCTATCTGGCTGTGTGTGATTGTATTTTCTTCTGTAATATGGGAAAATATAAGAGAGATGATTTTTTGACAACCAAATTTAGACAACTTTCGCGACAACTTTAAGTGGTTAACGCGGTTCAAATACGTGGTTAATTACATTCAGTAAATGGTTAATGGATATATTAGGTGTCGAAACTCATTAACCACCAATGTAACTTCATTAACCACGAATTTGAACGTGATTAACTATGATTTTCAAGTTTTCAACTACATGTATATTTGAACATCTGAAAATCGTGGTTAATAACATTCAAATTTGTAGTTAATGAAGTTACGTTGGTGGTTAATGAGTTTCGATACCTGATATATTCATTAACCATTTAATGAATGTAATTAACCACGTATTTGAACTGCATTAACCACTTAGAAAATTGTTGTAAAAGTTGTCCCATTTTGGTTGTCAAAATAGCGCGACCCAAGATATAGTATATACTTTTTTTCTTTCTTCCTCAATTTATATCAGACCCCATCAGTTTTCATGTTTCTAAGGGCTGCTGCTCTTTTCCAGTAAATTTATTGAAGAAAAAAATATAATTCAGTTTTACTGCATCAAAAGACATGTTTGGTTTCCACTTTATATTTTAGTTTCTTATTTTAACTGAAAAATATTTAAATTAATTTGTAGTTGATTTTAACTGTCAAGATTATGAAAATGAAGCACAAACAGGCTCAATGCTGCTAATTATTTCATTTAATTCCTCGGTGCCAATGCTTGGCTGCCATTTGAATAAAACTATATATGTTCAAGAGGATTATAACAAAATAAACTGTTGAACTTTCTTTGAAAATGATGTGTAAACATGCCAAACTTCATTTGTAACTACCACACACGAAACAATTTTTTCTTTTCATAGTGATTGAGAGCCTGGAGTCTCAATGCTGCAAAGTTGATGACATGTCTTGCATTCTCCATATTTTCAAGTTGTCATAAATCATTTTTTTTAGGGAAGTTGTCATAAATCTTCATAAATCTTGAACAACATATCTGTTATAAAATTAATTTGTATGGTGGTCTGTGTTTGCATAATTTTGAGATCCCACATCTACTATAGATATGGTCTAAATAGTTCTTGTTGAGATCCTTGTTATTCCACCCACATTAGCCTGCATTTCAGATGTCCAATGCTGAGCGTGAGGTGTGTTGAAAGTCTCACATCGACTAGAGATATGACCTAAGTAGTGCATTTAAAGCTTGAGCAATTGTCACCTTACAAGCTGGTTTTGTGGGGTTGGGTTAAGTCCTAAGCCTAAATTCTAAGATGGTATCAAAGCCTATTCATGATATGTTATTAGGCCAAAATTTTTGTTATTTCACCTGCATTTATCCATGCTCCAGATGTCCATTCCTTGGTGTAAGGGTGTGTGTTGAGATCCCTGTTGTTTCACCCACATTAGTCCGCGTTTCAGATGTTCAGTCTTGAGCGCGAGGAGGTGTGTTGAGAGTCCCACATCGACTAGAGATATGATATAAGTAGTGCATATAAAGCTTGAGCATCCTCACCTTACAAGCCGGTTTTGTATAGTTGAGCTAGACCCTTAGCCCAAATTCTAAGAGTTCTTATAAAGTAATAAGGCTTGGGTAAATTCTCAACCTTTGAGCTAGCTTTCGGTGTTAAGTTAAAGTTAGGCTTGGTCTAAATTCTAACATGTATCATGAGTTTCATTATGCATCTGAAGGTCCTTTTTTTCAATAAAAAGTATAAGCTTTTACAGAACTTAACTCGCTACCTTTTTCCACCCTTAGCAGCTGAAGACAATTTCTGTATGCTACAAAAGGCATTAAAAAAGGAGAAATGTTTGGTTGACACCAAATTTGACAACAAATCGACAACTGGTTAATGACGTGCAAAAGTTTGGTTAATTCAGTTCAGTAGTTGGTTAATGGTGAATCGTATACATTAACCAAATTTTTGCCCGTCATTAACCATTAACCTTTAACCAACTACTCAACTGAATTAACCAAACTTTTGCACGTCATTAACCAAGTATTTGCACGTCATTAACCATTAACCATTAACCAACTACTCAACTGAATTAACCAAACTTTTGCACGTCATTAACCAGGTGTCGATTTTGGTGTCAACGTAACACAACTGTTAAAAAAGGGTATCTCACTTTTGCTCGTTTGAATTGTTCACTGTTAAAATAGCCTTTATGGCAGTGAAGCATGGGTACTCCAAAAATTAAAACTGTACCCGTACCGGGTGCGTACCCGTACCACGTGTAAAATATGTAAAAACATCATATTTTTTCAAACGAACCCGTACCCGTACCCGGTACCATATCCCGTACCCGTGCAACATAGCTTTATGGTCTTTTAGATTTTGTACATCTTATACCCTGTTAGTAAATCATCCGTTAAGAGGGTTTACAGTAGAAAGAATAAGGGTACAACAGAAGATTAGAACCTTATACAGTTAATTATAACAGGTGGAATGGTAGAAATAGGGAGGAGGGAAAGTTAGTCGGGCACTTCTGCTTTTGATTGGGACTTCGGTTAGTAGGAGAGTCCTGGTCTTTTAAATACCCGTGTATGATCCCTCTTCTCTGTATTCATCTTCGTCTCAGTTCTTTGTATATTCCTGATACTGGGCTAGCCAGCTACGGATTGAGGGGCATTTCTTCCATAAAATTCCTATTCTCTCTATCAATTCTGATTCAGTTGAATTGTAACCTTGGTAACACAAATTACAATCATAGATAGTTTTGAGATATACACCAGGTTAAAAAAAGAAAGCACTTAATTGGGGCAGGAAAGAAAAATATGCTTTGATGGCAGTGGAATTTTTCATCAGCTAAACAAAGATCACTGAATTTGTTACATAAACAAAATTGAGAGATACGCTAGAGGCTTCGTATAGAATTAATGAAGCAAGATCACATAAGATGATGGAATGCTTATTCAAAAGATTCACAAGATGTTGGAGTCTCTGTCTTTTTTTTTTTTTTTCCCCCTTTCCGTTGTTGATGTTTGATTTTACTTTAACTGTAGCATCTCATCCAAAATTTACCGAGTATTTATTCTTGTGACTCTGGATTGTTTGTACCTTAACAAAATCCCAATTTTTTCATCTGAAATGGTCAATCAATAATGTGTTTTACTTTATGAGGTTTCAACTTGATTAAAATGCCTTTTATACTTTTCCAGCCATTCTCGACATAGTCCTGAGTTGGAAAGCAAGGAAATTCATGTCGCTTCATGTCAAGCTACGATATATATTTAAAGTTATTTCAGCTGCAGCATGGGTCATAGTTTTACCAGTCACTTATGCTTATAGTTGGAAAAATCCATCTGGTTTTGCACAAACCATAAAGAATTGGTTTGGCAATGGTACCCACTCCCCTTCCATGTTCATTTTGGCTGTCTTCATCTATTTATCTCCAAATATTCTCTCTGCATTGTTGTTTCTGTTCCCATTCATTCGCCGGTATCTCGAGAGGTCCAACAATAGCATTGTGAAGCTCACGATGTGGTGGTCCCAGGTAAGCAGAAGCAAATTTGGTTTGTGAATTTGTATTTCTGTATTTTAATGATATAGGTTTTTTCTTATAAACCAACAACTTGTTATCATTCTTAAGAAATACTAATAAGAAATATTATTTGTCATGTTTTCTTAAAGATGATAAGAAATTATTGGTTTATGAGAAAGAACATATATTAAGTTTTTTATTCTTTATTTTTTTCAAATCTTATTTATTTCATTTTTCTTTCTTCAACAATTTGCAGCCTCGGCTCTTTGTTGGAAGAGGAATGCAGGAGGGCCCAATTTCACTGTTAAAGTAAGATAATGAAGTTATTTTTCTGAATCATCTGTGATCATATTCACTGGTCAGCTCTGACTGACTAAAGTGTAACTGTATTCATTTTATAGGTACACTACATTTTGGGTTCTCCTAATTCTATCTAAATTAGCATTCAGTTACTACCTGGAGGTAAAGATCTGATCCAGAAATATATCATTTTTTTTTGTCATCACTTATAATGATTACAATGTAAGTGTTTGTCTAATGCTAACAACACTTGGGACACCTAGTGTACAAGTTGGAAGCGGGCTTTCAATAGTGAGTCTCTATAATTTTTTTCCTGCATGGAGGAGGTTTATTGACAGATTATTGGAAAATATATTTCTGATCATTTCATGTTTCCTTTCTTATCATATTTTCTTGTTCTTCCTCTTCACTTCCCATATTTTCCATGTAAGTTCCATCTACTAAAAAGTAACAAGTTCATTCTAACTTAATTTCAGTGTACCTAATTTCACACTGATTAAGGAAGATAGTTAAGTGTATTTAATTTTCTTGATTTCATATAAAATAGGAACTACATTTACTAAACTACTCTTAATCATAATGGTTGTCACAACTTTCTTGGAAAACAAAAGTTGAATTAACTTAAGGGTATTTTTGGAACAGTGGCATTAAATATGGGTAGGCTAGTTGAAATTTGCTTATATTTGAGTCTACCAAACTTGGGTACATTTTTGCTTATAATTGAGTCCAGAGGTAGTATGAATCAGAGATAATTGTGCATGTTTGGTTCTGTGAGCCTTTAAATGATCTATGGAGTCGGATAAGTTTAGAACTGTACTTCTACATCTACAAAGGTGCAGAGCTTTTATAGGGATCTTGTATTCACGTGTTTGTTAAATTCATACGGTTCATTTGCTCTACACTGCAGATTAAGCCTCTTGTGGGCCCAACAAAAGCCATCATGCAGGCTCGTGTATCAGTTTATAGATGGCACGAGTTCTTCCCTCATGGTAAAAACACTAGGAATAAATGAAAGTGAATGCAGTTCATATAATGGGATTATTTTTTATATCAACTTATATTATGTGCAGCCAAAAACAATATCGGTGTAGTGATTGCCATATGGGCTCCTATCATGCTTGTAAGTCTATCTTTCTGTGTCATGTCTCACTAATCGCATTAAAGCTATGTTCTATTGAGTTTTGGTAATCAATCAGGTATCCCTTTGCAGGTCTACTTTATGGATACACAGATTTGGTATGCTATCTTCTCTACATTGGTAGGAGGCATATATGGTGCATTTCGTCGTTTGGGAGAGGTTTGTGTGTTGTTAAGCTGTCCTTCTAGCTTGGAAACTTTTGCATTTTCCATTTTTTTGTATATTCTCCCCTGTTCTGTTCTGTCATATTTTGTTCATTATTTTGCTAATATAATCTTTCTACTCTTTCCCTAGTTCCCCTACCTATTCGGAAAAGGCTTTAATTTTTGTTGTTTTTCTCTTTCTAGCGTTAAATCATCCTTTAATTATCAAATTTAGTTCGTTATTTCACTAGAAAATCTGTTTCTTATACTCTTTCTAAAGAGGAATTTTCATGACATAACTGTGTCTCATCTAGTTTATTATCAACATTTTTATTGTTTTTCTCTTTCTAGCGTTAAATCATCCTTTAATTATCAAATTTAGTTCGTTATTTCACTACAAAATCTGTTTCTTATACTCTTTCTAAAGAGGAATTTTCATAACATAACTGTGTCTCATCTAATTTATTATCAACGTTTTTAAAGTTTCTAATTTAATTTGAAACTTGCCCCTCATAGTTGTGATTCTTGCTTGACTGCTGAATAGCAATGAAGGGGCTTTAAGGATAAAAACTAAGTAAGAGATGATCCAAATTCAAAATAGAATTTCATAGTTGTAACTTTAAAGTAACAATATATTGAAAGTTGAGATATGATCCAGGGTTTCATGTTCAAATTTGAATTGATTTATCATTTTCTTATGTTATTTCTGTTGTACCTGCATGCTACCGAGTCACAAACCATATCCATTAAAATTATGCTAATGTAAGCCATGTAGGTTTTTCTCTGCTGCAGTGGCTGCAGATCTATGTATCTTAATTCATTGTTTTTATTCTAATTTCAGATTCGGACATTGGAATTACTGAGGTCCCGCTTTGATTCTATTCCTGGTGCTTTTAATGCTCGCTTGATTCCCTTGGATCAGACCGAGAAGAAAAAGAGAAAGGGACTAAAGGCCACTTTTTCTCGGAAATTTGACCAGGTTTTGAAACTTAGAATAAGCTTCAGCTTCAGCTTAACTGCTTTACTTTTTAATGACAGTTACCTATTCTGTTTTCTGTTAACTAACTAACAGAGTTGGTTAGTGAATTATTTGTACTCGATAAATAGGATTGGCTGTAACAGAGAGATTGTTCTCTGATTCATTCTCTCAGAATACAAAATTCTTCTCAGTTTTCTTGTTCTGTAATACGGTATAAAGAGCCACCGGTCCACAAATGACCTTCGATATTCCTCCTTCTCCTCCACCACCGCCACACATGGCGGAGCAATCTTCCACATCGCAACCTCCTTGGTTGTGAGTTCCACCTTTAAACTCATATTCTCCGACGACGGCAACCTCGCAATCTGCAGTGTTGTCCTCCGGGACAATAACGTTCTTCCACTCTATTTCTGAAAAGCTAGATGATTGGAATTTCTTGCTTTGGCACCAACAGATTGAACCTGTCATCAAAGTGCATCATCTGCATCATTTTGTGGTTTTCCTAACATTCCACCTCAATTTCTGTCTGAAAAAGATTGTGCCAAAGTCAAATGTTTTTATTCTGGCTTCAATCCACTCTCTCTAGTTCGATGTTCTCGCACGTTCTTGGCATTCTTCACTCCTATGAATTGTATGAATTGTAGGAGAAATTTCATGGGTATTTCCACAACCAAACTCGTGCCAAGGATTGCGAAAGGAGCTTCACAACACTACACTTGATGATCACTCCATCGCTGAGTTTCTTGCTCGCATCAAAGCGATTTTTGATTTGCTTGCATCTGTTGGTGATCCGGTTTCAAATCTAGATGTGATACTTGAAGGTCTTTAGCAAGAATTTGAATATGTGATATCATTAATTTAAAGTAAGTTCTAGCCAATTTCTATTGAAGAATTTGAAGCTCTACTCCTTGCTCAAGAGACGAGAATCTATAAGTATCAGAAAAAGGTTTTTGAGATATTTAGTAGCCTAAAAAGAAACATTTATGGGACCTGAATTCCAGCTAATGAGTATTGTATGGTCTAAGTAAAGGAAAGTAAGCACTGCTGAGATCCTTTGGATTCAAACATTGCTTTTACAATTAGCAATTTCATTATCCGCTCCTACTCATAGTGCAGTCTCCTTAGCATGCAATCATGTGCTTCATGCTCTTACCAAGCACATGGAATTGGATCTCTTTTTTGTGCGCGAGAAGGTCCTCAACAAATAGATGACAATTGTTCATGTTCCTGCCCAAGATCAGTGGGCTGATATACTCACCAAAACTTTGCCTCCCATTACATTTCTCAGTCTTCGCAACAAGCTCAATGTGTTCAATCTCCCTGTGGTTTCTTACCAACCTTGAGATTGTGGGGGTGTATGAGAGTAAGCTTTAGCTTCAGTTTAATTGTTTTATTTTGTAATTACCTATTCGTTCTACTGAATCTCCACAGATAGTGAATCTTGTTGAATCGCACGATACGAATTCCATCGTGGGTGCATCCCCAAAACGGGTAGGGTTGCGTGACCTAGTTTCTAGAAGGCCTGGTTGGGTTGTTTATTTTGCAATTTTTTTCCCCTTAAATGGGACAAAATCAGCCAAAATCAAACTTTCCAAATAACCCAAGTCAGATTCTCAAACAAACAACCCTAGTACTCTGCGTTTTACGTCCCCACTCCCTCCTACAGTATGATTTTTTTACTCTTCCTGCCTAGTCCTACATAGTGCTTTGTGCTTTCCCTTCTACTCTGTTCTTCTTTATTTTTGGTTCATCTTGTCTTGTTCAATGGCAGTGCTCTCTCTTTTGGTCCCCTCTTGCTGCTCGACTATGTTATTGCTGCTCTCTCTTTGATTTATGACTTGAATCTTGAGTTATTTTAAGGTTTATATATGATATATCAACTTATTTTTTTTGCTGATGCCGTTTGTTTTTACTTAAAAATGTCTTATTTTTATTGATCATGTGTAATTCATAATAAGATTCGATTTACGATTCAGAAAATAGGTCTTCTGATTCACAATTAAAATCTTAATTTGATAACCTTGATCTCAATAGTCGTCATCAGCCTGCAAACTCGGATAATTAAAATATCAATATTAGCTTGGCAGCTTGCAAGTTTTTGGAAAGTTTGGAGAATATTGTTATTGTATATGTCTTCCAAATTAAGTCTATCCATTATTGAGCCTTGGAGTAAAAATAATGGTAGGATAGCTTAGAGCGGTGCTTGTTTTTGCTGCTAGATAGTGTTTGGGTTGCTTCTAGATTTTAACGGGACATATTTTTCCATACACCTTTTATGGGACAGGCTTGCAGTTTTTATCACACTTGTTGGAAAATATCAAAACAAATTTCTCTCACTTTGCGATTAAGATGGGCAATGAGGGGGAAAAAAAAAGTAAGAGAAGAAGAATGATATCAAATTTTTTAACGTTGAAAACCCTCTCAACATGAAAGGGAAAAACAATGATATGTTATGATCCAAAAATAAGTATTTGCTATAAAGTAGAATTACAATGACTATCTCATTATAAGAGAATTTCACTTAGTCTCACCCAACTAGGATGATTTACAGTATCTCTCATGACTCTTACCAAATATGATGGAATTCTAGAATGAAGACTCTATTGAAGATTATAAGAACTCCCTCTCACTCTACCAGTCCAACTCCTCGCAAGTCCCGTTTTATATAGTGAATGGATGTAGCAACACGTGTTGGTCCTAGTAGAAGGGGCTTGGGTTCCTTAAACATGTGGTCTTGGATTCGATCCTTGTATTTGCGTATATGAAAAAAATACTATTGTATTTGGTGCTTAACTATATGAATTCTTCGATCTGAGGAATTCTAATGTCCTTGACTGTGGTGCCTTACTGTATCCCAGAAGATTAGTCTCTTGTCTATGAGGTGAAGGAATATGGTGAAGGAATGTGGCTCCATCTGAAAATGAGCTAAGTATTAATTGCTTCTCATATTTCCACGAAACCTTGAAAATGTAATCTCCATTCTTCTAAGATGTGATAGTCTAAAAAGTCAAGGATTAATTCAATGACCTTGGGATGTTCCCATTAATTATCTCCCATGCTTTGAAGTCATCAAGATTACATAGATTATGGTGTCCCATCAATTATGGAGGGACTCCCAACACTTGTGAGGTGCCAATCATTATTTTCAAGGGTGTTGTTTCCTTGTCAAATGTGCCAGAATACTGGTTTTCTCTTTTCAACTGATTATTTTCGTTTTGTTGTTTTCTTTTTTGATATAATTCCTGATCTACCTGTTTTACATTTTTTTCTCGTTAACCTATACTTCCTTTATCAACCTATATTTAATTCTGGAAGAACCGGTTGTTTCAGGTCTCTTCCGATAAAGAGAAGGAAGCTGCAAGGTTTGCGCAGTTATGGAACAAAATAATTACTAGCTTGAGGGAGGAGGACCTAATTGACAACAGGTAGTACTATGACTGAACATTTATCTTAAAATTGTACTTCTTCGTCCATGAGCCTTAAATAATTACAATATATAGATTTTCATGTTTTCATTAAAGGTCTTTATGATTTGATGCTAACAAGTCCGACTACAATAAAATGTTTAGGGAAATGGACCTCATGCTTGTACCATATTGGGCTGACCGTTCTTTGAACCTCATCCAGTGGCCTCCTTTCTTACTTGCTAGCAAGGTTCATCTATTTGTGCTCAATTGTTTTGTGAGTTTGTGTGAAGAATAATCAGTATCCTGCTTAAATTCATTTATAACTTTGCATTTGTTGTACAGATCCCAATAGCAGTGTCCATGGCCAAAGACAGTGTTGGAAAAGCGCAGGAGCAGGAGCTGGACAAAAGATTGTCAAGGGACAAGTACATGAAATCTGCTGTTCTTGAATGCTATGCTTCTTTTAGAAATATCATCAACTTCTTGGTTCTTGGAGAACGTGAGAAAATGTAAGTTCATGTTAACTGAAATATACATCAAGAGGGAAGTTTGACAAAGTTTCATATAGTGATCTTATTACGTTATGGTTTCATTAATGCAGAGTTATACAGAACATTTTTCAAAGAGTTGATGAGCACATAGAAAATGGAAATCTTCTGAAGCTGGGTGAATTGAATCTGAGTGCTCTCCCTGATCTATATGATCGTTTTGTTAAACTGATTGAATGTTTGGTAATTGTTTTGTAGACTTAAATGTTACATTTTCTGTTCGATCGAATGTGAAGTTTAACCAAATTTGGCCTTGTTTCTTCAGTTGGTTAACAAAATGGAGCTCAAGGATCAAATTGTGATTCTCTTGCTTGACATGCTAGAGATTGTGACCAGAGACATAATGGATGGAGATGTTGAGGGGTAAAGTCCTTTGGGATTTTTTGTGTCCCTAGCTAATCTGATTGGCTGTGATCATTTTGGACTCATTTTCATTTGCTTTTGCCAGTTTGCTAGATTCAAGCCATGGTGGGTCTTTAGGAAAAGATGAAAGGATGACACCCCTTGATCAACAATATCAGTTTTTTGGTAGACTTCAGTTTCCTGTAACAACCGATACTGAAGCTTGGTCAGAGAAAGTAGGTTTTACACTATAGTCGTCTTTATGTCTGCACAATTCTATTGCTAGTTTGTATGTCTGCTCATTTTACGTAATGATATAATTTTTTCGCTTTATTGCTCTTTTGATCTTCGCAGATTAAAAGGCTTCATTTACTGCTTACTGTCAAGGAGTCTGCTATGGATGTACCATCCAACTTGGATGCTAAGAGGCGTATATCTTTCTTCAGTAATTCGTTGTTTATGACTATGCCATCTGCTCCCAAAGTTCGAAATATGCTGTCCTTCTCGTAAGTTCATTTCATTTCAATTGGCTTCACATATTTGAGCATCGTTTTGTGATGTAGAGAAACACTCCCTAAAACACTTTCCAACACGTATGTGAAATTTAAGTGGAGCCCACGACTTTAGAAATGATTTATTAGTGGGTCCCACATAAATTGCACCTGATAGAAGAGTGTGTTGGGAAGAGTGCACTAGATAGTGTATTACTAGCATTTTTCTTGTGATGTGATGAGAAGTGTTGGTAGAAGTAGACACACTCACTTCAATACACCCTCTAATAAGTCGGTACCCCTAAATAAGGAGTGAGACTACATAAACTTTACTCAATAATAAATAATAATGTGTTAAAAAGAGTGTGTCATAAAGTGTGTTGCTAGCATTTCTCTTTATATATGGATAAATTACATTTCATTTCATTTCTTTACCTTAAATTTTGTCAAAATGACAAGAAATACTAAACATGACCTTAAATTACACTTCATTCACCCCTTTTTTTTTTTTTTAAATGGAGTTTGACTTGGCACCATTAAGTACTTTAAAAAATAAATAAAAAGGTTGCTTATTGTTAGTTATTAATGAGTTCTATGATGAAAACAATTATATTGTGAAAATGAGTATAATTCATGTATTTCTTTCAACAAGTAAATGATATATTTGTAGGGATCTCCCGTAACTAGATGGATATAGAGAATAACTCCCTCTTGTGGGACAGAAATGGAGTGGTGTATAATTTATGTTCAACTTTGGGATTTTACCATCATTTTGGCAAATCTCAAAGTAGTGGTATATAATTTATTCTTTATAATTTCAAAACTAAAGTGAGAAGAGATGATAATGATGTATAATAGGCATCATTTTGTAATACAACATACATGTACTGGACACAATCGCCATCTAAAATATATTAGTGACATTGTATATCTTGATTTTGTAGGGTCTTGACGCCATACTATGATGAACCCGTTCTTTTCTCCCTCGAACATCTGGAAGAGCCAAATGAAGATGGAGTCTCTATCCTCTTTTACTTGCAAAAGATATTTCCAGGTTTCCCTGTTTCCTCTAGATATCGCTGTCAAAGAACTGCTTGACCTAAAATGCTTAAGTTATTATGTTAAGAATGAGTCCAAGAATAGTTGTTATATGTATGACTGTAGCATGCACCCTCATGCAAAATTCCTCCAGGCTTGAAATGTAGCAAAAGATTACTTTGTACTGAAACCAAATACTGCTTTAACTTGAATTTTCATTAGAAAATTGATATAGGCACAAATTGAATCCTAAAAGTCGACTTGGCTAGTACGTCTTGTCAAGAGCAGTAGGTGCAACCACAGTAGAAATGGGTGGGTTTCATATTTTTCTTTCAAATCTACTTGTCGATCCCTATTTTGGAGTCAAAATTTGAAACATAATGGCAACAATAACAAAATACTAGTATGATAATAGAAAAATTATAAAATATAGTGGGATCAATACCCCCATTATCGACAACTTGTGTCCATCCCCACTAATGATGTACTGTTTTCCTATCATACCATACTCTGTACAATGTGTAATATACTCCTGCTTCTGATATTTAATTCAGATGAATGGAAAAACTTCCTTCAACGTTTTGATTATAAGAGTGAAGAGAAACTCAGAGGAGAGTTAGAAGAAGAACTCCGTTTATGGGCATCATACAGAGGCCAGACTTTGACAAAAACTGGTACAAATTCCTTCCTCTAAGTCTGCCGATATTTCTGCATGTTATATATGTAATTTAATGTTCTGTTTTGCATTGTATAATTATGAGTGTCTTCTTTGCATTTTCACTTAATTCTCACCAAGTGAAGTCCGAGGAATGATGTATTTCCGACAAGCATTGGAACTACAGGCTTTTCTTGATATGGCAAAGGATGAAGGTACGTGGAGAAAGATTCATTGAGGGGAGAGAGAGTGTGTGTGTGTGTTTTTTTTGGGGGGGGGGGGAGGTCATTACGTTATTTTACAGCATAGCTTAATGTTCTCATTTCATTTCATAAACAGAATTAATGAAAGGTTACAAGGCTGCAGAACTGGAGAGTAAGGAAAATCCAACCAGTGAGCGGTCGCTGTGGACACAGTGTCAATCATTAGCTGACATGAAGTTCACATACGTAGTGTCATGTCAACAATATAGTATTCACAAGCGATCTGGTGATCCTAGGGCAAAAGAAATTTTAAAACTCATGACTAAGTAAGTTTCTCAAATCAGCCTTGTTACTTGTTATTGCCTATGCAAGAACTGTCCTGTTACATTTGGTACTTATGTTATAATTGCAGGTATCCATCTCTTCGTGTTGCTTATATTGATGAGGTTGAAGAGCCTAGCAAAGATTCATCCCGAAAAATAGACAAGGTTTATTATTCAGCACTGGCCAAAGCTGCTTTACCAACAAAATCAATTGATTCATCTGAAGCAGTTCAAAATTTAGACCAGGTATTGTTCCTTAGACCATTCCCGAAGTTATGATAACTGAAGTCATTAAACTGCAATTGATGAAAATTCTGCATATAATTATACATTAAAACCTGTTTTTTAAATCTCGGTACTAAATAAGAAATCCAACATTCACATAGGCACACACGAGTGACAATAATTTCATCAACAAAATCATCAGGCATCAGGCACATCCTGAGAAATCTTTCCTTTTGGGAGGAAAAAGATAATAAACTTTGTCTTTATTTTAGTTTTGTAATTAGTTATTATGGAAAATTGTCAAACAAATTCTAGATGGTTAGATTTTTCCCAAATATATCTTGTGGCAGTAGCTAAAGAAGAAATATTCAAGCACTGTATATATTCTTCTAACAATGATTTCCATTTTGTTATCTGGTTGTTTTGGTGTAGGTAATTTACAAAATAAAGCTTCCAGGGCCTGCGATATTGGGTGAGGGGAAGCCAGAAAATCAAAACCATGCCATCATTTTCACACGTGGTGAAGGCTTGCAAACAATTGATATGAATCAGGTCTGACATTTTTTATATATGAAAGAAAGAAAAGAAATCCAGCTTCAGAAAAAAATCAGATAGCTAAGCATTTGTGTAACAGGATAACTATATGGAAGAAGCTTTCAAAATGAGGAATTTGCTGCAAGAATTTCTTAAGAAAAATGATGGTCCCAGAAATCCAACGATTCTTGGACTCAGAGAGCATATTTTTACTGGCAGGCATGATCTGTTCTATCAATTTCTACGTGTTTTTGGTTGTCATTTCTGATATATAAGCTAAAGTCTATGAATGGACTCTGTTCATCGCTTCATCTTTATCTCCCTTATGTTTCTTGCAGTGTTTCATCCCTTGCATGGTTTATGTCCAACCAGGAAACCAGTTTTGTGACAATTGGACAAAGATTGTTGGCTAACCCCCTGAAGTAAGTCTTTGTTTTTAGTCCCTGGATGCTCATAATGAGATATGTTGCAAAATTTTAACCTAATACTTCTACTCATGCTATAAGGAAAATAAGACTCCTAAAACAATAACAATTTCTAATGTTATAGTTATTTATAAAACCAAACAGAGCCAAAGCCCATAGCCACCTTCTTTTTTAGGTATTTTTCTATAACTTATGTAAGAATAAGTGTATGATTATGCAAGTGGTCTGTTTTACTGATCCATTTCTCAGTGAGTTCTATTTCTGGAATTAAGCTGTCATCAATTTCCTGAGCCTAAAATAAGAGCTACCTGAATTCTGTTTCTAGTTTTGTTATGTCAATTTTGGTCAAAGGAAATCAAGATACAGTAAAAAACAGATGATTTGTGAAATACAAATGACGTAAATACGGGATGCTACTGGTCTTCTGCTGTTAAAATAACTCAAATTTATATTTGATGCACTTAGGCTACAAGGAAAAAAGTTACGTGTGTTTTAACATCCTTAATGTTAGTACCCAGCTAAACTCGCAGCTGATGTAGAAAAGGGAGAGGGGGGGGGGGAATAATGATAGGAATGAGGGAGGAGAAAAAGAGGCATAGAATAGTTTGAGTGTGTAATGATTTGATAATACTGAGATTCAAGAAAAAAAATGCCTTTTGGCAGTAGCTGCCAGTTCCTATATTCATAATCAAAGGAAAAAAAAGTCTCAATAGTGGCCAGAATATAAATATTAGTTATAATCTCCTGCTTTTATTTTCTGATGTATCCATTCTTTCTTTAAGGTTGGTCATGGTGCTGTGTTACAATTCACGTTATTCAGTTGAAGTTTATTGGAAGTTCCTAGTAATTTATTTGTGCTTTTCATTCAGAGTGAGGTTCCATTATGGCCACCCAGATGTATTTGATAGACTTTTCCACCTGACAAGAGGGGGTGTAAGCAAGGCTTCTAAGGTCATCAACTTGAGTGAAGATATATTTGCAGGTACGTGTTTTAGTTTCTCTTTCCGTATGTGCTTAACTTTTTTGTATTTCTTTTAGAAAAGTATCAGTAGCATAAGTTTCTCCATGAGCTGCAGGTTTCAATTCCACATTACGTGAAGGAAATGTCACTCATCATGAGTACATACAAGTTGGTAAAGGAAGGGATGTGGGTCTTAACCAGATATCAATGTTTGAGGCAAAGATAGCTAATGGGAATGGTGAGCAGACAATGAGTAGGGACATATATAGGCTTGGACACCGATTTGATTTCTTCCGAATGTTATCTTGTTATTTCACCACTATTGGCTTCTATTTCAGTACCCTGGTATATACTCAGAACCTTCCTTCCCTGTGGTATCTATGAATATGATCTGTAATAAGTACTGACTTTGCTTTTGACAGCTAACTGTCCTCACAGTTTATGTATTCCTTTATGGCCGCCTCTATCTTGCCCTTAGTGGACTTGAAGAAGGGCTGAACAAACAGAGAGCTATTCGAGACAACAAAGCTCTTCAAGTAGCTCTTGCTTCTCAATCTGTTGTGCAAATTGGATTCTTGTTGGCCTTGCCTATGTTGATGGAAATCGGATTGGAGAAGGGTTTTCGTGAGGCGTTTAGTGAATTTGTACTAATGCAGATACAGTTGGCTCCTGTATTTTTCACATTTTCTCTTGGAACAAAAACACACTACTATGGAAGGACATTGCTTCATGGAGGTGCACAGTACAGAGGCACTGGTCGTGGTTTTGTGGTATTTCATGCCAAGTTTGCTGATAATTATAGGCTCTATTCTCGGAGTCATTTTGTTAAAGGAATTGAATTGGTGATTCTGCTTGTAGTCTACCATATATTTGGCCATGCATACAGAGGAGTGGTTGCCTATATTTTAATTACCATAACCATATGGTTCATGGCAGGGACATGGCTTTTTGCTCCTTTTCTTTTCAATCCATCAGGCTTTGAGTGGCAGAAGATACTTGATGACTGGACTGATTGGCATAAATGGATAAGCAACCGCGGAGGTATTGGTGTACCTCCTGAAAAAAGTTGGGAATCCTGGTGGGAAAAGGAACATGAGCATCTCCGATATTCCGGAAAGCGTGGTATTGCTGCTGAGATAATACTATCCCTCCGCTTTTTCATATATCAATATGGCCTTGTATATCACCTTTCAATCACTGATGAAACTCAGAGTGTTCTTGTAAGTGCTTTTCTCATATAGCTTTCTTTAGGAATACTCCTTTGGCTGTTTGTTTATGACCCTAGTAACTAGGATATGAATTTGACTGTAGTTACTATTGGCTTACAGGTTTATGGTATTTCATGGATGATAATCTTTCTGATATTGGGTTTAATGAAGGTGAGAATTCAAATCATTATATTATGTATCTTGAAATTCTGGTGTTATTCTATATTCAGGGAATTATGCAGACTGCTTTTACATGCAGACCAGCTGGAAAGAAGTTTTTTTAATGAACATCATTAATAAAGTCTAGGCATTGTGTTACTTGAAAAAATAATAAATTCACAAATAAATAAACAATAAAATAAAAGCGAAATTCACTTCTTTGAAGTTTTAGTTGCCTTACAGTTACAAATTAAGACACTTCTACTGTTGCATCGTTATGTTTAGTTCAGTTGAATATTATTTGGAAAATTGAAGTATCAAAAGTTCATATCCACATACTACATCTTTACAATTCATCAACCTCTAAGGTCATCACTCTCTTTGTTCCCTTCTTGACCGTGACCATGTAGACATATTTATGTTGATCTTTTCTCAAAGCTTATTGGTTACCAAAATATTTATGGTCTACAATCTAGAGATGAAAAGTTATGCTAGCCACACACTCCTTTTCTCTTACACCAATAACACATCTATTAAATTAACCTTTTTATACTATCTGCTTCATTTTTGCAGGGTATATCTGTTGGCAGGCGCCGCCTCAGTGCAGACTTCCAGCTTTTATTTAGATTGATTGAGGGTTCTATTTTCATCACATTCCTTTCCATCCTCATAATATTAATAGCAGTGGCTAAGATGACAATTAAGGACATCATTGTCTGCATTCTAGCAGTCATGCCAACAGGCTGGGGAATGCTGCAGGTCAGTAAATTTTTATTTTCTTTCCTTTACTTGCATTCTCTTTATGTGGCATCTGTCAGATCCATTGTGGATCTATTGTAGACAGTCTTACCTCGTATTTACAAGAGGCTGATTTCACGACTCGAATTCGTGACCTTTTAGTCACACGGAAACAACTAAACTGATAGCTTAATATTTCTAGTCACAGTCCTGTTTGATCATTTACTCATTACATTTTCTTTTCCCTTGTTTTTTTTTTTTTCCCTGTTCTCCTAAAGATTGCACAAGCTTGTAAGCCGGTCCTTGAAAAAACCGGATTTTGGGGATCGGTTCGAGCACTTGCGCGTGGATACGAAGTAATAATGGGGTTGCTTCTCTTCACACCAGTTGCTTTCTTGGCTTGGTTCCCATTTGTATCAGAGTTTCAAACAAGAATGCTATTCAACCAAGCTTTCAGTAGAGGTTTACAGATTTCTCGTATTCTTGGTGGACAGAAAAGGGATCGCTCCAACAACAAAGAGTGATTATAATCCAACATACATCCTTTTGTACATAATGTTTCATTTTGATCTATTATTATCTTATTAAAATTTCAATCACATGTTACATTATTAAAAGGTTATTGTTACCGTAATCAAATTCATTTTAATAATGTGACCCATGGTTGGATGATAGTGAAAGATATTAAGATGTTTGTATATTGTATATGCTTTAGTATCGATTACAAGTTCGAAGTTGTTTCAGCGGAGCAAGGGTCTAATCTGTAAATTGAAGTATTGAACTAGCTTTGGTAATTTCTGTAGCGTTTAAATGCATTTGAGACCTAATTTTTCTCTCTTTTGGTGCGTGTTTAGATTGGTGTCAAACGGTGTTGGGTGTACATTGGATTCACATGACTCCAATCCAAACAGTAGTTTTATGATATGACTATTCAGTGATTTTGTTTTTCTTTCTTTCTCTGTTTTTTTCTTCTTCCTTTTGCTTATATCCAGTGATTCAGTGATAATGTTGAAAATGCTATTGTGATGTCTAATTCTTTGACTGTTAAATATTCTTTGAAAATGCTGTTGTTTATAAAATTTATCTTTAGTTACTTGTTTAAATATATGACGTTATATTTTTTTGGGGAAAATTTGCACTATTTTATTTTAACTTTACTTTAAAAAAAAATTTCTTAAATTTGCATATAATTTTGTTTGTTACAAATCTTTTCAAAGTTTATCAAAAAGTTCGCAAAAATTCTCCAAAAACTCTCTGGCTTTTGATCCAAGACACGGACTAAAACCCCGTTGTTGGCAGTTTGACGTCACGTCACTGAAACCAATCTAGAAATAGAAACCTCCGAAGAGGGGGAAGCACCTCTCCATGAGTGTTCTCCAGGAGTTTCAGAGAGTTTAAGGAAGAAGGTTGAAAATTGGGTGTTTAAAAGGAATAAAAACAAACTTTGGGATATTTATAATAAATGCCAATGCTGAGGCATTGGGAAGGGTCACGCTATTAGCGTGCCTTGATTTCATGCTTCAGCGTTGGGACCAGCTGACTTCTTCTAGAAATTGTGACATGTCTTGACACCTGTCTCCATGTGTCATCTAAACTCCATAATGCTTGCCACGTAGAATGCTCTAGTGTGCATTAGTGTCGCGCTTTGGTGTGGTGTTGGTCCACACTTTAGCGTGCTGACCAAACCCTAATTCCCTTTCGAAACACTTCTAACCCTAATACATTTCTAATCTTGCATCCTAAGCATCAAATTCAGAGAACAATCAATGCTAATCAAGTGTTAGAGAAGTAGGATGTCAAAGGCTTCCCTTTGGGCCTCCTAGCTCTCCATCAAAAAGAGAGACGAAGGATTTTCACTAACAATAACCATAGTTGCAAGTTTTCCATGCTTCTTCAAGCAACAAATTGAAGTGACAGAAAGAGGTTGAATTGTGTTGTGTGTGATTTTGCCTTCTTTTGGCAAAGACAAACTTTGGCTAGGGAGAATGAGAAAGTTTCATTGCGATAAGAGTAAAATGGTTGAGAAAAACTTCTCGGAAGGCAATAAAATAATAATGATTGAAGAGTTGAAGAGTGCATGCATTTATAGAAAATAAATAAAGGATGTTAATGTTATCATTTAATAAATCGAGTATTGTCGATAACTTTTCCTTTCTAAATTCAAACCGATGTTTAATTTTAATATGCACACGTGGAGTAGATTTTCAAAACATTTTTTTGGGAAGTGCAAAAAAGTACTTGATAGATAATATGTAATGTTACATTGATGATACGAAAGAGGTTAAAAATATTTTCTTTGTGTGCGAAAGTATTAGATTAATAGTTAAAATATATTTTGATACAAACTTCAATAAGATGAGTGGTAAAGGAAAAAGACAGAGAGAATTTATACTGGTACACTCTTCACAAGAAAGCCACATCTAGTCACTTCATAGAAGGAAGTTCACTATCAATTCATTGATATAAGTATTCTTTAATTGTAGCCTCTTTAGGCTTTGAAGTGAGTGTGAGTGGTCATCAATCTCTATAGGTTATCTGTATTATCAACCTTGTTAGGTTCCGCATATTCTAGCCTCATCAGGCAACAAGATTATTCTTTTCCAGATCTCTCCGGGCTCTACAGTGAGTATTCTTGCCCAAGCTCCTCCCGACTTTAGTTTTCTTACTTCTAGTCACATAGACTATTTAGTGAGTATTCTTTTTCAAGCCCTTCCAAACTCAAACAAGAGAATACATAAATTATGTGTTTACAACACAATGATGACTCACTTTTGTGAGGATACGGAAATTACATTACATAATATTACTCTTGTCGACTAACTCACAAATTGAGGATGTGAGTTAAGCTCCTGAACATGTTTACTTTGATTTTTCTTCTTGTTGATATGATGATGGTAGATTTGTGATTGATTCTAGAGTGAATGGTATTGAACACTTTGTGATAAAACTCATTGAATAAGGATTTGCATATTGTAATCCAGTGTTCCATTTACTGATGATAGCTCACATGGTGAGGGTAAGAGAGTGCCCTAGCAATGAGAATGAAATGACCTGATATGGCGATTATATATGTCGACCAAATATTCTCACTCCTTACTCTTTTATCATTAACTATTAATCACTTAATTCTTGTGATAATTCTTCCATGGATCAAGAGTGATCAAACTCTTTCTTTTCAAAAGATCCTCTATTATAATGCTCCAACGATCCTTTTAAAATATAGTCATTCTAATGTAGCAAAGATGACTTTCCTGTTGAGCCTATACCAAATCTTCATTCTGATCAATTTCTAGGGTTGTTGTAACATCCCAAATTTTCTTTAATTTAGTAATTTAAAGTAAATTCGGGAATTAGGGGTAAAATGGTAATTTTACTCAATAATTAAGGAAGTGTGGGACTACTTAATTATGAGTAGTATTTAAATTGATTAATTTATTTGAGATTTCAATGGGGACCAAAGAATAAATTAAGACATTTAAATAGGGTTAATTGGATTATTTTTTTTATAAATAAATGACTTAATCCCCACCATACACCTCACTTAACCCTCACCCACCCTAACACACTCTCATCTCCTCATCTACCCCCTCCTATCGTGACCCCCTGTTTCAGAAAAAGAAAAGAAAAGAGGAGTAGAAGAAAAGAAGAAGAAAGAAAAGAAAGGAAGGAGAAAGAGAGAAATGAGGCACGATCGATGGAGAGAATGTTGAGATCAAAACCCATGTGAGATATGGTTTTAATGACAACAAAACCTTATGAACTAAGTGTTAAGTTTTCTGAATGGTGATCTACTGATGTTTGCACTTGAGTTTGTTGAAAGAATAGGTATCTCAGAAGTGGATAAGCTAGAAGCCACTCACATCAACAAAATGCATGTTATATCTACTCAACAAGAGAAGAATCAGAGTAGCATCAGAGGATTACAACAGTAGCATCACAAGCGTCATGAAGATATTAGAAGGCTACTACAGAACCATGAGAGAAGGATGAGAAAAACTATCATCTAGAGTTTTGTTCATCACATCACCTAAAGGTTCAGAACAAGTATAGAAGGTTCAAGCAAGAAGAGGAAAGTCTATGAAGATGGAAGAGAATCATCAATAGAGTTCACACAATAGATTGAAGAAGACTGGAGCAAGAAGAAACCAAAGGAGTGTGCAAAAACAGAAAGTACAAGCCAACTTACTCATGCTGAGTAAGTTAAGGAACATGCTCTGTAATTAAAGTCATCATTCTCAAACAAGCAAGAAGACGATGAAGATTAATCATGAGAATCTGAGTGAATTATGAAGGCATTAAAGGGACAGCAATATGGCTGAATACATGACACAAAGTAGAGAAGAAATTAGAAGAATGCAAGCTGCAGTGTTTAAAGTAAGTGTTTGTAAGCTTACTCAGGGTGAGTAAGTTCAAACTTACTCTCGTTTACTGCACAAACAGATTCTGCAGTAAAGGGACAGATTACATGCATTCAGGGCGAGTAAGTTCAAACTTACTCTCGTTTACTGCACAAACAAATTCTGCAGCAAAGAAACAAATTAAATGCATCAAACACTTGCACACCATGGTTTTTAATGGAAGATCAATCACTAAAAAGCATGAGTTAGTTGCTTCTTCTGATGCATGAGAGGAAGTTTAGAGAGAAAGAGATTCAACATCGACACAACAGAAGCGTGCTGACACAAGGCGAAGCGGCCGCTTCTGCGTAAACACTCATTAAGCTGCCTCAACTCCACCCAATGGCTTCTAACAGCCCTATAACGGCTATATTATCATTGGGCCTCTATTTAAACAAAAAATGCAGCTGGAAAAATAAGGGAGAAGGGGTTTACACTGAGCTTAAGCAGATTCTGCACTATCCCCATCTTACTCTCCCTACTGCGAACTTACTCAAGTTATGAACAAGTTTACTGCAGAAGCATTTCAGCCTTGTCCTTCAAAGTCCTTCCACTCTAGGAGTGTCCAGTAGCTGAAATGCATCAAGAATCAAAGAGGAAGAGAGATAAACACCAGCCTTATCAACATCAACCATTGCTATCCTTTATTCTCCTCATTCACACAATTGTTCATATGTGCTTAACATCTTGGGATATCTAAGAGAGAGTGTTTAGCTTGCTTTATTGTTTATATCCACTTATCAAAGTGTAACCAAGCTGTAATAAATCCCAAACCCCCTCTGTAACATTCTTTACCGTGTATTTCTACCAAGCTACCTAGGGTAGGTGAGTGTTGATGAGAAAAGTCTTGGGAAGATATTTTCTATCAAGCTACCTAGGATGAGTGAGTGTTGGTGAGGAAAACAATGGGTAGAAGATGAAGGAGAAAGCCTGTAGAGGCTATGTAAAAGAATACTTGGCAACAGCTTGAAGAGGCTGGGTGAAAGAACACTTGTACTATTTGGGAAATAGTGGAAAAATCTCACTAATGGTGAGGAGTGGATGTAGCCCATGGTTGTTGGGTGAACTACTATAAAAATCCTCTGTGTGATACCCATTCCTTATCTCTTGCATACTTTACATATTGCTCATACTGCATCATCCACTAAACCTCACATTGATTTATGCTTAAAACAGAACCTACTCATGTTTACATGCATCCTGCACAACTAGAGTAAGTTCAGTGCGTGGAACCTACTCAAGTTGAGAATGTTTTCTAAAACTGTTTTAAGCCAACAAGAAGATATTCAGAAAAATGTTTTATGCTAATGGTTTCATCTCCAAGTATCAACTTGAGAGCATGTCCTCTAAGTTTCATGTTGGAAATTTTAAAAGGGTCACAATTCAACCCTCCTTCTTGTGACTCTTTGTGCCACTTCAGAGAAGAGGGGTGGTGGCCGCGACGGCCACGGTTGTGGCGGCTCACGGTGGCGCACCACCATGTGGGTGGCTCAAGGCCGAGAGAGGGAGAGAGCTTGGTCGAGAAAGAGAGAGAGGTAAAGGTGGAGATCAAATCAGGGAGAAAGGGGCTCGAAAATGGAAGAAATTAGAGGATTCAAGGCTCAAAGGAGAAGATTGGTTAAAGAGGAAGCTTGGGTTCAAGCTTTAATGGAGGTTGAAGGCAAACCTAGGGTTTCAAATTGGGAGTTTTTACCCCAAATCATTTGGGAGCTCGAAGGTAACATAGATTCCCCTCTAAAACTCCCAATTAGGGTGTGCTAGGAATTATTGTTTAATTCTAAAAGTAGATAGTCATTGTATATATATTCTTCTGACATGATATGGGGGGTCTGGCTGAAATAGGGTTGGATCCTGTCCCCAAACCCCTAAATATTGTGTGATGTTTGCTCAATTGTGAGTTCCACTGAGCTCCAATGGGAATAAATTGTTATTGCTGAGAATGGATTGAATCTCAATGTGTCGTTTGGGAGTTCTTCCGTTATGTGAAGGGTAATCATAAGACCCTCAAATTGGTTCTCATTTCCTTTCATCATTTGGTATATGATCTTATGTTTTCTTTGAGTTCTTGAAAGTGTGGTTGGAAATTATTATGTTCGATGTGTTAAATTACTCTAAAATGAATGCTGGAACAATTGATTTAAATGCGTGTCAATATCGTGTGCTAAATAACTTGGTTTCTTGATAAATGCCATTGAAATGGATTTGTTTTGAATTGTATTGGCTGTTCACAATTTAATGATTTGTGACATTCGAAATTATTTTGCTCATGAATTAATTATGTGCATTTTGATACTTTCTCAATGTGTAGTATTATACTCACATGGAAAGTTGTGTGAATGTATATGCTAAATGAATGCTTGCTTGTGAGCACGCTCAACATTTCAGTGGGCCGTAAAGCGGCTACACTGTGTAGCTGGGGTGTAAATTCGATGCCGGTTCGTGCTATCATAAGGTATGGCGGATTAGTTAATGAATTTCTAATGGAAGTCAATTTTATACGTCCATGGAATTCATTTCGTTATTGATTGGCCATTTTGATAGTTTAGTTTTAATGTGATATTGTGCGACTGTGTTAGCATTATGAATTTCCTTTATATGTGTAGAAAGTATATCTGAATAATATATTATTGACTTAAGAAAGTATACACACACTAATCGATGTTATATAGACTAAGCTAGACTTAAACCTAATGGGTCTGAGTAATGGGCCAGATAAATAAACTAGGTTACAATACAAAAAATGAATATTTACTATTTACTCTAATTATTTACAATACTCCCCCTCAAGCTGGTGAATGGATATCAATCATTCCTAGCTTGCAAGTAAGTTGGCAGAATTGTTCTGTAGATAGCCCTTTTGTAAGCATATCTGCCAGTTGGTGTCCAGTAGGAATGTAGGACGTTGTTATTAGTCCACAATCTAACTTCTCCTTTATAAAATGTCTGTCTATCTCAATGTGTTTGGTCCTGTCATGTTGTACAGGATTATGAGTAATGCTGATTACTGATTTATTGTCACAAAACAACTTCATTGAGCCTTCATAGTTCACCTTCAAATCATCAAGTATAATCTTCATCCACAATAGCTCACAAATTCCATGTGCCATTGCTCTGAATTCTGCCTCGGCACTTGATCTGGCCACTACATTTTGCTCTTTGCTCCTCCATGTAACAAGATTACCACAAAAGAATATGCAGTAGCCAGAAGTGGACCTTCTATCACTCACCGAGCCTGCATAATCTGCATCAGTATAGGCTTCCAACGTCAGTCTTCCACCTCTTTTGAACAAGAGACCTCTTCCTGGAGTAGCTTTAAGGTATTGCAAAATTCGCTCTACCGCCTGCAAGTGCCTCATCCTCGGATCATACATAAACTGACTGACTATGCTTACTGCATAAGCTAAGTCAGGTCTAGTGTGTGCCAAGTAAATTACTTCCCCACTAATCTCTGATATTGAGACTTGTCAACTCTAGCACTCTCATCTTCAGTGCTCATTTTATGATTTTGCTCTATGGGAACACCTGCAAGTTTACACCCAAGCTTGCCAGTTTCCTGCAGAAGGTCAAGAACATATTTTCTCTAAGAGATAAAGATTCCTTGTTTTGAGTAAGCTACCTCAATCCCAAGGAAATACTTGAGAGTTCCCAGATCTTTCATTTCAAATTCTGCAGACAATTTCTTCTTGAGGAGTTATCTCTCAACCAAGTCATTTCCTGTAATAATAATATCATCAACATAAACAAGGAGTACTGTTAGTTTTCCTCCCTGTGAATGTTTGAAGAAGAGGGTATGATCTCCTTGACTCTGCTTGTAACCAAGAGCTAACATAGCCTTTGTAAATCTTCCAAACCATGCTCGGGGAGACTGCTTTAGCCCATACAAGGCCTTTTTCAATCTACACACCTTATTTCTCCCATTGGTTGGATCAAATCCCGGTGGGATCTCCATATACACCTCCTCCTCTAAATTTCCATGCAAGAATGCATTTTTAACATCAAACTGATTAAGCTCCCTCCCAGAATGAGCAGCAAGAGAAAGTAAGATACGGACAATGTTCTTCTTTGCTACTGGTGCAAATATCTCCTCATAATCAATGCCATAAGTCTGGGTGTACCCCTTTGCTACTAGTCTGGCCTTATATCGATCAAGAGTGCCATCTGATTTGTACTTGACAATATAAATCCACCTGCAACCAATCACATTGAGATAGAAAATATATCTGAATAATATATTATTGACTTAAGAAAGTATTAAGTCAATAATATATCTGAATAATATGTTTTTGTAAATCTTCCACCTCTTGTTCAAAAGAGGTGGAAGACTGACGTTGGAAGCCTATACTGATGCAGATTATGCAGGCTCAGTGAGTGATAGAAGGTCCACTTCTGGCTACTGCACATTCTTTTGTGGTAATCTTGTTACATGGAGGAGCAAAAAGCAAGATGTAGTGGCCAGATCAAGTGCCGAGACAGAATTCAGAGTAATGGCACATGGAATTTATGAGCTATTATGGATGAAGATTATACTTGATGATTTGAAGGTGAACTATGAAGGCTCAATGAAGTTGTTTTGTGACAATAAATCAGCAATCAAGATTGCTCATAATCCTGTACAACATGACAGGACCAAACACATTGCGATAGACAGACACTTTATAAAGGTGAAGTTAGATTGTGGACTGATAACAACGTCCTACATTCCTACTGGACACCAACTGGCAGATGTGCTTACAAAAAGGCTATCTATAGAACGATTCCGCCAACTTACTTGCAAGCTAGGAATGATTGATATCCACTCACCAGCTTGAGGGGGAGTATTGTAAATAATTAGAGTAAATAGTAAATATTCATTTTTTGTATTGTAACCTAGTTTATTTATCTGGCCCATTACTCAGGCCCATTAGGTTTAAGTCTAGCATAGTCTATATAACATCGATTAGTGTGTGTATACTTTCTTAAGTCAATAATATATTATTCAGATATACTTTCTACATGGTATCACGAGCTCTCGTTCTTGAGGGCCTCGCTTCCGCATAAACCCTAGCCGCCACCTTCGTCGTGGTTGTTTTTTTCCTTACTGCCTTCATTGCAGCTGCTGCCTTCATTGCAGCTTGTCTCCAGATCTGTGTGCTAACCAAACGCACCACCACCACTGCCTGTTATTGTTTGCATCCAAACACCATCATTTACTGCCGATCTGGTCTCACCACCCACACTAATGCTTGTAATTAATGTGGACAGTGGAGTCCTATCCAATGTATTCTACCGTTCATTGTATCCATTCCTCTAGGAATTAACATAGGCCTTTATTTCTCTAGGAATCAGGTTTATATCCTAGTGTATATATACACATTGTACTCATGTTGAATCAACAAGTAAATATACAACTCTTTACATGGTATCAGAAGTCCAGTTTATTCCTGTGACAGTGCATCTTCATTTTTCGTTCTAAAACACACTGTTTTTTTTTCTCTTCACAACATTGTTGTCCAGTCCAGAAATTCCTTATCCGGTGCGACCCACATCGAGCTACCACCACAGACAGGTGCGCATCACTCCGGCGAGCACAACAGCCGTTGCCCCGTTCCGATCCGACTCCACACGCGCCGTCACGCGCCGCCACTGTCTCTGGGAGTGAAACCCATGCACCGCCACCAGATCCGCGTGTGAGAGAGCGTGCTTCCATCTCCGGCCACCATTTTTCTGCGCCAACCGTCGCAGAGCCTCCTCTGCCTATTTTCGAGGTCCGTTTCTTCATTTGGTGATTTTCCAACAACCTTCTCTCTTTCACCTCGCCTTGTTCATCATGACGGGAACCGGATCTGCTACAGCCTCTTCTTCTGTTGTCAGTTTCACTACTACACCCCTCATTCCTTGCGAAAAATTGGTAGGAAGTGCCAATTATACTGGTTGGGCTGCTGCCGTTGAGCTTTGGTTCCAAGGACAAGGTCATGAGGACCATTTGCTTAAACAACTCAAGGATATCCCCAACAAGGATCAGGCCAAGTGGAAACAAGTTGATGCCTCCCTCTGCAGTGTCCTTTGGTTCTCAATTGATGCCAAACTTCAGACACAATATCGCTCCTTTAAGACATGCTACGATGTCTGGACAAGAGCCAAGAAGACATATTCCAATGACGTTAGTCGCCTATACAACGTCGTCTCCAATCTCATCTCTGTAAAGAAACAAGACATGGACATGCAAACCTATTTGGGTAAGCTTGACAGTTTGATTGCTGATTTTGATTCAATAATGTCCTTTACTGACAATGCGGATACACATGCTGAACAACGAGGGAAGTTCTTCATGGTTTTGGCGCTTGCTGGTCTTCCACCTGACATCGACTCAGTTCACAATCAGATTTTGTCTAGCTCCACTGTCCCTTCATACGATACTGTTTGTGAACAGCTGCTGCGTCTCTCGGTTCCTTAATCCTTCGCCCCAGCCCCTACGTCCTTTAATGGGCCAACTAACTCTACTGTGCTAGTCTCAAGTTCTTATCAGCAGGGTGGAAGAGGAGGAGGACGAGGAGGTAATCGGGCTCGACCTCGTTGCACCTATTGCAAACACTTTGGCCATGTTGAGGAGCAATGTAGAACCAAAGCTTATCAAACACAACCCAAGGTTATGAATGTTGCTCAGTTTGAAGCCTCCGACACTGGTGCTCAGGTTTCCCTTTCTACAGTAGAGTATTAAGAGTACCTTAAACTCAAAGTACACCAGTAGTCCACCACACCTGTTGCCTCTGTTGCTCAGACTGGTAATCCTGTCGCCTTTGTTTCACAATCTTCTTCACTTGGACCTTGGATCCTTGACTCAGGCGCATCTGATCATATGTCTAGTAACAAATTGCTTTTCTCCCTTTTCACTTTTATGAACACACTACCTAGTGTTACTTTGGCTAATGGATCACAAACCAAATGCCAAGGCATTGGCCGATCTCAACCCCTACCCTCACTTCCTTTGGATTCTGTGCTTTATGTCCCTGAATGTCCCTTTAATTTAATCTCCATCAGTAAACTCACTAGTACCCTACCCTAGATGTTACCTTTACTAATAATTCTGTTCTTGTGTAGGATCGGAGTACTGGGAAGATAATTGGAGTAGGACATGAGTCCCGAGGCCTATATTACCTTTCGACACCTGCACCTCCTATTGCATGTTCTACTGTTAAGTCTCCGGCTATTATTCATCAATGCTTGGGACATCCTAGCCTTTCCAAGCTGCGTCTTATGGTTCCAAGTCTTTCAAGAGTGTCCACCTTAGAGTGTGAGTCATGTCAGTTTGGGAAACATACTACGAGTTCTTTTCCCGACAGAGTCAACAAACGAGCTGCGCCTCCTTTTGCTTTAGTTCATTCAGATATTTGGGGTCCTAGTCGTTTGTTTCTTGTTTAGGATATCAATATTTTGTTACCTTTATTGACGATTTTTCACGATGCACTTGGATATTTCTAATGAAAAACCGTTCAGAAGTTTTCTCCATCTTTCAAACCTTTTGTTTAGAAATAAAAACACAATTTGGTACCCAAATAAAAATATTGTAAAGTGATAATGCTTGTGAATATTTGTCTACTTCCTTTCAATCTTTTTTGACTTCACAGGGTATCCTCCATCAGATTTCATGTGCCGATACTCCACAACAGAATGGTGTTGCTGAAAGGAAGAATCGGCACTTAGTTGAAACAGCTCGTACCATGCTCCTTCATAGTAATGTACCACCTCGGTTCTGGGGGGATGCGATTCTCACAGCTTGTTACTTAATCAATCGCATGCCTTCATCTGTTCTTGACAACTAGGTACCACACTCCATTTTGTTCCCTCACCAACACCTCTACTCTCTACCACTCCGAGTCTTCGGATGCACCTGTTTTGTCCACGACCTTACTCCAGGGAAAGATAAACTTGCTTCTAAGTCCCTCAAGTGTCTTTTCCTTGGCTACTCCCATCTGCAGAAAGGCTATCGATGCTACTCGCCAGATCTTCATCGGTACATTGTCTCTGTGGATGTCAACTTCTTTGAGACTAGTCCTTTCTTTCTTTCTACTCCTGACAAGGAAAATGATCCCGGTAAGTCCCACCTTCTTCCCTTAGAGAACTCTGTTATTCCAATTGCACCTACCCCTGTTTCTATTCCTACCTTCTGTACATATCAATGGAGGCCCCGTCCAGAAGCCACTTCTGCACCTCAGGACTCATCTCCTGCTTTACCAGACTCTCAGGCTCTGCATCCTACACCGGAACAACCCATTGCACTACGTAAAGGTAACAGGTCCACTCGGAACCCTAATCCTATTTATGCTTGTGTTTTGGATTATCAAAAATTATCTCCATCCTACTCTGCCTTTGTTTCCTCCTTGGATTCTGTGTCTATTCCCAAAACTACAGGTGAAGCTATGTCTGATCCTGGCTGGCGACAAGCAATGGTGGATGAGATGGCCGCTTTGCACTCCAATGGTACTTGGGATTTGGTACCTTTGCCTAATGGCAAAACTACAGTGGGTTGTCGATGGGTCTACACAGTTAAGGTTGGGCCCGATGGGAAGATCGACCGCTTGAAAGCTCGCCTCGTAGCAAAAGGATACACACAGATTTTTGGCCTTGATTATGGGGATACTTTCTCTCCAGTTGCCAAGATCGCATCTGTTCGTCTTTTCCTTGCCATAGCTGCTATTCATCACTGGCCTCTCCATCAATTGGACATAAAAAATGCCTTCCTACATGGTGAGTTACAAGAAGAGGTGTACATGGAGCAACCTCCGGGATTCATTGTTAGTGGTGCGCCTCACCACGTATGCCGGCTACGTCGATCTCTCTATGGTTTGAAACAATCTCCACGTGCTTGGTTCGGGAGATTTAGCACTGTACTTCAAGCGTATGGCATGACCAGATGTGAAGCTGATTACTCTGTCTTCTTCATGCATTCTTCACCTACTACCTATCTTTATCTGTTTGTCTATGTTGATGACATCATCATCACAGGTAACGATCATGCGAGCATCCATCAGCTCAAACAACATCTGTCCATCCACTTTCAGACCAAAGACCCGAGTCCCTTAAAATATTTTTTGGGGATTGAAGTTGCTCAGTCTAAGACAGGTGTAGCTATTACTCAACGGAAATATGCGCTTGATATACTAGAGGAAACCGGGATGCTTGATTGTCGACCTAGTGATACTCCCATGGATCCCAACGTCAAACTACTACCAGGTCAGGGGGAGCCATTGAAAGACCCTGGTAGATATCGACGTCTGGTTGGCAAACTTAACTATCTTACAGTAACCAGGCCTGACATTACCTTTGCTGTAAGCGTAGTCAGTCAATTTCTGAATGCTCCCTGTGACAGCCACTGGAACGCCGTGGTTCACATTCTTAGGTATATCAAGAATGCACCAGGTAAAGGATTACTTTATGAAAACAAGGGTAACACCGAAGTTGTTGGCTATTCTGATGCTGATTGGGCAGGTTCACTATCAGATAGAAGATCCACTACAGGATATTGTGTCTTTGTTGGAGGTAATTTGATCTCCTGGCGAAGCAAGAAGCAGAACACAGTCGCAAGATTGAGTGCAGAAGCAGAATATCGAGCTATGGTAGTAACAGCTTGTGAACTCACATGGCTTAGACAATTACTCCAACAACTAAATTGGGAGATGTCAAGACAATGAAACTAATGTGTGACAACTAAGCTGCAATGCATATTGCTTCCAATCCAGTATTTCACGAAAGAACTAAGCACATAGAGATCGACTGCCACTATGTGAGAGAGAAAGTTCTTTCCGGAGAAATCATGACTAGTTTTGTCGGTTCCAATAATCAACTGGTTGATTTGTTGACTAAGTCCCTTAGAGGACCTCGGGTTGAATCCATTTGTAACAAGCTTGGTGCATATGACATGTATGCTCCAGCTTGAGTGGGAGTATTGCTTGTAATTAATATGGACGGTGTGGACGGTGGAGTCCTATCCAATGTATTCTACCATTCATTGTATCCATTCCTCTAGGAATTAGCATAGGCCTTTATTCCTCTAGGAATCAGGTTCATATCCTAGTGTATATATACACATTGTACTCATGTTGAATCAACAAGTAAATATACAACTCTTTACACACACCATCAGCCTCGCATTGGAATTCCGAACCAGACCCACAATCCGCGCCGCCATCCGACCTCGCATGCGCCGCCACGCGACGCCAACATCCGGTCACCTCTCGGGCGCGGTGGGGTCACGCGCCGCCATCCGACCTCGCACGAACCGCCACGCACCGCCAACATCCGGTCACCTCTCGGGCGCTTGTGGGTCACGCGCTGCCCTCCAGGCCTCCGTTCGACGCCGTTTTTCAACAGTAGCTTCCGCGGTACCTCCTTTTTCCGTTTTGGGGGTCCACTCTCCGATCCGAAAACTTTTATTTTTGTGGGTCCTTTGACGTTCGTTCGTTCGTTGTTTTTTTTTTTAAGATTAATACATCTGATCTGTTGTTATGGAAGACGATGGAGTTGTTCAGAATCCTGCATAGAATCCTCCACACAATCCTCAACCGCCTCCTCTTCCTCCTCTTGTGGAGTCGTCAAACTTGATGAACTCTAATGCTTTGCCAACGCTGCACCCCAGTTATCGTCTCAATGGGAAGAATTACTTCAATTGGGCTCAATTCATGTGCAGGAATCTGAAGGGTCGTGGCTAATTGAACCATATTGAAGGGACTCCTCTTCCTACCACTGATCCTGGATTCCCTACTTGGGATAATGAAGACTCTCTCATTATGTCATGGATGTGGAACAATATGATTCCAGAGATCAGCGGGAATTATATGTTTCTTGCTACTGCCAGGGAGATTTGGGATAGTCTCAGCAAGACTTACTCCAAGAAAAAGGATCTCTCAGCCCGATTTGATTTGAAGAGCAAGATCTTCAATACTAAATAGGGAAATATGTCTGTCTCTGATTACTTTGCCATTATGAAAGGGTTCTGGATTGAGTTAGATCAATATCAGACTCTCAAGATGGAGACCCCCAATGACATGCTTGCTTTGCATACTTGTATTGAAACTGATCGGATTTTTGAGTTCTTGGCTGGGTTGAATAGTGAGTTTGACCTTATTCGACTGCAGATTTTGGGCAAGGACTGCCTTCCTTCTCTTGATGAAGTGTTCTACATTGTGCGGAGTGAAGAGAGTCGTCGGAGTGTCATGCTAGGTACCAAACCTTCTGAAGGATCTACATTAGCTGCCAGCAGGATAGGCAGACAAGGATCATCCAAGCCTGGGAGGGAGGATCGCTACTGCGAACACTGCAAGAAGTCAGGGCACAAAAAGGACAAATGTTTTAAACTTCATGGAAAAGACAATGTCCTTACCCGCATTGGAGGTTTCAAAGGTACTCAAGCACATGTGGTAGTATCTACTTCCACACCTGCAGCTTCTCCATTCGGTCCAACTGCGCCTTCTCCCTTGGGTGCTGAAGACTTGGACCGCTTGCAGAACATCCTCGACTCCTTGCGTAAGCCTTCTAGTTCTAGTTCCCTGACAATGACTGGTAAGGTTCTATGTTCTCGATCGTTTACTACCTCTGGTACTATTCCTAAAGATGCATGGATTCTAGACTCTGGTGCTACTGACCATATGACCTTCGACTCTAAACTGTTTTTTACTTATAGCCATTATTCAAGCATTCCCTATATTACTGTTGCAGATGGTTCTCACACTCCTGTTGTAGGTTTTGGAGATATTAATCTCCACACCCCTTTCTATTTGCAAAGTGTGCTTCATGCTCCTAGACTCTCAAATAACTTAATTTCTATTCGCAAACTTACTCAGGATCTGAACTGCACAGTAACCTTTTTTCCTACTCATTGTTTTTTTTTCAGGATCTTGCCACGGGGAGGACGATTGGAGTTGCTAAGGAACAGGGAGGGTTATACATTCTATCTGCTGAAGAAAATGGTCTGAAGGTGCTGTCTTCCTCCATCCAGTCTTAACATACTTCCTCTCAAGTCTGGCTTCAGCATAAGCGTCTAGGACATCCTCCATTTTCCTTACTTAAAACTATGCTTCCTGCTTTGTTTTTGCAAGAGTCTGTTGAGTCGTTTAAGTGTGATGTTTGTCAATTTTCCAAACACAAACGAGTGTCTTTTCCTTCTAGTTGTAATAGAAGTGTTGAACCTTTTGATCTTATTCATTCTGATGTTTGGGGGCCTGCCCCTGTTTTTAATATTTCGGGTGCGCGATGGTTTGTTACTTTTATTGATGATTGTACTCGCGTTAGTTAGCTATTCTTGATGAAAGATAAATCTGAAGTATCTCAGTTGTTCATTCAATTTTATCATATGATAAAAACTCAATTTGGCAAGTGCATTAAAAGACTACAGTCTGATAATGGTCAAGAATATGTTAATCAATGTCTTTCTTCATTTATTAGTCAAAATGGTATCCTTCATGAACTAACGTGTGTTGATACTCCACAACAAAATGGAGTTGTAGAAAGAAAAAACCGTCACTTACTTGAGGTTGCTCGCGCCCTTCTCTTCCAAACATCAGTTCCAAACTCATATTGGGGAGAAGCAGTTTTGACTGCTGCCTATCTCATCAATCGGATTCCATCCCGAGTTCTAGGTAATTTCAGTCCTGTTCAATCTATGTTGTCTTTTTACCCATCTGCTCCTATCATGCAGAGTCTAGAGTCTCGCATATTCGGCTGTGTTGCATTTGTTCATGTCCACAAGCAGCACCGCAATAAGTTGGATTCTCGTGCTGTCAGATGCATCTTCTTGGGTTATGCCCCTAATAAATGGGGGTACAAGTGTTATCATCCTTCAAGTCGCAAACATTATGTCTCTATGGATGTCACCTTTCATGAACAGGTCCCTTTCTTCACTCGTCCTCAGCTTCAGGGGGAGAATAGTAGTGATTTGGAATCTGATTCCGAGTTTCTTCTCCTTGGTCCTTGGCCTCCTGTGTCTCCTGTTCCTCCTGAGTCTCCTGTTGTTTCTGAGTCACCTGTTCTTCCTGAGTCTTTTGATCCTCCTGAGTCTCTTGTTGTTTCTGAGTCACCCGTTATTGTTCCTCCTTTACCTTCAGCACCAGCAAAAACAAAGGCTAGTGAGCCAACCTTGACATATCAGAGGAAAGGAAAACCCGACCTGGTCCAGAAACAACCCCAACCGTTTTGAGCCGGAGGTAAGTACTGAAATTAACCCTTTTGCTTCTGATTCTTCTATTCCCGATACACTTGATCTTGATCCATTTGACCTACCTATTTCCTTGAGAAAAGGGAAAAGGTCTTGTGCCAAACTAGACTCTTTGATTTGGTTGTAAATTTTATCGGAGTTAGTCTGGATAATTGATAAATGGTGTATATGTTAAGTATATGACGTACTTTTGCTTGTCAAACTTCGATCCTTGATTTTGTTAAATTTCATTGGTGATGGTTTGCATGAGTAACGATTTCACAAGATTAAGGGGAATAATTGCCTATTTACTTCATTGTAAACTTGTAGCTATTATGTGAAATTATGTTTAGTTATGAGTGTTAGAATTGTTCTATGCTCTAAGTGTTATGTTCGATTGAGTTCCATAATATGGAAAGTAGGTGATTCATGATTACTCATGATTAAATGACTTGATGTTTCAATGTTACTATGATGAATGTTTGAGTTAGAATCCAAGTTTTCATGAGAATGATGTTAATTTAGAATGATGGAATTATACTTGTATATTTTCTTTCATTATGTGAATGCATTGACATTGCATAAGTTTAAGCATGTACATGCATTGACAGTGCATAAGTTATGAGTAAGAGTCTTAAAAGACACCAAGATTCCTCATAAGAGGAGAGTTCGGTATGGTTAGTCTCTTGAGACGCCACTTGACGGTTATAGACGTCCAACCACCATACCGTTAGCTATGTTGAGTGGGGTCTATGACCAAATCCAACAACATAGATTCCCGGTTAGTCTCCAAGTTAATCATCAAGGGACTAGTAAAGATGTGCTAAGCACAAAGAAAAGAAGAACTTTATGTTCTTAGTTAAGTTGCATTGCATTTAAGTACATTCATTGTATTGACTGTCGCAAGTAATACGTTCTCACAAAATGCGTCTATGCTTGGGTCAGAAAAATGTTTTGGCTTAAATGCCTCAAGTATGTCTATCTAAATAGTATGTTATGAGGAGAGGCGTTTTCCATACGTAGCACACCACGTATAGCTGGAAACAACAGTAAATGATTTTTTTTTGTTAAGTCTATGTTATTGAGTTTTTATAATTCACTATGTTTTGGGGCGTTGTTTTCAGGTACAAGTGTAATGAAGCAGTTAGAGCATTAAGTTGTGCTCGGTTTTGCCTTCGCGACGAGACCCTTCGAGTTCACACCGGATCACAAGTCGTCTTTTATTTCTTTAAGCTTTATGTAATAGTCAAGTTTGGTTTTTATACTATCTTAGTTCCGCATAAGTTTAAATGAATGTTTGGAGTCCTAATTGTTATGAGTTTTCCGCACCGTATTTGATTTGGTTGTAACTTTGTTTAATGTCTTTTGTTATGAGCCTTGTCTTATAATGCTTGACGTGATCAAGAAAAATTGTTTAGTCAAAGTCTTAGTTTTCAAAAAGGATCCATTTATTATTATTATTATTATTATTATTATTATTATTATTATTATTATTATTATTATTATTATACGTGTCGCGAAAATTCTCATTAGGTTAGTTTCTGTTTTCTGTTAATTTAGTAAGTAATACCCTAATTGGAGTAAGGGTGTTACATATTGGGAATAATAATGTTTTATTATTCTAGCGAACGTTTTTTTTTTGACTCAAAGATATTCATTCATTCAAATTAGTAAAATACATCGAAAATAACACAAATTCAATATCACTAAAAACAGAAAAGATGAATCTGCGAACAAACTCACAGTACCCAGGTTAACAGTATAAAATGGCAAAATGCCTACAAATGTGACAAAATCAAAGTGACCGGAATACCCATGCCTCTGGATCTGTAACGTTGACGCCCAAATCTTGATTGAATCTGTAATGGATCGAAGCTGATATCCCAATCTGAACCAAATGAACACCGCAATAAGACAGAAAACCAAACAATGCCGCACCAAGACGACGAATAAAACAAAGCCGCACTCAGATGACGAAATCACGAAAAAAAACATGAAAGAAAAACCGGATCTATGTGGAAAAACCACTTATTTAGATAAAAGGAGAGAAAATACGATGTAGAGGGGTGGTTTCAGGCCAAAAAATAGCCAAAAACCACCCCATTCTGGTGGATGAAGAAGAAGGAAGAGAGGAGTAGAGGAAAGGTTGAGAGAGAGGCAGCTAGTCGTGCATCAGGAGCAATATTAAGCCTTTATATTTTTTTTGGTCCTTAGTACAAATGGTCACAGGGTGGGGGAATGGGGAGGGGAAAGTGGAGCGTTGCGGGTTCGAACTCGCGCTCCCAATATCTTGCAACACTTTATAACTCGACTGCCTTCTGTGGGACATATTAAGCCTTTATATGTGTAATCTTCATGATTTAAGAGACAAAACATATTCTCCATGATGAACCAACAATGTGTCGCTTTACTTCCAGTATATTTCCTTTCCTTCTTTAAGGCTCCTTCAGGTATCATCTCTAAACTCGAATCTCTTTTCAAACAATTTCTGTGGGGTGGTTCTGGTGAGTCTACGAAAGTGAATTGGGTAAAATGGGAGAGGGTATGTAAGGATTATGAGGCGGGGGGGATAGGCATAAAAAATTTGAGAGCGTTTAGCTTAGCATTGTTAGGAAAATGGTTGTGGAGATTAAAAACAGAGAGATAAGAGCTGTGGCATAAAATTCTATTACAGAAATATGGGGTTGGAGGGGAGTTACAATTGTATGATAGAGGGGGGTTTCCTTGGTGGAAAGATATTGTTTCGGTAGATGAAGGGGTGTGGGGGTATAGGCGAAAGTGGTTTTCAAATTCTTTAATAAGAAAGGTTGGGGATGGGGTTGAAACTAAATTTTGGGAGGATCCATGTTGGGAGGGGGAGGCTTTGAAAAGTAGATTTGGAAGACTATTTTCGGTATCATGTGAAAAAGATGTGTCGGTTGCTGAGGTGAGGAAATTAGTTGATGAGAGTGGAAGATGGGTATGGAGATGGCGAAGAAGATTATTCCAATGGGAAGAAGATTTAGAGGGGCAACTAAGGGAGGTGGTAGAGGCAGTTCAGTTACAAGAAGGTGTAAGAGATAGATGGTTGTGGAAGGAGGATACCTCAAGAACTTATACCGTAAAATCAGCGTATAGGCTTCTTACAGCAGAAAGTAATAGCGGGACAGATGGAAATTATAAAAAAGTGTGGAATAAATTCGTCCCTTTGAAGGTAAAGGCATTTGTGTGGAGACTCTTGCAAAATAGGATTCCAACAAAAGATAATTTGGTTAAGAGAGGAATTATAGATATGAATTCTCTGAAGTGTGTAGGCTGTGAACATGAGGATGAAACTGTTGGACATGTTTTCTTCACTTGTAATATGTTCTCTAAAATTTGGATGGCGATAGTACGGTGGTTGGATGTTGCTACTGGTGGACACAGGGAGGGACATCAACACTTAGAACAATTTGAAGGAATAATAAATGGAAGCAGGAAGATGCAAGAAAGGCTCACAGTGATATGGTTTTCGTGCATTTGGGCAATTTGGAAAGCACGGAATAGGGTGATCTTTCATGATACAAAGGTGGAAGTGGACGAGATTGTGGAGAAAGCCAAGTTGCAAGCGTGGAATTGGATGAAAGCTCACGTAAAGGGGTTCAGCTACCCTATAAATATGTGGTTCACCAATCCGATAACATGCTTGGTTTTTGATTGGAAATGAATAATTGGGGTAGGTTACTCATGATAGATTGAAGCAGCAGCAAAAAGAGGGCTTGAAATTGGAGTTAAAATGACTCACATTAGGAACCTTTAATAGGTTTTTTGGTGTTTTGGCTTTGGTGTGTGATATTAGGAGATTATTACACTTTGAGGATTCTCTGTAACGTTTGGTTATAGATTCATTGTATTTTTCGGCCTAGGCTTGTCTTGAGCCTCTTGTCCTATCGGATAATATATATTACCTTTTGCTTTTGAAAAAAAAAAATGTGTCGCTTTACTTAAGGTGAAGCCTTTCATAATGATAAGGATCATTTAGAAAATCTTTACTTCAAGTAGAGTTACTTAAATGAATATATGCTTCCTTGGGTCTCTACCAATGATTCTTATTTCAAGATTGACATTGCATGTCGTCTAGTAGACAGTAGTTAATCAGACGCAGATTGATCGATTATGTAGTCATAATCACTTCTCTTCAAGATGGTGAATAATTGAGATATGGTTAATTCCACTTTGTTTAGTTATTTTTCACTGTACTATCTTCATGTAAATCTTTTCGGAAGGAACTAAAAATTGCCCGAAAATATATTTCTAGAGACAACTAAATTTTGTCAGGAAGTATATTTCCCAGCGTTATAAATACTCCGCATTACTGTTCCTCATACTGAAATCCATTTGAAATGGAGAAACGACACTGTTGGGGGATGACAGTGACGTACCTTGCAGGTCCACCTGATGAGAAACAAAAAAAAAGGCTTAAAATGTTGAATATTCCATTTTTTCATTTGGTGAATGAAAAAAAAAAGAAACTTTAAATGAGAAAATGAGAGATTAGGTTATTACATGGTTGGGTGAGCCAAGGAATTTGAAGCTGAGAAGATGGGTAGGATCTAAGAACGGGAGTGAAAGGAAGAAGGTCTAGTTGAATGGGTGGATCCGAAGAACCCCTTCTTTCATCGTCGCTTCTTTTTTAATTGGCTTTTTATTTCAACACCTCCCCAACTTAATTTCCCCACCTCCCCAACCTAATGAAAAGACTAAAATACCCCTCAACTTAACCCTAATCCCCCTCATTTCATCACCTCCCTCCCCCACACCACAGTTCCTCACCTCCCCTCATTTCCACCGTTCCTCTCCCGATCTCACTCTCGCCCCTCACACTCCCCACATTTCCACCGTCTCGCATCGTCTCTCTCCCTCTCACTTTCGCAAGGTACGATCATCGCCTCGTTATTTTTTCCTGGTTTCTCTATCATAACCGGCTCTAGAATCCGGATCACTCCGCTTCAAGAGTCCTGGTCAGAAATTAGACTGAATATTCTCGAACTTAGGACTCTAGAATGAACACTCACGCTTTAAGAGTCAGAAGTAGGAATTGGAGTTTGCCATTCACGACACTTCCGACTCTAGAACAACACCCGCTTCAAGAGTCAGGAAGTTGAATACAGAAACTCCACTTCTACTTCCAACTCTTGAAGCCGGAGTGTTCCAGTTCTAGAAGTCCGTGGTTCAATGACCTAAATGAGTTATTTAATTTGATTTTTATTTATATTTTATTTATGAATTTATTTTCTGAGATTATGGCACGTCTGATGGGTCGTGGATCCGCTAGTGGTGGTCGTGCACCCCTAGGGTGAGACTGATACAGGTGGTCGGATATCGGCCCCCATTGTTGACCGGGACGGGCCGACTCATGTCGGGCGCAAGTAAGCATCGAGATGAGCTGCGTCGACCTCATGACTGATAGTGAGCTCAGTGCCAACTAGTACGCCGGCCATATGGCCGTCGTGGGCGATGCGTCGGCTGGGCGGCGGCGGTAGTGGGTGACAGCAGGTGGTGGAGCGTAGTGGAGCCGATCTGGCCGGCCGAGAGTCATTCCCTCGGGGCCCATACGATGCGGTCGATTCTTATCGATTATAGACGGAACATGTGGCCGCATCGTGTAAAAGCGGGCTTAGCCCAATAAGTAAACACTATTTTGTTTTTACATTAATTTCATTTATTTATATGTAATTGACTTATCTTTGTCTGTTTGATGTCGATTGCGGGAAGATTAGGTGATCGGATCACGACACCAATGTATATTCGCTTTTTGCCCTTTATCCGCAGATTCATGCTATTCGCTGAGTCGAAGCCGATCCACTCAGGCGCTTTATTATGGGACGATTCGACAAGAGGCGTCGGATGCCTTTGTAGACCGCAAGTGGTATTCAGACAATTCCAGCTTTCCACCGCCGATTGGTGATGACGGCACTCTACGGACGCTCGCACAATTACTCCATATTTGATGATGGGGCGTTACACCGCCGCACACCGAGGATAAGCGGGAGACAACGCTTATCCGACGAGTCATTTGGCGTCCAGAGCTGCAGCACATGAGGAGAGATTGATAGGAGCAGTATGTACTGCATTCAACGATCGGCCGTGACACCGAGATATACGTCTTTCCGCGATGATCGAGAGTGGGACACGGGCGACGAGGGCTTACCTATTGCACCTTGCCGGCGCCACTCGTTGTGAGAAGAGTAGCTCCTTGACGCCAACGTATAGGATGGCCGCACATGTTTAGGGACTTGAGCCGTGTGAGACCTACGCATGAGGTGCCGTAGCCTGCCCACATTTGTACGACCGGCTCGAGGGGATGCGAAAGGTGTTTAAGACGGCGACGATGGCGGGATTTGCGACGCCTTATTACGTAACGAATGGACATAACGATCACGGTGCATCAAGTTCATCAAATGTTGTAACTCATTACGCCTGCCCGACTAGACCGGATCTTTTGTCGTGGCGTTGTAAACCGCTTAATCAGTGGTGTGGCCGTTTGGATTTTTATCTTTGTCAGAATGAGTAAGGCGCTTTTCGGCTTAATCATGTTCAATGTCATGTCGCTCAGTTAGACAACTCTTCTGGAAGTTAGGCGACGACATATGGATGACCCTCAAAGTTTTCGACTAACTCCGTGGTTGTGCATACCGCACATTACCTTCAAAACCCACCCTCCGGCACCTTTCACCAGCCTTCCTTTCAATCTGAATGGGCATTGACATTTTCTAGTGCCAGTAGCCTTCACTCCCATAGTCTTGTAAGGTTTATACTTGCCACTTTTCTCGCAACCCAACATCACAAAAGTCTTTTTACTTGATTGCCCATAGTCTGATCTTAAAATAATAACCACACACCCAACGGATTGCGCAACGTCTCGCCCATGCCAATAGGTCATCCCGCGTAGAAAACACCTGAACCGACAACATGTATCATTCACCAACTCATCTAACAAATCTTAACAAAATTGATCAATAAAATAAGTACCCGAGTAGTAGTGAATGCACTGGTACAATCCATGGAAACGACCTCTGGAACATCAGGAACAATGGGCACTATGGTGTCGGGAAAGTTGTCTTTGGAAAAGTTATCTTCCATTGAAACTGCACTGGAAAAGACAAGTCAAAACTTTAACAGACATAGAGTCCGGATTCTAATTGCCGGAATATTTCAGATTCTTAAATCCGGACTATTTTATACCTCCGGACTTTAGAATACGGATCAATCCGGATATTAGAATCTGGACTTGGGAAATAGAGTAACCAAAAAAATAAACGTCCGGATTCTTATATCCGGAGTGCTCCGGTAATAAGAATCCAGACTCTCTGCGATTTAAGAAAAAAAAGAGGCCGACGAACCTCAGATCAGTGGCAATGTGGAGGAGATGGCGAACGAATGCGATCACGAGGGACCCAGCAGCGGTGGTGCTTGCTGCTCACGGCAATTGGGTGGATTGCTAACAAATGGTGAGGGAGGTGGGGAAATGGCGAGGGAGTATGTGAGGGAGGTGAAAAACAAAGAAATTCAACAGATGCATATTTTAGGGCAAGGGTAAAGTTGGATTTTTAAAAATATGGGAGGTGGGGAAATTAAGTGGGGCAGGTGGGGAAATAAAAGCCCTTTTTAATTTCCTCTAAGGCTTTCCCTCTTGTTAAGAAGAAACCCGATAGATCTTTGGAGGCAAGATTTGTGGGTTTGTCAAGAAAAGAGAAGGGTTTTGGCGTGCTGTTTTTTAAAAAATGAACATCACATATATCGCAAGCCCAGCACAAATTTCAAAAAAAAAGGGCCGACACAAACCGAGGGCCTAGCCCCTAGGTACAACCCAATTATTTAAAAGAAAAAAAAAGAAAGTCAGCTTTAAAATTCCGACGGTTTTTTTTGATATACCTCTAGGTAACTTTTATATGGGCATTTTCTTAGGATTTTGACCCTACGTAATTTCCTAAGGTCACAGGCCCTAGGTAATTTTTGTAGGAAATATGCAGAATTCTTGTAGTGACTTGAGCAACTAGATCAAATATTATTTGAGATATTATATAGTTCAAGAAAAGCTAAACGATTGCTATCATAAAAACAAATGCGGGTTGAGACATATGTTCAATCACCTTGGTTTATACAAGTATTCTCAACCTCATATGGTTATCTGTTTTCCCAAACTCGCCAGGTTCTCTGCATTCTCAACCTCGTCAGCTTCTATAAGTATTCTTTCGATCAAGCCTATTTAGGCTTTACTCTACTTTACAAGAAGTGATAAAGCAATGGACAACTCCCAATCGGTGAGAGTGATAGTTGAGAGCTTTTCTAACTCGCACAAGTGAGGATACGGAAGCTGAAGCTCAAAGGTTTTTGAAAATGACTCTCTAAGGCTCCGTTTGGGAGTTAGGAGGGGAGGGGAGGGCTTTGGGGGGAGAGGAGGAGAGGAAAAGATAGAGAGATCCTCCACCTTATTTGAGAGAGTGTTTTTGTAGAAGAAGAGAAGGGAATGCTTATGACTAATATATTTTTAATTTTGAGAGTATTATAAAAAGATGGAAATGATTTGAAGAATTTTTCTAAGCCTTCCAAAGCCCCCCTTCAATACATTTTTTGAGTTCTCCCAAATTAGGGGGTTTTAGTATTATGAAGAAAAATAAACCCTTTATTCAAGATGGGAGGCTATCCATCATTTCCCTATCCTTTCCTCCTTCCTTATTCCCCAAGCCACCCCCTCCCCTCCATCCTAAACTCCCAAACGGAGCCTAAGAGAATAACTACTAAAAGGCACTACAGGAAGTAGTAACATACGTTTTTGAAAAGGCTCCACAAGATAACAGTGAATCTTTACCATAAAAGGTACAAGAAAAGGAAGACAAAAAAGGGAGAAAAATCTTGAAGAATGGAACCAAGAAAGACTCAAGGAATTTTCATCATGGATCCGGGTAAGTTCTTTGAACTCTCTCATAGAAATTAAAGGAAAGTGAGACTCATAATATCCAAGATCTTTTTATAGAATTTTGCTTACAGTTGGTATCAGAGTAAGGTTATGGGTATTATGATTCTCCTTGTATGGAATTATTTTCCCAATTTATACGAACCTGTTGCTCGGAATTTTAAAAGCGTTGAATTTATTGAATTTTCGTATTTTCGAAACCGAATTGGGTGTCTGGATGTAAAGCATTTTGGTTCATGTTGGAACTGAAAGACCAAAACATGTTTTCGCCTTAATTGATAATTTGTTGCACTTGAAGCAAGGTGAATGATGAAAAGTCTTTTGAAAAGTCAAAAGCAAGTTTTTGTGAAAAGAGTGCCGTTAATTGAACACAGCAACTCGACAATATACGCGACACCACCTCGTCCGTACTATACGGACCACTTGTCCGTATATGTACGAACGCCACTTTTTTTCTCTCCATAAAACAGTTTTTTTTTAAAAAAATTCTTATCTGGTTAATCACGTTCAAATATCTGGTTAATGCTATTCATTATCTGGTTAATGCTACATTCTGAAACTTAAAACATCACATTTTCTTATCTGGTTAATCACGTTCAAATATCTGGTTAACGCTATTCATTATCTGGTTAATGCTAAATCTTGAAACTATAAAAATCTCATTTTCTTATCTGGTTAATCACATTCAAATATATGGTTAACGCTATTCATTATTTGGTTATTCCCAAATCCTGAAACTTTTTCTTATCTGGTTAATCAAGTTCAAATATCTGGTTAATGCTATTCGTTATCTGGTTAATGACAAATATTTTTTTAACCTGTTTAAAAAAAATCTAAAAAAAATAAAAAAATTTTGAAAAAAACTTTATCTGTACTGTTCGGACATACGGTTCGTACAGTACATACCGTATACTATACGGTGTCTATGTCAAATTATGTGTTCAATTATCATTATTCTTGTGAAAAAGCAAGAATTTGCAAAATCAATGTACATCATTTATTGGTTGAACATTGTAAGGCGTAAACAAGCATCATAAAGGAATGCTATATGATATATATGACTGCACTTAAATCTGGTTTATCTGCACACGGAGAAGCAGAAGGAATTTTTTGAATGAAATTTTCTGAGACAGTGTGAATAGAGCAGCATGTAGTAAGTGACACAGGCATGTCTCATAAAGGCGAATTTGTTATTTTTTCCAGAAGCAAAGGTCTATACTGGTTTAAGAAAATAAATATTTATTTAATTTTATTCTGGAATTAATTATTAAAGTAGGGTTTGTTAATCACCAAAGTGGTCAAATCCATTAAAGTTTATGATTCCAAGTTATAAAATTGTATTGTGACTGTGATGCTATATGAATAACATGTTTGGGCTGATTTAGATTCATCATTATAAGGTACATATGGATCACCCAAAGGTGGATCGTTGCTTGTAAATAATGATATTAAAGTTTTTGTTGACATACATGGTGCTTGTATATCCAAAGATAGACTTGCATGTCATTTTTTTTAGTATGTTGGTTTGCCCATTAAAGTATGTTTATTTAGCATCATTGTTGTTTATATTTAAGTATCACCCAAAGGTGAACTTTGATGAGTATTAAAGTTGATATTAGTTTGAATCCATTAAGTTTACTCAAAGCATTAATGTGTGAGCTTGTTTTAAATGTTTGCGGTTACCCCTAACTTGTTTTCTTTGGGCAATGTAATGATCAAGTTCACTGGACTGAATTATGCTGATTGGTCCGAAATGATCCAGTTTCAACTAGGTGTATTGGATTTGGACTTGGCATTAGTAATGGATGAGAAGCCCGCAACTATTACAGAGACTAGTACTGAAGCTGACAGATCTCTTTATGAGGCTTGGGAGCGGTCTAATAGGCTGTGCTTGAACTTGATGAGACTGACGATGGCTGAAAATGTTAAGCCATCAATGCCCAAAACAGATGATGCTAAGGAATTCATGAGAAAGAAGAAGGGGTATTCACAATATGACATAACCAACAAGTTTGTTGTGAGTACTATAATGACTGAGCTGACAAATAAGAAATTTAACTGGTCTTAGCCAATTCATGATCATGTGATTGAAATGGCAAATCTGGCAGCAAAGTTGAAGGCCACTGGCATGGATGTGAGTGATTCTTTTCTAGTAACGTTTCTCATGAACTCACTTCCTCCGGAATTTGGCCAGTTTCAGGGGAACTACAACACCCTTAAGGAAAAATGGAACTTTCAGGAAATTAAGGATATGTTAATTCAGGAAGAGGGGAGATTAAAGAAGATGAAAAATCACTCCACTCATTTCATGGCTCATGATGGAGCCAGTTGCAGTAAAGCCAAGCCTAGTAAGAAGGACAAGAACAAGGGCAAAGCCCCCATGAGGGCTGATGAGGGTGGAGTCCAAAAGGAAAAGAAGTGCTACTTCTGTAAGGAAAGTGGACACTTCAAAAAGGATTGTCCTAAAAGGAAGAGTTGGTTCAAAAAGAAAAGGATTCCTTTCGATCCAAACCATAAAAGGAACTGAAAAGTTTCTTTATATGGGCAACAGGATGAAGGCACGGATAGAGGGAACTGGGACGTATAGATTGGTCTTGGACACTGGGACACTGGGACGTATAGATTGGATGTATTAGGATTTAATTTTACGATTGAAAACAATGTATTTTATTTGTTCAAACATATGTACTATTATGGTTCTGGTACTCTAATGGATAGTTTGTATCATTTCAATCTTGATGTTAAGTTTGCGGAATCCTTGTTTAATGTTGAACATGTTGTTGGTAGTAAGCG